>LR738713.1:743574232-743586045 GCA_902687465.1 Secale cereale
CCCCCCCGGTCGCCTCTGCCTGAGGGCGTGACCAGGCTTGGCAGCGAGTCATGGCAACTTGACGGGCGGCGTGGTGGTTGTGCATGTGTGGTGGTGGGGATGGCATCGGAATCTGCTTTGGCGGCAGCGCTCTGGTTTGTCGACCATGCGGTGCCGGTCATAGGTGATCTCGGCTGCACACGGAGACAATATGAAGATAGAACATCTACTTGCATGCTATGAAACAAAAGAATTGCACCAATGCTTTCACATCCTTTGCGTGTGCTGTGAAACAAATCAGAGCAACTCCCACTCCACGAGAAACTGCTGAAACAATTGGACCAGCCCATTGTACCGGACGGAGGCAAAAACCATTAGACTGAAGAAGATGAAGTCGCATGACTATGTCGGGTGTCAGTTTTCATAATATACAACAGAATCAGCTCAACATAATCCAGGCAATGGGGCATGGTTACAGAATATATATCTTCCTTTTTTCAAGCCGAAATCCTGACCAACTGTGCCAAACAATGAGCTGCTTGTAACAAGCGCAAGCCAAGAGTTGGATCAAAGGATGTCGGTATCCATGATGCACCCTGCACTCACCTTCTGCTTAGTGCTTACTACATTTGGGGGTATTTACTCCTTAGTGACCAAAGGAAACATGTCAGTTTTCTCAACCCTATTTAGCCCCGTGAAGACAAATTGCATTTAGCAGACGCAAATAATATAATAAAGCAAGAAATGGCATCGATAAAAGGGACAGAGATAACTCAGGTACACTTCCATGACCAGCCAGGCTGCAAATCCATGCAGTTCACAAAATACCTTCAAAACATGTCGGTATGGGTAAAATCGTTTTTAGTTGACAACAGGAGGAAATAAAGAACACAGAAAAGGAAGACGAGCTAAAGTGGCATTTCTAGATTCTGGGTCAGCTCATGACGGGCCACGATCACCTAAATAGGAGTAGAAAGACACCAGAGCATAAAAGTTTGAAGAGAAGACCCGACAAGACAAGGGACTGACAACATGCCACATAGTAGTCAACACGGTCCAAGCTTTGGTATACGTTCTCCCGAGGCCACTCATTCCATGGAAATTATAAATCGGAGAATAAGGCGAGTAGCAGTGTGCACTGTCAAACTCAATGACACAGATGTCATGATCGATCATGACTCTCGTCTAATAATAATGCACACACTTGAATCGCTGAGCTTGGAGGCGCATGTACCTGGACTGTTAAAACAGTTACAAGGCCTGGCTGTATATGAAGTGAGTAGTAATTTTTGTGGTTCTATCTAGAGAAAATACAATTGGTCGATGACAAAAATATTGCTTATTTGAAGGACTGCTTCAGTGGCACACGTCAAAGCTATACATATAGGCTCCCATAGCCATAGGAGCTGGTAAATGCAACATGTCTCGCCCTTAGTCACAAGTGACAATTAATGTATGAGATATAGTCGAATCGAGTGTATGAGTGACAAGAAAAGGCACATGGTGTGTTCTCCAATCTCGTTCGGTCGTGCAATTACTGCGTATCACAAAGCACAAATGAAATATTCTTGCACCAATGAAAGAATGTGAAAGCATAAAAATCTTGGCGCTTCATTTTTGTAAAGTAACAGTGTGATGAACAGTAATGATCGCTGTTGATGGATGTCAATGATGTACATATTTATATCTCTGGAAGGGACACGTCACACAGACGCGACGTTTACAAGAGGCACGATCCGAACGATGGGTCCGTTACATTAGGATGTGATCCCTCATGACAGAAAACGATTGTCGGTTCCACATGCAGAGATTCTAATTAATTAATCCTAACACTCCCCCTAATCTATGCTTCAATTATTCTTGTAAACATCATCATCAACATCTTCATCATCATCACGATTAGTCTCCTCCAAAAACATGAAGGAAAAATATGAGGAGATATGTACAATATGCCATCGAAAACTCCTCCCAAAAACCTATTGGGAAAATAAGGAGAAACAGACATATCACAATGCATGCGTTACTATTGCCTCATTAAAAACCTTCCATAAGAAACCATTTAGGAAATCTTATAAAGGAAAATAGTGCAATATCAAAGATCCAAGGTTCACAAACAGATTATCATTCAGGGAGACACCCCCCCTGAACTTTGCAAGTCCCGAAGTCTTTTCATACCAATTCCTTTGATGTACTTCTCAAATAAAGAACTTGGTAATGACTTTGTAAACAAATCAGCAATATTATCACATGACTTCGTTTGCAAAAAAATTATCTCCCTAGTTTCCTGTAACTCATGGGGATAAAATAATTTAGGAGAAATATGCTTTGTAATATTGCTCTTTATATAACATGTTTGCATCTGTGTAATACATGCAACATTATCTTCATAGATAATAGTGGGTGATTCCAATGATCCAATCCTACTTGAACTTTCAATAAAGTTTATCGTTATGTGAAGCCATGCACATTCACGTGATGCTTCAAACAAAGCAATAATTTCACAATGATTCGTGGATGTAGCCACCAGAGTTTGTTTTGTCGACTTCCAAGAAAAGGTTGTACCTCCATTCAAGAAGACAAAACCAGTCTGTGATATGGCATTATGAGGATCCGATAGGTATCCAACATCACAATATCCCACTGTGGTCTTATCTTGATATTTCCGATAGAACAAACCAAGATCTTTGGTGCCTTGAAGATATCTGAAAATGTTATTTATACCAACCCAATGCCTCTTTGTTGGTGATGCATTGAATCTTGCCAACAAATTTACTGCAAACGATATATCAGGCCTAGTGCAGTTTGCTAGATACATTAGTGCTCGAATAGCACTGAGGTAAGGAAACTCAGGTCCTAATACCACTTCATCATCACCCTTAGGTATAAATGGGACTTTATCTCTATCAAGAGATCTAACAACCATTGGTGTTTTCGATGGATATGCTTTATCCATATTAAATATCTCAAGAATCTTTTGGATATAAGCAGACTGATGAGCAAGTATTCCCGAAGGAAGATTTTCAAGTTGTAAGCCCAAACAAAATTTAGTCTTACCCAGATCTTTCATCTCAAACTCCGTCTTAAGATGATTACTTGCCTCATGTATTTCTTGTTTAGTCCCAATGATATTCAGATCACCCACATACACAGAAATAATTTAAGATCCATTCATGGATTTCTTAATAAACACACATGCGCAATCATTATTATTTGAGTAACCCTTCTGAAGAAGAAATATACTCAGTCCGTTATACCACAGTCTTCTCGACTGCTTCAAGCCATACAATGACTTGTGAAGCTTTACACAATACATGTTGCGATTAGCCTTTGGATTTGGGATGCAGTCACAACATCCATCAGTTGGATAGACAAATTCATTTACATTGCTAGTGATATTAAATATTGGAATGTTGTTCCACTCATAACAGGAGAATATGTTTCATCGTAATCGATGCCAGGTCTCTGCGTGAACCCCTGTGCTTCAAGCCTCGCCTTGTATCTCACCACCTCATTGTTCTCGTTCTTTTTACGAACGAAAACCCATTTTGCTCCCACGGGGAACACATGCTGAGGAGTGGGTATTAATGCAGTAAATACCCCTCTTTTTATGAGCGAGCGCAATTCATCCTCAATTGATGCCTTCCATTTGGACCAGTCTGAGCGCTTCATGCCCTCTGCTATGGACTTAGGTTCACAATCCAAATCAAGACCTTCTGCAATTCTAGAGGAGAAATAAATGTCGACAACTGTAGTCTTTCTATTGTATGATTCTCCTGAATCAATATTGTTAATGGATATCTCATCAATACCTTTTGATCCTTCGTGATTTCCCTCAGCAATTGGATCAAGGTCTTCCGATGTCCCAGCATCAAAATTTGTGTGTGCACTCGTGCTGGGTTCTGGATGTCCAACATCCTTCAGGTGTCCTTCAACCCTAGGTTGAATATCAACATCTTGTTGACTTGCATTTACCTTTTGAGGATTCCTCATTTCCATTGGACGCTTCTGCAAAGCCTTGTCCTTTGTGTCCATATTCCTCCCCCTCTTAGGTGGCTGAGTAGATCTATGGGTCACATCTACTCTCTCCGACACATTCATAGCGGGAACATTTGATTTTGTGACACCTTTATAACCAGTAAATGCATCTGGCAGATTATTTGCAATATTTTGCAAATTTATAATCTTCTGAACCTCCAGTTCAGACTCATTCGTACGTGGATCTAAGGACTGGATGCCTTTCACATCCCAATCTATTTCTCGGCATTCTTTGTGGTTATTTTCTCCCCCTAATGCCCGGAAATTGTCCTCATCCAAAATGCAATTAGCGTACCGGGCTGTAAATAAATCCCTTGTCAGGGGTTCCAGGTACTTAATGATTGACAGAGAATTGTACCCCACATAGATACCCATTCGCCTATGAGTGCTCATTGATGTACGCTGCGGTGGTGAGATCGGTACATATACCACGCATCCGAATTGCCATAGATGGGAAATACTTGGCTGTTTTTCACGTACTAACTGCACCGGGGAGACTGTACGATATGCAGTTGGTCAGATTTGTATCAATTCTGCAGCAAGGAAAACTGCATGACCCCAACATGAAGCTGTAAGATTACTATTTTGCAGGAGCGGTCTTGCTACACTAGTAGAAAACAGGGCTTTGGTCCAGGCCTGTCCAGCCCATTAGCCCCGGTTCAATCTAGAACCGGGTCCAATGGGGGCACTGGACCCGGTTCGTGAGCCCAGGGGGCCGGCCGGGCCACGTGGGCCATTGGTCCCGGTTCGTCTGGACCTTTTGGTCCCGGTTGGTGCGACGAACCGGGACCAATGGGTCTAGCTCCTGGCCCACCACCATTGGTCTCGGTTGGTGGCATGAACCGGGACCAAAGGCACCCCTTTAGCCCCGGTTTGTAGCACCAACCGGGACCAATGAGGTGCCTATATATACCCCCTCGCTCAAGAGCAGAGCACACTGCTCTGTTTTTTTTCTGGCCGAGGGGGAGAGGGGTTAGTGGTGCTCTAGCTCACCTCCTATGCACACAACGTGTTCGATGGAATGCCCGAGCCACACTAGTTAAACTTTTCTCCTCTCGAAGCTCTATTTTCTCCGAAATTTGTCTAGGTTTAGCGGTCCGTCACGTCCCGTCCCCGTCTTCGCCGCCGTCGATCGCCCCCGCCGATCTCGTCACCGGCACCACCGTGGTGAGCCTCTTGTTATGTCCATGCTTTTCTTACTTTTATTATTGCTTGTTATTATTGCTTTAGATAGATATTTGTCTAATTTTCTTACGTTTATTATTGCTTGTTATTATATAGTGCGATGGTTTTGATATCCGCCCACGTGGGCCCTCGTCCTGTCTACGATTCAGATGTGGTATATTATCTTTAATTTATAACTATTTGTTTTAGAGTTTATGATAGTTATGCCGACCAACCTGACATGCATAGATGTTTTATTATGTCTAGGAGGTAGTTGAACCGGAAATTCCAACCGACCGTCTTGTGGAGAGGTTAAATTTAGTTGAAGAGGAAAACATTTCCTTAAAGAAAAAATTGGAAAAAATGGAGGAGGAGAAGATGGAATTGGAGTTGCATGTTGCGGAAGTCATCGATGATCACAAGATCAAGATGGACCCTATTATCGAGAGGTTAAATTTAGTTGAAGAAGAAAACAAATTCTTGAAGGAAAAAATAAAAAAAATTGAGGACGAGAAGATGATATTGGAGTTGCATGTTGCGGATGTCGTCGATGATCACAAGATCAAGATGGATGCAATGCGGTTGAAGATTAGAAAGATTAGAAAATATGCCATTCATACCGAGGCTTGGTATCATTATGCCGTTGGATCAATTGTTACCTTGGTTGCGATTATGATCGCATTTGTTTTCGCATTGAAATGTTTTACATAGTTTCGATGTGTATGGAGAGCTATATGTTGTTAGATGAGAACTATATATGTATGTACTTTGGTTTTAATGTGATGATGAACTTTTATTAATTTGGTCACTTAATTATCTATTTATGATGTTCTGTAATGGTTTTTGACACACTTAATTATATACAATGCACGCAGATGAACCGGCAATGGATGTACGGTGACAGACACACCTCCGAGTACATTAAGGGCGTGCATGAGTTTCTAAATGCGGCTGAGGCAAACAAGCAGAATGGTTTTATGTGTTGTCCATGCAATAATGTGAGAATATGATGTCTTACTCTAACCGGAAAATCCTTCACTCCCACCTGCTTTACAAAGGGTTTCATGCCACACTATAATGTTTGGACGAGGCATGGAGAAATAGGGGTTATGATGGAAGACGGCGAAGAAGAAGAGTATGATGACAACTATGTGCCCCCTGAATACGGTGATGCTGCAATGGGGGGAGCTGGTGAAGATCAAGAGGAACCAGACGATGTGCCCAATGATGCTGCAACGGGTGAAGCTGCTGAAGATCAAGAGGAACCAAATGATGATCTCCGTTGGGTCATTGTCGATGCAAGGACACAATGCAAAAGTCAAAAGGAGAAGCTGAAGTTCGATTGCATGTTAGAGGATCACAAAAAAGGGTTGTACCCCAATTGCGAAGATGGCAACACAAAGCTCGGTACCGTACTAGAATTGCTGCAGTGGAAGGCAGAGAATGCCGTGGCTGACAAAGGATTTGAGAAGCTACTGAAAATATTGAAGAAGAAGCTTCCGAAGGATAACGAATTGCCCGACAGTACATACGCAGCAAAGAAGGTCGTATGCCCTCTAGGATTGGAGGTGCAGAAGATACATGCATGCCCTAATGACTGCATCCTCTACCGCGGTGCATACAAGGATCTGAACGCATCTCCGGTATGCGGTGCATTGCGGTATAAGATGAGACGAGATGACCCTGGTGATGTTGATGGCGAGCCCGCCAGGAAGAGGGTTCTTGCGAAGGTGATGTGGTATGCTCCTATAATACCACGGTTGAAACGTTTGTTTAGAAACAGAGAGCATGCCAAGTTGATGCGATGGCACAGTGCGGACCGTAAGAAAGAAGGGAAGTTGAGAGCACCCGCTGACGGGTCGCAATGGAGAAAAATCGAGAGAAAGTACTGGAAGGAGTTTGCAAAGGACCCAAGGAACGTATGGTTTGCTTTAAGCGCGGATGGCATTAATCCTTTCGGGGAGCAGAGCAGCAATCACAGCACCTGGCCCGTGACTCTATGTATGTATAACCTTCCTCCTTGGATGTGCATGAAGCGGAAGTTCATTATGATGCCAGTTCTTATCCAAGGCCCTAAGAAACCCGGCAACGACATTGATGTGTACCTAAGGCCATTAGTTGAAGAACTTTTACAGCTGTGGAATGGAAACGGTGTACGTGCGTGGGATGAGCACAAACAGGAGGAATTTGACCTAAAGGCGTTGCTGTTCGTGACCATCAACGATTGGCCCGCTCTCAGTAACCTTTCAGGACAGACAAACAAAGGATACCACGCATCCACACACTGTTTAGATGACACTGAAAGTATATACCTAGACAAATGCAGGAAGAATGTGTACCTGGGCCATCGTCGATTTCTTCCGACCAACCATTAATGTCGAAAGAAAGGCAAGCATTTCAAAGGCGAGGCAGATCACCGGAAGAAGCCCGCCATGCGTACCGGTGATCACGTACTTGCTATGGTCAATGATTTACACGTAATCTTTGGAAAGGGCCCCGGCGCACTAGCTGTTCCGAATAACGCTGAGGGACACGCACCCATGTGGAAGAAGAAATCTATATTTTGGGACCTACCCTACTGGAAAGACCTAGAGGTCCGCTCTTCAATCGACGTGATGCACGTGACGAAGAACCTTTGCGTGAACCTGCTAGGCTTCTTGGGCGTGTATGGAAAGACAAAAGATACAGCTGAGGCACGGGAGGACCTGCAACGTTTGCACGAAAAAGACGGCATCCCTCCGAAGCAGTATGAAGGTACTGCCAGCTATGCTCTTATGAAAGAAGAGAAAGAAATCTTCTTTGAATGCCTGCTCAGTATGAAGGTCCCAACTGGCTTCTCATCGAATATAAAGGGAATAATAAATATGGCAGAGAAAAAGTTCCAGAACCTAAAGTCTCATGACTGCCATGTGATTGTGACGCAACTGCTTCCGGTTACATTGAGGGGGCTTCTACCGGAAAACGTCCGATTAGCCATTGTGAAGCTACGTGCATTCCTCAATGCAATCTCTCAGAAGGTGATCGATCCAGAAATCGTAACAAGGCTAAGGAGTGATGTGGCACAATGTCTTGTCAGTTTCGAGCTTGTGTTCCCACCATCCTTCTTCAATATCATGACACACGTCCTAGTTCTTCTAGTCGACGAGATTGTCATTCTAGGGCCCGTATTTCTACACAATATGTTCCCCTTTGAGAGGTTCATGGGAGTCCTAAAGAAATATGTCTGTAACCGCGCCAGGCCAGAAGGAAGCATCTGCTTGGGCCATCAAACAGAGGATGTCATCGGGTTTTGTGTTGACTTCATTCCTGGCCTTAATAAGATAGGTCTCCCTAAATCGCGGTATGAGGGGAGACTAACTGGAAAAGGCACGCTTGGAAGGGACTCAATAATATGCAGGGACGGATATTCTTGGTCTCAATCACACTACACAGTTCTACAGAACTCTACAAGAACAGTCTGCGCTCCAAACACCCGGAGCAGTGCGACGACTGGATTACATGTGAACACATCAGGACTTTCAGCAGTTGGTTGGAAACACGTCTCAGAGGTGACAACACTGTTTGTGATGAGTTGTACTTGTTGTCCAGGGGACCATCTTCGACTGTATTGATTTACAAAGGATACGAGATAAATGGGAATAAATTTTACACGATTGTCCAAGATCAAAAGAGCACCAACCAAAACAGCAGTGTCCGCTTTGATGCAACAACCGAGAGGGGAAAGGACACATATTATGGTTACATAGTGGACATATGGGAACTTGATTACGGACATGATTTTAAGGTCCCTTTGTTTAAGTGCAAATGGGTCAATCTGTCAGGAGGCGGGGTACACGTAGACCCACAGTAAGGAATGACAACAGTGGATCTGAAAAATCTTGGATACACTGACGAACCGTTCGTCCTAGCCAATGATGTGGCACAGGTTATCTATGTGAAGGACATGTCTACCAGACCGAGAAAAAGAAAAGATAAGGAAGCGAATACATCATACGATGAGCCAAAGCGCCACATAGTTCTTTCAGGAAAAAGGGACATCCTGGGAGTGGAGGGCAAGACAGACATATCCGAAGATTATGAAAAGTTTCATGAAATTCCTCTCTTCAAAGTCAAGGCTGACCCAAGCATCCTGATAAACGATGAAGATTATCCATGGTTACGGTGCAATAAGCAAATGACACAAGCAAAGAAAAAGTGAAGACTTTTTTCCGCAACTATTATGATGATACCATGCCAACTTTGTAACAGACGAGTATGATAACATTGTCCGTTTGTACTATTCAAATTTCAATACTACTTGAACTAACAGAAAGTTTTACCAGAAAGAATTAAAAAATAAAGCAAAAAACAAAAGAAAATAAATAATGCAGAAAACAAAAAAAACTTGCAAAAAAATAAAAATAGGAACAATAAGTATTTCATTGTAAGTAGAAACAAAATAAAATAAATAAAGTAACAAAGAAAACAAATAATTTCAAATTTAAAATATTCAAATTTGAATACTACTTGCACTAACAGAAAGTTTGTAATTGGTTTTACCAAAAAGAATTAAAAAATAAAGCAAAAAACAAAAGAAAATAAATAATGCAGAAAACAAAACAAAAAAACTTACAAAAAAATAAAAATAGCAACAATAAGTATTTTGTTGTAAGTAGAAACAAAATAAAATAAATAAAGCAACAAAGAAACAAAGAAAGTTTATAATTTTTGTGACCTAAAAGAAAAAAGAAATCACTAAAAAACTATAAGTATTTAGTTCTAAGTAGAAATGAAAAAATAAATAGAAAAAAAGAAGAAAAAAAATGCCACCTACTGGGCCAGCACGGCCTGAATACGACTAGAAACCCAACCATGGGCCAGGATTCAGGCCCGCAGCAGGCCCAGTAGGCCCACAGGCATTGCAGTGTCCAATTAGGCCCGTAAGCCTGCAATTCAGAGGAGTTCGAGAGGAGAGAGGCAGCGCAGCTTATAAACAGGTGCCGGCCTTTCTCAACTAGCGAGGTGGGACTAAAATCCCACCGCTGCGCCAGCGCAAGACCTTTGGTCCCAGTTGGTGGCACCAACCGGGACTAAAGGGGCCTATTAGTCCCGGTTGGAGGCACCAACCGGGACCAAAGGCCCCTCCTTCCCGCCCTTTGGGCTGCTGAAAAGGGACCTTTAGTCCCTGTTGGTGGCACCAACCGGGACTAAAGGGGGGTATTAGTCCCGGTTTGTGCCACGAACCGGGAATAATACTCCTCCTATATAAGCTACACTTGCGAAAATTTCGTTCAGTTTCTCCTTCCCCGCCCCCGACGCCTCCTCACATCGAGCTCGCCGTCGCCCCGTCGCCGTCGCGCCCTACGCCACCCCGTCGCCGTCGCGCCGTCGCCCCGCCCCGCGCCGTCGCGATGTGAGGAGATTTTTTTTTGTATGTGTATATATATTTTGTATGTGTATATACATGTGTATATGTGTATATGTGTATATGTGTTTATTTGTATATAGTTGCTGTATGTGATGTATAGTTGCTGTATATGTTTATGTGTATATAGTTGCTGTATATATATTTTGTATGTGTATATATATATATATATTTTTTTTTCTTAGGAATTTGCTAAATATATATGTTAAAAATGTTTTTTTTCATAGAATGTTTTTTATTTATATATAGATAGTTACAATTGTGATGTATAGTTGCTGTATGTGATGTGTATGTGATGTATATGTGTATGTGGCTATATAGTTTTTTGTTTATATATGCTAAATATATATAGAAAGTTTTATATATGCAAAAGTTACAAATTTAGAAAAAGAAGGATAGGAAAGAAAAAAATAAAAAGAGGAAAGAAAGAAGAAGAGGAGAGGAAGAAGAGGAGAAATAAATAAGAAGAAGAAAAAAGAAAAAAGAAAAGGAGAAGAAGAAAGGAATAGAGGAGAAGAAGAGAAAATTTCTCTTCTTCTCCTCTATTCCTTTCTTCTTCTCCTTTTTTTTCTTTTTTTTTCGATCTTCTCCTCTATCGGTTCCTTTTTTCTTCTTCTTCCTCTTTTTTTTATCGGATATGTCGTTGTCGATATATACCCTCCCCGATAACTTCGACATTAGGGGGGGGGGTTGAGAGTCATCGAGGGACCGAGGGTCGTCAAGGGTCGAGAGATCGCCGAGGGGCCGAGGGTCGTCGAGGGGTCGAGAGGCCGAGGGTCGAGGGGTCGAGAGGCCGAGGGTCGAGGGGTCGAGAGGCCGAGGGTCGTCGAGGGGCCGAGGGTCGAGGTGCCGAGGGTCGTCGAGGGACCGAGGGTCGAGGGGTTGAGAGGTTGCCTAGCTAGTGTCAAAGTATTAAATAAATCCATGACTTCATCATTTGCCAGAAGTAACCGGGGCATGTTGATACAAAGTTATGCAAAGTTGTTCTGGAACGAAGTTTCTGATAGGATAATCCGTCTTCTGTTACGAATTATCGTTTCTGGGACTCCGTTCCAAAATAACTTTGGAGAGCTTCGTACCATCATGCGACTGTTACTTTCGCCTAATGATGAAGTATTGGTTTTGTTGAATCCTTTGACACTAGACAAAATGTGACATGAGGGGGTCTAGGGTTGTGGATCGCCGAGCAGTCGAGGATCGAGGGGTCGAGAGAGGTTGCCTAGCTAGCTAG
>LR738713.1:743589858-743614913 GCA_902687465.1 Secale cereale
CCCCCCCCCCCGCTCAAGGTGTCTAGCGACATGGTCGCTAATGATCCGAGGATGGTGCCCGGTTATAGCAATCTTGGAGATTACCTGTCCGACGATGTACAATATGATTTCTTGGAGGTGCAGATACAAAGATACGAGTACGGGAAGCCTCTCGTCAAAAATGAAAGATCTCTATCAACGAATATGCGAATATTGCATGATTGCTACTTGAAAATCTGTAGAGAGTCTGGGGGAGGGATAGCTTGTATGTGAGAGTTAAACCGGAGCATGACCTCGTTGGAATTGAACTGTTGCCTATTCCATTTGAGGAGTTCTATCAGTTTTTCAATCAATTGGCCCTCGATAAAGCAACGGTCACCTGCTACTATCTGTACGTAGTACTACTTCTGTCATTAAGTCTCTCTATATAGCTAATCTCTTTCATTGCATGTATTTATAATTATCCTCACTATATTATGCAGATTGAAGATCGTCGAATTGAAGAAAAGACAAGTAGGTGATATTGGGTTCATTAACACATACCTCATAGATGCAACCGAGGTTAAATGGCGTCCCTCAGATACCGAGACCAACTTGCTACGATCGTTGGTGGTAAATGAAAACAAAGATATAATACTCTTTCATTACAACTTCAAGTGAGTGTTACTGTCTTGTGCATATTTGGTTTCCCTTATATATCAGTCAAGGTTATAGTAATGTAATTGATGAGTTCATGCATGCGTGCGCAGCTTCCACTATATTCTCTTAGAGATTAAGCTTGAGAAGGGAGTAGTAACTGTCTTGGACTCTAAACCTAAAGATCTCGAGGAGTATGCGGACATGACTCAAATGCTCGACAGGTAAGTTAAATCGATCAATATTATCCACCATGCATATCAGCAACTTTGTTCATTTCTGATATCAAGTAATTGTTTTCTTTGTCTGGCAGGGTTTGGACAAAATTCACCAAAAAAGCTCTGGGACTGCCGAAGAAGCTAGAATTTAGACACCCGAAAGTAAGTACTATATAGTAGCATGTTCCGCGCATCTCCTATATCTTGATTCAAGCGATAGTTTCATCAATACCATTTGGCATTCTTGCTTATCAGTTTGATTGACCTCTATTTCTCGTAAAGTGGTTGTGGCAGGAACCCGGGAATGATTAATGTGGATACTACATTTGCGAGTCCATCCGACACACGACATGTGAGCGGGGCTACTCTGAAGCACAATTTGAAGTGCGTAAGCAATTAATAATATTCACAATTTTATAGCATCATTTCATGTATTGACCCCCTTCTTCAAATTAGATGTTTCGGATGCGGGATGAACTCCTAACACCAGATCGTCTGCGAGCAATTCAAGAGGAATTGGCGGCATTCTTCCTTGAACACGTGATCGCGCCAGACGGAGAATACTATGTGGACCATGCGTCCATCGTATAGGAGATTATATTTGTAAGAGATAATTATTGTATATATGTACCCGGTAGTGTCGGATAGATATACGAGAACTTGTTGTTCGACCAATCTCTCGGAGAAGGAGAGGTGGTCGATATTACTTCTCTCTGTATGCATATATATATATATATATATGTTGATTATACGATCTTCTGTTTCCTTCGTTTGCTTACTAGCTAGCTAGCTAGCTAGCGTGTCTAGTCCTCTCTATACGTATGTGTAGTACGTAGCGTCGACCAAGCACGGACATAAGAGAGGACACTTCTCTCTATTAATTAGCTAGCTAACACAATATGAAACACCTAAATTAACCCCCCAAAACCTCCAACCCCCCTCCCCTTTCAAAAAAAAAACAAAAACCACAGCCACAGAAATGCTGACGCGTGGATGCCTTTTGGTCCCGGTTGGTGCCACCAATCGGGACCAAAGCCCCTCCTGCCTGGGCTTGGCGCACAGGCCACGTGGACACCCATCTGCCCCGGTTCTGGATCGAACCGGGACTAAAGGGTCAGAGCATTATTACCGACACTTTTGTCCCGGTTCATGAACCGGGGCTAAAGGCCCTAACAAACCGGGTCTGATCTCCCTTTATCTACTAGTGCTATCAACTTGATCATCTTGATAAGTGATTCCACAAGACCATTCTGGGTATGTACATAAGGTAATGAGTGCTCCAAAAAATGCCTTGGAAGATTACTATTCTGCAGGAGCGGTCTTACTATCAACTTGATCCTCTTGATAAGTGATTCCGCAAGACCATTCTGGGTATGTACATAAGGTACTGAGTGCTCCACAGAAATGCCCAAAGCTAGGCAGTAATCATTAAATGCTTGTGAACTAAATTCCGCAACATTATCCATGCTAATGGTTTTTATCATATGCCCAGGATGATTTGTTCTCAATTTAATTATCTGAGCAATTATTTTTGCAAAAGAATGGTTCTTTGTTGATAGTAGGGACACATTTGACCATCTTGTTGCTGCATCAATTAGGACCATGAAATATCTATATGGTCCAGATAACGGTTGTATTGGAACACAAATATCTCCTTGAATGCATTCAAGGAAATCAAGTGGCTCGTCCTTTAATTTCACATAAGATGGCCTTGTGATCAGTTTCCTAGTTGCACATGATGTGCATACAAAATCCGATGATTTTGAGAACTTTATATCCGTTATGTTGTGTCCAATATAGCCATCAATAATATTTCTCATCATCCCAATACTAGGATGACCCAGGCGACCATGCCAAATCTTGAACTTGTCAAGATTCTGGAAAGCTATCTTGTACGCCATATGTGTCTCCAGTTTAATGTATGCATAATACAACCCAGAAGATAGAGAAGGCAAATTCTCAAGGACTTCATTTCGAAATCCCTTTTGTTGAGTTATGAGTAGGCATTCGGCCCCACATGGAATCAATTTTTGTGGATATCCTTAAAACTCAGCAAAGTACGAGTAGAATCTGGATACAATAGAGCATCCTGGATTACCAATTTAGTACCCATAGGGAGTGTAATTGTAGCATGACCAAAACCAACAATTAGTGTGTCTCGACCATCAATTGTCATGACACTTCCATTACTCTTCTTGTGTGTCTGGAAATACTTCATCTCCCTAAGTATTGTGTTAGTAGATGCACTATTCACTAAGCACATATCCTCCTCCATTGTATTATTCCTTGAAGTTCTATTGAGTAAAAGAACAAAGTTTAGTATATAATCAAACTCTTATAGAATCAATACATACATTATAAACTATATATGTCTTGTACTTATTACAAGCCCTATGTCACACGACATAGCTAACACATTATGTCTAAGGACATAACTTATTTTACAACACATGTAATATGTCTAATAACATCATTACAATACTTAGACAAATGAGACTAAATCTGGTCTCCGTATATGTCAATAGAACCAGATTCCGCTAGCATGGCATCGACATCTAGTATTGGATCTTCCACTTGCTGATTCTGCTCCTAGTTGTCAATGTTCGGAGAATCATCTCGAGAACCATCAACCATAGGGGTACCATATTCATTGCTAGTGAAGTGTTCTTCATACTGGTTCCCCCTAAGCCTTCTTGCCCTTTCCAAGTGACTATTGGTACAATTCCACCAAATGCTTCGAAGCATCACACTTCTTTGCAATATGTTCCTTACAACCATACCTGAAGCAACCAGTGTTGCTAGCCCTTTCATTATTCTTGAAATAATCTTTGCCCTTTTGGACTCCATACTTATTCTGCTTCTCATTACGCTTCCACTTTCGATTGAATGTCCTACGGTTCTTTTTGGAACCATTGAACTTTTGAGTATTCTTAGAGTTGAAGTGTGATTCAGGCAGAGGCATCGTTCCTGTTGGACGAGCCAAATTGTTCTTCTCAAGAAGCTCATTCCGCTTCTCTTCCTGGAGCAGCGACTAAATCAACTCAAAATACTTCTTATACTTTTGCTGACGATAATGTTCAGCAAGTATCCTCATAGAAGGATGGAAAGTAGAAAGCGTCTTTTCAATAAGATCAGCATCAGAAACTGCACTATTACAGAATCTCAACTTGGAGTTGATCTTATGAACATCAGAATTGTACGCATCTACAAACTTAAAGTCTTGGAATCGAACTAGTGTCCATTCCCGTTGCGCTTCAGGCAACATCACCGACCTTTGTTGATCATACCTCTCCTTTAAGGAGTTCCAGAGTGTTAGAGGGCTCTCCTCCATCAGATACTCTGTCTTTAGGTCAGGGTGAAGCTAGATGATGTCGAACGAAGTGCAACGCTGAATACTATATTATGTGTGTTACAGATGCAGTCCCTTGGGCAGGTGTGGTTATAGAGGAATTAAGTCCCTTGGCCGTCAAATTGATTTTGACAGCCATTGCCCATGTCAAATAGTTAGAACCATCGACGTCAATTTTAGCAAACTCTTTTTAGATATGTCTGCCATATCATGTATGCAATCATCATGCTTATTAATTTACTCTCATGGCAAATTAATTGTGTTGTAAGCAAAACAATGCATGTATATTAATCAACATATAGCAATTGCCAAATTGCCGGAACATATACGTTGACATACATTGTGCTTGTACAATACTGTAATATACACTAATTACTGAACAATACCATACAGTAATTTACACAAATTACTAAATAACTAGTCACTACTTCAAACTGCTAGTTAAAGAACTAAACATAAAAAGAAAAAAGAAATGGTCTCTGGTCGCATACAGGGAGACCCAAACCAGTAGCACAACCCATTGCTACAGTACTAGTCACAATTTTATTTTTCCCTTCTTTTCCTGGGCATGGGTCACAGCTGATCTGGCCTTTCCGCCCAACTGGCCTGGCGCCGCTTTTATCACTGGACAGCCGCAGGTATGCCCCAATCGATGTCGGGCCCTTGTTGACTCCAATGCTTTGCGATGTTTGTAATGATGAGTTGGTGCCTCCATCGGTTCTTGTGGGAACGAAGGACACTGGCGGCTCTCTTCGCTCGGCAGCATTGTCGCCTTCCTCTCCTACCCCGGTCCCATCTGTTCGCGGCGGCCTGTGTCCGGTGGAGGATATCTTGGGGGATCCCAGCTGCATGCAGGTGTTTTAACGCTGCTGAAAGAGTTAATCATTTCTTCGTTCTTTCATCGGACATGTGGGTGTGTTGGGGCAGACCCCTCCCACCGGCTGCTCGCCATGCTTGGTGAGATCTTCTCCTCCTCAATTGTCGGTGTTGGCGAACGTAGTATTTTAAAATTTTCCTACGATCACGCAAGATCTATCTACCAGATGCATAGCAACGAGAGGGGAGAGTGTGTCTACGTACCCTCTTAGACCGAAAGCGGAAGCATTAGAACAACGTGGTTGATGTAGTCGTACGTCTTCACGGCCCGACCGATCAAGCACCGAAACTACGACACCTCCGAGTTCTAGCACACATTCAGCTCGATGACGTCCCTCGAACTCCGATCTGTTGGGGAACGTAGCATAAATCAAAAAATTTCTACGTCTTCACCAAGATCCATCTATGGAGACATCTAGCAACGAGTAACTAAGAGTGCATCTACATACCGTTATGAAGATTGCGTGCGGAAGCTTTCAACGAAGCAAGGATGAAGTAGTCGTACTCTTCACGTTCTTCGTCACCGATGATCTAGCGCCAAACGGACGGCACCTCCGCGTTCAACACACGTACGGTGCAGCAACGTCACCTCCTTCTTGATCCAGCAAGGGGGGAGGAGAAGTCATCAGAGATCCGGCAGCACGACGGCGTGATGACGGATGCAGTGGATATCGCAGCAGGGCTTCGCCGGGCTGCCCTGCAAAGGAGTTGGGAGGTGTGACGGGAGGGGGAGAGGCGCCAGGGCTGAGGTGCGGCTGCCCTCTCCCCCCCCACATATATATATAGGGGGCCAGGGGGGCGCCAGCCCCTTGCAGATCCAATCTGCAAGGGGGGGCGGCGGCCAGGGAGGAGTCCCCCTCCCCCAAGGCAAGTGGTGGCCCCCCCTCCCCTTAGGGTTTATCCCTAGGCGCAGGGGAGGTGGGCCTCCCTTGGTGGTGCGCCAGCCCTGAGGGCTGGACACATCCCCTTGCGGCCTAGGGGCCCCACCGGGAGTGGTGGCCCCACCCGGTGGACCCCCGGGGCCCCTCCGGTGGTCCCGGGACACTCCCAGTGACCCCCGGAGATCACCCGTTGGCCGAAACTGGACTTCCCATATATCAATCTTTACCTCCGGACTATTCCGGAACTCCTCGTGACGTCCGGGATCTCATCCGGGACTCCGAACAACTTTCGGGTTTCCACGTGCATTAATCTCTACGACCCTAGCGTTACCGAACCTTAAGTGTGTAGACCCTACGGGTTCGGGAGACACGTAGACATGACCGAGACCACTCTCCGGTCAATAACCAACAGCGGGATCTGGATACCCATGTTGGTTCCCACGTGTTCCTCGATGATCTTCATCGGATGAACCACCGTGTCAAGGATTCACTCAATCCCGTATGTTATTCCCTTTGTCCATCAGTACGGTACTTGCCCGAGATTCGATCGTCGGTATTCCCGATACCTTGTTCAATTTCGTCATGGCAAGTCTCTTTACTCGATCCGTAATCCATCATCCCGTGACTAACTACTTAGTCACATTGAGCTCATTATGATGATGTATTACCGAGTGGGCCCAGAGGTACCTCTCCGTCATACGGAGTGACAATATCCCAGTCTCGGTTCGTACCAACTCAACAGACACTTTCGGAGATACCCGATGCGTGCCTTTATAGCCACCCAGTTACGTTGTGACGGTTGGCACACCCAAAGCACTCCTACGGTATCCGGGAGTTGTACAACCTCATGGTCTAAGGAATAAATACTTGACACCGAAAAGCTTATGCATTACGAACTATACGATCTCGTGTTATGCTCAAGTTTGGGTCTTGTCCATCACATCATTCTCCTAATGATGTGATCCCGTTATCACCGACATCTCATGTCCATGGTCAGGAAACCGTGACCATCTGTTGATCAACGAGCTGGTTACTAGAGGCTTACAAGGGACTCATTGTGGTCTGTGTATTCACACATGTATCGCTGTTTCCGTACAATACAATTCAAGCATGAATAACAGACAATTATCATGAACAAGGAGATATAATTATAATGCTTTTATTATTGCCTCTAGGGCATATCTCCAACAGTCTCCCACTTGCACTAGAGTCAATAATCTAGTTACATTGTGATGAATCGAACACCCATAGAGTTCTGGTGTTGATCATGTTTTGCTCGTGAAAGAGGTTTAGTCAATGGGTCTGCTACATTCAGATCCGTATGCACTTTACAAATATCTATGTCTCCATCCTGAACATAATTCCGGATGGAGTTGAAACGGCGCTTGATGTGCTTGGTCTTCTTGTGAAACCTGGGCTCCTTGGTAATAGCAATAGCACCAGTGTTGTCACAGAAGAGAGTCATCGGGCTTGACGCGCTTGGAATGACTCCTAAGTCGGTGATGAACTCCTTCATCCAGACTCCTTCCTGCGCTGCTTCAGAAGCAGCTATGTACTCCGCTTCACATGTAGATGCTGCCACCACGCTTTGCTTGCAACTGCACCAGCTGACTGCCCCTCCGTTCAAAATATACACGTATCCGGTTTGTGACTTAGAGTCATCCAGATCTGTGTCGAAGCTAGCATCGACGTAACCCTTTACGACGAGCTCTTCGTCACCTCCATAAACGAGAAACATATCCTTAGTCCTTTTCAGGTACTTCAGGATGTTCTTGACCGATGTCCAGTGTTCCGTACCGGGATCACTTTGGTACCTCCCTACCAAACTTATGGCAAGGTTCACATCAGGTCTGGTACACAGCATGGCATACATGATAGAACCTATTGCCGAGGCATAGGGAATGACACTCATCTTTTCTCTATCTTCTGCCGTGGTCGGCGACTGAGTCTTACTCAATCTCATACCTTGCAAAACAGGCAAGAATCCTTTCTTTGACTGATCCATATTGAACTTCTTCAATATTTTGTCAAGGTATGTACTTTGCGAAAGACCAATGAGGCGTCTCGATCTATCTCTATAGATTTTGATGCCTAATATGTAAGCAGCTTCTCCAAGGTCCTTCATTGAAAAACTTTTATTCAAATAGGCCTTTACATTTTCCAAGAATTCTATATCATTTCCCATCAGCAATATGTCATCCACATATAATATGAGAAATGCTACAGAGCTCCCACTCACTTTCTTGTAAATACAGGCTTCTCCATAAGTCTGTATAAAGCCAAACGCTTTGATCACCTCATCAAAGCGAATATTCCAACTCCGAGATGCTTGCACCAGCCCGTAAATCGAGCGCTGGAGCTTGCATACCTTGTTAGCGTTCTCTGGATCGACAAAACCTTCCGGTTGCATCATATACAACTCTTCCTTGAGGAAGCCATTAAGGAATGCTGTTTTGACGTCCATTTGCCATATCTCATAATCATAGAATGCGGCAATAGCTAACATGATTCTGACTGACTTCAGCATCGCTACGGGAGAGAAAGTCTCGTCGTAGTCAATCCCTTGAACTTGTCGATAAACCTTAGAGACAAGCCAAGCCTTATAGATGGTCACATTACCATCCGCGTCTGTCTTCTTTTTAAATATCCATTTATTTTCTATGGCGTGCCTATCATCAGGCAAGTCCACCAAAGTCCATACTTTGTTTTCATACATGGATTCTATCTCGGATTTCATGGCTCCAAGCCATTTATTGGAATCTGGGCCCGCCATCGCTTCTTCATAGTTCGAAGGTTCACCGTTGTCTAACAACATGATTTCCAGGACAGGGTTGCCGTACCACTCTGGTGCGGAACGTGCCCTTGTGGACCTTCGAAGTTCAGTAGTAACTTGATCTGTATCTTCATGATCATTATCATTATCTTCCTCCCTTGTCGGTGCAGGCACCTCAGGAACAGTTTCCTGCGTTGCGCTACTTTCCGGTACAGGAGGGGTGACTATCACCTCATCAAGTTCTACTTTCCTCCCACTCACTTCTTTCGAGAGAAACTCTTTCTCCAGAAAGTATCCATTCTTGGCAACAAAGACTTTGCCTTCGGATCTGTGGTAGAAGGTGTACCCAATAGTTTCCTTTGGGTATCCTATGAAGACGCATTTCTCCGATTTGGGTTCGAGCTTTTCAGGTTGAAGTTTCTTGACATAAGCATCGCAACCCCAAACTTTCAGAAACGACAGCTTCGGTTTCTTGCCAAACCAAAGTTCATATGGAGTCGTCTCAACGGATTTTGACGGAGCCCTATTTAAAGTGAATGCGGCAGTCTCTAAAGCATAACCCCGAAAAGATAGCGGTAAATCGGTGAGGGACATCATAGATCGCACCATGTCCAACAGAGTACGATTTCGACGTTCGGACACACCGTTACGTTGAGGTGTTCCGGGCGGTGTCAATTGTGAAACAATTCCACAGCTTCTAAGGTGTGTGCCAAATTCATGACTTAAATATTCACCCCCATGATCCGATCGCAAGAACTTTATTTTTCTGTCACGTTGATTCTCAACCTCATTCTGAAATTCCTTGAACTTTTCAAAGGTCTCAGACTTGTGTTTCATCAAATAGATATACCCGTATCTACTCAAGTCATCCGTGAGGGTGAGAACATAACGGTAGCCTCCGCGAGCTTCAACACTCATTGGACCGCACACATCGGTATGTATGATTTCTAGCAAGTTGGTTGCTCGCTCCATTGTTCCGGAGAACGGAGTCTTGGTCATCTTGCCCAAGAGGCATGGTTCGCACGTGTCAAATGATTCATAATCAAGAGACTCTAGAAGTCCATCTGAATGGAGCTTCTTCATACGTTTGACACCAATATGACCAAGGCGGCAATGCCACAAGTATGTGGGACTATCGTTATCAACTTTACATCTTTTGGCATCTACACTATGAATATGTGTATCACTACGTTCGAGATTCATCAAAAATAAACCATTGACCAGCGGGGCATGACCATAAAACATATCTCTCAAATAAATAGAACAACCATTATTCTCCGATTTGAAAGAATATCCATCTCGCATAAGACGAGATCCAGAAACAATGTTCATGCTCAAAGCTGGTACTAAATAACAATTATTCAGGTTCAAAACTAATCCCGAGGGTAGATGTAGAGGTAGCGTGCCGACGGCGATCACATCGACCTTGGAACCATTCCCGACGCGCATCGTCACCTCATCCTTCGCCAGTCTCCGTTTATTCCGCAGCTCCTGTTTTGAGTTACAAATGTTAGCAACTGCACCGGTATCGAATACCCAGGAGCTACTACGAGTGCTGGTAAGGTACACATCAATAACATGTATATCATATATACCTTTGACGTTGCCGGCCTTCTTGTCTGCTAAGTATTTGGGGCAGTTCCGCTTCCAGTGACCCGTTCCCTTGCAATAAAAGAACTCAGTCTCTGGCTTGGGTCCATACTTTGGCTTCTTCTCGGCAACAGGCTTGCCAGGCGCGGCAACTTGCTTGCCGTCCTTCTTGAAGTTCTTCTTACCCTTGCCTTTCTTGAACTTAGTGGTTTTATTGACCATCAACACTTGATGTTCTTTCTTGATGTCAACCTCCGCTGATTTCAGCATTGAATACACCTCGGGAATGGACTTCTCCATCCCCTGCATATTGAAGTTCAGCACGAAGCTCTTGAAGCTTGGTGGGAGCGACTGGAGGATTCTGTCAACGACCGCTTCATCTGGGAGATTCATTCCCAGCTGAGACAAGCGGTTGTGCAATCCTGAAATCTTGAGGATGTGCTCACTGACAGAACTGTTCTCCTCCATCTTACAGCTGTAGAATGCGTCGGAGACATCATATCTCTCGACTCGGGCATGAGCTTGGAAAACCATTTTCAGCTCTTCGAACATCTCATATGCTCCATGGTGCTCAAAACGCTTTTGGAGCCCCGATTCTAAACTGTAAAGCATGCCGCACTGAACCAGTGAGTAATCATCACTACGCGACTGCCAGGCGTTCAAAACGTCCTGGGTCGCCGGGAGAGCGGGTGCATCACCTAGCGGTGCTTCTAGGACATAAGTTCTCTTGGCAGCTATGAGGATAATCCTCAGGTTACGGACCCAATCCGTATAGTTGCTACCATCGTCTTTCAGCTTGGTTTTCTCTAGGAACGCGTTGAAGTTGAGGAAAACTGGAGTGTGGGCCATTTGATCTACAAGAGATATTGTAAAGAATTTTAGACTAAGTTCATGATAATTAAGTTCATCTTAATCAAATTTTAATGAACTCCCACTCAAAATGACATCTCTCAAGTCATCCAAGTGATACACGATCCGAGTCGAGTAGTCCGTGTCCGATCATCACGTGAGACGGACTAGTCAAAAACGGTGAACATCTTCATGTTGATCGTATCTTCTATACGACTCGTGTTCGACCTTTCGTTCTTCCGTGTTCCGAGGCCATGTCTGTACATGCTAGGCTCGTCAAGTGAACCCTAAGTGTATCGCGTGTGTAAATCTGTCTTACACCCGTTGTATGTGAACGTTAGAACCTATCCCACCCGATCATCACGTGGTGCTTCGGAACAACGAGCTTTAGCAACGGTGCACAGTTAGGGGAAACACATTACTTGAAATTTTAGTGAGAGATCATCTTATATACTACCGTCGTTCTAAGTAAACAAGATGTAAAAACATGATAAACATCACATGCAATCAATTATAGTGACATGATATGGCCAATATCATCTTGCTCCTTGGATCTCCATCTTCGGGGCACCATGATCATCTTGTCACCGGCTCGACACCATGATCTTCATCATCATGATCTCCATCATCGTGTCTTGAAGAAGTCGTCACGCCAACTATTACTTCTACTACTATAGCTAACGTTTAGCAACGAAGTAAAGTAATTACATGGCGTTATTCAGTGACACGCAGGTCATACAATAATAAAGACAACTCCTATGGCTCCTGCCGGTTGTCAAGTTCATCGACATGCAAGTCGTGATTCCCTATTACAAAAACATGATCAATCTCATACATCACATATATCATTCATCACATCTTCGTTCTTGGCCATACCACGTCACAAAACACATGCTGCAAAAACAAGTTAGACGTCCTCTAATTGTTGTTGCAAGTTTTACGTGGCTTCTATAGGATTTCTAGCAAGAACGTTTCTTACCTACGCCAAAACCACAACGTGATTTGTCAACTTCTATTTACCCTTCATAAGGACCCTTTTCATCGAATCCGATCCGACTAAAGTAGGAGAGACAGACACCCGCCAGCCACCTTATGCATCTAGTGCATGTCTGTCGGTGGAACCAGTCTCACGTAAGCGTACGTGTAAGGTCGGTCCGGGCCGCTTCATCCCACAATACCGTCGAATCAAGATTGACTAGTAACGGTAAGAAAATTGAACAAGATCATACGCCCACAACTGCTTTGTGTTCTACTCGTGCCAAGATGCTACGCATAAAACCTAGGCTCAGATGCCACTGTAGGGGAACGTAGCATAAATCAAAAAATTTCTACGTCTTCACCAAGATCCATCTATGGAGACATCTAGCAACGAGTAACTAAGAGTGCATCTACATACCGTTATGAAGATTGCGTGCGGAAGCTTTCAACGAAGCAAGGATGAAGTAGTCGTACTCTTCACGTTCTTCGTCACCGATGATCTAGCGCCGAACGGACGGCACCTCCGCGTTCAACACACATACGGTGCAGCAACGTCACCTCCTTCTTGATCCAGCAAGGGGGGAGGAGAAGTCGTCAGAGATCCGGCAGCACGACGGCGTGATGACGGATGCAGTGGATATCGCAGCAGGGCTTCGCCGGGCTGCCCTGCAAAGGAGTTGGGAGGTGTGACGGGAGGGGGAGAGGCGCCAGGGCTGAGGTGCGGCTGCCCTCTCCCCCCCCCCCACATATATATAGGGGGCCAGGGGGGCGCCAGCCCCTTGCAGATCCAATCTGCAAGGGGGGGCGGCGGCCAGGGAGGAGTCCCCCTCCCCCAAGGCAAGTGGTGGCCCCCCTCCCCTTAGGGTTTATCCCTAGGCGCAGGGGAGGTGGGCCTCCCTTGCTGGTGCGCCAGCCCTGAGGGCTGGACACATCCCCTTGCGGCCTAGGGGCCCCACCGGGAGGGGTGGCCCCACCCGGTGGACCCCCGGGGCCCCTCCGGTGGTCCCGGGACACTCCCGGTGACCCCCGGAGATCACCCGTTGGCCGAAACTGGACTTCCCATATATCAATCTTTACCTCCGGACTATTCCGGAACTCCTCGTGACGTCCGGGATCTCATCCGGGACTCCGACCAACTTTCGGGTTTCCACGTGCATTAATCTCTACGACCCTAGCGTTACCGAACCTTAAGTGTGTAGACCCTACGGGTTCGGGAGACACGTAGACATGACCGAGACCACTCTCCGGTCAATAACCAACAGCGGGATCTGGATACCCATGTTGGTTCCCACGTGTTCCTCGATGATCTTCATCGGATGAACCACCGTGTCAAGGATTCACTCAATCCCGTATGTTATTCCCTTTGTCCATCGGTACGGTACTTGCCCGAGATTCGATCTTCGGTATTCCCGATACCTTGTTCAATCTCGTCATGGCAAGTCTCTTTACTCGATCTGTAATCCATCATCCCGTGACTAACTACTTAGTCACATTGAGCTCATTATGATGATGTATTACCGAGTGGGCCCAGAGGTACCTCTCCGTCATACGGAGTGACAATATCCCAGTCTCGGTTCGTACCAACTCAACAGACACTTTCGGAGATACCCGATGCGTGCCTTTATAGCCACCCAGTTACGTTGTGACGGTTGGCACACCCAAAGCACTCCTACGGTATCCGGGAGTTGTACAACCTCATGGTCTAAGGAATAAATACTTGACACCGAAAAGCTTATGCATTACGAACTATACGATCTCGTGTTATGCTCAAGTTTGGGTCTTGTCCATCACATCATTCTCCTAATGATGTGATCCCGTTATCACCGACATCTCATGTCCATGGTCAGGAAACCGTGACCATCTGTTGATCAACGAGCTGGTTACTAGAGGCTTACAAGGGACTCATTGTGGTCTGTGTATTCACACATGTATCGCTGTTTCCGTACAATACAATTCAAGCATGAATAACAGACAATTATCATGAACAAGGAGATATAATAATAATGCTTTTATTATTGCCTCTAGGGCATATCTCCAACACGATCCAGCCGAGTGTCGAGGGAGAGTTCCGTCAGCACGACGGCGTGGTGACGATCTTGATGTTCTACCGTCGCAGGGCTTCGCCTAAGCACCGCTATAATATTATCGAGGAGAACTATGGTGGAGGGGGGCACCGCACATGGCTAAGAGATCAAGAGATCAATTGTTGTGTCTAGAGGTGCCCCCTTGCCCCCGTATATAAAGGAGGGAGGGAGAGGCCGGCCCTAGAGGGGGCGCGCCAAGTGTGGGGAGTCCTACTAGGACTCCCAAGTCCTAGTAGGATTCCCCTTTACTTTCCGGAGTAGGAGAGCAGGAAAGAGGGGGAGAGGGAGAAGGAAAAGGGGGCTGCACCCTTTGTCCAATTCGGACCAGAAGGGGGCGCGCGCCTCCATCCTTTTGGCCTCTCTCTTCTATTCCCGTAACTCCCCCGTACTCCGAAAATACCCGAATCACTCGGAACGTTTCCGATGTCCGAATATAGTCGTCCAATATATCGATTTTTACGTCTCGACCATTTCGAGACTCCTCTTCATGTCCCCGATCTCATCCGGGACTCCGAACTCCTTCGGTACATCAAAACTCATAAACTCATAATAAAATTGTCATCGAAACCTTAAGCGTGCGGACCCTACGGGTTCGAGAACTATGTAGACATGACCGAGACACGTCTCCGATCAATAACCAATAGTGGAACCTGGATGCGCATATTGGCTCCCGCATATTCTACGAATATCTTTTTCGGTCAAACCGCATAACAACATACGTTGTTCCCTTTGTCACTCATTTGTATGTTTCTTGCCCGAGATTCGATCGTCGGTATCTCGATACCTAGTTGAATCTCGTTACCGGCAAGTCTCTTTACTCGTTCCGTAATACATCATCCCGCAACTAACTCATTAGCTGCAATGCTCGCAAGGCTTATAGTGATGTGCATTACCGAGTGGGCCCAGAGATACCTCTCCGACAATCGGAGTGACAAATCCTAATCTTGAAATACGCCAACCCAACAAGTACCTTCGGAGACACCTGTAGAGTACCTTTATAATCACCCAGTTACGTTGTGACGTTTGGTAGCACACAAAGTGTTCCTCCGGTATTCGGGAGTTGCATAATCTCATAGTCATAGGAACATGTATAAGTCATGAAGAAAGCAATAGCAGTAAAACTTAAACGATCATAGTGCTAAGCTAACGGATGGGTCTTGTCCATCACATCATTCTCTTAATGATGTGATCCCGTTGATCAAATGACAACTCATGTCTATGGCTAGGAAACATAACCATCTTTGATCAATGAGCTAGTCTAGTAAAGGCATACTAGGGTCACTCTATTTTGTCTATGTATTCACACATGCACTAAGTTTCCGGTTCATACAATTCTAGCATGAATAATAAACATTTATCATGATATAAGGAAATAAATAATAACTTTATAATTGCCTCTAGGGCATATTTCCTTTAGTCTCCCACTTGCACTAGAGTCAATAATCTAGATCACATCACCATGTGATTAACACCAATAGTTCACATCGCCATGTGACTAACACCCATAGTTCTCATCGCCATGTGACCAATACCCAAAGGGTTTACTAGAGTCAACAATCTAGTTCACATCCTCATGTGATTAACACCCAAAGAGTATTAAGTTGTGATCATGTTTTGCTTCGTGAGAGAAGTTTAGTCAGCGGGTCTGTTACATTCAGATCCGTATGTATTTTGCAAATTTCTATGTCTACAATGCTCTGCATGGAGCTACTCTAGCTAATGGCTCCCACTTTTAATACGCATCCAGATTGATACTTAGAGTCATCTGGATTAGTGTAAAGCTTGCATCGGCGTAACAATTTACGAAGAACTCTTTATCATCTCCATAATCGAGAAACATTTCCTTAGTCATCCAGTAACTAAGGATAATTTTGACCGCTGTCCAGTGATCTAATCCTGGATCACTTTTGTACCTTCTTGCCAAACTCATGGTAAGGTACACAACAAGTTTGGTACACAGCATGGCATACTTTATAGAACCTATGACTGAGGCATAGGGAATGACTTTCATTATTTCTCTATCTTTTGCCGAGGTCGGGCTTTGAGTCTTACTCAAATTCATACCTTACAACTCAGGCAAGAACTCCTTCTCTGACTGATCCATTTTGAACTACTTCAAAAACTTGTCAAGGTATGTATTTATTGAAAAACTTTATCAAGCATCTCGATCTATCTCTAGAGATCTTGAGGCTCAATATGTAAGTAGCTTTACAGAGGTTTTTCTTTGAAAAAAAACTCCTTTCAAACACTCCTTTATGCTTTCCAGAAAATTTCTACATCATTTCTGATCAACAATATGTCATTCGCATATACTTATTGGAAAGGCTATAGTGCTCCTACTCACTTTCTTGTAAATACAGGCTTCACCGCAAGTCTGTATAAAACTATATGCTTTGATCAACTTATCAAAGCGTATATTCCAACTCTGAGATGCTTGCACCAGTCCATAGATGGATCGATGGAGCTTGCACACTTTGTCGGCACCTTTAGGATCGACAAAACCTTCTGGTTGCATCATATACAACTCTTCTTTAAGATATCCATTCAGGAATGCAGTTTTGACATCCATTTGCCAGATTTCATAATCATAAAATGCGGCCATTGCTAACATGATTCAGACAGACTTAAGCATCGCTACGGGTGAGAAAATCTCATTGTAGTCAACTCCTTGAACTTGTCGAAAACCTTTCACAACAAGTCGAGCTTTGTAAACAGTAACATTACTGTCAGCTTCGGTCTTCCTCTTTTAGATCCATTTATTTTCGATGGCTTGCCGATCATCGGGCAAGTCAACCAAAGTCCACACTTTGTTCTCATACATCGATCCCTTCTCAGATTTCATGGCCTCAAGCCATTTTGCAGAATCTGGGCTCATCATTGCTTCCTCATAGTTTGTAGGTTCATCATGGTCTAGTAACATGACTTCCAGAACCGGGTTGCCGTACCACTCTGGCGTGGAACGTACTCTGGTTGATCTACGAGTTCAGTAGTAACTTGATCCAAAGTTTCATGATCATCATCATTAGCTTCCTCACTAATTGGTGTAGGAATCACTGAAACTAGTTTCCGTGATGTACTACTTTCCAATTAGGGAGAAGGTACAATTACCTCATCAAGTTCCACTTTCCTCCCACTCATTTCTTTCGAGAGAAACTCCTTCTCTAGAAAGGATCCATTATTAGCAACGAATATCTTGCCTTCGGATCTGTGATAGAAGGTGTACCCAACAGTCTCCTTTGGGTATCCTATGAAGACACATTTCTCCGACTTGGGTTCGAGCTTATCAGGTTGAAGCTTTTTCACATAAGCATCGCAGCCCCAAACTTCAAGAAACGACAACTTTGGTTTCTTGCCAAACCACAGTTCATAAGGTGTCGTCTCAACGGATTTAGATGGTGCCCTATTTAACATGAATGCAGATGTCTTTAATGCATAACCCAAAACTATAGTGGTAAATCGGTAAGAGACATCATAGATCGCACCATATCTAATAAAGTACGGTTACGACGTTCGGACACACCATTACGTTGTGGTGTTCCGGGTGGCATGAGTTGTGAAACTATTCCACATTGTTTCAAATGAAGACCAAACTCGTAACTCAAATATTCACCTCCACGATCAGATCGTAGAAACTTTATTTTCTTGTTACTATGATTCTCTACTTCACTCTGAAATTCTTTGAACTTTTCAAATGTTTCAGACTTGTGCTTCATCAAGTAGATATACCCATATCTGCTCAAATCATCAGTGAAGGTCAGAAAATAACGATACTCGCCACGAGCTTCAACACTCATCGGTCCACATACATCAGTATGTATGATTTCCAACAAATCTGTTGCTCGCTCCATTGTTCCGGAGAACGGAGTTTTAGTCATCTTGCCCATGAGGCATGGTTCGCAAGCACCAAGTGATTCATAATCAAGTGATTCCAAAAGTCCATCACTATGGAGTTTCTTCATGCGCTTTACACTAATATGACCTAAACGGCAGTGCCACAAATAAGTTGCACTATCATTATTAACCTTGCATCTTTTGGCTTCAATATTATGAATATGTGTATCACTACGATCGAGATCCAACAAACTATTTTCATTGGGGGTATGACCATCAAAGGCTTTATTCATGTAAACAGAATAACAATTATTCTATGACTTTAAATGAATAACCGTATTGCAACAAACATGATCAAATCATATTCATGCTTAACGCAAATGCAAAATAACATTTATTTAGGTTCTACACTAATCCTGAAAGTATAGGGAGTGTGCGATGATTATCATATCAATCTTGGAACCACTTCCAACACACATCGTCACTTCACCTTTAACTAGTCTATGTTCATTCTGCAACTCTTGTTTCGAGTTACTAATTTTAGCAACTGAACTGGTATCAAATACCCAGGGGTTGCTATGAACACTAGTAAAGTACACATCAATAATCTGTATATCAAATATACCTTTGTTCACTTTGCCATCCTTCTTATCCACCAAGTATCTAGGGCAGTTCCACTTCTAGTGACTATTTCCTTTGCAGTAGAAGCACTTAGTTTCAGGCTTGAGTTTAGCTTTGGGTTTCTTCATGGAAGTGAAAACTTGCTTGTCATTCTTCTTGAAGTTCCCCTTCTATACCTTTGCCCTTTATTTGAAACAAGTGGTCTAGTTAACCATCAACACTTGATGTCTTTTCTTGATTTCTACCTTCGCTAATTTCTGCATCGCGGAGAGCTCGGGAATTACTTTCGTCATCCCTTGCATATTATAGTTCATCACGAAGTTCTACTAACTTGGTGATAGTGACTAGAGAACTTTGTGAATTACTATCTTATCTGGAAGATAAACTCCCACTTGATTCAAGCAATTGTAGTACCCAGACAATCTGAGCACATGCTCACCGGTTGAGCTATTCTCCTCCATCTTATAGGCAAAGTACTGTCAAAGGTCTCATACCTCTCAACACGGGCATTAGTATGCAAATACTAATTTCAACTCTTGGAACATCTCATATGCTCCGTGGCGTTCAAAACGTTTTTCAAGTCCCGGTTATAAGCCGTAAAGCAGGGCGCACTAAACTATCAAGTAGTCATCATACCGAGCTTGTCAAACGTTCATAACGTCTGCATCTGTTCCTGCAATAGGTTCGTCACCTAGCGGTGCATCAAGGACATAATACTTCTGTGCAGCAATGAGGATAATCCTCAGATCACGGACCTAGTAATTGCTACTAACAGCTTTCAACTTATATTTCTCTAGGAACATATAAAATAAACGGGGAGCTACATCGCGAGCTATTGATCTACAACATAGATATGCTAATACTACCAGGACTAAGTTCATGATAAATTAAAGTTCAATTAATCATATTGCTTGAAGAACTCCCACTTAGATAGACATCCCTCTGGTCATCTAAATGATCACGTGATCCAAATCAACTAAACCATGTCCGATCATCATGTGAGATGGAGTAGTTTTCAATGGTGAACATCTTATGTTGATCATATCTACTACTCCCTCTGTTCACTTTTATAAGACCTTGAAGAAATTTCAGACAATGTGCAAAACAGCCTATTTTGTGTTGTCTGAAATGACTTACAAAAGTGAACGGAGGGAGTATATGATTCACGCTCGACCTTTCGGTCTCTAGTGTTCCGAGGCCATATCTGCATACGCTAGGCTCGTCAAGTTTAACCCGAGTATTCTGCGTGTGCAAAACTGGCTTACACCCGTTGTATTTGAATGTAGAGCTTATCACACCCGATCATCACGTGGTGTCTCGGCACGACGAACTTTCGCAACGGTGCATACTCAGGGAGAACACTTATACCTTGAAATTTTGTAAGGGATCATCTTATAATGCTACCGCCGTACTAAGCAAAATAAGAAGCATAATAAGATAAACATCACATGCAATCAAAATATGTGACATGATATGGCCATCTTCATCTTGTGCTTTTGATCTCCATCTACAAAGCACCGTCATGATCACCTTCGTCACCGGCGCGACACCTTGATCTTCATCATAGCATCATTGTCGTCTCGCCAACTATTGCTTCTACGACTATCGCTATCGCTTAGTGATAAAGTAAAGCAATTAAATGGCGATTGCATTTCATACAATAAAGCGACAACCATATGGCTCCTGCCAGTTGCCGATAACTTTACAAAACATGATCATCTCATACAAAACCGTATAACTCATCATGTCTTGACCATATCACATCACAACATGCCCTGCAAAAACAAGTTAGACATCCTCTACTTTGTTGTTGCAAGTTTTACGTGGCTGCTACAGGCTTAGCAAGAACCGTTCTTACCTACGCATACAAAACCACAACGATATTTCGTCAAGTATGTGATGTTTTAACCTTCACAAAGACCTGGCGTAGCCACACTTGATTCAACTAAAGTTGGAGAAACTGACACCCGCCAGCCACCTGTGTGCGAAGCACGTCGGTAGAACCAGTCTCGCGTAAGCGTACGCGTAATGTCGGTCCGGGCCGCTTCATCCAACAATACCGCCGAATCAAAGTATGACATGCTGGTAAGCAGTATGACTTGTATCGTCCACAATTCACTTGTATTCTACTCGTGCATATCATCTACGCATAGACCTGGCTCATGATGCCACTGTTGGGTAATGTAGTATTTTAAAATTTTCCTACGATCACGCAAGATCTATCTACCAGATGCATAGCAACGAGAGGGGAGAGTGTGTCTACGTACCCTCGTAGACCGAAAGCGGAAACGTTAGAACAATGCGGTTGATGTAGTTGTACGTCTTCACGGCCCAACCGATCAAGCACCGAAACTACGGCACCTCCGAGTTCTAGCACACATTCAGCTCGATGACGTCCCTCGAACTCCGATCCAGCCGAGTGTCGAGGGAGAGTTCCGTCAGCACGACGGTGTGGTGACGATCTTGATGTTCTACCATCGCAGGGCTTCGCCTAAGCACCGCTATAATATTATCGAGGAGAACTATGGTGGAGGGGGGCACCGCACACAGCTAAGAGATCAAGAGATCAATTGTTGTGTCTAGAGGTGCCCCCTTGCCCCCGTATATAAAGGAGGCAGGGAGAGGCCGGCCCTAGAGGGGGCGCGCCAAGTGTGGGGAGTCCTACTAGGACTCCCAAGTCCTAGTAGGATTCCCCTTTCCTTTCCGGAGTAGGAGAGAAGGAAAGAGGGGTAGAGGGAGAAGGAAAAGGGGGCTGCACCCTTTGTCCAATTCGGACCAGAAGGGGGGCGCGCGCCTCCTTCCTTTTGGCCTCTCTCTTCTAATCCCGTAACTCCTCGGTACTCCGAAAATATCCGAATCACTCGGAACCTTTCCGATGTTCGAATATAGTCGTCCAATATATCGATTTTTATGTCTCAACAATTTCGAGACTGCTCATCATGTCCCCGATCTCATCCGGGACTCCGAACTCCTTTGGTATATCAAAACTCATAAATTCATAATAAAACTGTCATCGAAACCTTAAGCATGCGAACCCTACTGGTTCGAGAACTATGTAGACATGACCGAGACACGTCTCCGGTCAATAACCAATAGCGGAACCTGGATGCTCATATTGGCTACCACATATTCTACAAATATCTTTTTTGGTCAAACCGCATAACAACATACGTTGTTCCCTTTGTCACTCATCGGTATGTTACTTGCCCGAGATTCGATCGTCGTATCTCAATACCTAGTTGAATCTCGTTACCGGCAAGTCTATTTACTCGTTCCGTAATACATCATCCCGCAACTAACTCATTAGCTGCAATGCTTGCAAGGCTTATAGTGATGTGCATTACCGAGTGGGCCCAAAGATACCTCTTCGACAATCGGAGTGACAAATCCTAATCTCAAAATACGCCAACCCAACAAGTACCTTCGGAGACACCTGTAGAGTACATTTATAATCACCCAGTTACGTTGTGACGTTTGGTAGCACACAAAGTGTTCCTCCGGTATTCAGGAGATGCATAATCTCATAGTCATATGAACATGTATAAGTCATGAAGAAAGCAATAGCAGTAAAACTTAAACGATCATAGTGCTAAGCTAACGGATGGGTCTTGTCCATCACATCATTCTCCTAATGATGTGACCCCGTTGATCAAATGACAACTCATGTCTATGGCTAGGAAACATAACCATCTTTGATCAATGAGCTAGTCTAGTAGAGGCATACTAGGGACACTCTGTTTTGTCTATGTATTCACACATGCACTAAGTTTCCGGTTAATACAATTCTAGCATGAATAATAAACATTTATCATGATATAAGGAAATAAATAATAACTTTATTATTGCCTCTAGGGCATATTTCCTTCAGTCGGGCGACGGGGCACCGGCGGTGGAGCACTACGTTGTGGGTCTACTCGACAAGAGCTCATGTTGAACGGAAAAAGGAAAGAGAGTATGGTGTGATAATTTTGTAGTCAACACGGACGAACCGATGGTACATGTTTTCACGAGGCCACTCATTCCATATAGTAACTTGTAAACTGGAGAAGATTTCAGGGTCTGGTACCTCTTATAACAATAATGCACACTAGAATCAAATAGTTTAAAGAAGCATGCAGCTGAACTGTTGAACAATTACAAGGCGCTGGTCTTATATAGAAGTTTTTTTTATTAGAAGGGGGGCTCCCTCCTATTTCATTAACAAAACCGAAACGGAATGGACATAGTTGTTCAGCATTGCTGGTCAGGTTTCACCTAAAAATAAAAGCGCAAAATATGGAGCGGACGACTACTGGGCCCTAATGCCCTATTACATAGCATCCAGGGGTTTTCTCATCAAATCATGACAACAAGTTCGAAAGTAAAACATAAAAGGGACGCCACTAATGCAGCAGGAAGAGAGAAGTCCCATCGAAGCATTTCAGCAGCCCAGTCTTCTCACCCCCGGTCTCCATCCTTGTGACGCTCGATATATCTCACTTGCCACCCGCTCTATTAGTCTTGCTCCTAGCATCAGCAGCTTTAGATCTGGACTTTTTTCGTGCAAAACAGCCCAATCAACGATCCAATTGCATAAAATTTGAACGATAATCCTGAGATTATATAAATTCTTGTATCTAAACACAATATCATTTATGCATCTCCAAATGGACCAAAATAGAGCAGAAATCCCAACTAGCATTAGTTGTTTTTGTGGCTTCTGAAAAGTCAGAATCCAAGTATTCAAGCAGTCATTCAAATTTTGTGGAGTTGTTTTGAGATCAAAGGAGCATTTGACCAAACTCCAGATCAATCTAGCAGCAGAACACTCAAAAAATAAATGGTTAATAGTCTCATCCCTTCCATAGAAGACACAATGTTTTGCCCCTTTCCATCCTTTTCGGATCAAATTATCTTTAGTTAGGATACTGGTCATATATAGAAGTGAGTAGCAATTGGATCGTTATATACATAGATACAAATGGAAAAGAAATAGTCCGTGGATGCATGGCATGTACGTTAGACTTATTAAAAACACTGGCTCGGTGGAACACGTCGAAGTTATACCTATAGGCTGCCATATGAGCTTGGTAAATGTAGTCAGTCTCTCTCATCCCTTGCCACACATGAGAGTGCGTGGGATATTTGCTGGAGTCTATTGAATAATAAGCCACATGGTGTTTCTTCAATCTCCAATTCTCCATCTGTGCCCATTGTTTTGTACGCCCTCCCGTCCTAAATATAAGATCTTCTAGAGATTCTTGCATTGACTACATACAACGAAATGAGTGAATCCACACTCTTAAATACTCCATCCGTCCCAAAATTCTTGTCCTAGATTAGTCTAGATATGGATGTATCCAATACTAAAACGTGACTTGATACATCTGTATTTAGACAAATTTAAAACAAGAATTTTGGGACGGAGGGAGTATATGTTTATATACACTTCTATGCAGTTCATAGTAAAATCTCTAAAATGTCTTATATTTAGAAACGATGGAGTAACAGTATAGCACAAGGCAAGATGCAGAAATAGTGTTTCGAATATGTTGGGGCAAAAAATTCAATGTTTTCGCCCTACTTTCTAAAGCATGTTGGCCTTGTATAAAGGAATCAATATGACAAGTCCAACGGATGGACTCTGAGAACTATGTGAGTGACCAGTCTGAACACGTTCTCGCTAGCCTGCACGACTCATCACTACCAGAAAAACAGGGTTTGCCGACGGCCAAATCTATGCCGACGGCCCCCGTCGGCATCTAGAGACCTATGCCGACGGCCAAGGGTAGGTCGTAGGCGTACAAAGGCCGTCGGCATACATCCATCTATGCCGACGGCCCCATCGGCATAGGACAGGCCGTCGGGACCGCACGGGCTACGCCTACGGGGGCCGTCGGCATAGACCTTGCCCACCTGCCCGGTCAGTTCAGAACACCTGACGGCGTTGACACTACGCCGACGGCCCGTAACGGCGGTCGTCGGCATATCTGTGGCAGAGGTATGCCGACGGCCTGGCCGTCGGCATAGGCCCCTCTGCCACGTCCACGATCCGTGTGCTACACCACGTCATCGATCCGTGGGACGAAGGTAGATATGCCGACGGCCAGGCCGTCGGCATACATTTATTCTAATTCATTTTTTTATTCCATTTCTGTTATCTGTGGCAGAGGTATGCCGACGGCCAGGCCGTCGGCATAGGCTCACTCGCCACATCATCAATCTGTGTGCCATACCACGTCATCGATCCGCGGCACAACCTCCGTGGGCTGTACAGGTATGCCGACGGCCTTGCCGTCGGCATAGGTTTATTTTACTTTATTTTTTATTTTCACTTTGCTTTGTTGTTTTTACTTTATTTTAGTTTTTGTTTTGCATAAGATAATTATGCCTTACGGTCGACACGGAAGG
>LR738713.1:743614923-743637136 GCA_902687465.1 Secale cereale
CGGCTTCCCGCCCCGACCTCACGCCGGCCGCCCCGCCCCGACCTTACGCCGGCCGCCCCGCCCCTACCCTGCGCCTCCCCGCCCCATCTCCGGCCGGCCCTCTCGAAGGTGATTTTTTTGAAGTTTTTAGTGTTTTTTAGTAATTTTGTAGCTAGTTAGATATAGATAGTTAGATAAGTATTTAGGTAGGTATTTAGATAGGTATTTAGATAGTTAGATACATAGTTAGATAGATAGTTAGATAGGTAGATAGTTAGATAGATAGATATATGTTGGTTAGATGAGATGCTATATAGATAGGTAGATAGTTAGATAGGTAGATAGTAAAAAAATTGGTTAGATGAGATGCTATATAGATAGGTAGATAGTTAGATAGGTAGATAGTAAAAAAAAATTGGTTAGATGAGATGCTATATAGATAGGTAGATAGTTAGATAGATATATGTTGGTTAGATGAGATGCTATATAGATAGGTAGATATTGTTAACGTTGTTATTTTTTTTGCCTACATGATGCAAAAATAAATGAATGCATGTTTAAATGTTTTAAATATGCTCTATGAGTTGTGATGTTCTAATTTTTTTGTCGCGATGCAATTTGCAGGCTTTGTGGTTTCGCATTTCATTGGAGTGACCGTTGTCCGACGCGTTGGCCCCCCTGAGCATCCCTCTGCTGTTCGACTACTTCCTCTACAGCCGAGGGTGAGCTACAAGTCCATCTCCTCCAAATTTTAGATTTCATTCTCAAGTCAAGTGACGTAACCTAGGCGTCTCCCGTCCGAAAGGGTTGCATCGATAAATATGCATTCAATTGCATATTTATCACCGCAGCTCTTTCGGATTGTCCAGCGTTTTCCATGGACAGCCCGAGGATGTGTAGATTGGGTATGTTCTCCATGTTCTACCCCGTTCCGAGACAGGATTTCGACGGTGCCTCCACATTGTTCTCCGGAGCACATTCTCTCGGCTATTTGCCGAGACGTGTTTCTAGAGAACAGCGGGGAGGTGCTGCCGAAATTTTGTCTCGGAACGGGGTAGAATGGAGAACGTACTCAATCTACACATCCTCGGGTGGGATTAGGACCCATCTTTACCTCTTAGGGATGTAGGTGGATTAAACGCGGTAGAAACTGAAAATTTGATGTGATTAATTTAAGTGAACCTTTAATTATGTTGTGTGGGTTGCAAAAAAGCAGAGGATGGCAGATAATCAGTGGATGTACAGTGGTTTTATCCGCCGGAATCGAGTAACATCAGAGTGGATCACGAAAACCGATGTGTATTTGAAGGAGATATTCCGTCGTCCAATGAGAATTATCCCTCCATGCCCCTGTGCGAGATGTGCCAGACGTCACCGTAGAAATCAGACGGACATGAGTGAGCACCTTCGCACTTACGGATATATGCCAAACTTTGACATGCCGCCGATAAACATAGCCGAGCAGGACCGTGGTAGAGAGGAGGTGATGCGACAACGCATCGATGGATATGAGGACGACGGGGTCAGGGACATGCTAGATGATGTCATTGTTGCAGAAACGGCTAATGCGACACCTTCAGAGAATGAACCGGAGGAGCCGGAGGCAACTGCAAAGGCCTTCTTGGAGGTCTTGGCCTCGTCGAAGAAACCTCTTTATGCGGGTGCGAAAATATCTCAGCTGGATGCCATCTCGCAACTGATTGCAGTCAAGGCTGAGTACGGCTGTAGCCAGAAATGCTTCGAAGCATTCCTGGGAGTATGGGCTAACAGCCTCCCTGAGGGTCATGAACTGCCGAAAAGCATGTACGATACAAAGAAAATCATGAAGGCACTCTCTATGGATTATGAGAAAATAGATGTTTGCCCGAAGAATTGCCTTTTGTTTAGGCACAAGTATGCGGATGACAAGTACTGTAGGAAGTGCGGTTCGTCTCGGTACATTGAGGTGGTCGGTGAGGATGGTGAGAAAAAGCAGCTAACCATCCCCGTTAAGGTTCTTCGGTATCTTGATTTTATAAAAAGACTGCAGCGCCTTTTCATCACGAAGGAGTCTGCCAAAATGATGAAGTGGCACAAGGAAGGTATAAGGTACAATCCAAATAAAATCGTACATCCATCGGGAGGGGAAGCATGGAAGTCATTCGATGAAGAATACCCCGAGGAAGCAGCCGAGGCTGGGAATGTCAGAATAGCCATATCAGGTGATGGGTTGAATCCATATGGTATGTCGTCCAATCCATACAGCCGCTGGCCTGTGTTTGTAATTCCGCTCAATCTTCCTCCCGGTGCCCTAATGCAACGGAAGACCATGTTCTTGTCGCTCATCATTCCGGGGCCTGACTACCCGGGGAAGCAATTGGGTGTGTTTATGCAGCCGCTTGTGGATGCTTTGCACCATTCTTGGTACTTTCCGAGGTTGACATACGACCGAGATCTGCAGAGAAATTTCTTGATGAAAGTTTGGTTGCACTATTGCATGCATGACTTTCCCGGCTATGCTCTATTCTGCGGATGGTGTACAAGTGGTAAGATGCCATGCCCAGTGTGCATGCAGGCTCTGCGAATGATTTGGCTGAGTAAGGGTGGCAAGTATGTAGCCTTTGACCTGCATCGACAGTTCCTCCCTCCAGACCATCCAGACAGGGAAGACAAGAAGAACTTCACGAAAGGCCGGGTTGTTCATGAAGTAACCGAGATTCCAACATTTTCGGGGACAGATGTTCTTGCTCAGCTAAAAGCTCTCAAGCCTAAAGGCAAAGGCAAAGGCAAAGGCAAAGGCAAAGGCTTCGAGGGATATGGTGAGACGCACAACTGGACTCACATTACCCCGTTCTCGCAGCTTCCCTATTTCAAGGACCTCAAACTTCCTTACAATATTGATGTGATGCACACCGAAAAGAATGTGGAGGAGTCCCTTTTCACAACGATCCTCAACATTACTGATAAGACGAAGGATAACGTTAAAGCTAGAGCCGATCAACAAAGAATTTGTGATAGACCACGGCTGAACATGAAGCCTCCCACAGGCGGTCGAAAAAACTGGTTCAAACCAGATGCTGACTTTGTCCTTAAACCGCCGGGAAAAAAAGAAGTACTTATCTGGCTGAAACAAATTTTGAAGTTCCCCGATGGTTATGCATCGAATATAAGTAAGGGAGTCAATCTTTCAACGGGCAAAGTGACCGGCCTGAAGAGTCATGACTACCATGTATGGATTGAGCGAATAATGCCGGTGATGGTTCGAGGCTATGTCCCCGAGCATGTCTGGCGAGTGCTTGCCGAGCTTAGCCATTTCTTCCGCACACTCTGTGCTAAAGAAGTAAGTAAAGAGGTGATTGAAAAATTGCATAAGAAGGCACCGGAGTTGATAGTCAAGCTAGAGAAAATCTTTCCGCCAGCCTTCTTTACTCCGATGACACATCTCATTCTGCACCTCGCGAACGAGGTATTGTTGGGGGGGCCTGTGCAGAATCGCTGGCAGTACGGCCCTGAGAGGCAGAACAAGCATCTCCGACGGAAATGTGGAAACAAAGCTAAGATTGAAGCTTCCATAGCTAAGGCGGTTATCCTAGAGGAGGTGTCAGACCTCAGGACATCATACTATCCAGACCATGTTCCCCATCTGCATAACAAGGTGCCTCGATACAATATAGAAGAGCCCAAGTATCAACCCAGGCTCGATCTATTCAACACGCAAGGTGGGAGGGCTGGGGCCTCGAAATCTTATAAAATGCCACGACAAGAGTGGGAGGACCTCATGTTCTATATCTTGCACAACATCAAGGAAGTTGAGGAAGTGTGGACGAGGTAATACCACTACACCATTCCTTTATGTCTTCCACATCATCATGTTCCATGTTCACTTAGTCCCGGTCTAACACCGCTTTTCTTATTTTTAGTGATTTCGTTCAAGTGGAATGGACGGGAGTGAATCCTCCTACTGAGGCAGAGGCACTTACTCTTCTCCGTCATGGAAACCCTGGACGTAAAAATTTTGTTGCTTGGTTCATGGAGAAAGTAATTTTCCACACTCCCCTATTAAATACCTACTTCAACATTTATTAGTTAACCAAACTAATGCACGCAACAATTTCCATTATACTTGTAGGGAAAAGATCCGAACATATCTATGGATGATGAATTGAGATGGGTTTCCATGGGTTTTGACCCTGCCGTCATGACATGTAAAAAGTATGATGTGAATGGGTATCGCTTCCATACAGAGGAGCACCAAAACAGTCGCCCCGATCCCAAAACTATAAATACCGGAGTGTACACCCCCGGTCAAAATTCAGTAGACTACTACGGAAGGGTACAAAATATATACGAGGTTAAATTCCGCCAGGGGCGTGAGACCCTAAGTCTTCCTGTGTTCAAATGTCGATGGTTCGATCCGCGGGAGGGGGTAAAACATACGCCTTCCATTGGTTTGGTAGAAGTTAAACCATCAACCGTCTATGCCGGAGCCGATCTCTTCATTGCGGCTACCCAAGCTACACAAGTATATTATCTGCCTTACCCATGCCAGAAAGCGTATCTAAAGGGTTGGGAAGTTGTGTTCAAGATTTCGCCACATGGTAAGCTGCCAGACCCGAATGAAGACGATTACTACAACATTAACCCCATGACATACGAGGGAGTGTTCTATCAAGAGCAACCTGATGATGATGATGATGATGATGGTGTGGTTAGAAACGATGACGCTAGACCATTGGGTGATGATGATGTGGACCCAAACGTCGATGATACACGGAATGATGGTGAGACCATTGTCAATGAAAATGACATACTTATGCTAGAAAAGTTAAACGAAGCCGCTGACGACGAGGAAGAGCCTCCACCTCCGTCGGACAACGAAGATGATATGATTGATAGTGATGATGAGACGGACCGAGAAAGAGGTTACAACAGTGATGATTCATATGGGTTCTAGCAGATGTACGTTTCAAGTATTTTTTTCTATAGTTTAGGAATATGCCTTTTTATGCATTTTTATTAATGTGTTTATTATCATGCATTTTCCTTCATTTCATTAATTTACTAATTGCTTTTTCTCTTTTCAATGCAGATTCGTGGAACATGGGCAAGGGGAAGGCCGACGGCGTGGGTTTCCTACGCAAGGTCGTCGGGGGGGCTAGTCGGAGTGGTCGAGCACGTAATCCTCCCCCTCGGCTACTTGACGATGACTCCTCACAGGGAGGTCGAGGGAGAGGTGCCCCTAGAGGAGGAGGAGGGAGATCCTCTAGAGGACGAGGTGCTGGGGGGAGAGCCACTACAGGGGGTCGCGGCCAGAAAGAGCGCACCCTCACCGACTTAGGGGTGTTGTCTTCGAGGCCCTCCTCTAGTGAGGTACCCTCCTCTAGTGAGGTACACTCTAGGGAGGAGGAGGAGGAGGTGGAGGTGGAGGAGGAGGAGGAGGAGGTGGCGGAGGAGGCAGGCGAGGAGGAGGAGGAGGAGGAGGAGGGCGAGGCAGGCGAGGAGGAGGGTGGTGGCGGGGATGATGGTGGTGACGGGAATGGGGTTGACAACAAGGGGTGGCTGCGTGGTAACGCAAAGCTACCAAAGCAGGTTCCTGCTACTGAGGAGCAGAAGTGGCTCATTCAGCCCACGGGAAAAGAGTAAGCGCCACTTTGTAATAATTTCATTATTTTGCTTGTCACATGCTTATTCCGGTTGTTATTTATTTTACTTGTCACATGCTAATAATTCATTCTTTTGCAGCAACTGGATATATTCTAAAGGGGTCCGTATTCCCAACGGCCTCATCACTGTCTTGCTGAAGTTACACTGGCCGGGGTTGTACTGTCCGGATCCAGTCAGGCAGCCGGATCGTCGGGTTTTGGCCACGAGCTGGGACCACTGGGAAGCGGCCCCCCACGCGGACCATGACACCCATGCCAAGGCCGTGATCACTACTTTTTGGGTGAGTTCTCTTCAGAAGTCCATTATACTTTCATGAATGATTTAACTCAGGGCTTCTTCCATTCTTGTTTCATGCATGTTTGTAGAAATTCTATCGAGTTCTTCCGGAGCATAGGGCTAGAGCGGACCAGATTGTGCTGCGCCAATGCAAGAAGAAGGCCCGCCAGCTGCAGTACGAGGTGCGCTATGTGGCCATCTCCACATACTACCACGACGTTCTTGGTGTGAAGATGACCAAGGAAGATGCGCGGAGGATGGGCATTACCTTGGAGAAGCCCGAGTTCTTGGCGGTAAGTATAAAAGATTTTCCATTATGCCATTATGCTTCCATTATGCCATTATGCTTTTCATTATGATTTTTCATTATGCTTTCATTATGCCATTATGCCATTATGCTTTTCATTATGATTTTTCATTATGCTTTCATTATGCCATTATGCCATTATGCCATTATGCTTTTATTATGCTTTATGCTTTATGCTTCCATAACACCAATTTGGACACACCTATATGCCATTATGCTTTTATTATGTAGGTGTGTCCAAATTGGTGTTATGGAAAAGACGAGTCCTGGGCGGCATTGGTTGATCTTTGGTGTGATGAGGCTGGAGCCTGGGCGGCTATGAGAACCAAAAATAAGGCTAACCGAGGGACGGAGGGAGTACATGCTCAGGGAAACCGAAACCACTATCTCCACAAGGCAGTTAATGTATGACTAACCCCATTAAACATTCTTCTTCTTCTATTTACCATCAGTTTCTTATGTATGACTAACCTCTGTTTGGTGGTGCAGGAGGAGAAACTGAAGCGGCCGCTGTCAGACATGCAGGCGTGGGAGATCGCCCATATGCGGAAGGACCCCAAGCCTGGCGAGCACAAGTACTACGGCAAGAAGACCGCGGGGAACATGCAAGCCTACTCTGAAGCCTATCTAAAGTTGCATCCTGACACACCTGACCCCATTGCGGCGCCTCTGGACGAAAGGGCGGTGGTGAGCATGGGGCCCAAGGAGCACGGTCGGGAGGCGGTTCTCGATCCTGTTATCACTCCTAGTATCTCCTACACACAGCTTCGTCGGATCGACCCGAGCCTGAGCCAGCGCACGAGCCAGCCAGTGACCAGTGCACAGTCCCTCTTCCAGGAGCAACAATCTGTAAGTATTTTCCCTCTTATCTTCATTGCTCATTTTATTTTCCGCATTTATTAGTTTTATGAGTTCCATCATGGCATATCGTAGGCCTACCTGGAGTACACACGCCAGGAGACCATGGCGTGGCATAAGAGGCTTTATGAACACCAAGTGCAGAGGGATCTCCAGATGCAGCAGGCTTTTCAGGAAATGGCGGCCGGCAGGTGTCCTCAGTTGCAGCCAGCACAATGCCCTCCAGCGCAACCAGTGCTGCTGACCTTTGAGGAGTTTGTGGCACAGACCGCTGGCCCCTCGCCGGTTAGTTCATCCCCAATCTATTCATCCAAAGCATGTCATGCCTTTCAACATAGTCATATATCCCGTTAATATGTCTTTTCAACATCCAGGGAACAGGTGGATCTACCGTTGGCGGTGGTCTTCGCAGCACTCCGGAGACACGGAGCCCGACCACTCCGATCCACGGAGGCGGAGGCGGAGGCGGAGGTGGAGGCTTCGGCGGTCTTGGTGGTAGCTCTGCTGCTAGCAGTGACGACTTGGGCTTCGGCGGTCTTGGCGGTGACGACCTCCGTGGTGCTCGATGATAGTCCTAGATGACTTGCGTACTTATCTATATGCTTATGTGATCACTATCGGCAGTGTTGGTTGTGTTTATGATCATTTAGAGATTTGTGTGTGATGATGCTTAATTATGCATATATTGTTGTGATGGTGCCGGATGATATCCCGTTGATATGTGTTGTTGTTTATATGTCTATTCTGTTATATATGTCTATTCTATCATATATATGTGCTGTTGTTTGAATTGAATTCATTTGAAACAAAACAGAAAAAAAAGCAGAAGAAAACTATGCCGACGGCAAGGCCGTCGGCATAGGGATGCTGTGAGCTCCCAGTAGCTGACACGTGGCAGCTATGCCGACGGCCTGACAGTCGGCACAGAATTTATACTAAGCCGACGGCCTGGCCGTCGGCATAGCTGCCACGCGTCAGCTACTGGGAGCTGCGTATGAATGAGTAAGCCGACGACATAGCCGTCGGCTTATAATTCAATATATGCCGACGGCCGGGCCGTCGGCATAGGCCTGGTCTACGAGCAACGGCAGGCAGCCACGTGGCGTGCCTATGCCGACGGCGACCGTCGGCATAGCCCTGGTTCACGACCAACGGCAGGCCGCCACGTGGTAGGCCTATGCCGACGGCTTGCCGTCGGCATAGCCCTGGTCCACGAGCAACGCCGGGCCGCCACGTGGCTCCCTATGTCGACGGCTTGCCGTCGGCATAGACCTGGTCCACGAGCAGCGACTGGTCGCCACGTGGCTGCCCTATGCCGACGGTAGGCCGTCGGCATAGCCATGTGCCACGTGGCGGCCCGTCGCTGGGCGAACTTAACGGCTGTGGGCGCCGTTAGGCACGGACTTTGCCGACGGTCGTTGCCGTCGGCATTGATGTACGGCCGCCGTCGGCATAGCATATATGCCGACGGCTTTTCTATGCCGACGGCCAACCAGGCTATGCCGACGTATATGTTGCCGACGGCCCTATGCCGACGGGGGCCGTCGGCATAGGTCTGTCCCGACGGGACTCAGGGCTATGCCGACGGCCCTGGCCGTCGGCATAGGGGGTGATTCTGGTAGTGCATCAAGTTTCGTCCTGCTTTTCCTAGAAAGGAGAACCAGAAAAGCTGCAAGCAAACTCTCCTAGTAACCGAGGCCTATAAAGTATCATCAAATGTGGCTTACTGCGTACGTACATATCCATCAGCCCCTCTCCCAAGTCGAGGGAAGTTTCAGTATTAGAGCCGTCTCCAGCCGTTCGACCCCCTAAGGGCACGAAAAAGCGCCGCTTGGGGGCGAACCGGCGGTTTTTTTGGCATGGGGGCGAGCGGGTTCCCAGCCGTCGCCCCAGGTCGACCCCCAGACGCCCATTAACCGCAAACACTTCGGCTAAAATTTATCAAACACGACATAATTCGACGAAATTCAGATGTTTTTTACACAAATAAAAGCATGAAAATAAACATGAAAAGCTACGCCGAAGTAACCGCTGAGCAGGGCGTAGTCGTCGCTTCTCCTCATTGAGACGGCCGCCGCCGCTGCTTGACCCCTTGCTCCAGCGCGCTGCTTCACGGCGGATCGTTGCCGCCCTCGAGGTACTCGAGGACGGCGTGCAGCGTGCGGCCAGGGACGCCCCACCATAGGCAGCGGCCCTCGCTGTTGTTGCGGCCGCGCGGCATCAGCGCATTGTTGGTGGAGGCGAGTCGCTCCGCCTGCCGGTGTTCGAAGAACGCCGACCACGCCGCGTGGTTGCCGGCGGCGTACTCCGGGAGCGCCCACTCCTCCTCCGAAAGGGATACCCGCTCGCGCTCGATCTCGGCGTGGAAGTGTGCGGGCGTCTCGGGGACGGGCAGAGGTGGGACGGGGACGCCGCCGGCGCTGAGCCTCCACCACGACGGAGCGCGCATGTCGGGCGGCGCGGGGTACGTAGTTCGCCTCGTGGAGGAGGTGAGCTTCCCTTTCGTGCAGAGAGCGGCGGCCTAAACCGTTGACCGCCGCCGAGTCTTCGGGGAACTGCCCGTTCATGTTTTGTGTAGGTGCGAGAGGGGGGCTACAGCGGGGAGAGAAAATGCGGCGACGAGAGAGGAGGGAGGACTGCCGATGGATGCCTCACCGGCGATGAGAGGGGCGCCTTTTATAGCGGCTTGCGGGCGGCCGCGTGCGAACGCGTGGCGGGAGGGGGCGGCGCCGCCCGTGAGGAATCAATGGAAGGCTGACCGGCGGCAGCCTTTGCATTGATACCCCGCGGGGAAACCGAGACGATGAGGCGTCGTGGTCGCTGACTCGGCGGGCCCGCTACTCTTTCGCGCCAAAAACATTCGCCCCAGCGTCCCCGGGCGCTCCAGCGCGCCGGTTCGACCTGGGTCCGCCGACGCCAGTTTCGGCCCAAACCGACGAAAAATAGGCTCGTGAGGCGCGACTGGGCCAATTTTTCAATGCCGGCGCTAAAAAACGGTCTAGGGAGGGCCTGTTGGAAGCACGGCTGGAGATGCTCTTACCGGGCAAAATGGGGAGGAGTGAGCCCGTGGGTGCCATCGCCGACAGCACCAAGGCGTCGTGACCAGAGGTGGTGGGCTGGCCGGTGCACAACGCAGTGCTCCGGATCAGCAAGGACAGGCCTGACGTCACCATCTACTTCTACATAGGCGCGGCCCCCTGGCCACCGGGCCCGCACCCCTGGCTTGTCATCGTTGTGTGTCAGATGCGGCGACCGGTGTCGTCGTCCAGACGCCCGCCGTCGGCTAGCCCGCATGCTCCCCTTGTGCCTGCACACGGATACGTACAGTAGTATCGTATTTGCGTTGCTGCAGTGGCTCAACACATGAATAAGATCCAACATTTGAAAGCATGTTTCAATTAGAGGCAGTGTCTTGTGGGATGCATGAATAAAATCCAACATTTGAAAGAAAGTTTCAATACGTGGATGATACAGTACTGTGTTTTCCATATTTTTCTTGTCTAGCAATACTGACTGCATCATTTTCAGGCCTAGGAAAAAGAAACACGTCTAGCATAGGGTTCAGTTGTTTCTTCTCTAGCATCAGGTTGGATTCTAAGAAACCACTTACATGTAGCATAGGTTCAGTTGTTACGTCTCTAACATCACTTTTAGGCTCACTGCAGGGTGAAGAGAATTTAGACTAGTTTCTTGACCGAGCATATGCATATTTATTTATTTTAATGTTTTATTTTTGCAAATGACCGAGCATGCATGGTTTGTGGTTTGGCAGTCTCCCAACAAACTGACATACTTACCAATTAAAGAGCCTAATGCAGCACGTGAGTTGAACTACTGAACATCACAAGGGCTATTCATATAGGGAGCGAGTAGTACTAGTTTAATTGGATTAAACTAACCTACCTACGAATCGAGGAGCCTTGCAACTCCGTGTTGAAAGGGGCCGCCATGTGGAGCTAGAAAATTGTCAAAGCGTGTGCACAGCATAAACTAAAGTACATCACTTTGATCTACCAAGAACCACAAGTGTGGTATATTTAGAGCATCGCAATATACGCGCAATGTTTCATAGATCATGGATGTAAAAACATGAGGTACAGGTGATTTGCTAAGCACTAGCACAGGACCAAACTTATGACTTCTCGTTCATGTCTATCACTCGGTTTCGGTTGCACGGTGGTTCCACGTGTGAAATTCTAGTGTCAACGAAAAATTCCCCAATTTTGAAGCCACCGTCATGCCAGCATGCCATCTCTCGGCCAATCATGTTCCATGCCAGCCGTCAGCTGTGTCTCCAAGCCACGGCAACGGCTCATGTGCACGTGCCACACGCTGGTCGTTCAGTCTCGGAACATAAAAAGTGATCGATTAGCGTGCTGTGGGCCAAACTTGTTGCGACAAACCCCGGACCAGCTCTCTCTCCCACTCGCAGTCGAACGAAGGTGGAATGAACGGAAAACATTGGAGTTTCTTGCGACAAACGTCCTGGCGCCGAACGCCTTTCCAATTGCTGGATTAACCACTCAGTAACAACCTCAGAGTACAGCCGTTTTCGTAGGACACAGTGCACAAAGCACCACCGGCCACCGACCGCACGAGGCACGACGCACGACGAGTAGAAATGCTCCATTATAGCTAACTAACTCAACCATGCATGCAACCAGTACGCAGCTCCACTCAACGGCCACATGACTCGGCCAGCGATGACTATGCACACAAGTAACTACGGCCATGCTACTGACACCAACGAACAGCGACTCGCACTCAAGGTCTCAAGCACGAACACGGCCTAGCGCCGGTGTCCGGCCTACACCTCGACACACACGCGCACACATGCTGGTGACCACGGGCACACACACCCGTCAGGTACCGTGACCCCTCCTACCCCCGTGCGTGACCCCTCCTACCCCCGTGCGGCGGCGCCGCGCCGCACCGGGGCAACCCCGCCGGCCGCCTCCAGTCGCCACCAGCGGTCCCCCACCTCCCGCCGCCGTCGCCGAGGGCGTCGCAGGCTAAGCCTGCGAGCTGCAGCGGCGGCGGCGGCAATCCTCCTCGGCCCGCGATTGGATCTGGGTGGCGGCGTTCTACTCCGACCGGATCAAGGGCGGTGGCGCGGGCCGGCGGCGACCAGGGTCGGCGTGCTGGAGCCGGGGACGGCGAGATCTCTGCGGCGGCGGCTAGGGCACCCGATTTGGGCACAGATGGCTTCAACGGGCTGCTTCACACGCTGTCGTGCATCTTCGCTTATCCGGTGACGTCAAGCGGCTTCTGGGCTGGACCTGCAACACGAGGACGTCGGGGGCTCCGGCCCAAGGTGCGGCTGTGGTGGCCATCTCCTTCGCCGGAGCTGGTCGGCCTGACGCTGGATGGGCAGATCTTGAGATCCGTCATCTAGCTCCGGCTGCGAGTCGGGAAGACATAGTTGCCGGTGAAAACCGAGCCGATGGCAGACGATGGCGGCGTTTTGTGTCGTTACCTTGATGAAGGCATCGTCGTGTGACTACCGTCAACCCACTCGTGCTGCTCCGGGGGAAACCCTAGGATCTGGTCTTCCGGGTCGGACGATGGCGGTACTGCGGTGTCGTTTTCTCTCTTGGGAGCATCGTTTGTGGAGCACCGCTGGAAGACAGAGGCGGGAGGTGGAGCGGCTTCGTCTTGCACGGAGCTTTCGGTGAAGATGTCAAGTCATGCCTGGCCGACAGGTGCTACGCTTTGTCATGCCTGGTCGGCAGGTGCTACGCACGACAGATTCTCCAAAGACTTCAAGTTGTGTCGGCTGGTGGTACTTGGCAGCATGGTGCTGAGGTGTATCACTGGCGACCGCGACGTGCTCAGCTGTTTGCGCGCAGGGAGGATGTGCCGTTGGGCACCGTGGTGGTGTCGACGATAGCTAGACCGAGCAAGGTTGATGCATCAGTACAGTTCTGAAGATGGAGCGGTGGCAGTTGGCGGCGGCGGCCTCTGAGAGCACGCCGGACCGGCGAGACCCATGCCCGGCAGGCGTCCTGGATGGGTTCTCAGGTCTTAGATGTTAGGTTTGGCTGCGATGTCTATTTGGTATTAGGCCCAGGCTATCTGCGCCCCTTCATCAACTGGATAGGTGTAGCGACATTTTGTTGCTTAGACGGCGGCTTAAGTCTTACTGTGATATTACTTTGTAAGGTCTTGTGAGAATAATTAATAAAGTGGCCGTATGCATCGCCCAGATGCAGAGGCCGAAGGTCATCCTCCTTTTCTAAAAAAAAAACACACACCCGTCACGGTTTATTCCTAAACAAACTGAGAAATAATTAAATGGGCAACTGGCCTGCTAGTTTGCCGCGAGTAAGCTCGACCAGCCACTAAACAACATAGCCGGCTCAATTAAGATGTGTCTATATCTCAGTCGACGGATATTTAAAAAACTCTCCGTAAAGTGATATTGTATATGGAAAGAAGAAGAAAAAATAAAAAAATAAATATATATATATATATATATATATATATATATATATATATATATATATATATATATATATATACACGAATCTCAATGCAAGATCAATGAAATATAACATTGACTAAGACATAACGAAGTCTAAGTCGACTGAGACTTAGCAAAATTATTAACATAATCTATCATCTATACCAATATAAAAACACCCAGCGGGGCAGATGCAACAGATCTCAGCCATCCATTAGCATTAATCCCATTAATCCGACAATCCTTATTGTCCTAATGATGAGCAACTAAACATATTTAGCGCTAAATACGTTTAATGCTAATCCATCCTTTCTCTAACTGATTCCCTTCTTTACGTACACCTTTCACAAGAAAGAAAACCGCCACAACGAATTGCCCCATAATGTACGTAAGGAAGGGAATCAGAGGGTGATTCTTCGTTGGATTAGTATACATTTCAACCCATTTGTAGGAAGAGATGAAACTGCCGTAGATTGTGTTTACACAAACAATTTATTTTGATGCTACTGTTGTAAAGAAAATTCAGATATATCTTCAAGCCGGATTAAGATTACACGTGCGTTGCACGTGTGCATTTACTAGTATATCTATTCGATGTACTTCGCCTACTTTCAACATGCCCGCATCGTAAAAAAATTGCATCTGGTTATCAGTTTCCCATTAAGAAACTCTGCTCGATGGTCTAGATCAATCAAAGTACGTGAAACAAGCAATTAGAAAACTATAGCATGAACGCAACAAAGAGGAGATGGAATTATGCGATCTCAATACCTCGAGTCTGAACTACAATAGTCGGCTTTGATGCTGCCAATCTACCGTTGTCGGCTCATCGCTGGCGTCTCGAGTGTTGAGCAATCAACGGCGAATAGGACAAACAGATCCCCGAGTCGAAGAAGAGAACATCAAAGTGTGCGGCTGACGTGTACACATAGATGAAAATATAGGAAGCACAAAGCTACGAACAGGCCTCACGGAGGCAATTCATTTTGTGGGCTTGCATTTAGTGTTGAATACTGATTTGTTGGGGTCAACTATTTTTCTTTATTGGGGTCAATGCATGAACTCATCTGTACACTATACATCTTCAAGAAAAATCATCGGTTTCAGCTGAACTCAACGCCAGTATACTGACTTCGCCCTAGCAACTATGCATGTTAAAAGATGCTTTCACGACGCCACTCATCCTCAAGCCGTGCTTGATTGCACTACATTTGCGTCAATCAAGTGTTTTTTTAGCAGCTCAACAAACAAACGAACCTAGGAGGTGTGGGCCGGATTAGGCTCGCAAACATTGCTAATCACAGGTAGCAAGAATGGGTGTGCATGCGTATAGGCGCGCGTGTGTGTGTGTTTTGTGTGTGAATCAAATTTTTGATAGGGACTGCAAAGATGATGCTACTATATGTAGCAGTGAGGAGGGACCAGGGTAATAAGCTTGCACATGGCAAATATATATTTCAAGTCTAAACCTAACATGTGGATGGCAGGCACAATTATGAACCATGATATGTGACAAGTATAAGAAATCAATTATTTTACAAATTTTTAAGTGAAACCTCTCATTTTCGTGATCAAGGTGAGGCCCGAGTTATTTCTATCTTATGTGAAATACGCTTTTACGTGGCTGGCTAATTACAAGCCAGTGTGACCAAATAACGACTTACATACACTTTGTACGCAATGGAAGGATCACTATCCAATCCTTCTACTCATTCGATGCACAAATTCACTTTATTCATACGAAGCTCAGGATGTCGAGGCTGAAAACAACATGCAAATAGAAACTAGCTAACATTGCCAAATCTCAACACCGATTAAATAAGAACATGCTAATCTTACTGAAAAAGACTTTCGCCCCAATTTATAAATAAAACAAAGATCATTAACAACCCCGTACAACGCACGCCATCAGAACACACGTACACACCCAAGGCAGGATACATAGGCGCTGAGCGCAGCAACACCATCCCTAGCACCACATGAGCCACCGAGGGCCTCAACCGTGAACACGCCACCGCGAATGAAGAAGCTACATGACCGCGGTGCCTACACGAAGGTTATGACACCGAAGCGCCGCCACCGCCCGACCTAAGAATCAGAATTTCCTACGGAGCAACACGACGGGCAGTGAGAGCCGCGATGAGGCATTCAAAAAGGGAACGAGCTTCGCCGCCCCCGGTCCGTTCGAAGAGAGAACGGGTTTTCACCCCGGCCAATATTCACCGCCACCGCACCCCACACCCTGGCTACCAAGCCGTCCACACGGCCACGGCCACCAGGCAGCACGAAGCCAAGGGCTTTGCCAGGAGCACCGTGACACCACCACTAGGGCAGCCGCCACGGCATCGAGGACCTTGACGCCACCTCACTCGCCACCCACCACTACCCCAACCAAAGAGAAAAGTGGAAAGGAACCACCTTTCGCACCCTTGAGTTGTCCCCAACGTCGAGGCCCAAAGGCCAGCCAAAACTGGCCACCATCAACCTGTCCTGCCGCCGGGCGCGAGACGAGCTCAGTTCTGCTGCCGGGTGTGAGACGATTCAGGTCCTGCTGCCGGTCGTGAAACGAGCCGGTCCTGCTGCTGGGCGCGAGACGAGTCCGGTCCTGTTGCCGGGCGCGGGACGAGCTCGGTCCCGCTGCCGGGCGCGAGACGAGCGATGGGCCGCAGCTGGGAGAGGGCCAACCCTCCGATGAAGGTAGCGCCCGAACGACGGGGAGAGGAATCAAAGGTCGACAAGGGCGCACACTGACAGGCTGACGCCGAAGAAGTCCAGCCGCCGCCGTGAAACGACCCAGACCACCGCCATGGGCCACCACCATGCCGTGGCAGCCCACATCCATGCCAGAGCCCCGAGGGGCAGCCATGAGCCAGCGCCACCACCCTCGCCGCCAACGGACGCCGCACGCAAGGTTGGCCGAAGCCCACACCGTCGCCAACGCTAATATTGCAACTTATTACTTGGTTTAAACCACCGAAAAGAAGCAACGAACTTAGTATATGGATCACGGCACAAAGAAGGCGAGTGATAGGCGCCGGTGCGCCGGCCGAAATTTCGGCTGATCGCACCGCGTACGTACGATTCATTCAGTATTAGCCGCACGATGCCTTCCTTTCCACTTGTTTCGTTATTAAAAAAACAGATCGCGTGTTCCTCCCGAGCAGCCGCCAGCCCACCGGCCGTCCATGTCGCTACCGATCGCAGCCCTCATCACCGCCGGCCGCCGCCCTCGTCGCCGTCGGCCGCCGCCTGGACGTCCTCCTAGCCGTCGACTCCTCTCCAGCATCACAGTCGCTTGTTCCTCAGCATGGCCCGCCCCCGGTCGCCATGGCTCTTGCCGGCTCCGCCGCATGCAACACCGGCGAAGGACACAGCTCCGACGAAGGAGTGCCGCCATTGCATCAATGGTGAGGTGCTAGTTCCAGCATTATGACGTCGGGTTGAAGCTTTTCAAAAATAGGGTTGAAGCTTTTCATGTCAACGATTGCAACTTTTCTTCGTTCTGTACTCGCGTTGAAGCTTTCTATACAGTTGATTGAAGCTTTCTATAAAAACGGTTGAAGCTCTTCAGTTTAATGGTTGAAGCTTTCCAAGATGACGGTTGTAGATTTTTTTTATTTCGTAGTGGCCGGATGAAACTTCTCTATTCCGTCGTTTGAAGCTTTTCCAAATATGGTTTGAAGCTTTCACGTGAACCATTGAAGCTTTTTTCAGTCCACGTGTCTTGTTCAAGCTTTATATATGGCTGGTTGAAGCTTTCGAATCGAACGGTTGTAGCTTTTGTAATTGCTGGTTGTAGCTTTTGTGATTGTCGGTTGGAGCAAAAACAGCTTCTGATTCCAGCTCACGTCGGTACTTCTAGCAAAACTTTTGTCAGCCGCCCTCAGTGGTTGCAGCCTCTTTTCTACACGGTCGTAGCACTGACTGTTGGTTCCAGCAAATCTCACTTTGCAAAAATCTGCCGCCTTTCGTTTTCAGCTTTTTTATTCGTCGGTTCCAGCTTTTTATTGTGTGGGTTGCAGCGTTTTTCTCAGCCGGATGCAACACATTGTAGCAGAGTAGAATTTAGTATGGCGGGAGGTAGAAGAATGATAACAAATAAGGTAATAGATAACTAAAGTGAGAAAAAAAGGCAGTCACGCGGGCCCATACCGTGAGACGTGGGGAGCAGTTTTATTAAGATTGTGCCAGCGTGGCACAAAAAGCTGGCGTGATGTGCGTGTAGTGCGCGCGAGCGAACGCGGCCGGCCGAAAGTTGGGCGGGTGCGCCGTATATAAACATTTCCCCACAAAGAATCCAAGCACATCCGGAGGAAGCAACACCACTACACGGACTTTCCTTTGAACCAGTAAGAGAAGAAGAACACATATTTTACTGAAAAGTTGACCTCACTATCATCTGCCTGATACAGAGAGTGAAGGATACATTTCACTGGAGGCATACTAAGGGCATCTCCAGCCGTTGGCCTCCAGGAAGTTCTAAAAATTGCCCCCGGGGCGCACCGGCGCTAAACCGCGCACTGGGGGCGTGATGCCTCCCAGTCGCGGCCCCCCTCGGGTTTTTAAAAAGTTCAAATTCGACGCAAACACGGCTCAAATTTAACGCAAACACGGACGAGTTCGTTCAAATTTAAACATATTTTACAAAAAAAGAAAAAAATTAGTGTGGGCTACCCCGCCGTCTCCCTCGCCGACCGCCTCGCCGCACGGCCACTCGGTTCTACATGCCGAGGAGGCTGTAGAACCGCGTGTAGTCACCGTCGTCGTCGTCGCCCCGCCCCCGCCTCCGCCGTCCCTGTTGCATCCCTCCCTCGGTTGGCGCGGTGGATTGGACGGTCCCGGGGCGTCGTCGTCATCGCTATCGAGGACGACGACACCGTTCTCGTCCTCGCGCCCACGTTTGCGGCGGCGATCTCCTCCAGGGCCCGGCACTGCCGGACCATCTCCTCGCGCAGGTAGTCGTCGTGCGACCACCGCATGGCGTCCTCGTCGGAGAAGCCGCGCCGGGCTATCTCCTCGTACTCCGGGGGGAGGCCGGGCTCCGCCTTGGGCTCGACGAGGGCGCCGGAGCTGCGGGTACGCGCGCTGACAGGCGTGTCCTGGGGCTCCGGCTTGACGGGGCAGAGGTGGAGGCAGGGAGAGCCACTGGACGAGGAGGAGGACACCCCGGGCTCCATGCGCCTCGGCGTCCAGGAGCTCCCCCGGCGACGTGAGAAGGATGGGGGAGCGGGGTACTCGAGGCGCGGCGTGTTGCCGCCCTCGATGTACTCGAGGACGGACTCCAGCGTGCGCCCGGGCAAGCCCCACCACCGGCGCCGCCCGTCGGCGTTGAACCTGCCGGAGGGCACGATGCCGTTGGTGGCCTCGAGCTGCTCGTCGTGCTGGCGGCGGAAGTAGGGCTCCTAGATTGGGCTGTCAGGGACGTACCGGGGCCCCTCCATCGCCGCACGCGGCAGGGACAAGCGGATACGTGCGATCTCCGCACGGCGCGCCGCGCCGGTGGGTAGCGGGGGCATCGGCACGCCGCCGACGCTGATCCTCCATGCCCCGGGCACCCGCATGTCCGGCGGGACCGGGTACTCGGCCTCAAAAAGGAGGCGAGCCTCGTCCTTGTGCAGATGACGGTGCCCGAATCCATTCGCCGTCGCGCCGTCGCCGGGGAAACGCTCGGCCATGCTTCTCAACTGGGGATGGCGAGAGGAGGAAAGGGGGAGAAATGGTCGCGTCGGTGGTGGATGATCTGTGCGAGTCTCCGGCGCGCTTGTGGTCGGTTTTTATAGGCGGAGGCGCCGCGTGGTAGGCTTGGACGGCGCGTTACGCGTGGCGTGATTGCGTGGCGGCCGAGGGATGCGTCGCCCAGCCTTCGCTGCGTCGCCCGTGAGGCATCAATGGAGGCTGACCGGTGCGGCAGCGCGCGCAGCTTTGGCATTGATTCGCCGCGGGAAACGAGGCGATGAGGACGACGAAGCGGCGAGAAGAGAGTCGAGTCGCTGACGCGGCGGGCCGCGGCTCTTCGCGCCAAAAACGATTCGCCCGGCGCCCCCGAGCGACCCCAGCGCGCCGGGTTCGGGTTGGATCCGCCGGCGCCAATTTCGGCCCGAGCCGGCGAAAACTGTGCTCTTGGAGGCGTGACTGAGCCGATTTTTTCGCGCCGACGGACGAAAAACGCCTGAAGGGCCTTCTTGGGACGCGGCTGGAGATGCTCTAAGCCTTCAGTTGGCGATGACATTTGCATTGCCGTTGTTACATCCAACCAATGAAAGCGAGAACGAGGCTTTTGCCTCAGAGCTCAAACGCGTACCATTGCTCGACCCAACCAACAAAGGAAACTTATGTGTTATTGTCTCGCGAAGCCATGGTGGTCGAAGAATGTCCCTACCACCACCACACAACGTCGAAATCGTAAGCTGATCATTGACACACTTTAATAGTGGAGAACCATCGATGCATATTATTGTTAATAAACTGATGGGCTTTGGCAAGATATGTATGCATGCACGGAAATTAGCTCATGACTACGTAGAGGAAGGATAGAAGACCAGTTAGGCAGTTACTAACAAACCAAGCCTTTGTTTGTAAATGATATGTACTATAATATATGGCTTTTCTCTCAACCAATCAGACATGTACTGTGATTGAAACATTGATTAATTTTCTGGCGTGCTTCAGCTTCCAATTAACATGTGGTGCAAACAGTTTTGATGTTTAGTACTGCCTCTGCGCCACTCGGATCACAGTAAGCAACAACTGCCGCAAAACAGGGCTTAGAAGTTGATAACATATCCCAACAAGGCACAAGCCTAAAATCATCGAGATGACACGATACAACATACTTCCACTTCAACCAAAAACCATCTCAGCCATCCAATATATTCGAAGTGGGAGTATTTTGTATCGCCTTGTCCAAAAAAGTAAATCAGAAACAACCTACACACTCACTGTCTTAGTTTCAGGTTTGACCACAAGATATATTGTAGGGCCTTTTGCTTCATTTGCCGATGTAGGGCCTTTGTTTGATTTTGCTTCATTAACAGGCTCATACAGAAAGGACCTTGCTCTCACAAGCAACAATAAATCAGAGCGAGCAAGAAGCCTAGGTAACGAGAACAGTGTAATAGATAAGAAAAAAAAACCATGCAGATTTGATGAGAAAATCACATCATATCTGACGGGCAGGACCTTAGGTTCAGCTGAGCCATTCTTCAGGTTTTGTTGTTATTTGAAAACCTTGTGGAGAATAGGGGCATGAGCTCCCTCTCGCTCTCGCTTGGGCGCGACTTGAGGGGCGATCCTGCCTCCCCATGCTCTTCTGCCCCGGCGCCGGCAGTAAGCTACCTCCTTCTCACGCGCAGCATGCCCCCTTGCCTCTCCTTGCTGGTCCCTCGGTCAGGTATGCCCCCAATCGCTCATGGTCCTTCGCTCACTCCGATGCTTCTGATGTCTCTGATGATGAGCTGGTGCCTCCATCGGTTCCTGTGGGAACAATGGACGCCAACGGCTCTCTCCGCTTGGCAGCGCCATCGCCTTCCTATCCTACCCCGGTCCCATCTGGTCGCGGCAGCCTGGGCCCGGTGGATGAGATCTTGGGGGATCCAGGCTGGATGCAGGTGGTTCGCCGCCGGCGAAATCGTTCATCATTTCTTCATTCTTTAACCGGGCATGTGTGTGTTGGGGCACACCCCGCCCTCCGGTTGCTTGCCACGCTTGGTACGGCCTTCTCCTCCTCAATTGCCGGGCGACGGGGCACCAGCGGCGGAGCGCTGTGCTGTGGGTCTAGTCGAGAAGGGCTCATGTCGAACAGAGAAATGAAAGAGAGAATGGTGTCACCATTTTGTAGTCAACAACGACCAAGCTATGGTACATGTTTTCCCGAGGCCACACATTCCGAATAACTTTGTAAACTGGGGAAGTATTCATGGTCTTGTAGTGTCTTCGAACAATAATGCACACTAGAATCAAAGAGCTTAAAGAAGCACGCAGCTGAACTGTTGAACAATTACAAGGGGTCGTATATATAAGTGAGTAGCAATTCTATGGTTATATATGGAGATACTAATAGAAAATAAATAGTTGGTAGATGGCATGTACGTTAGACTTTTTAAAAGCAGCGACCGTCGAACATATCAAAGTTATACCTATATAGTTTGCCATATGAGCTCGGTAAACGTAGTCCCTCTCTCTCGTATCATGCCACACTTGAGCCTGCCTGAAATATTGGCTGAAGTATATTGAATAATAAGCCACATGGTGTGCTCTTCAATGTCCAATTCTCCATCCGTGCACATTGTTTTGTAGTAACTGTGTAGCACAATGCAATATGCAGAAATAATGCTTTGAATATGTTCGGGCCAATGGATCAATGTCATCGTCCTGCTTTCTAAAGCCTATTGGCCTTGTGAAGGCAAATGCCTAATGAGCACTTTGACAAGTCCAACAGATGAACTAATGAGAATGCCGAAAGGTGCAAGCCACCATCTCTCTCCTCTTTAATTACCCAACCTCCAATGAGCTAAGTGCATGTAGAAATTAAGAAGACCACGTGTGTATTGTTATTGGTCTTGATTACCGTATGATGAGAGAGAAGTACTTTAAAGTGCATTGGGATTATAGAAGTACACTCTTTTGTGGACAAATTTTGAAGCCAAACGTATACTCTTTACCGGACGGAGGGAGTATGCATTATACTA
>LR738713.1:743644581-743678537 GCA_902687465.1 Secale cereale
GGGGGGGGTGGGGGGTCAAAGCTTCAACGGGGAAAGCACAACAATGTGTGGTGTATAAGCTCTCTCCCGGTCTTCCTACAAGTTGCACTTGTCATAGTTGTCCTCTCTACCATCTTTATTGTCTACAACGGGGAAGTGATGTTGCACGAGGCAGACCTTGCTTTTGGTGGCCAATGCAACACATTGTTGAAGTTCATGGGTCATCTCCTACATGTTGTTATTGTCGTAGTTGACCTCTCTACCATCTTCATTGTTTTGACCTTTGATGGCAAGTTTAATATGAAACAATCTCCCTTTTAAACATTTGCATGATGTGACCCTTCAGCCTACCGCCATACATGCCGATGGTAGGCTAGACAGGCTATTGTTAGAGTATCTCCAAAATATGATGTATTTCACATCACCAAAAGGTAGTTGGAGTAAAATATATATAATCAAAAAATGTTTTTTACATCATCAAAATCACCCAACTTCAACCGATGATGTAAAATAGGGTAGCTGCACGACATCCGATCCAACGAATGATGTAAAAATAGGCTAGCTGCGCGACAACAGCAGAACAACAACACATATTGGCCCAGAATCACCCCAACTTATTCCATAAACAAACTTAAGAATAATTTCATCAATCCACAACATGAAGTTATTACATAACTCATCAAATCCACAAAATGAGATACAACACAAATACAACAAAGTCCTTGCACAATACAACAAACATAGAGAAGAAACTAGGAGGCTTGTTCCGCGTGTCATGTCCACCACTCCTCCATGATATATTTTTTAATATCATTGTGCATATAAGACTCTCTAGTGTTATCGTGCCCCTACATGAATCATCTGATTCGTTTTTTCCATCTACTCGTCGGAACATGTATTCCTACCAGAACGTAGAATGTGTAATCCATATTTGTCCATGCTTATTCTCAATGATCATGTTATGCATGATCACACAAGCAATCATGATGTACCAAAGGTTCTCCAGATCTCAAATTTTAGCTGGTCCTCACACGATAGCAAATTGGGATTGCAAAATCGCAAAAACCCTCTCCACTCCTTTCCTAGCCGCCACTTGAGTATTGCGAAAGTGAATTTCTTTCTTACCTTGGGGGCTTGAGATTGGCTTCACGAAAGTAGCCTACTTCGGATAGATCACATCCCGAAGGTAGTACCCATAGTTGTATGTGCACCCATTTGCTTGGAAGGTCACTGGTGGAGCTTCTCCGTTAGCTAACTTCGCAAAATATGTGTTCATTTGAGAACATTGATGTCATTACAAGATCTGGGCATCCCAAAATATGCATGCCAAATCTATGTCTCTGTATTGGACACGGCCTCAAGAATGATGGTGGCATCCTTGCCGTGTCCATTGATCTATCCATGCCATGCCGGAGGACAATCCTTCCACTTGCAAGGCATATGAAATCAATAGACCCAAGCATACTTGGAATTCCACGAGCTTTGTTCATCTCCAAAGCCTCCGAGTGTCATGAACATTGTTTGGATCAGAATTTTGTTGTTAGTAAGTATAAGTAAGAATATATTTAGTTCAAGTCGATGTTTGCGAGCTTCTAATTATTGTTCGAAGTCAATGTCGAACTTCATTACTATGATTCTTATTTGCTGACATTGCCCCATTTAATAATCAAATGCAGCCATAGCAAATTTTGGTACAGAACTTGTGCTTATAATTAGCAATGTTTGCCAAATATAGGTCGAACACTACTAGAGGTGGAAAACTTAGCGGCGTTCGACAGCAAATGTTGCTGGCATACCGGCCGGACACTGTTAGCATAGCACATTTTAGGAGTGTGGAGCTCATTTTTTTGACAAGCGAAATATATTAATATCGCGAAGATATCAATTACACCCAGCCTCTACACCAACAAGTTGTTCAAAGACAACTAGGATGCACAAAGACAAGAAAAAAATAAAAAAAGAGAGAAAAAGAAAACAAAGACCCCGTCGCGGCGATGAAGCACTCGCAACAGCAACTCTCTAAACACCACCGAAGACAACACCTAGATCACAAAAGAAATTCTTCAAAAACGACGCCTCCAAGAAGGAAACAAAGCACAATCGTTGTCGTCTCCCGATCAAAGATCTTGAGTTTTCACCCTGAAGAAAGTCTGAGTTTCTAAAATAATGTCTCAGCAAGGCCATTGCCAGGCACAACCAATGAAGGCCAGACCTTAAGTTTTCACCCTGGAATTCGTGACTCGGTACTCATGGAGCACCACCAAAAATGCAATCCACCTGTGCTGCCACCCCCTCATTCCAAGGCCACTTCTGCAAGTGTCCAAAACCTGACGCATAGGAAAAACCTGTGCCACCATTCTTCATCACTGCCAAGACATCTCTCCACCATGACAAAACTTCCAATCACAGACACCATGACTTTCTCCTCCCCTGCCACTGCCATGAAAATCTATATTTAGACATGTCCCATGGCATCATCAAGAAAGCGAAGCTTCGCGCCACTCCCTCATGAGGCATCACTAGCCAACTATCAGGAACTTACGACCGGATTGATTCCCATCTTGATATCCAGTGGCGTCACGCGCCAATTAGCGGAATCATTGAGAGGAAGACCGGAACTCGTTGATGTCTCGATCGAGGAGGTCCGAATGAAGCTGATCAATGACATGGCGCTCGAAAAACAGTAGAGCCAAACCACCTTTATTTAGGCCGAGCCCGCAGCCCCACGCCGCCGGCCAGTAGCAGAGGAGAAGACGAACGTCGCTGACTCAATGGTGTTCCGGCATAGGAGGCGCACATGGTCGAACCCGATCCGGGAAGCTTCGATCGATGGGTCCAAATCAGGCCATGGCATGCCCGCTCGTTGGTCCTGGATCATCGAACCCGATCTGTTAGAATAAATCCGAGGCATACCATTGATCATCCGAGGACCAAGCAATCACACGAGCACGACACCGAGATTTGTTAACGAGGTTCACCGATATGGCTACATCCCCGGGGCTTGACTACGGGCGCTCCTCCCCGTGACACCTTCACAATACCGCACACCGGCCACCTGGGCGCCGGCACATGCCGCCGGCTCCCCTTGCGTTCCTGTGCTATTATGTTGGCATAGGTTACATCGTGTGTCTACCCTCGCTATATAAGAGAGGCCTAGGATACAAGTGTCCTACTAGGACACGACTCCATATCCTATCTAAACACAATACTACTCAGAGTCCAACTGTAACCTATCTTGTACACAATATTCGACACAACTCTAACAAAGTCCACCTTGGCGAATATTCTCCACCACCTTGAATTCGTCAATGTGTCAAACTTCCATGTACATTGGACTTGAGCTTATCCCATGAGTACCGCTGCTACTCCAAAGACTCCATACGACTCCGCCTGCAAGTTGTAATCCCTTCTTTTCTTGACCACAGTCAACACTCGAGCAAAATTAAGTTCCACATTACTCTAGTTAGCGCTCCCAACTTCCAGAGTATCAGTCCAACGCCATCACACACCGATCACTGACCTGCGTGAAAGTGAACAACTCACATATTGGGTGTCACACATAAGAGTTACCTGAATTCAACATCACCGCTCCATTCTTGATCGCCTGTCTGAAACATGAAGAAATTTCACCGTTGCTTGAGTCATCCTGAGTCAAATTCGCAGTTGTCTCACCACATGTATGACCACCAGAGCCCTGGCCCGTCTCCATGTCCCATGCATACCGCATGCCTCGCCGCTATTAACGCGTCGAGCCTCCGCTGTCCTGGTCGAGTCTCAAGGGTCGCAAACCCACACCACTCAACCCCCACTGCAGAGTACCATCGATCATCGCCGACCGATGACGAGTTTCACACTTCCATCAGACCACTGGACTCCAGTCCGAACTGCATGTCACTCGCTTTCCCCCTTGCTGAATAGGCTTCAATTCCCTGGATCCTTACATCGTAGCCCCTCAATCCAGCTCCACCTTCAACATGACTCCATGGTAGATGATCAGTCCACCCCCGCGCCTCATCGACTTCAAGCTCCGTGTATACACCTCCTTGAATCAATCCCGTGCCATAGTCTTGTCGAAGCCACACAAGTCCTTAGACCAGCGCCATGTGTTTCCACGTCCAGAAGTCGGCCACCATCAGCATCACGCTCCTATGTCGTCGTCGCCGATTCCACCACCGTCTTCTGTACCAACCGACTTGCGTCGATCCATCAGACTATCCAGTCCAGCCCAGGCTTCCAAATCATCTTCGGCAAATTCTAATCCATCACATGATACTTCCATCTTAGTTGACTTGACTAACCGCAACGCCTTCAAGCATCCATGTCGTGCCAACAAATCCTTCACCCTGGTCTGCCATAACCCAAAGCTTCCAGTGTTGTTGAACTTCTCCACCTCAAACCTAGTACCCGTTGGCACCATGGTTCTTTTTACAGCTGACCTTGCGAAAAATTATCTGAGCTATCTCCCGCAATGCCGAAGTACACTAGCAAAACCTACATGGTCTCGCCTCCATGCACTAGTAGCAATCCGCCAAAACCAATTGGCCTTCACGTGATCTGCTCTTCTTTGGCTCAAACCAAGACGCTAGCTATTGCCTTGTCAATTCCCTACTAGTTCAATGGATATTTTCCTTTGCCAATCTGACCTGATTTTGCCTCTGTCTCGTCGTACGGTGAATACGAGGACTCGGTCCTCCTTTTTTTCCAAACAATCTCCTGCCAACTTGCTGCATCCGATTGCACCGAGAGAACCTCCGAACCTGCCGCTGCCTCCCACGTATGTGCGCCCACGTTGGGCTCCGCTGGCCCGCCTCCAGCCGCTCCGTGCTGGATCGCACCTTGGCTCAACTGCGTTGCCGCACACGCTCTGCTACAGTCTGCAGGTCTCCTATCAATCTCGCCGACTCCGAATCCAACTCAGCGCTGCTCCACGCAACTGCGTTGCCGCGCCGTATTTTCCGATTCCATCGCCGACGCCTGATCCTTCCGCAGTATCTCGACCTCTTCTAGATCAACATCCACAGCCTCTGAACAACCTAGCTCATGATACCACTTGTTAGAATAAATCCGAGGCATACCATTGATCATCCGAGGACCAAGCAATCACACGAGCACGACACCGAGATTTGTTAACGAGGTTCACCGATATGGCTACATCCCCGGGGCTTGACTACGGGCGCTCCTCCCCGTGACACCTTCACAATACCGCACACCGGCCACCTGGGCGCCGGCACATGCCGCCGGCTCCCCTTGCGTTCCTGTGCTATTATGTTGGCATAGGTTACATCGTGTGTCTACCCTCGCTATATAAGAGAGGCCTAGGATACAAGTGTCCTACTAGGACACGACTCCATATCCTATCTAAACACAATACTACTCAGAGTCCAACTGTAACCTACCTTGTACACAATATTCGACACAACTCTAACACGATCTGCGCCGCCTGGATCAGAGCCAGACATGTGAAACATGCTCGCCTAATGCTCGCCTCCATCAAGCCAGATCGGGCACAGATGGACCCGCATCAGCCGCCGAACACCATAGGTAAATCGCGCCGCCGAGGCCGGCCATGTCCGATCCGGCAACCATGGCGCCACTGCACCTTGTCTTCCACCTCCGCGCGCGACTGTCGCCATTCACGGTTCACCTCCACACAGGTGCGCCGCAACTGCGTGCGTCCTCTGCCTTCGCCTTCGGCGAGCCCAACGCCGCCACTGCTGCTGCCGCCGCCGGCGACGACCGGGGGAACTGACCTGAAGGGAAACTAGGCTAGGATATCGAGGGCCTCCGGAGTCGCCGTGCGGAGGCAACCCGGGAGGCGAGATGCGATCTGCCGGCTTGTACAGTGCTTGGTGTGTCTGGCTGGTTAGCGGCATACCGGCCGGACGCTGCTAGCATAGTACATTTTAGCAGGGTTCGCGTTCCACATGGCTAGTAACTTGTTACCAGCTGCGTGGTACTAACAACGCGTTGGCCAAACGCTGCGAGAAGCCACTCTCAAATGTTGCTACTGAAGGCAGCATGTACTAGTGCTCCAGACTGCACCGCCATCTTTTGAAGAACTTGTTAAATAGATTTTCGCGATGCCACTCATTCTTAAATCCTGCTTGTGTACACCACAATCGCATCAACGAGTGATTCTTTCTGCTAACGCTTACCGAGAGGAAAAACTAAGAGGTGTGGGGCTAGGTGTTGTTTTCTGGCCTTGCCTTGCCCTTGCTCTCTCGCGCGCGCTCTCTCTCTCTCTGCAACTCTCTGGTTCGCTCGAACGAAACAAGAATGGAGGAGACTGGAGAAAGAAGGACACGGGACACGGTAGATTATCCTGTCGCACGTACGCCACTGCAGCATGAATGGCTTTCCTTCCTAAGCACGAACTCAGCATCGACCACACACGACCTACACAGGCCGGGGGAGACCTTATACACGCACGCGCGCACGCGTGTCACGCCGCGCCTACGGCGCGCCCACTCACCCCACTCGCCACGCCCCGTGCTCCACGGCTCCCGCGCCCGCCGCGCATACATACGAACGGACACGACCGGGTCCAGCGCCCAGCGCGGTCACCCTCCCACACTCCTCGCTAAACAACGCATGCACCCACGCGCACAAACGCGCTGACCCACGCACACACGCACATGACCCCGCCGCGGACCTGACACGCCTGGCACGCGCCCATACACGCGCCCGACGTGCCCGACCCGTCATCGGGGCTTATTCCGGCCAACACTAGGGTCACAAACATTACGTGTTTGTGTGTATGAACTATATATTTGTACGCACAAAACTGCGAAGATTGTATATATGGCTAGTGGTAAGAGAACCAAAAGTAATGAGGTTCATATGTTGAAGTTATTTCACTATTTCTCTGTGCCGCATTGACAGCTCAAAGTACGACTGCAATTGTGAATGATGATAGGTGGGTAGAAGAAGAGACTAGTCTATTATTTTACTCATTTTCTTGAGTGGAATCTCACTTAACTAGTATGGTGATAATGGTCGTGGCCCAATCTATTTCAACCAATTCCACACTCTATTCTTATGGTATTATTTTCCAAGAGGGAGGATAACTCCCGTATGCGTAGATTTTTCGATAAAGGATGAATTTTATTCGCTCAAATGAAGTATTAAGAAGATACATAATACAATGAGCACACACCCGGCATCTGAATAGCTATGCACACAGCCTACATCAAATCACACACACATAAAAAAACACCGACAACAAGCAAAGTCATACAAGACCAAAGCTATGTGAAGGCGACGAAAAAACCCCAAAGCAATCAGACTTGTGATCGGCAGACTACAACTATGACCATATCCGCACCAATCATCTCCTGACACCACATAGACAACGAGTCTCTTCAACAGCAACACCTTCAGGAAGGGAGCCACACTCGGGCGCCGTCGTCACCGGATCCAATCACAAGGCCAGAATCTAGGTTTTCATCTGAAGAATCAGTCCGAGCCTATCCAAGCAATGCCTTCAATAAGGTAACAACGTAATAAAGACGTCGCCATTGTCAGGTATAACCACTCGGGTTTGACCTAGGCTTTCGCCATGGAGCTCAAGACTGGGTGCTTGTGTAGCACCATCATTGAAGTGGCTCATGTGTTGTCGCCGCCACTTCTCCGTGATCCCAGCATGTACATGCGGTGTGACCGTCGTCACTGCGCAACCATTCCTCTGCGTCAAGCCGTCGTATATAATTTGAATATCACCGCTGAAGTCAACCACCAGTTCAGGAGTAATGACCCTTCTGACTCGATGATCATCGCCGTCGTGGAACCATAGGAAGTCGGTGCAGTACTTTGCGATCATCACCGTCCGGCCGATCAAATCTGAATAACCACCACGAAGGAGTGGACCGTAGGGCCGCTGTCCGGCCACCGCCTGTGCGGAAGGCCCGCACCTCACCGCATTGTCTACATTCAGCGGAGAGCCATGCGCACACAAGATGCTGACGTGTCTTCTGTTGTGCCAGATCCGGGCCTAAGGATGGCATCCACATGGCCGCTAGATCTGACGTCCCAGTCCAGGGAGCCTTTGGTTGCCGGCGGCTGATCAGGCAAGGGCGCGCTGCACTAGGCAGTAGCCGGGCGACTCGATGGAGCATCCACCCGTGCTGGGACCTGGCCGACGGCTGATGGGCGGAGGTGGGGTGGGGGTTGGAGGAGAGGCTAGATTCGGGGAGAGATGGACCAGCAGGGGCGGCGCCGTCCGTCGAGAGTCGGCCTCCTCCAGCGGAGGCGAGGGGATTGGATGTCTAGGTTGGGCTTGTTGGATGGCGGCGGCGGCGCCTTCGGAGATACTCGGGAGCGACCCGGGAGGCTCTCTCGTTCGGTTAACTATATAGATCCCCCATATGCGTAGATGGATGTACATAATCATATATTATAAATTATTAAACGATGTAGAGCAAAGCAAAACATCAATGTCGAACAACGGAATTGATCTACGTACGATCAATCTGTATACGATTTCCGTCCGACGCGATCACAATCCTTCACTGAATTGATCGGGCGACTGCCATGCATTGTCGTACGAAAATCGTACATAAATTGTCGTACGTGTAGCATCTCTCGTCGAACAAGGTTCTAAAAATGTGAGGCCATCCAAGTTGGGCTTGCCTCGCTGCAGTATCTCCTGAAAGCCTACCATGAAGCTTATGACCATGGACCATAATAATCCATCGGTCAAGCGACATGTGGCCAAACAACAAAAATAACGTTGCTTCGTGACGAATTCTTCAAGAAGACATCACCACATGTGCACTGATATTGACGGGTCCAACCATGAGATTTGCATCTCCGGATTCGATCTTCGATCCAACACCCTCAACAAGAGAACAACCCACGCATGTCAACCTTACCTGACCAAGTCAGAGATTAAAAAAAAGGACGGCGGTGTCTGCGATGCAACCCATCATCCTTTTTTTTAATCATTGATTGACATGACGCAACCCGTCATCTTACCACCTCTTATGTGGAAGTAATTTACTCCTACTCCTATAAAGTATCACCAAATGTCGAAAGTGTCTTACTGCATGGTACTTGCATATTATCAGCCACAAGTCAAGGGAAGTTGATTAAAGCATCTGGAGAGTGGAGTTGCATATGTTGAATCAGAGCAGTTGTTGGCAAGTGGAGAGTGGCTATATGATCTGGTTACCAGGAATCCTGAATGCAAAATGGGGAGAAGTGAGCCCGTGGGTGCGGTTGCCGGCAGCGCGAAGGCGTCGTGGCTGGAGCTAGTGGGCTGGCCGGAGCGCGACGCAGCGCTCCAGATCAGCAGGGACAGGCCTGACGTCTCGATCTCCTACAACACGGCATGGGGCCCTGGCCGCCGGGCACGCACCCCTGGCGTGTGGTCGTGGTGTCAGATGCGACGACCGGTGTCGTTGTCCAGACGCCCATAGTCGGCTAACGTGGATGCACCCCTTGTGCGTGCACGTATACGCATATACAGTAGTATCGTATTGCGATATTGCACGTCATATGAATAAAATCCAACATTTGATCGATCAAATTTGGGTATATTTTCATTCGAGGCAGTGTCTTGTGTTATGCAGGTTTTGCCTGACCCAGATAATACACGGATAATACAACACTATATTTTCCATATTTTTTTGAGGAAATTTTCCATATTTTTCTTCTCTAGCAATCTAGCATCACTGCATCATGTTCAGATCTAGGAAAAAGAAACATGTATGCTCACGCTCAGGTTTTTTTCTTCGCTAGCTTCAGGCCGGAGTCTAAGAATCGAAAAAGAAACATGTCTACCATAGGTTCAGTTTTAAAGATTTACAGCAGAATCAACCCAACAGAATCCGGTATCTTCGAGGCAATGCGGCATGGTTAAAGAATACCTTCACTTTTTTTCACGCTGAAATCCTGACTAACTGTGCCACACAGCGCTCTGCTTGTAGCTCGCACAAGCAAGTGTTCGATCAAAGGCCGTCGGTGTCCATGATGCAGCTTATCCTCACCGTTGAGTATCGTGATTATTAGGAAAGCTAGCATGGCGTAGGATATTATTCTACCTCCCCTTGTATTCCAAGTAAATCATTGTACTTCTATATATATGCCCACGAGGCTCAAGCAATACAACAATAATTTCATCAATCCCTCTCTCTCCCTTCTAACATGCTATCAGCCTAATCGATTCTAAACCCTAGCCGCCACCGCTTCCGCACCCGCGCGTCGCCCCCGGGCAGTCGGCCTACATGACCGCCGCTGGGGCCGCGCCGCCCGTACCTAGGGTTCGTCCGCCGGCCGTGTTGGCCGGCTACCTTAGATAGTCTTTTTTCCGAGCCATTGCTCCGGATTTTCTCGCTCTCTCGCCGGTCATTTTGATAGGTGTTTTTCTTTTTGGTTTTCCGATCTAATCTTGATCGGTTTGCGTCGCCCGTCGCCGCCGTCGACCCCATGCGCCTCTACTCCGACCCCGGCGCGACCAGCTGGCCTCTCCTCCGACCCGGCGGCCACGCGCGCCGAGGCGGCCCGTTCGGGCCAGCCGCCGTCCGTGTGTCGGTCCGCCCGTCGCCCTACGCCGGACGTCACCGCCCTGCTCCGACCGGAACACCTGCATCGTCCCGACCCGGCGGCCTCGCGCTATGCGACGGCCAATCATAGCAGTCGCACACGCCGGCCCGCCCATCGATCCACGTCACCCGCCTTCGCCGCGTCTGCACGGCGGCCCGGCGGTCTACCTTGCGGGCCTCGTCCTCGGCTACATCAGGCTCGTCGGCTGCCTCAACTCGGGCGCCGCTGCTCCATTGGTCGCTCGGGCCTCGCTGCCCGGGCGCCGGCGCTGACATCCCATGCCGTCCGTCGTCGCCGGCCTCATCCAGGACTCCGCCGCCACCACACCTCCATCGAGCGGCGTCCCCGACCTCGCGCGCGATCGGCTTGATCACTCGCTCGCCGCCGCGATCCGCCTCATCTACGCCGCACGACCAACCTGGCCCGTTGGTTGCGCGCGCCTCCGCAGGTCTAGTGAAGATTGTCCTGAGTTCAGCGCGCCCCTCCGTCGATCGAGCATCGGGCTGCCGCTGCGTCGGGCTGCAGCGCCGCCGCCCCGTGGTTCTCCTTGCGGTTGCACCGACTCGTGCTTCGCCGCCGCGTCGCCCCTTCGGACTGTAGCGCCGCGATACGCGGTCCCCGCCGCCGCCCCGAGGCCGTCCCCGCGGTTGCACCGACTCGCGAACCGCCGTTGCGTCGCCCCTTCGGGCCGCAGCGTCGCGGCCCGCGGTCTCCGCCGCCGCCCCGAGGTCTTGCCGCCGTCGCCCCGACCCGCTTGCCGCCGTTGCGTCGCCCCTTCGGGCCGTAGCGCCGCGGCCCGCGGTCCACTCCGCCGTCACCGCGCGTCGACTTCCCGTGGTATGCGTCGCGCCATCTCCCTTGGCGCGGGATCATCACCGTCCGCGCCGGTCTTCGTCACGCTGTCAGGGTTCTTCGCCTACTTCGAGCACCGCCGCCGCACTCTTAACCTAGCCGCCGCTGCCGCCGTCAGGCCGCCGCCGCCGCTATTCTTTGGCCGCCGCTGCCGCTACCTTCGTAGCCGCCGCCGTCGCCCGTCCACCCCTTCGTCTTCGTCCAAGCACCAGCCCGTCGCCAGCGTCGCCGTCATCTACCCCGACCACTTCGTCTACTCCGACCATCGTTGGTGACATTGGCCCCGCGCCGATGGACGCCGCAATCGTCATCGAGTTCTTCTCTGCTGGCCCCTCCGACTTCTCCGACATGGCGTACAGATCGTGCAGGTCCCTCGTCTACGCATGCCCGGTGCTGACAACACCGATGCGTGCCTTCATCCACGACGTGTCCCCGGGCCTGGCAAGCCTGGTCGGCGCTTCGTCAACTTCGTCTTCGTCCGTCTGCGCATGCCCGGTGCTGGCAACACCGGTGCGTGCTTTCGTCTACGATGTGTCCCCGGGCTTGGCAAACCCGCCGCGACGCGTCGTCAACAACATCTTCTTCCCGACGCACCACTACTTCGACACCACAGCGCCCATGCTAACTCGGCGCCCCCTTGCGCCCGCGGCTCCACGGCGACTTCCTCGACACCGGCTACCCCGACACGACATCGACCACGGCATTCTTCGCACGGCTACCTCGACAATGGCTCCACCACCCTACGCTCTCGGCTACCTCGACAAACGGCACAAAGGGCTACCGCCTTGCTTGAGCAACCTTGTTGGCTTCCACTCTAGCCACGACTTCCACGATGCAACGACCGTTACGACTGTGGGGGGTGTCCGTCGGCTTGCCTTCGGATTCTTCTCCAGTCTCACCGTCTGCGTCGCTACCATTGTGACTGCGGGGGGATGTTGAGTATCGTGATTATTAGGAAACCTAGGATAGCGTAGGATATTATTCTACCTTCCCTTGTACTCCAAGTAGATCATTGTACTCATATATATATGCCCACGAGGCTCAAGCAATACAACAACAATTCCACCAATCCCTCTCTCTCCCTTCTAACACGCACGTTCTGTTTGTTGCATTTGGGTCTATATATACCTTAGTGACCAAGCATTTGTAGATGGTAATAATCTAAAGCAACAAATTGCATAGAGACTAGGGGCACAGATAAGATAACACACACAAAAAGGTAACACAGGTACACTCAGCTGGGCTGCAAATCCGGCGCACAAAATACCATGTAAACCATGTCAGTATGGGTAAAATCATTTTTAGATGACAGTAGGAGGATGACATTACCATCTTATGGTAGTTGCCAGGGACTGTGAGTAAGTATTCTTCCGAAACAATTTTGTGGGGTTACTAATTTTCCACTCCGAGATACTGCAAATTGCTATTATCAGCTGCTGGTATTTGCCAGGGACTGTGCATAAGTATTCTTCCGAAACAATTTTGTGCTGTATGTGAAGACAAATATATCTTAATTGAGAGCCAAGTAGCCAAAGAAACCAAACTTATAGATATGCAAGAGGCAAGACACACTTGCTTAACCAGACAGAAAAAGAGAATGCTGGGGACTTTCTTTTGCGGAATTGTGCTCTACATTGAGGACAGAGTACAATACTTGTACACGGTCCATGGCGCTGCCCACAAAGCTTACAGATGCTACCACCACTGTGTATCCTTCCACACCACATACCTAACAAATATGTGCAACAGATCCTACATCTCCTTCATCAGGGGTTACCATGGGCATGACGTCGCATCTCTGCTGTAGTCAACTCGGACAAAGCTATGATATAGGTTCTCCCGAAGCCACACATTCCGTAAGAATAGTCAGTGCAAAATAAGGCGGGTGCACTATTATCCTCAGTGACGTTGATGCCATGATCGAGCATGGCTTGCGGTCTGGCTGTGTCGTCCAAGAATAATGCACACAAGAATCATAGAGCTTAGATGAGCACCTAGCTCGAGTGGTTTTTTTTTTAAACAGGCTAGCTCGAGTCCTAAGCAATCACATGGCCTGGTCGTATGAAGTGCGTAGCAATTCGTGGTTATATATAGATATACATATAGAGAAATGTACAATTGTTAGATGACAAAAGGTATGCTTATTTAAAGCATTGGCTCAGTTGGACATGTCGAAATTATACATATAGGTTCCTATATGAGCTGATATGGGCTCCCATACGAAGAATTGATCTAGGTAAATGCGGCATGTCTCTCTCGGCCTTCAACACATGTGAAACTGTCAGAGATATTGTAGGATCGAGTGTATGAGAGACGAGACACATGATATGTTCTCCAATCTAGTTACAGGCGTGTAACTGCGTGCCACAAAGCATAAATAAGTTATGTTTGTTTGATTCAAGAGTCCCTCCTCTCGACCAGCTTGCATCACACCTTCATGATTGGGTAAAGTGGGCCGGTGATTGGATCCATTGTATTCGATGTGCCAAGTTTGCACATTGTTCAATTCCTAATGCCTCCAACCCAGTCCACTTTACCAACCATGTTCTTTCTTAACCTCCTTGACCTTGATGTAGCTGTGCTTACATGATTACTTGCGGATTTGGCCGATTATAATTCCATGCCATAATCGACATTCTTCTAGACCCAGCCTCCTCTTCTCTCCCTGCTTTCTCTTCTAGATCCAGTCTAGCAGAAATAGTTTGACGAATCCATCAAGCCATGGAGGTAGCTCATTCCGAGGACCTCTCTCTCTTCATGCCCAAAAAAAATTGAAGAGGTCTAGGGATAGTTGGGTCCTACCTACTAGAGACCCCGCGCGTTGCTGCAGAACAGCAATATATCTCTATGCGTAGAATCATCAATTTTATAGATTGGGTTCACATTGGCTATATAGAGAATCAGTAGGAAATCATCTAAAAAGAAGCAAATTTAGATGGTAGGTGCGCAAACTCTACAAAGAGAAAAACACGATACATAATTATTTACCATTTTCCCTGTACGTGACTCATTCATCAAGAAAGGCTTATACATATTCTATGAAGATCTTTATCGGTCAAACCGCGTAACAACATACGTTATTCCCTTTGTCATCGGTATGTTACTTGTCTGAGATTCGATTGTCGGTATCATCACACCTAGTTCAATCTCGTCACCGGCAAGTCTTTTTACTCGTTCCGTAATACATCATCTCGTGACTAACACATTAGTCGTTTGCTCGCAAGGCTTATTACGATGTGTATTATCGAGAGGGCCCAGAGATACCTCTCCGACTTTCGGAGTGACAAATCCTATTCTCGATCTATGCCAATACCAAAAACACCTTCGAAGACACACGTAGAGCATCTTTATAATCACCCAGTTACGTTGTGACGTTTGATAGCACACAAGTTGTTCCTTCGGTATTAGGGAGTTGCATAATCTCATAGTCATAGGAACATGTATAAGTCATGAAGAAAACAATAACAGAAAAACTAAACGATCATAGTGCTAAACTAACGGATTGGTCTTGTTCATCACATCATTCTCCTAATGATGTGATCCCGTTGCTCAAATGACAACTCATGTCTATGGTTAGAAAACATAACCATCTTTGATTAACGAGCTAGTCTAGTAGAGGCATACTAGGGACACTATGTTTTGTCTATGTATTCACACATGTATCAAGTTTCTGGTCAATACAATTCTAGCATGAATAAAAGACATTTATCATGATATATAAGAAAATATAAATAACAACTTTATTATTGCCTCTAGGGCATATTTCCTTCACATTTTCTACTAGTGCCTGGTCGACGCACCAACAGCCCTTGAATGCTTAAGAAGAGACTGGTAGCGGGATTTGGTTGGACCCGAGAAAGAAATCATCTTGGGCTCGCTAGCAGCTGTGTACATAGCGCCCATGGAGATCCGCTTTGACCAACGACAAGCATCGGAGAACCACATCACAGAACCTCAAACCATGTCTCTACCACGATGCTCTCAACAGAGTAACGATGCCATGACGCCGCCATCGCCGGTCCGCCAACGGACCTAGTCTTTCTCCCAGAGACAACACCCCAAGCGAGAGCGAATAGATGCCGACATACCACTGCGGCGCCTCCAAGGAGGAAAACGACACCCACGTGCGTCGCCGCCGCCTGCCCATCCGAAGAAAGGCAAAATTTTCATCCAGAATGTCGCACACCTCCCACCCATCCCGTCAGGGTACGGCCTTACTGTCCATGAAGGGTCACACCGCCGCCGCCGCAGCACCTCGCAATCGTACCTGAACCACCGCGGAGCGCTGAAACCCGACACGGCTGACAAAACATGCTCAACTTCACCTCCTGCAAGGACCAAGAATAAGCAACTCCAGTAGATCCTGCTATCCTCGAACGGCCAGGTCAGCACACCGCGAGCAGCACGACCAGGCCACCGGCACCGCGAGCAGCAAGTCCCCCCACTCCAGGCGGACATGCCTATTGCAGCCACATGCCTGGAATCCTGACCAGATCGGATCTGGCCGGTGCCACCGCTGCCAACACGCGCGCTGCGGCCTCCCACAACAACTCCGGCGTCGCCCACGACCCCAAGGGCACCACCACACAGCAGGATCCGCCGGGCCGCCGCAAGCGCAGCATCTCCAGGCTGAGCCCCGACTCCCGCTGCAACCACAGCCAGCCGCGCCGCCACCTACGCCGTCGTCTGCCAGTCTGCCAGAGAACCACCACGCGTAGGCCACACCTCTGCGAGCTCGCGAACCAGCACCGCTACACCACGCGCTCCCCGCCGTGCACCACCACACCGGAAATCCCCACGCGCCGCCCCCTTGACGCCGCTCCTTCGCGCGAAAGAGCCCCGTCGGGGCGCGCCCTCCGTCTTTGGCGGACGGGGGGGCGCCACCATCGCCGGCGACCAGGGGAGCATAGGTGGAGAGCTCGCGGGAGGCTAGGGTTTGCGCCTCCGGAGCCGCCCGCCCGAGCGGCTCGGGAGGGAGATGGGAAAAGTAACCAGGTGTGGTAGATGTTATGTCACTTATTGTGAGTAACATCTAAACTGAACAAGGCACGTGTACGTTACCACATGCACAATGAGCCCCCTATCAATATGTGGTGCTTCCTTATACTCCATCCATTTTCATTTAGTTCGCGTATTTGCTTTAGTCAAAGTCAAGCTTTGTAAATTTTGATAAAGTTTATAAACAAAAATATTAACATACACAATAATAAATGAATACCATTAGATTCATTATTGAATGTACTTTCACATCCTATAGATTTGCCATGTTAATGTTTATATATTTTTGTATAAACTTGGTCAAACTTTATGAAGTTTGACTTTAGTCAAACCTAATATGCGGAGTAAATAAAAGCGGAGGAACAATTATGGATTAGTTTCCACTGCCAACCCAGTGATGTGGATTAGTTTCATGATCGAGCATGGTACTAACAATCTAACATATACACGAATCAAAGATCTAAGGAACAATATTATGTGGTACTTTAGGCCGTATTTAAACTCCAAGCCGCATGCGCTAATAACTATTTTTTGACATCCATCCCTAGTAACACCAGACCATCCAAACTCTTAATGGTTTCGCGTTTTTCACACACCTGTGTTCGGGGTGCTATATTTCACATTTTCGCTAAGTACATCAAGATAAGCTGCTCCTTATCCAAATGGCGAGCCGTGGAACTTTATTTTGGAACAGGCCAAGTGGGCTTGAGGTGGTATGCAAAGTATTATTTGATCTCAGCGTACACCTTAGAGAGGTAGTGCAGGCTGAGGTTACATAACGGGACACAGCTTTTTGGGCGCAGCTGGTTTCTGCTGTCTGTGTATGTGCATTATGAGCTGATCGAATAGCACCCATGATGCAACCAGCGAACGCCCAGGTGCTCGATCTTGAACTTACGCATCAGGCTAATCTTACTCCTGTATGGACCCCGGTGAGGCAAGCCAAACGTGCATCTGCACTTGCCCTTGTTAAAGATGTTTTCACGATGCCACTCATTCCGAAGCCGTGCTTGCGTGATTTGTCTACACACGCTTATACCAAAACAAAGGTCCTAAACAAGTGTTCGCATAGGATCACAACATTGTTAATCACGAGTTCTGATAATCGTGTGTGTGCCTGTGCGTGAACCAACTTTTAAGAAGGGAATGACGAAGATGATACTACTATATACTGCTAGTGGTCAGGGCCCCAAGCCCCCAAGGTAATAAACTTGCACATGGTGAAGTTATTTTCATGCATCTCCCTGCCATGTTCATGGCTCAAAGTACCCAGCAATGAACAATGATACATGTCAAGTACAAGAAATCAGTCCAGTCTTTTACTAATTTTACACGAGTGGAAATTACCATTTTCCTAATCAAGGCAGGGGCCCAATTTTAATCTTGAGTGAATTTGTTCGATAATGCGAATATATTAATATCATGATGATATCAGTTACACGCAGGCTCTGTACCAATACGATATGGAATGACATCAACGATGCACACAACCAAAAACAAAAAATATATATTAAAAAAAGACCCGTCGCAGTGATGAAAGAATCGTAACAGCAACATTTAACCACCACGAAAGACAACACCCGGACTATATAAGAGGTTCTCCAAAAGCGACGCCTAAAAAAAACAATGCACAAGCATTGTCGTCGCCCGATCGGGGATCTTAAGTTTTCACCTTGGAGAGAGTCCGAGATCCGGAAAACAATTACTTCCCAAGACCATTGCCAGGCACAAACAATGAAGGCCAGACCTTGGACTTTCACCCTGAAGATCGCGGCTCGGTACTCGAGAAGGAACCGCAAGAATGTTGCCCGCATGTGTTGCTGCCCCCTCCTGCCAAGGCCACCGCTGCAAGTCCTCAACACCCGACACACAGGAAAAAACTTGTGCTGCAAGTCTTCAATGCAACCAAAACTCCTCTCCGCCATTACAAGTCTCCGATCGCAGCCACTATGACTTTTTTCACCACTGTCAACACCATGGAAATCTATGCTTAGACATGTCCCATGGCAACGACAAGACATTGAAGCTTCGTGCCACGTACTCATGAAGCCTCTCTGGCCGAAGATGAGAGTGCGCCCGATCGAATCAATTCCGATGTAGATGTCCAGTGACGCCATGCGCCAAAAGCTGGGATCTCCGAGAGGAAGACCGGAACCCGTCGGTGTGCAGATCCAGGTGTCCGGCCTGAAGCAGATCGAAGTTACGGAGCACGAAGAATAGTAGGGCCAACCACATCGGGGCTCCCCTGGATCCTAACGGCTGGATCTGGACAATGTCACACCTGACAACCTCCGCCAACGCAGCCCCAAACGGCCACGATGTGCGGGTAGCGCCGCCATGCCCATGTGAGGACGTGAGGTCTGCCGCCGGTCGCCGGGATCCTGAGCCCCAGCGCGCGCCGAGCACCATCCAACCTGCTGCCCTACAGGGCGGAAGCTGCCGCGGGAGAGCCCAGATCAACATGTAGATTTATTTTAGTAAGTTTTTGTTCAATCTAGTCATATGTCATTTTAATTATCTGAAATATTTATGTAAAATATTTTGAATGAAGTTTTATGCAGTAGTTTGACTGAATTTGTGTTGATGCAACACTGATTTATTTACTCGGTTAAGTATTGGGGATCGGTAAAAAAACTGCACTTATTTAGATGAGCAATTTTTTTGATATGTGGCAAAAGACACACCATTTTCATTGATTAGGAAGAAGAAAATTTCCTGGCTAACCGACGGAAAACAAGGCTAAAACCGACGCTTTCAAGAAAGGTCGCGGCACCCGTGGGCGCCGTCGTCGCCCGCTCCGACCAAAGCAGGGATTTCTCCCGAAGACGTGTTGACGACCACCTGCCGCCACCGACCGCCGCCCAGCAGCCACCACCCCTGCCGAGAACAACCTCACTCTGGTCGCGGGATCCCTCCTCAATCCACCACGACCGGACACGCACCACCCCCCCTAGCCATAGCCGCCGTCCACCACCGCGGCACCACCGAGACCACCACCACTGCAACAACCAACACTGCATCGCTAGGAGGAAATATGCACCTCTAAAGGATACTCTCAACTGTACCCTCTAAATTACCGGGGATCGGTCAGAGATGCTTTTATCAACTAAGCATGTGCAGCAAAAGAGAGTTGCGCAGGATGGAAAACAAAATAGAAAAGACCTGTTTATATATCATATTAAGTTAAATTTTTTTTGCTACAGATACCCAGTAACCTACAGTCTTTTCCTGAGACGCATGTGTTCAGGGGCTGTTTTGATCATGTCTAGGACTAAGCTTTCCAGCACATCTCGCTCCTCATCTCTGCATGTGTGCTCTGTAAGCCAATCGAGTAGCATCCACGTTGCAAGTTGCGCATGCCCAGGCGATAGATTATCAGTGACTAATCTGTCGGCTGACGACCACGCAAGGCAAACATGCCTCTCTGACCGTGCATGTTAAAAATGTTTTCGCGATGCCACTCATTTCAAAGCCGTGCTTGCTTGCACCGCACACACATCAATTAAATGTTTTTTTCTTCAGACGCTCTACAAACAAATGGGTGTGCTTGTGCGTGTTGTGGAATCAAATGTTAGACATGAAACTGCAAAGACGATACTGCTATATACTACTCCCTCGGTCCCAAAATAATTAACTCAATTTTGTACTAATTTTAGTACAAAGTTGCTCTGAAATTTAGATATTTATTTTGGGACGGATGGAGTACTAGTGAGCAGGACCCGAGGTAGCTTGTACATGGGAAGTTATTTTTGAGTCTCTCCGGACATGTTGATGGATCTAAGTACTGGCGCGCAGTTATGAATGGTGCAAGCGTGGTGAAAGCAATCTCAAATTGACAAAAAATATACATGTGATTAATAGAAGAAATAAATAATTTTACTAATTTTTGTATTGAAATCTACCATTTTTATGATCAAGGTCTGGCCGGAGCTATTTTAGTCTTCACTGAAATATGCTTCTACATCAGTGGCTAGCTAAAAGCCGGTGCGACCAACAACAGTGACTTGTAGACACTTTTTTACCCAACGGAAGGATCATTATTCTAACCTTTGAATTGTACGATGCACACAACTTATTTTATTCATGCGAAACTCAAGATATCAAGGCAAAGTAACGTGCAAATTTAAATCAACTAACATTGTTGATCCCACCACCGATTGCACGACAACATGATGATTTTGAACATAATGCTTTATTCAAACCATCGAAAAGAAGGAACACATGTAATGTATGGATCGGGGCATCCGGATAGATTCTCCGTCACAGTGGATTGTGGAATTACACCATGCGCTTCGTAGATTCTCCGCCGGCCGCCCAAGCGGACCTCCGGCAGCCCGCCAGCCACGCTGCGTCACCAGATGGGGAAGCCTCGCCAAAGGGACCGCCATACCAGCGCAGAGCAGCCGGAGAAAGGCCCCGCTCCTGCGTACCTTGGAGCCATCCGGACTTTGCCGAAGGGTGCCTCAGGCGGCGATGCGGGAAGGAAGGTGCGGCAGGGGAAGGAAGGGGCATACGGGTGAGGTGGTGACGAAGGAGGGTTCCAGCGGTGCTAGATCGCAAGTCCCTAGTCCTCCGGATCATTTTTTACGGAGCTACCCTCCCGATCCGTTGCGTTTGATCTGTTTGGCGGAGAAAAAATAAACTATCAAAGTTTGAAGCAAATCTAACTTATATTGATCTTTGAACTAATGATTGGATTTGAGATACACAAGCCTACTCATCTGGCGGCGTGGGTTTGATCATGTACCAGGCAAATTTACATATCGGTTATTCCTTGGTACAATTAGCTAATCGCTCGAATCAAAATCATGTCCGGTGCAAAGGCTGCTTCTGCTTATTACTCCAAACAAAATCTTCTACCATATGCGGCTAATCGCTCAAACTGTTGAAAATAATAACCCAGTGGTTATTAAGGGATAATCCCCGCTTCCCATATCGGCAGTTGCCTCCCGAGGAGGCGCCTCAACGAACCATCGCGTCCCATGGACGCGTCCGTTCCCCTTTATATAAGTGTACATCCATGATGAAATAAATGACACTGGAATCATTCTCGTTGTCTCTTGTTTTTACTTTACAACACGTTATCAGCACGCTCGCCGTTGAGCGAGTCGATCGATTCGGCACCACAGCCCGACGTGCCGGCCTGGCCTCCCGCCGGTCCGGCTGCACCAAGGCTCGAGGCCGAACATCGACCCGGTGCTGGTGGCTCCGCCGCCGCCGTTCTGGTGCTAGGCGCATGGCTGGGTAGTATGCCTCCTGCATCACCATTTGTGGCGGCCGATCCGGTCGTCGCGGCGCCTCAGGAGGATGGAACCGTCGTCATCGATGATGAAGAAGTTGGGAAGCGCCGCTGCAGCATCCAACCCAGGCGGTTGTAGAGGCCGATGGCAGCGCGCCGCTCCCGACGCTGCCGACGGTGGCGCGCATCGCGGCCGCACATCAAGTGTAAGTTCACGACGGCGACACGCTCGCCTTCGTGTCCGCGCCGGCCGGAGCCTCCGCCTTTGCCTTCAGATCTGGCGTGATCGGTTCCACTGGCGCCACGGTTGTCGCCGATGTCGCACCACCGAACCTGCCATTTCCGACGCCCGCAACTCCTCCGCCTTCGCCACGCATAGACGCTCGCCGCCGTCTTCTGGCCCTTGGCGTGCCGCTGACGAACCCGCCGTTGAGCAACTGCTCCGGCCGCGCTCGCACATGGAGTCCAGCGGCGCTCGGGCTCGCGAACGGCCTTGCGCCGAGCACCCTGCTCCCTGGAGCTTCCTCGGACGAGGACGAGCGCGGCGGGAGCACCACTCGCCGCCTGGTGCGGGACGACGGCCGTCACCGCCGCTTCGTAGCACGCCATCGCCACCACGGATTTGGTGTACGCAGGTGCTTCGACGGTCGGCGGTACGGGCTAGGCCGCTTCATTGGTCGCCGCCCCCGTGCCGGTCCGCCCCCGTCACTGCTCAGGGCCGACGAGATCGCCGGCCCAGCATGGGTGGGTTCTCTGCCCCCTACACGAGTATGAATCCGCCGCCGGCGAGGACGCTGTTGGGCAGTCGCCCACATCCGTCTTCGATTTTGGCTCCACCAGCGCCAGGGCCGTCGACGCCAACGCCATGGCGCCGCGCCTTCCGTCTCCGACCCCTGCGGTTGTCGAGATTGAGGGCGACACCCTCGCTACGTATCTGCGCTGACCGGGGCCTCCATGTTTGCCTTCGGCTCCGGTGTGAGGAGCATGACGAGCGCCCCTGCCGCGTCTCCGTCTTTGCCGCACGCCACTGTCGATGTGCCCCGCATGCCGTCCCCAACTCCGGACACGCCACCTCCTTCACCGCGCGCAAGGGCTCGCCGCCGCCTGCTGGCCCTCGGCCTCCCGCTGGCCAGCCTGCCGGCGAACTCGCCAACGAGCAACAGCGGCCATCGCGCTGGCACTTTGAGCCTGGCCGCGCTCGGGCTCGCGAACGGCGCCTCCAACGGCGTCACCCCGGGGACCCTGCTCCCTGGAGGATCCTCCGACGAGGAAGAGGGCGGCCGGAACACCGCTCGCCGTTGGTGAGCTCCGCTGCAGTGGTACTAGAGGATGGTGTGTGGTGGTCGCCGCTGTTTTCGGTGGAGGATTTGGGGATCGAGAGCCTGGGACTTGTTTCCTTTCCTCTCTCCTTATCCCTTTGACTGACCGGCTGACTGCATACGTGCCATGTGCATGCGGCAGGAAACACCAAGCAGACTTTCCTGTCATACTTAATTAATTGTATAGCTTCGTCAGTACTAGTTCAGCTTATTAGCAAATTAGTCTGCTACAGTAGTTCTAGCAGTAATTTATTCCTGTTTTGATTCTGTTTAATTCAGTACATGTATCCAGTACTGTTTTCTGTTGAGTACACAAGTATTCCAGAATGTGATGTAATATATTTCCATGTTAAACACATGTCGAGATTAATTACATATCTATTATTTGCAATTGAGTTTTTTTTTAACCTTTTGCAAAGATAAATTCAGTGCCTCTAGAGTACTGATTTGCGATTGAGAATTTTCTTCTCTCGCAAAACAATCTCATTGCGATTGAGATTAATTTTCTCTGGTAAAATATTAATTCACTTTGCTGAATTATCTTGCAACTTGATACAACATCATCTCATTTGATTTGAGGTCCATGCAATTCAAGTTTTCACTTGAACATCAAGTTTACAACATCATTACTATTCATTGCAATAGTAGTGTATTTCTGTTGAGTATGATGTATTCCGGAATGTATGTATCTCCATGTTCGCTACATGTCGAGATTAATACGTCTATTTGCAAGTGAGATTTTCAATTTCTTGCAAATATTGATGCAAAATTCAAAGTGATTTTCTTCAAATTGATGCTTGGGATCACAAGGTAGTGTGTAGATCTATTGCTCGTAGATCATATTTAGCAATTTGAGATCCACACTAACGGTTTCAAGATAACTTCTTGAAATACCCATTGGTTTTGCTAAGTTCATCACAACATCAACCATGATGGTCTTTAATTTACTGATCGTAAATTGATTATCTCTGGTTTACCCATGGCGGTAACATATGGCTATATAATTTGAGGCACTCATCCTCAATGGCCACCACTGCTCTCTCTGGGCCATGGACATCATGATCGCTCTTGTCTCTCATGGGATAAAGTGTGCAATCCAGGATTCACCTCTGGTTAAGAGCACACTGCTAACAGAAAATGGCGTCTTATATAACATAAGTCATTAGATTCGGATCTCAGCATCTGTTTATTCTGTATCAGCAATTCCTGGGATACAATGAACCTCAAGGGCAAAGGTTTGAATCTTACCTCAACCTTCAATCCTACATCACCAGCTGTGACGGGACCCTATGGGCACGGAGAATGTGATGGTTGAATATGCCTCAACCGACATATTTCGAGACTACGAATAGTCTTTCAATCTCCTGAGTGATCAATATAATTTATGTCCATTCATGATGTTGTCACAATAACATAAATAGTGTTTTCATCATATATTGTATATCACAATATATTGTATCAGCACTTTGGTACAAATGCATTTGTATGTATTCTATGTATCTGACAGTGATTTTCTTGAGAATCTTCATGTCTATATATAGATCTCTACGGGGTCAATCTGATGAAAGATGATATGTGCCTTGTGGACATATGCACCATGAACTCTATACTCAGGGAAGTGAAATGTTTCCACTCTCTTTGAGAGAAAGGATATATTTTAAAATCGCTAGACGCGATGAGGTATTTGTTGGCTCAACTCGAGTCATATTTACTACCCCTATGGGTACTTGAGTAGAATCAAGGATGCTTTATCGTGTCCAGATCAACTCGTACCATACTAAATTACAGAGATATCCGTCAAAATAGTTTCCATAGCGAAACTTATGTGATGACAACAAAGAGGAATATCTTCTCTTACCATATGCAACGGATATGGCAAGCACATTCTTTGTGTATCATCTGGATTGTACTACACATACAACACAACCCGTAGCACATGTTGCATATGAGATAGTTTTCCAGAGTGTCTTGTACATGACAAATTTGGCACCCTCGCCTTAGTCATCGAGACATTGGGTTGAAACTGAAACTATCAGCAATTCTAATAGTTTATGATTATTATGATGCTAAATTCTAACACCATTTGGATTTTATGTGCACTACCAGTGACACAGGGAAGCTAATTTTAAGACTCGCACACCTTAAAGTCTACGCTGAACCACTCAGACTCCTTGAATGCATCAAGTTGAGGTAAGTGGCCCTTCCCATTCATTGACTAGACTATTCATGTATTCCATGGTTCTAAAAGACATATCTACATGATGGTCTTAAGTGTGTGCTTTATTCACACGAAACCATTGGCTTTATCCTGGCATCGATTTCAAGCAAATCGGATGGACAACATTGCAGAATTCTCCTTGAGTGCCTCCTCTATGGCTCTTGGATTGAAGTTTAGGAATTTGTCTTAATGTCTAGACTCAAAATGGTTTGGTAGAATCCCATCCAAAGAATTGAGCTCATTGCATGATCTTTACTTTGAATTGCAACTTACCAACTTTACGTTGGAGTCATGTAGTCTTACACACTCATGACCAAACTGCATATATTATTCCCCTCTATCTTTGATACGTGGAAATCTACTAAGTATTTCCCATCTGCAGTACTTCGGTAGCATACCGATATCACCACCCGGCATACATCATTGGCCCCTCAACATATAGTTGGGATCTATGTGAGGAATAACTGTTTTACCGTCAATACCTCAAGCCCCTCACATGGGGAGTTATTCAAGGCCAGTACGATGATTCAATGAGGACATTTCCAGGCATTAGGAGGAGATTTCAAGTACCATAAAGAATGCCAGGAAATTAGTGGAATGTTCAACACATTTCTGCCTCAAATCCATGTACTCAAAGATCTGAACCATGCGTTCAGAAGATTTGCAACACATTGCAAATAACCTGCCAAATTCATTTACTGACTATAAAGGTGTCACGCAATCCTACAATCCTGCAAAAATATGTCGGAAAGAGTGGATGTACCAACTAAAACCACTCAACTCCCCGTTCAAAGCAACAGGGGGGAAGTACGACAATAGTACATCGGGATTCAGCTTCTTTGCAAGCAAGGATATCAAGGCCTCTGAATCAGTAAATGCATGTCAACTTTACGTTGACAGACACCTAATGGGTAGTATACACCCAGTGGAAGGGAAACCTCCACCAACCCAGGTCATAGTGCACACAATGACCGGGACATCGGAATACCCGACTCAATCGCATTGGGAAATCGCGAGCGGTCACTATGGGTAACGATATTTCCATCAACTATATATTGATATATAGATTCTGAAGAAACATATAACTGGAAGTCTACAATTGTCGACATACATTTCTCAACTAGATTGAAAAACCTTTTAAGTGATTCAGATCCAAAGACCATGGCTATGGCAAAGTGTGAACAACACTCGGACTGAACTCAAGCAAAGGGTATAATCTAGGTAGAAATGATCTTGCTCAATGACGGGAAGGTATTCATAAGCAATACCTACACCAGTTTTCTTCTGGAAACAGAATTGAGAACAACAAGGTGGTGAATCATAGAGCAAGTATTGTAGCATAAGGGTTCTCGCAGATACCCAACTATTCTCCAGAGGTGGAATCTCTTTTCGATAACTTATATCATTGGCAGTTCAAAATCATCTATCTCTGTAGTTGATAGATGTAGTGATCACATATCCATGTGGATCACTAGATTCAGACATATATGGTTGATTCCCGATGGAATCTCACTTCTGAATCAAAATGCAAAATGCAACATACATTGTGTAAAAATCATTAAGTCACCATACGACTTATTGTTGTCGGTACATTTGGTACAACCGACGTAGTGACTTCCTTATTCACAAGGATTACTCCTACAATGATGATTATCCATGTTTATCTGTCTGCAATGACAACACATGTAATCATCTAAATGACGGAGTTTAAAATGAAGGATTTGGGTAAACCAAAATACCGCTCGTTACTACAACTTGAGCACCTTCATTCATACATTATGGTTTACTATGTTGTCTATATTCAAAATATATTGGAGAAATTCATTGTGGACAAATCTTATCCATCCATAACTCTCATGGTAGTTCATCCTCTAGACATAGAGAAAGATCTATTTAGACCAAGAGATGATGGAAATGAGATATTGGGACTCAACGTTCCATAATGCCATTGGATCCACCAAACACAATTGGATGGTACTCAAGAATATCTTTCGATATCTCCAAGGCATCAAACATCTTGTCCTGGTTTTTCAATTTCACAGAAATGTGAACTCCAATATCATTGGATACATCGATCAGATCCCCACTATGTTAGATCGTTGACAAACTTAGTGTTCCTACTAGGTGTGATAGCCCTATCATGAAGAGTCTTAGAAACATACCTCATGGCTACATCCACCAACCATTATCTCAACGATAATGTTTCTTGTGTTGCCCGGATGCAAACAGGTTACATAATAAGCAATATCGCTATATTGCATATCTTGCAAGTCAAATCATGCGACTGGTTTGTTCCCCAAGTCTCTACCAACTTATATATTCCAGAATATGTTCATGGAGTTGGTATTTGATGGCTTTGGAATATGCAAGAATCAGGGGGAGTATCTTCCTGAATTTTTCCTGTTAAAAGCATCATATTATACTCTTTTTCCCTTCATGAGTTTACTTTATAGGTTCTCATAAAGGTTTTTAATGAGGTAATATCAACACAAGACCGTATGTCATACTTTCTCTTTTCCCCACCGGGGTTTTTAGGAAAGTATATACGACATATTTATTGTCCTCGAAATTATATGAATATACTTCATATCGAGTTAACAGAGGCAATAATCATTATATGTTGGATCATTTTCTCCTTATTTCCCCACTGGGTTTGAAGGAGTTTTACCAACATATTCTACACTACTCCTCATATTTTTCCCACAGAATTTTTGGAGGAGACTTAATCAAGATAAGGGATTCTTATGTCAAGCGGTGATTAGGGGGAGTGTTGAAAATAATAACCCAGTGGTTATTAAGGAATAATCCCCGCTTCCCATATCGGCAGTTGCCTCCCGAGGAGGCGCCTCAGCGAACCATCGCGTCTCATGGACGCGTCCGTTCCCCTTTATATAAGTGTACATCCATGATGAAATAAATGACACTGGAATCATTCTCGTTGTCTCTCGTTTTTACTTTACAACACAAACAAAATCTCTGCACAACGACCATAACCACCTTAAGATAAGTTCACAACCTCCAGAATAATGCCTTTGGAGTACGCGCACATTGACCTCGTTTTTTGATGTAAAAAAGAAATGATTTTTACGACCTAAGTAATTCCAAGATTTCCTGTACATGTAGGTTTATGGTGTACTATAATTGTGCAAATTGTCATCAAAATACATGCTTGCATGTGAGAGACACAAAAAAAAAGATAAATACATGCAAAAATGGGCTTAAACTATTTTTTTTATCAATTTTGGGACCGGGCTGATCTTGTGAGGCAAAAATCAGTGTTTTGAACTCTTTTTTTTTCTTTTGTAATTTTAGCACAACATGAGGCCGGCTGCAAATTTTAACACGACTTGACCTTCTTAGCAACATTGTGCAGCGTAGGTGACTTTGGCATTTCTGGCCTTACCACAACCTAGCCGAGTAGACTTTCACTCCTACGTGGCATGGCAGAAAACCCGAACTAAGGGCATGTACAATAGTTCTAGCTTAAGGATGCCACGTAAGATAAATGATGAGGTGGAGGAGAGAAATCATAAGAGAAGGCTTGTCTTATCTTATTTAAGAGAAGACAAGAGATGATAGCTTAGCACAATTTGTCTCACCATGTTTTTAGGAATAACTAATTATTGAAGATAAGGTTAAGAGATGACCCATTGTAGACTTGTTTTTTTGTCATCTCTAATTTACATGCAAAACTTAAGATAAGACTATCTTAGCAACCATTGTACATGCCCTAAGACGCGCTACTGAAAAAGGCTACAAGCCCAGGAATTTCTGCCCTGAGAAGAAACGAAGGTTTAGGGCGTTTCGAGTAACGCACGCTCACGACCACTTATCTATCCATGGTGGAAACAATGGCTACTTTGGAGTATCTATGTGGGACAAGGGGCTTGGCATTACCTTAGGGCATCTCCAGCCGCGTCCAGAGAGGCCTCCCCAGCCGCGCCCCAGGAAGGCCTCCCAGGAATTTTTTTCGCGCCGGCGCTGAAAAAACGGCTCAGTCGCGCCCCCAGGAGCCCGATTTTCGCCGGCTTGGGCAGAACACAGCGTCGGCGGATCCAGGCCGAACCCGGCGCGCTGGGGGCGCACGGGGGCGCCGGGGCGAACTGTTTTGGCGCGAAAAAGCCGCGGGCCAGCGGGCTCGTCTTCCCCCAACTGCCTCGGTTCCCGTAGGGAATCAATGGCAAGGTTGCCGCCGGTCAGCCTTGCGATTGATTCCTCACGGGCGGCGCGTCACAGGACGGCGCGCTGATGCCTCCCCTCCCTCGCACGCGTACACACTGCCTCGGAGCGACTATAAAGCCGGCGGTCTCTGTGCCCACACCAGACTCGTCCCTCGCCGCAGCCCAGCCCCTCCCTCTCCGCCTCCGTCTTCCTCTCCCGAGCATCGCCGCCAGCCTCTCTCTCCCTCTCGACCTCTCCCGAGCCCGTCGCCATGGCAGAGCGCTTCCCCGGAGACGAGGCGGCGGCCAACGGCTTCGGCCGCCGTTCGCTCCGCGAACAGGAGTCCTGGCTCCTGTTCAGGCGAACATCCCGGCGCCGCAGGACATGCGCGTCGGGCCGACGGGGTGGCGGCTCAGCGACGGGGGAGTGCCCGTTACCCCGTTGCCCGACGCCGTGGCGAAGCCCAAGTACTTCGCCGAGGAGGTCGAGGTCGTGCGCGCCTCCCTGACCGACGCCGAGCGCTCCCTCCCCCAGTACGCCGCCGACAACCACGCGGCTTGGGCGGCGTACTTCCAGCGCTGCCAGCAGCAGCGCCTGGCGTCCACCAACGGCGCGCCGGTGGTCGGCGGCGTGAAGAACAGCGAGGGACGCCACTTGTGGTGGGGCGTCCCCGGCCGCACGCTGGAGGGCGTCCTGACGTACCTCGACGGCGGTAACAACCCGCCGTTGACGTATCCGGCGACGGGGGCCGTCCCGTCGCAACACCGACGCGCATGGGCGCCAAGGAGGTTTGGCTGCTCCTCTTCGTCTTCCTCCTCCCGCTCTTCTTCCTCCTCCCGCTCTTCTTCTCACTCCTTCGGCGCTTCTTGGCGTCAAGGCCGAGCCCGCGGCGGAGACGCCACTCGGTCGGCGCACTCGCAGCGCCGGCATCATCATCAACGAGGGCGGCCGGCGCGCCTCCTCGTCGGCTTCTCCGCGCTTCGTCAAGCCAAAGACGGAACCGGGGCTGGCGCCGGTGAAGACGGAGTTCGACGACGACGACGCGGCCCTGGAATGGGCGCGCCAGGACTCCATTGCAATGGAGAAGGCGCGCCGGGAGAAGGAGAAGGAGCGCCAGCGCGCCGCCCTGCACCGCTTCGAGGAGCGCCGACGCGGCCGCGATGAAGGCGGGGTCGTCGTTATATGCGACAGCGACGGCGACGACGACGACGCGCCGCCACCAGTCCGCCATGGCGACGCCGGGCTGGGGTCCAGCAGGGGCGCCCGCGTCAAGGAGGAGAAGGCCGACGACGACGATGGCGGCGACGACTTCAACAAGTTTTTTTTAGATTAGGTTAATGTAATGAAAATCCACGAATTTCACCGAAATTTGTCATGTTTGGCCGAATTTGGACGTGTTTTTAGCATAATTTCGCCGAACGGTGCTTTTTCTTAATACGCGCCTGGGGGCGGCTCTGGGACCGACGGCTGGGGACCAACTCGCCCCAGGCCCAATTTTTGCGCCGGCTCACCTCTAGGCGGCACTTTTAGGCGCCCCTGGGGGCCAACGGCTGGAGATGCTCTTAGGGGTTAGATCGTGCTAAAAAATCGGAACGGTTCAACATCGTGCTAAAGTTGCCAAAAAGGATTGACACAATGATTTTAGCCCCAGGACGAAGCCCAGTAACAAATGGTCGACGCTTTCATCACAAAATTGCTACCCTTAAGGAAATATAGTATATATTGGTTTTACAGACTCCTCTCTCACCAATCCACCATTTGCTTACGGACGTCGTTCGTGAGTCTGTAACAAAAGTCTCGTAGGAATCTATCGGTAACTCTAGCACCACTCTATTCATCATGCTGGTCACAGAACGTCCATGCCTGATGGTGCGTGTTCGTGAGGCCATGACGAGCCAGATGGTCAGAGGTCCAATCCCTATTTCTCATGCTTAACCAGACAAAGAATTTTGTAGCTAAGCGGTGCCCTGAAACCCCATACAACCTTGCCAGCGGGAGCGTCTTGACGAGGCGCAAACGTCAGCTGCGTAAGCTAACCTGGCGGATGTCCATCTTCCAGGCCGAGGATATTTGTTACCCATGAGACAGCCTGGACCTACCGGTGGCAGATGTTTTCCCGAAACCACTCACTCCGAATAATCTATCAACCCAATAAGGCGTGTGCGTGTGTGTTACCACACACATATTGAATCTCTTGTTGAAACACGATGTTTCCTTTTATGTTGCTTGCTTAGAGCCCATTTCCAATCTCTGTGATGTAGATTTCATCATCGATCATGGCTTGTGATTTCACATTCTCGTCCAACAAGCTACTGCACACCATCACGAAAAAGCTGAAAGGACCGCATAGTTGAACTATTGAACAATGACAAGACAGGTCATAGATAAAGTGAGGAGCAATTGGATGGTATATATACATATACACATGGAGCAAAACATAGTTGGTAGCTGGCATGTAAATTAAACTTATTAAAAGCAGTGGTTCACTTGAACATGTCAAAGTTATACCTATAGGCCGCCGTACGAGTGGTATAAATGTATCTCATCCCTCACCAGTCACCACACATGCATGAGAGAGCCTGAGATATTGGCAGTTTGTTGAGTGACAAGCCACACGTGGTGTGTTCTTCAATACCTTTCCCTTCACATTGTTTTGTGCCTGTGAAGCACAAAACAGTGTGCAAAAATATTGTTTTGATATGTTTGGTCGAAAGAATAGATGTTATCTTCCTACTCGAGGTCGACATGGTGAGTACTTTCTAAACCATTGTTTTGGTCTTGTGAAAGCAAATGCCTAGTAAGCTCTTTGAGAAGTTCAAAGCATGAAAGCTATGTAGAGAACTATCTTCTTTTTTCTCGATAAAGGACATTTTAACTAACTCATAACACTGCATCAACATCATACTACAAGCTATTACAAGTTCACACCGGCTTTCACATACCTAGGGGCTAGGGTGCACACAAAATGATAAACGGTCTATAAAGTATTATCAAATGTGGCTTACTGCGTGCTTACACATTCATCACCCATTCAGCCGCAAGTGTAGGGAAGTTTCAGTACCACGGAGCAAAATGGGGAGAAGCCCACGGATGCCGTCGCCAGCAGCATGAAGACCTCCTGGCCGGAGGTGGTAGGCTGGCCAGAGCGCGAAGCAGCGCTCCAGATCAGCAGCGATAGGCCTGACGTCCCGATCTCCAACATACATAGCACGGCCGCTATTTTCACCATGGGGGCGGTATGGTTCCCACCCGCCGCCCCAAGTTGGCTCCAGGCGCCGGTTTTGAAATACAAATTCGGCTAGGTTTCGTATAAAATGACATAAATTTGGACGAAATTCAGGCGGTTTTCATTGATATTTGCACAAATTAAAAGACATAATTAGAAAACTAAAAGAACTACGCCGCCACCGCCGTCTTCTACATGCTGAGGAGCTTGTAGAAGGCGGTGTAGTCGCCGTCGTCGTCGTCGCCATTATCCTTGTTGCAGCCCTGTCCTGGGTCGTCGAGGCGAAAGGTGTTGGATGACGCCGGTCGGCGATCTCCTCCAGGACGCGGCGCTGGCGCTCCATCTTCTCCCGCACGTAGTCGTCCCGCGCCCATTTCAGGCCGGTCTTGAGGTGGGAGGCCATGTCGATGTGCTCCTGCTTGACGACGACGGGTGGCGTCGTCGGCTCCTTCTTCGGCCTGACTAGGTGAAGAAAGGTGGTCGGCGGTGAGAGACTGTGGGAGGTGGGTGTGCGGGAAGGGCGGTTTTTATAGGGGGGGTGGAGGCAGCAGTGTTGACGTGTGGCGGGAAGGGGCGGGATGCATGGCGACTCGCCTTCACTGTGCCGCCCGTGATCAATGGAAAGCTGACAGATGGCAGCCTTGGCATTGATTCGCGCGGGAGCTGAGGCGAGGCGATGAGGACGACGATGCAGCCGCCGACTCAGCGGGCCCACGGGTTGGAATCCGGCGCGGGAAGGTTTTGGCGCATTTTCCCTTTCTACCGGCGCACTCGCACTAGTAGAAAACAGGGCTTTTATCAACTCTCAATATAGACATTAGTCCCGGTTGCATTACAAACCGGGACTAATGTGAGCATTATTAGTCCCGTTTCATGCGGCTAGGGCATCGGGAAGGCATTAGTCCCGGTTCAAATGAGACCTTTAATCCCGGTTTGAGACAAGAACCGGGACTAAAGATTAGACCTTTAGTCCCGGTTTGAGACACGAACCAGTACTAAAGGATGCGATGAGGGGTGATTAGAGATTAAATTCAAATAATTTAGAAATTTGAAAATCGGAAAAAATTCAATTTTTTCCAAAAAAATTTCTTCAAAAAAATACCTTTAGTCGGGACTAAAGGTGGAGCTCCGGACAGCGGCCACGTGGAGCCCCTTTAGTCCCGGTTCATAAGCGAACCGGGACTAATGATTTCGACATTAGTCCCGACCCTTTAGTCCCGGTTCCAGAACCGGGACTAAAGGCCCTCTGGAACCGGGATTAAAAGCCCGTTTTCTACTAGTGCCGGTCAGCCCCCAGCGCGCTGAGTTCGGTCTAGGTCCGCCGGCGCTAATTTCGGCCATAACCCACGAAATTTGACTCTGGGGGGCGCGACTGAGCTGTTTTTTTAGCATCGGCGATAAAAAAATGACCTGGGGGCTGTT
>LR738713.1:743678645-743709355 GCA_902687465.1 Secale cereale
GGGGGGAGTGGAGATGCTCTAACCCGCTACTTAACCATCCCATTGCATCTACGGATACATACAGTAGTATCTTACTGTGATGTTGCACAACACACATGAATAAAATGATTAAAATCGAACATTCGTTCGATGTTGACTTTTTGCATATTTCCATTGGTGAATGTTCAGGTCGAGTTCAGGTTTTTTCTTCGCTATTATCAGGTTGGAGTCTAAGAAAAAGAAATGTAATGAAATATGACCGGGCTACAAAACGTGCACACCTCGATTGATCTCATTGATCAAAATATAGTACATGGATTACAAACTTGCATCACAAGTTGATCAAGTCGGTCTAAATTCTAATTGGTAATATATGGGACAGATGAATTTACAACTCCTAGTTGTTCGAGACGTGGATACTTAGGATCGTCTAACATGCAACAGGTCTACCATAGGTTCAATTTTAAAAGATTTACAACAGAATCAACTCAACACAATCCGGACCTTCGAGGCAATGTGGCTTGGTTAAAGAATATCTTCACCCTTTTTACGCCAAAATACTGACTAATTGTGCCACAGTGCGCTGCTTGTTGCTAGCGCAAGCCAAGAGTTCGACCAAAGGACGCCGCTGTACGTGCTGCACCTTGCCCTCACCTTCTGCTTACTACGTTTCTTCCAGGGCCGCACACTTGGCGTGCGGTTGTGGTGTCAGACGCGTCGACCGGCGTCCTGGTCCAGACGCCCATAGTCGGCTAACGTGGATGCACCCCTTGTGCGTGCAGAGATATGTATAGTTGTGCCGTGTTGCGATGTTGCACGACACATGAATAAAATCCAACAGTCGATCGATCAAGTTCAGGTATATTTTCATTTGAGACAATGTCTTGAGTGAAGCAGGTTCTACCTCACCAGATAATACGCGGATAATACAGTACTATGTTTTCCATAATTATCTTCTCTAGCAATCTAGCATCTCGCATCATGTTCAGGTCTATGAAAAAGGAAAACGTAAGCTCAGGTTCAGGTTTTTTCTTCTCTACCATCAGGTTGGAGTCTAAGAAAAAGGAACATGTCTACCATAGGTCCAGTTTGAAAGATTTACAGCAGACTCAACTCAACACAACCCCGGATCTTCGAGGCAATGCGGCATGGTTAAAGAAAACTTTCGCTTTTTTCATGCTAAAACCCTGACCAACTGTGCCACACAGTGCGCTGCTTGTAGCCAATAGTTCAAGCAAAGGACGCTGGTATCCGTGATGCACCTTGCCCTTGCTATGCTTTCCGTGTAGCCTGAGCTACAAAGAAACTTTGTGTTCAGCCTATTTACTTACTACTGAGTGACCAAGGGGAAAATTTCAGTTTTCTGAACCCTATATATAGCCTCAAGAAGACAAATGCGGTTGGCAGATGGAAATAATCTAAAAGCAGCAAATTGCATAGTGAACATGGACATGTTAGTACTAATATTGATTCATGTATTTGGGTATTTAGGGATAGGAACCAATCATTCACATTTCAAAGGAAAAAAACATTAGCCTAGACTCAATGGAAAAAAAAATATCCTATGCATCAAATGACATGTCTTTCACTATAGGAATTGAGATGCATGTCATGTTACTTCCTATAATTTTCTTATTCCTACGAAATTTCTATCCTACGAACCAAATGAGGCCTTAGCAATGTTTGCCGATTCATATTTGCATATTATTCAAGGAACTGATGTTGACCTTCATTGAATAAAATAAGTTGTGCGCATTGAATGATTCCAATGCATGGATAAGGACCCTTCCCATTGTCCAAAAATAAAATCTACAAGTTAATACAGAATTTTAGCCAGCCAGTGATCAAGATGCATATTCACTCAAGATTAAAAATAGCTCGGGCCCCTACCTTGATTAGGAAAATGGTAAATTCCACTCATTAAAATTAGTAAAAGACTGGACTGATTTTTTGTACTTGATATGTATCATGGTTCATAATTAATTGCTGTGTACTTTGAGCCAAGAACATGGCAGGGAGATACATGAAAATAACTTCACCATGTGCAAGTTTATTACCTTGGGGCCCTGACCACTAGCAGTATATAGTAGTATCATCTTTGACATTCCCTTCTTAAAAGTTGGTTCATGCACAGAGGCACACACACGATGGGACTTTTTCAACAGGATTGTGCTGTACAATGAGGACACAACAAAGAACAAGTACATGGTTGACGACGCCGTCAACAGAGCCTACAAATACTAACACCACTACGCATCTATCGACACCACGTACCTAAAAAATATGTACAACATACCCTGCTTCGCGTTCATCGTGGATCACCATCAGCAGGTCGTGGCATCACTTTTGTGGTTAACAAAGACGAAGCTATGGCATAGGTTCTCCCGAAGCCACTCATTCCGTAAGAATTGTCAACGCGAAATAAGGTGGGGACACTGTTATATATCTTCAGGGACTGATGTCATGATTGAGAATGGCTTGCGGTCTGACAGTCTTGTTCAAGAATAATGCACACAAGAAACACAGAGCTTAGAGGAGCATGTAGCTAGTAGTATTAAACAATCACAAGGCCTGGTCTTATATGAAATTATGAAGTGCGTAGCAAATCGTGGCTATATATATATAGGTACATATAGACATAAGTACAGCTGGTAGATGACAAAATGTATGCTCATTTAAAGCACTGGCTCAGTGGGGACATGTCACAGCTATACATACAGCTCCCATACGAGCTCATATAGGTTCCCATATGAAGAATTGAGCGAGGTAAATATGGCATGTCTCTCTCTCTCTCTCCCTTAAGCACATGTGAAAATGTCTGAGATATATTAGGAGCGAGTCTAATAGACAAGACACATGGTGGGTTATTCAATCTAGGTCCAGGCGTGTAATTTTGTGTCACAAAGCATAAATAAATTATTTTGTTGGATTTAAGAGTCCCTCCTCTCGACTAGTTTGCATCACATCCTCATGATTCGGTAAAGTGGGCTGGTCATTGGATTCAGTGTATTCGATGTGCCCGCTCATGTAAATTGTTCATTTCCTCGTGCTTCCAACCAAGTCAATTGGCCAACCATGTTGGCCCTCGACCTCCTCAACCTCAATGTAGACGTTACCAGGGTTTACGATTTCGAAGTGGCAAAAATTTTGCTCACCCTCGAAATGGTCAAAATTTCGGAAATTTCGAAAACTCTTTCGTACAAACCAACGAAATTTTTATTTGAATTGAAATAATTTTAAATTTTAAATGGTAGATAAAGGAGGACGTAGCGCAGAATTAACATCATTACATAACTAGCGTGATGATTTGTCTGTACCATAACGTGCTGTTGGTTGTGGTTCGACTCTCATCTAGGACATTTTTTTGCCTCAAAAATATATTTGATGCAAAAATAACCAAAATGTTGGTAAACAGGATTCGAACCGTCAACCTATTGATTAGTAGACAACCTCCCTACTTCTAGGCTACTGTAACCTTTCTTAATTCTTACTCATCCATATTCATTTGTACATAGAAATTCAAACCCATCGAAATTTCTTCAACGAAAGGCAAAAAATTCGCCCATCCTCGAAATTGTCGAAATTTCGGAAATTTCGACGAAATTGTAAACCATGGACGTTACCTGATTCCTAGCGGATCTGGCCTAGTATAACTCCGTGTCATAATTGATATTCTTGTACAACACCGCCCTATTCTCTCCCTGCCTTCTCTTCTAGATTCACTTATGCAGAAACAGTTTGACCAAACCATCAAGCCATCGAGGCAGCTCATTCTGAGGAGCTCTCTCCTCATCGCTCTTCATTTTTTTAAAGGAGGATGACTCCAGCCTCTGCATCAGGATGATGCATGTAACCATATATTATTTATAGAGCAAAATTCAGCAGTTGAACACCATCGACCCGAGAAAAAAGCGAAAAACAAACACTGAGGCCATATGTATACCTCGCGACAGTAACTCCTCCAGATAACCACTAACCCTATGATACAAGACACAACATAATCAAAAAATACACAACCCCTAGGCTATCCCTTCAACAAGGAATTGCCACCACTACAGTCAACTGTTAATTTGCCGTCAGGGAACCACAGACGGTAAAGTACCAATTACTTATGGCAAAGACTTTGCCGTCAGCCAGCAGACGGCGAAGTTAGATGGCAACGCTAAAGCGGCAAAGGGGTACTTTGCCGTCAACCTTTCGTCGGGATGACGGGAAAGATTTTCCCGTCCGTGAGTACATTTTGACGTGAGTACATTTTGACGTCCGGTGCAAAAAATAACAGACGGCAAAAACATGTCCTTTGCCTTCAGTCAAAACTTGTTCTTTGCCGTCATTTAGACTAAAGTACAGATGACAAAGATTGTTTTTCATCTTTTCTTAAAGTGACATCCGAGCAGAGCATCTCGCCGGACACATGAACAACAAACCAACACAGGTTCAGCTCACGGAGATTTTGGATTCGGCACGGCCATGTTGGCTTGCATTCATCATCGGTGGAGTTAAAGAGAAGTTAGAGAGCTATCCTAGAAATTTACACAAACGGTCCCTAGTAGAAACTAAAAAGGAAAAGCAATCAAGTCCTCCTTGCTGGGGACAATACCACAGGGACACCACTGCCTCCGCCTTGCCTTGCTCACCGCGCCACTCGCCCGGCCCGGCTCACCGCACCACCGCACAACTATGCTCGCCCGGCCTTGGTCTCCGCACTGCCGCCCGACCGTGCTTGCTGGTTCCTGGAGAGAGAGAGAGAGAGAGAGAGAGAGAGAGAGGGGCACCTCCACGCGCTAGTGCAGCGTCGGGCGGCCGACGCCAGAGGGAGGAGCATCTCCGCAGTGGCCGTTGCGCACCATGCTCGAGGGAAGAGGCCGTCGCGAGCCATGGTTGAGGGAAGAGACCGCCGCGCCCCTGCGCTGAGTAGTTGATGGTGCAGGGAGCGGCCGCCACGGGCCATGCTCGTTGCCCGCGCATCAGCCATGCTCGCCGTCCGCGCGGATTCCCTGTGCTTCGCTTGCACGCGCCGGCCATGGCTAGGTGGTGCGCGTGGGTGGATGGGGTGGGGGTGTGTGTTAGTGGGTGGGTCGGTGGGGCTGCGGGCTTGAGTTAGGCTAGTCATAGTGGGACTAACTTGGGTAGTATCATCGCGCACTTCGATTTTTTTTTCTAATGTGGCAAGTAGTTATTGGTAACATAATATGTTAAGGAAAACATAGCACTTTTCAAGACAAGATGAGTCTACAAATTATTAAATGAAGTCACCTACACAGTATTACTATGTTACTTTGCATTACAAAAATAGTAACTTATATAAGTTACACCCCACTATGACCAGCCTTAGTGGGTGTGTTAGGATGGATGGGGCGGACCTGCGTGGGTTTGGAGGGACCGCCACGTCATTGATCCGTTGGATCGATCCAAGTGGTGTGCTTTTTCTTTGTCGTTTGTGTTTTTTATTACAGACAGCAAAGTATGTCTTTGTCGTCTGCGGTTTTTATTATAGGCGGCAAAAAGCATACTTTACCGTCTGTAATAAAATACGCAGATGGGGAAGTTTTGGCCGTCTGTCGAGTTAGTGAAGAGATGTTGAAATCTAGAAAAGTTGTCCTAGACAGTGTTGACAAGGATCGAATCAATTCGTTCTAGAGTGGTTGGTCGCGCTTATTAGACCAGGTAAACTTGCGGTCAACATGGTTAGGTCAATGAGGGCAGTAGGCAGTAGCACATAAAGTTTTGTTAAACATGTCTAGCTCGACCTGTTGGTGTTCTTTTTACCTGGCTCACGCATGAGATTAATGTCGGCATGCATGACGGTAACCTCCCCGCGGTGGAGTCGCCCCTGTGGCGGCGGCCAAGATCTCCAATCTTGTCTTCCCCAGATGGGCGTGGGTGGGCCGGCGGTTCCGGTGTGCTTCTACGGGCGAGCGTGGTGGGCCTGACGGCGTCGGCTATAGTCAGCGTGGTGGTGCCATGGTCGGTCAGGCGGCGGCGGCCTGGATCCCTTTCGTCCAGTCCCCGACAGAGATGGCGGCAGTCCGTGCATGAGATGCTTGAGGGAGAATCTTCGAACAGATCTGGGTGAAAACTTGCTCTCGGCTAGCTGCCAAGGCCGGCGGTGGCGGTGCTGTCTGCGTCGTTCCCTTCTTGAAGGCATCGCCAAGGAGAAGTTCAAGGCCACTCTATACTACCTCCGGGGGAAACCTTAGATCAGTAGATTAGATGACCTCGGCGCTATGGTGTCGTTTCCCTCTTGGGGGCGTCATTCGTGGAGGTGTACACGGACAGAGGGACCAGTGGAAGGATTTTTTGGTGGAGCGGTGCTTCAGCTTACATATTGCTGGCGGCGGATCTCAGCGGCATGGCGCCATGGAGACTTGACGTCCGATGCGCAGAGATGGACTCGTGCAGGGAGGTGGCACTGTCTGGCGTCATGGTGGCGTCGACGGCAGTTAGACCGGACAAGTTTGATGCAGCAGTACAATACTGAAGATGGATTGGTGGCAGGTGGCTGCGGCGGCCTCATACCCAGCAGACGTCCTGGTTGAGGAGTGCGCCGGACTGGTAGGTGCCCCATACCCGGCAGGTATCGTGGTTGGGACCTCAGGTCTTAGATGGTAGGTTTGGCTGCGAGGTCATCTGTTTGGTATTAGGCCCAGACTATCAGCATCCCTTCATCAACTGGATAGGAGTAGCGACAGATGTTGTCTAGATGATGGCTTTAGTCTTACTGTTGTATGACTTTGTATGATCTTATGTGAATAATTAATAAAGTGACCGTATGCATCGTCCATATGCAGAGGCCAGGGTCCTCCTCCTTTTCTAAAAAAAGGATGATCCAGGTTGGATCGGAGGAGGAGCGCCGCCGGCAGGGTCATCTATGAAATCTAGTTTGAGACGATGTTCAATCGGAGCATATACGGTTGTGAAAACAGGAGTGCAACTATGGCTAGGCAAGTTGCCGAGATGGTGTAGTAGTGTTGGTTGAGGAGCCATCGGTGTTTGTTTGAGAGACTAGATTGAGGCATTTTGGGAGGAAACTGTTTTTCTTACGGAGATGCTAAAAGCTAAGCTTGGTTTCTAACAAAATAAGGCATCCGGAATGATATTGATGAGTTTGGAGAGTAGGCCTACACACTTTTGCGAATGCCCCAACCCTCTAACGTTCCAATGGCAAAAGGAAAGGTTAACCGAGTTCATTTGGACAATATAAATACCGGAGACAAGGAAAATACCGGTGGCAGATTAGCTGAAGATGATCGATCAAAGTGCTAATAAGAGGTTTAGGGCATAGGCGGCCACAACCAAACGCAATTGATCCCAAATGGAGTAAAACACTACGAAGATAATGTAGGTCACGTAGCGGCAGTGATTGTAGTAAAAGTTACGACCACAACAGATTTAAGTAGAAAAGCACGCTCTGGGCGAGGGGGCGTGGTCACCATGGCGACGTAGTGGATCTCTGGGCGGGCGAGGTCACATCTCTGGGTTCACCCAGCTCAGCGACGTCCTCGTCGGAGGCACCGCAAAGAGTGGCAATCTTTATCAGGGCATTGACGTCATGGACCGGCGCCTCTAGGACATTGGTGAGCCCCAAGATGTCCAACACATTTCTGTTAGGAAAACCAATGTCCAACGCACGACCGCGTCGGAGGCTTGGCTCAGATAAAAGCGGCACGCCTTGAAGTGCATTGCCTTGAGGGTCCTGGAAATGAAATTTGGCTCCTCTAGCTTGCCAGACAATTGCTGAGGTGGAGGCGCTTCCTGATGCCGGTGATGCGCTTGTTGAGGCCAAACTGCTTGTGAATGGTTGCCTCATGTGCCTCACAGGAGGAAGATGGAATCGCCAAATCTGTGGGTTTGATAGATGGGTGAGTGACATGTGGGTCGTAAATAACAGGAGTTGGAGAGCGGGTGAATTGCCTGAGGAGCACAGGTCCGAAGTGTGTCTCCCGTGATTGAGAGTCCGGTGAAGAAGTTTGAAACCTCGATGTCATGGAGATGTACTAAGGAAAACCACTCTGTGCATGGTGTATCAGCTTATCTACGAAGGGTGTGGCTAGATCTTAGCCAACTGAGACTTAATCAAGTTTTATTTAAGTGACACAACATATAAATAAGATGAAAGAAAAAAAATGCACGGATCTTCACGTAAGATCTCACTGTTAGAACATAATTGGGTTTAAGTTAGAGATAAGGAGATAGAGATAGAATTAGTTTAAACCACATGTAACTTGTCTTGTACTCCAAGTATCTACCCCTCTTGTACTCCTATATATACCCTACACAAGGGTCAGATCAATACAACACAATATTCTAGACATCCAATATTTTCTACATGGAATTAGAGCGGTTAGTCTCGCGACGCCGATCCTAGATTCCTTCACCACTTCCGTAGCGCGCCGCCCCTGGGGAGATTAATCTCCACTCCCCGGAGGCGCGGCACCCGATCGATCAAAAGATTAGATCGGCTCCATAGTTTAGAGCAATTCCTTAGATTAGATCAGTCTTCAAATTCCTTATCATAGATCAATTTTATTACTAGGCCGAATGGTGATCGTGAGATTTGGAAGAAGTTGTGGAGTTTGCCAGTTCCTCCCAAAGTATGTACTTTTGCATGGCGTGCAATTACTAATTCATTAGCAACAGAGGAGAACAAGAAAAATCATCATATCCCAGTTACCGGAGTGTGCATGATCTCTGGGTAGGAACAAGAGGATGTAAAGCATGCTCTTTATCGCTGCCCGCCGGCTCGGGATTTATGGAACGCCATGCGTGACGTTTGGGACCTTCCCTCACATGCGATTATGGAGCGTCTACAAACTGAGTGGATCCCGGAGCTCTTATTTCCAAACACTGACCAAGTTTGTGCTCGTATACTGATGATTCTCTGAAGAGTATGGCATGGACATAATGAGCTTACTCATGACAAGCCTTTTCCATATGTGGAAGGTTCCCGACGGTTCTTATGCAGTTACATGGCAAGTTTATCGCGGGTCAAGAACCAGACGACTGAGCAAGTTATCAGAGGAAAAGATGTACTAAATGGACCAGCCCCGGCTGTAGGTTCACATATAACACATGCTACAGCCAATAGTTGGGAGAGACCACCTGCTGGCATGCTGAAACTGAATATTGATGGGTCATACAGCGAGACTAAGGGGCGGCAGGGGCAGGTATGATTCTTCGTGATGAACATGGACGAATTGTTTTCTCTTCCTGCCGTTTTTTTAGTCATTGCGGATCAGCACTTGAGGCGGAACTAAGTGCATGTATGGAAGGCATGTCCCTTGCACTGGAGTGGAGTCAGCAGGATGTCCTTGTTGAAACAGATTCCATGGAGGTCGCTAAGATGATTAATAATCCAACTCGAGATAGTTCACAGCTGGGTCATCTAGTTGAGCACGTGAAGCATCTAATGAACCAAGGGAGACGTTTCATTGTCAATAAAATCTCCCGGGAAATGAACCAAGCGAGCGATCTGCTTGCTCGTTTTGGTCGTCTAGAGGAACAAACGGTAGTTTGGTTAGGATCAGGGCCTGATGAAATATTAGACCTTATCCTACGGGATTGTAATGTGACTATTATTTAATCAATACAATACATTTACCCCGCAATTTTTTTTATTTCTTAGCCACAAATAAAACCCAGATCAGATCCACTCCGGTGAGAAAAATCTGCATACCCGGTGATCTCCCTGCAGCCTCAACCTGGCGGTTTCACGCTTAAGCTTCCGTCTACAGCGCGTCATCTACAACTGATTCACGCACGCGCACGGAAGCCTCGAGCCCTCGACACCAGGAGGTCGATCTCCTGGTACAATCTACGCCTACAACAAGCGTGCGACCGCACGGGACGGTCGGTACCATGTGCAGCTGCTCCGCGCCACGGGCCGGAGGTGGCGCACACCCAGCGATATGCAGCAGATCGATCTACTCCCGGCGCATGCAAGGACACGGGCATGAACGCACAGGGGCAGTCCAAATTCCCGTTCGATCGGCAAATTTGCAGCAAATCCAGAGGCATGTCCGAGAGCTTCAGCGACACGTACGACGGCTTCTCAACTCCAGCCTTCAGCAACGACGCACTGGAGCTGCCTACATCAAGCCGCCGGGACTCTCGCCTCCACGGCTCCACCGAGCGCGATCGAATTCATCGACATGTACCACCGAGCACTATCGTACATGCATGTATAGTTGTATACATGGAGCATCAGTATGGATTTGTACATGCACACAGCCAGCGGTGGAGTACTTCTGCGTGCGCGACATCATCGACGCGGCCGACGACCACAACACCCAGCTTCACGCGATCACGTCTACGTCGAGCCGGTTCGCAGCCCGGGTCACCGGGAGTGCCCGCGGGTCTGCCTCGACTCCGAGGCAGAGGCACGCGCACGGATGCGATCTTCACCAAGCCGTCTCAATCGCCCGCATGACCTGCCTCATCTACATCGAGCCGCCGACCTGCACCCACACCGAGGATGATCCACTCTTTCACCAAGCCGAGCTACATCATCCTCTGCATGGCTACATCGACCGCCGTCGCCGATCTCTACTGCACGGCTACACCGACGCCTCAGCATCAAGCCGAACGACATCAAGCTGTACGACTATGCCAGGCTACGAGACAACATACTTCTTCGGCATGACACGGCATCGACACTTCGTCGCCACGAGGGACGCCTTTAAGTGACACAATGTCGACACGCCGCTGCGACGCCATAGCCGACACTTCATCGCCAAGGTCTTCACCAATGTGGTCTTCACCAACATCTTCGTCAACACACCGCCGCAGCCTCGTCCACAAGATGGACACCTAGCGTCCTCTGACAGACTTTTCTGCAAGACGCGACCTCGACGACGGTAATGACCGCGTCACGATGACGGCATCGACCATGTCATCCATGACGGCACAGCTGCATCGACACAGTGTCACTATAGTGACGACCCCTACACGGTCACACGGTTCTAGCAAAACCGATGTGTGCTCGATGGGCTTCCTTCGGTCTTGGCAAAACCGGCGGACTCATCGCCGACGGCACCCTCTGACATTCGCAAGGTGCATCGTCCACGTCTACATCTCCGTCATAGCACATTTTTTACGCCTCCGGCTTTGTGCGGCTTCATCATCCACGATGAGAACACCATCGACCACGACTACCTCGACCACGGCTACATCACGATAACCGGCTACCTCAACATCGATCACACGGCTACATCTACAGCAACTCATCGGCAACAACTCCAGTCAACAGCGTTCGCGCCGTCACTAGCGTCCACGCCACTCCCGCTGTGACTGCGGGAGGGAATAGAGGAGAAGGCGGGAAGGCACCAGAAGGGGACGCAGTCACCACCCTAGGTGCCAACCCATCAGATACGCAGTTGATGATGGCGCAGCGGAGAAGACGACGAAAGCGCAAGACTTTAAATTCAGTCGCAATCGTCGGCTTCACTCCCGCTACTACTGAGGGGGGATGTTAGAATATAATTGGGTTTAAGTTAGAGATAAGGAGATAGAGATAGAATTAGTTTAAACCACATGTAACTTGTCTTGTACTCCAAGTCTCTACCCCTCTTGTACTCCTATATATACCCTACACCAGGGTCAGATCAATACAACACAATATTCTAGATATCCAATATTTTCTACACTCACGAATATAGTATCGATTGAAACTTCATTAAGTCTCAGTCGACTGAGATTTAGCAATCCTGATCTACAAAACAAAGTTGCGCAAAACATGAAAAAAATATAACAGAGACCAGTTTTATGTGGCGCATGTTGTAAATGTTGTTGCCACAAATCCCTAGTAACACAGAGTCTCTTTTCTTGACACGCGTGTGATTGGGTGCTATTTTGCCACATCCTCAAGGATAAGTTGTTGCTTAACACCAAAGACGAGCCTTGCAAGCAATTTTTGGAAGCGGGTTTCAAGGCCGTGTGAATAGAGTACAATGCAGATGCCCATGTACACAGACGCATATACTTATCCCTATGAATACATGCACGAATACTCTACCACTATGAGCAACTCCGCAATACTTGAGATTGACGAGCTCATCACATGTTCCTTCGTAGTGGAGAGGAATATCTTCTTTCAGTTAGCGAACATCACTGCAAAGACTGAAATAACTTCAGAAAAATATGAACACCGGTACTAAGTCTAAGGCTTGAACCCTGGTGGGTTTGTTCCACAACAAAAAACTTGACCATTCTGCAATAGGTTGGGCAGTCATATAGGACAAGTGCTTGATTTGCAGCCCGCGTCTTCCAAACCGAAGGTGTCGGCACATCCCGTGCAACGAAATGCAGCTTTTCAGGCACAACTCAATCCTCATCTCTGCATGTATGCTTTGTGAACCAATCGACTAGCATCCACGCTGCAAATAGAGCATGCCCAGGCGATAGATTCTGAGCGCTCAGATCAGGCTAATCTCTCGGCTAAATGAACCCTGACAATGCAAGGCAAACACCCCTCTTTAAGTGTGCACGTTAAAGATATTTTCACGATGCCACTCGATCCAAAGTCGTGCTTCATTGCCACATTCTCACGAATCAAATAATTGTTTTCTTTAGACATTGAAAATAACCTATGAGGTGTGGGATTAAGCTCACAAACATTGCTAATCATTGGTCGCAAGAATCTTGGGTGTGCGTGCGTGACTACGCATGAAGTGACTTCTAGGCCGGAACTGCACAGATGACACTATTATATATTACTGGTGATCAGGACCCATGGTAATAAGCTTGCACGTGACGAAGTTATCTTGGATTCTGTCTCTTCCATGTCGATGGATTTAAGTACATTCACAATTATGAACGGTGATAGGTGACCAATATAACAAATCAATAATTTTTACTAATTTTCCTTAGTGGAACCTACCATTTTCATGATCGGGGTCGGCCGAGCTATTTCAATCTTGAGTGAAATATGATTTCATATCACGTGTTAGCTGAAAGCCAGTGTGTCGGGGATATACCCCGCGGTATGAACCGGCCGGAAATATAACCTGGCCGGACTTGACAGTTTACTTAAGACGGTTTTCACTTGGCAATTTATTGGTAACCCGGCAGGTGGATCATGGATGACAAGGCCCAAGGCCCAGAAGGCCGGTTCATGTATGGTGGGCCGGTTTATGAAGAAAGCATAAGGGATATTCTCCTACAAAGGAAGCAAGACTAGGACTCCTTGTAATAAAGCAATCCTAATCCTACTAGGACTCTACATGTAACCCGCCCCTTCAACATATATAAGGAGGGGCAGGGCTCCCCAAAGAGAGAGGAGAAGTTTAGACAAGTTTCTAGGGTTAGACACAAAGAGCCGGTTTACCGGCGACGCCACGAGGATCATAATGAGACCTAGCCTCAAACAGCACGTAGGGCTATTTCCGGATGATGTTCCCGGGGCCCGAAGCTGTCTAAATCCTTGTCTTGCATTGCGCTTCTCGATTTCGCTCAACCCCTCTCAAGCTACTACATAGATGCGCGGCCTCACGACTAAGTCCGTTAATCCGGACATCTGACGTGTTAATTCCACGACACAGTGCGACCAAATATTAACAACACCGTGTAGACACTTTTTACGAAACGAACAGATCATTAACCTAGCCTTTCAATCATTCAATGCACACAAATAATTCATTCATGTGAAGCACAATATTTGGAGGCAAAATATAACATGCAAATAGAAATCGGCTCATGTTGTTGAATCCCACCATCGATTAAATAACAACATGCTAAACTTACAACTTTATTTAAATCACCAAAAGGAAGCAAACACATTCCGTATATGGATCGGTGCACCCATTCAACGCATTCAACAAGGTAGCAACACCAGTACCCGAACATATCTTGAACTAGTAAGTCAAGGTGGAATAGGTTGTCGTGCCGCCAAGTTCACCTCACTACGTTTGCCTGATCCAACAAGTGAAGGATAGATATTTCGTCGAAGGCATGCTAATATCAAAGTCAAGCCTTCAGATAGGGGATGGCATGCAACTTCTTGTTTTAGATCTATCCAATGAAAGCTAGATCCATGCTTTTGCCTCAAAGCTTTAACGTCTACCGTTGCTCGAGCCAACTAATGAAGGAAAACTGATGCATTGTATGGCAAAGCCATGGTAATCAAAGCAGCTCCCTACCACTTATAGGGATTAGAAAAGATTAGTCGTGTAATGAATTCTAGCGTTGCACCACCACAAAATGTCATAGTACACATATATCGGAGCACTCTCAGTACTCGTATGGGGCTGCCATGCCACCTGCGTCTGTGAAGTCATCCTAAAACGAGCCTCCAAGATCTTTTGATGGATCCACATGTTGCGTATGGTTGAAGAGTACATCAAGGTACGCCGTGAAAGGAAGCATCCATAAGCACCTTGTATGGTAATCGACACAATGTATACATTTCTCTTGACCAGTGTACATTCTTTCCAATTCTGGCGTGGATGAATATCAGGAAGTGTGAAACCACATGTACTTCCAAGACAATTTGGGCATCAAGTCAAATGCAACAAAGACGATGAAAAGTAGTTCAATATAGGGAAACCCATTTACCTGACAGAAAGGGGAATCGACATAGTGGAAATAAAGAAGCCACATTACAAGACCTATAGGTAAAAAGTAAAAGTTAGGAGCTAAACATAATATTGTCCAAAGCTAAAAACAAGGAAGATGAGGAAGGTTTGAATAGAAGAATTTACGCCTCTGAGGAGAGAAGTACGGGAGTGCATATGTATTTTTTTTCTCAATATTGACAAAACTATGTTACATATTTTCCCAAGGCCACTCATTTCAAGTAATTTGTAAAGTGGATAAGGTGAGTCCACTATCAATCTTAGTGCGAATGATTTCTTGGTCCAACATGCCTTGTGGTCTTGCAGGCCCATCCAATAAATTACAAGTGTATTCTAATACAAAAGAGCTTAATAGGGCACATAGTTATACCGCTGAGAAATCACAAGGGTTAGTCATATATTAAATGAGTAGTAGTTACAATGGAAGTGGCAAAATTGACTCTATTATGACAACAATAGATGCATTTCAATGGAGGTGTCTCAGAGTTACATGTCTATATGTGGTGATCTCGGGGTTACCTGCCAATAAATCATGTGGTCCAGATGGTTTTAACACATACTTCATTAATAAATGATGTCCCGTTATCAAAAATATTTCTATGAATTGTCATCAGTCTCACAGAGGAGAACTTTGCCACAAAGTATTAATAGTTCTTACCTTCCTTTGATCTCAAGAAAGGGTGCTAGTTATGTGAATGATTACCTATTTTCCTGATCAGATGCACAATCAAATTGATCATTAAATTACTAGCTAACAAAATACATAAGGTTATTTTAGAGCTTGTTCACACTAGTCAGTATGGCTTCCTCAAATAATGAACCATTCAAGATTGTTACTTGGGCATATTAATACTCGCATCGGTGCCATAAAGAGGCCATAATTGTTTCAAAGCTATATTTTGAGAAAGCCATTGATAAAATTTGTGCATTGGATGAGTTTGGTTGTCCTTGGAAAGAAAGGGAGTTAGCTCTAGATGGTGCCTTTGGGTTGAACTGATTCTCTCCTCTGGTACTTCAATTTTCCTTCTCAACAGGAGTGCATGGGTCTCAATTGGAGAGTTGGGCAAGATGATCCTTTGTATCATTATCCTGGTAGAAATTTTTCTCCAAACTATCCTAAATAATGACATGCAGACTGATAGGTTACAAGCTACTATATCTAGGTAGTCATGTGCAAATTTTGATCTGCTTTGGTATGTTGATGATACTTGATTGTGCTCAAAGCCTATCATGTGTAATTGACAAACTTGAAATAGCTTGTGGACACTTTTGCCTCTTCTTCTAGCCTTAAAGTTAATTATCAAAAGTCTAGCATGGTATCAATTGATGTTCCACAAAATGACATTAAGAAGCTCTCTAAAAATGCTCACTGTTGGGTGGACTCTTTCCCATTTACATATTTAGCATTACCTTTGAGTATCTCAAAACCAAAAACGTAATACTTTTTGCCCCTCATTGAGAGGATCCTCAAAAGGCTTAGCATTTGTTCCCAGTTCCAGAGTTTGGATGGCGGGATTATGATGGTCAAAGTAGTTCTCTCCTCCTTCCCTATCTTTGCTATGAGTTGTCTCACACTCTATGAAGGAATTTTTTGACTTTATTAAGTATAGGAGTCATTTATTTGGGAGAGGTAAAGATTTGGAAAAGAATAACCTAGCTCTGGATGCCTGTAGCTCCTTTATAGGCCCAAACTCCAAGGATGTCTCGGAATAATCAATATTAAGGCCCAAAATAATACCTTACTTCTCAAGATGGTGCACAAGTTTCACTATTGTGATATCCCTTGGTTGAAATTAGTCTATGAATCATAATGTCGTAATGGCCTCCCTCCTAGTCAGACAAGGCATTGTTCTTTTATTAGGAGAGTTTGTTTGAAACTTCTACACATGTACATGATGAATGAAGTTTGTACTCCTGGCATTAGGCAATCAATTTTTTTTAAGGAAACATGGCCTATTGTTTGGCCCCGTATATTTTTATTTGTTAAAAATATGAAAATATCTTTACAAAAAGTGCTTCTGAGTGAGGATATGTCCTATCTTGGCATAGATCATGGTCTTAAGGACTTGTGAATCACATCTCCTTCTGTGAGAAACATAACTGGACAAGTGACCTAAGGAATAAGACTAAGGATGGTTTCATGATAACAATCATTCCAAAGCAATGCTTGTGAACCCCACATTTGCATTGAAAGAGTGATTTTTCTTTGAACCTGTCAACCAACAGAAGAAGTATATAGATACTTAGGTAATCATTTATTTAGTACTCCCTTCGTTCCTAAAGATAAGTCATTTTAGAGATTCCACTATTGTGACTACATTCAGATGTATATAGATGCCGTTTATAATATGGATTCACTCGTTTTTCTCCGTATGCAGTCTATAGTGGAATCTCTAACATGACTTATATTTAGGAACAGAGGGGGTATTTCTTATAATAAAATCTTTAAATCCATTGTGTCTTATGCTAGCAGGAGTAAGAGAGCACACAATGAATAATTTGTACTAAAAGTTGTAATTGGATTGCGGATAGTCTGTCACAGAAATGATTAATCCTATCATTTTCTATAAGAATCAAGTACATGTCTAATCGATTAGTATTACGAAACTAGTAGCGGTGGCAATTGCTATGAAAGGAAAATCTCAAAAAATGGAAAGAAAAAGACTGAATAAAAAAAGGACTAACCATGATGTATGTAGTGTTTTCCATTCATCTATTCTCATTACATTCTTATGGCTGTCATGGCCGAAAAATAGGCCTAACATAAACACAAAAGGAAGCATACCTCGGCCATCAGCAACACATCCGGTGCCTCCTTATACATGTTCTTCTTGATAAGATCTTTGCTTTTGAATGAAAAATTAGAACCATCTTGTAAGCCCTAGAGATAACATGGATAATGAGGTAAATGTCATAAGCAATATTAGAAAATCATTGAATAGAAAGTTCAATATGTTACTTGATATGTCACGTGCAAATTAATCCAATAACAATATTTTGTGTTTACTTTGATCCTAGAGACCTAAGATGAAATCTTCTACAAGGAAGGAACCATCTGAATGCCTTTCAGATTAAGCTTTTGCATCCTCCATAAAAATGATGATCGAGTTACGAGTTCATAAAAAACTCGACGCGACTTAGTGGCTAATCCTCTATAAAGACATCGTCCCATACTTCTAACTTGTAATTGAACAATCACAACATGGCTCCTAATTTTCGGGTATGAAGCGAAAATGCTCGTGGTGATTACTAGTTTTGTACCGCGGAAAAAAGCAAGAGCGGAAATCAAAAAATCCATACAACTCCACATGATTGGATTGTAAAGGAGCAACCAGAGCCTGACAACAAGCCTACTTGCATGCCCCCTCCACCATTGCCGCTGGCAGCAGCGGCGGTGGCAGCGGAAGCGATGGTGTTGCGGCTATTGGGGACTCGGGTTTGGCGTGCGGGGTGGGCATTGTATGCTGCTTTTTTTAGGGAAGTATTGTACGCTACTACCTGGCCCTTCTGTAACGATCATCATGCCACTAGTGCGTTAGGCCAGGCCTAGTATCTCCATATGGGAACTGTGCGCTGCTACTAGAGGCCCCTACGATTGGAAACAGGACGGACAGTCATCACCTGGTAAGCTATCTCTTCTGCGTGTCTGGGTGTGTGTGCGGCAGCCTTCCTGCATCCCTTGTCGTAGGCTATTTGCTTACCTGGGAGGGAATCCCTGTATATTGGGGGTCCGGACCAGCCGTCCCACAGCCACTCCCCAGGGTCGGCCCTGCGAAGCGAAGTTGGGCGGGGCCTCAATATTCTCGGTGGTGAAGTCGTCGAGACTATCTGACCTTTTACAAACATGTTGATGGGCCTCGAACCCCTCGTTGGTTACCCCAAGTGGAAGGTGTAAGATGCAGTAAGTAGAAGTGTTTTCCCCTAGCAAAGATGCCAAGGATCGATTCCCCAGAGAGTCCTAGGTTCAACAGGTAGGTGTCAATTGCTACGGCACCAGATTAGTAGCAACCAACGTGGACCTGCACACAGATACAAATAACTTTGCTCCCAACGAGTACAGAGAGGTTGTCAATCTCTCCGGCCTTGTAGTTCACAAAGGGTTAAAAGCAATGATAGTAGTGATAGATAGTTTTTGCGATAGTAGGTAAATAATGAAAAGTAAATAGTGGATGTGATCAATGATGGTAATATGGACCGGAGTCTCATGATGTTCACTAGTGATGTCACTCTCCCAGAAGACGATAAAACAGCTATGTGAGGTAAACAAATTACAGCTGGGCAATTGACAGGACCACGAACGCAAACCAATGCTAACTACATTGCAAGAAAGGTTGAGGTTCAAAGCATGGGCGGTACGCCAAAGTAAGTAGACCGAAATCCATCAATATCTACTACTAATCATCCACCTTGAGATATCTATCCAGAACATCTCGCTGGTATTAAGTTGCGAGTCTCATCCATAGTGTAAACTCAATGCAACAGACAACTGCATTAAAAGAACTTTGCGTAAAGTAAACAATCCTTGCACCCGCGGGCACAAGCACCATTGTTTTCCCCCTTGTGGCAACAGCACATCCCCTAGACTCATGTTTCTGTCACTCAAGCTAGTCATCGAGGGGCATGAACCCACAATCGAGCATAACGTTCCCTCTTGGAGTCGCTACTTACTACTCGGCCAAAGTAATAAATAACAACGGAGAACATGCAAGAATTACTTATGAACTAAAATATAAAAGAGGTGAATCAAATATATTACTCAAGATCAATCTGAACATAATCTCATAATCCATCGGATCCTGGCAAACTCAACATAGCAACAGCATAAGGATTACATAGGTGCCTCGATCATGTAGGGCAGCTCACGAGGACTAATTAGTGAAGCACAAGAACGGGAGGAGAACATCACATAGCTACTGGTCATGGACTCATGGTCCAAGGGAGACTACTCACGTGTCATCCGGGAGGCGTCCATGGTGGTGGAGAAGCTCCCGGTGGTGATCCTCCCCTCCGGCAGGGTGCCGGGAAGAGTTCTCCTAGTGCTCCCGATCTTGCAAGCGGCGGCGGCGGCGGAACAGAGATGGGATCGCGAAAAGAAGTCCTGTTTTGAGGGTTACGGAGGACCCTTTAAATATATGCCAAAGTAGGGCACCGGGGGAGTCTCGGGGGGCCGAGGCGCCCCCCGACGCGGCCCAGGGGGGGGCGCGCCCACAGGGCGCCTGGAGCCCCTATGCCCCCCCAGGTTGCCCTTCGGACGCAGTGTTGTTTCCGGTTCACTGATTTTTTTATATAATGTTTCTGGATTTTTCTGGGCAGTTCTCGAAACGTGAAAACCTGAAATACAAAAACAGCCGAAAACAGAAACTGGCACTGGGGTGCACTGGATTAGTAAGTTAGTCCAGATATGATCAGAAGTGTATGGAAGTGTATGAATATCATAACAATATCACCCAAAAGTGGCATGGAGCAAACAGAAATTATAGATACGTTTTGGACGTATCAACATCCCCAAGCTTAATTCCTGCTCGTCCTCGAGTAGGTAAATGATAACAAGAATAATTTCTGTGGTGACATGCTATTAACCATATAGGACTTTCTCATAGTCATATGACAAAAGCTTACTGAGACAATGATTCTAAAGTAATTAAGTTGTCTCAAGAGAAAATCACAAATGACTGAAAGTTTTACAACATGAAACTGAAACATCAAAAAGATTTGCAATGAACATGATGTGCAAATATGATAAAGTGATATCTAGCTTGCCCCTTTTAGTGATGCAAAACATAAATGCAAGGGCACCTTCAAGGTTTAAGTGATGACTAGATACAATCATTTCAGAATAAACGATATCACAATCATGCAAAAGACAATGCTACTTTGGGACAATGCACATTACACTCAGAATGACAATCATGCTCTCAGTAGTTGGTGCTTCAAAATAAAGGTAAAATAAAAGTTAAGTGCTAGAGCTTTTTGTTTTGAAAACATGGAAGCAATTGTGTCAACGGTAGTAGTACTTCATATGTGTCATGCATAAAACATCCTATAAGTTGCAAGCCTCATGCATCGAATACCAATAGTGCTCGTACCTTGTCCTAATTAGCTCGGATTTCCATGGGTTATCATTGCATTGCATATGTTTTAACCAAGTGTCACAAAGGGGTACCTCTATGCCACCTGTACAAAGGTCCAAGGAGATAGATCACATTTGATTTCTCGTTTTTGATAGGTCTCAACTTGAGGACATCCATACCGGGACAACATAGAAAATAGATGATGGACTCCTCTTTAATGCATAAGCATATTCTCGTGAGAGATTGAGGATTAAGGTCCAAGCTAAAACTTCCACCATGATGCATGGCTTTGGTTGGCGGCCCAATGTTCTTCTCTAACAATATGCATAGTTATTCAACCCACGGTAAATCACCCTTACTTCAGACAAGACGAACATGCATAGCAACTCACATGATATTCAACAAAAGTGTGAAAGTTGATGGCGTCCCCACAAACATGGTTACCGCTCAGCAAGCAACTCATAAGGAATAAGATACATAAGCAACATATTATTTACCACAATAGTTTTTAGGCTACTTTCCCATGAGCCATGTATTGCATGGTTAATTTGCTTAGTGCAGGTGGAGGTTAGCAAAAAGACTGGGAGTGACCAACTAAGAGAGCAATGACGGTCATAATCATGCAGAGCGACAAAGCAATATTGAATCAGGCATGGTAGTTATATCGCTACTTAGAAATAAAAGGTCATCAAGGCTTGACAGACTTTCTTTACAGTCTTGAATATGCGTGAGCATACGCCAAGTCAATCAAAATAAATTCTGAAAGGAAGATATTACTAAACCATACCACATCATAGGCAAACAAACCAAGTTGGTACTCCAATAACACATTGGGAACCCCCCAGCTATTTGAGATTAACCAAAAGAAAACCTGAACTACTAAGCACCATCATGCAAGTAGCATCTTTATCATAGACACATTAACCCATGCAACGGAAGCAAACTCTCTTAATAAGGTGAGCATGGTAATTAAAGAGAGTTCAAGCAACCAACTAAATAAAAGCTCTTGAAAAGATAAGCATGAATACTAAGAGGAGAGTATGATAGTAGCTATTAAAAGACAAAGAACACACACAACATAGATAGACATGAAAATTCTATGTTATGTTCTAGGTAGAGGTGGAGCGTGTTTCTCTCCCACATAAAGGAATGTTGGGTTCCGACTCGTTATGAAAAACTAAAAAGAAAACTAAAAGCAAGACGCTCCAAGCATAGCACATAACACATGAAGTGATAAAAATATAGCGGAACGAAAGACGAACTGATAATGTTGACGGAGAAGGGGATGCACGGGGGCATCCCCAAGCTTAGACGCTTGAGTCTCCTTGAATATTTCTTGGGGGTGCACGGGGGCATCCCCAAGCTTGAGCGCTTGACACTCCTAAATCTTTTTATCATCTTCCCTCGCACACTTGAAAACTTCCTTCATACATAACTCATCATAATCTGATTAGCGAGGTTAGTACCCTTAATAAAATAATTATACCTTGCTGCAAATAAGGATATTCTTGAAGTTCTACTGTTTCTCAAGATTTCCAAAAGGTTTTTGCAAAGAAAAAAACAAGTTCTTAATTTGCAAAGTGAAGGTAAGGCAAAACAGGACAGAATCTGTGAAAAACAGAACAGCAGGCAGTAATTGACCTGTTCGGGATACTTCTGCAACTCAAATAAAAAAACTCAGAACTGACGCACGAAAGACAGTTATATAGAGAACGCTGTCGAAAAAATTCAGACCAAAAAGATGATCTGGTGATTTTATACGAATTTTTTTATCCAAGGACAGAATCTGTTTCCTGGACAGCACCTCACAACTTTTGAACTTTCTAGCAATCAGAGGCTATACTTGGCACAAATATGAAAAGCAAAGATACAATGATGATGCTACAGCAGTAAACAACATCAAGACATAACAAAAGCAAAATTTTTATTCATGTGGGCTGCCTCCCAAAAGCGCTTTCTTTTATGCCTTTAAGCTAGGCATAATGCATAGATCAAGTTGTATCAATTGAACCATCATCAAGATCATCAAAAAGCTCTTCAATAATACAACTAGTCTTAAGAGGACTCTCAAACAAAGGCCTCATAGAGATACTTCTAGGTAGAAGACCAAAAGGATAAAAGTCAAGGGAAGATTCATTTATAAATTCATCACATAGAGGTGTTTCTTCCAAAGTCTTTACAGTTTCAACCCCTTTGGCAATAGACGGATTACTTTTAGAACGGGGAGCCTTTGGAACGTGAACGAACTTAGGCTCCAGCTTTGCCGGAGTTTCTACCTTTTTGGTTTTGATTGAGGAGAAGGTGGTTCCTAGAGTATCAAAGATATCCTCAATCTTGTCTATCCTAGAAGAGTCCAAGTCATGGAATTTGACGGTCTCCAAAATTTTGAAAATTTTATGCATGGAGCTATCAAGTCTATTCAAATTCCCTTGGATCTTACAATCAAACTCATTCATCTTATTAATGCTTGGCATCTCTAGCTCTATTCTTTCAAGTTTTTTCATAATGTGAGCTAGGGTGATGTCCTCGCGAATGCTAACAACAGGGAGATTCCCAACAAGATTTTCAATAATACTAAGAGACTCCCAAACTGGGGCCTCTAGGAAATTCCCATTGATAGCAGTATCTAGAATAAACCTATTCCAAGAAGTAATTGCAACATAAAAATTTCTAAGTAAGATAGTAGTAGGTTGCTTGTTGGTGGCTCTTTTTTGTGAATCATTAATTCTATACCAAGCATCTTTCAAACTTTCCCCACTTCTTTGTTTAAAGGTGAGAACTTCTGCCTCATCAAAGACAAAAGGACTCGACATAATGACAACTAAAGAACAAGATAACTATTTTTGTGATTTTCGATAAAAGGTAATAAAGCAAAAATGAAAAGTAAACTAACAAGACTAAAAAGCAAAGGTAAAAGATAGCATGCAACTCCCCTATCCTGAAGAGTGGAGTCCCCGGCAACGGCGGCAGAAAATACTCCTTGATGGGCCTCGAACCCCTCGTTGGTTACCCCAAGTGGAAGGTGTAAGATGCAGTAAGTAGAAGTGTTTTCCCCTAGCAAAGATGCCAAGGATCGATTCCCCAGAGACTCCTAGGTTCAACAGGTAGGTGTCAATTGCTACGGCGCCAGATTAGTAGCAACCAACGTGGACCTGCACGCAGATACAAATAACTTTGCTCCCAACGAGTACAGAGAGGTTGTCAATCTCTCCGGCCTTGTAGTTCACAAAGGGTTAAAAGCAATGATAGTAGTGATAGATAGTTTTTGCGATAGTAGGTAAATAACGAAAAGTAAATAGTGGAGGTGATCAATGATGGTAATATGGACCGGAGTCTCATGATGTTCACTAGTGATGTCTCTCTCCAAAAAGACGATAAAACAGCTATGTGAGGTCAACAAATTACAGCTGGGCAATTGACAGGACCACGAACGCAAACCAATGCTGACTACATTGCAAGAAAGGTTGAGGTTCAAAGCATGGGTGGTACGCCAAAGTAAGTAGACCGAAATCCATCAATATCTACTACTAATCATCCACCTTGAGATATCTATCCAGAACATCTCGCTGGTATTAAGTTGCGAGTCCCACCCATAGTGTAAACTCAATGCAACAGACAACTGCATTAAAAAAACTTTGCATAAAGTAAACAATCCTTGCACCAGCGGGCACAAGCACCGTTGTTTCCCCCTTGTGGCAACAACACATCCCCTAGACTCATGTTTCTGTCACTCAAGCTAGTCATCGAGGGGCATGAACCCACAATCGAGCATAACGTTCCCTCTTGGAGTCACTACTTACTACTCGGCCAAAGCAATAAATAACAACGGAGAACATGCAAGAATTACTTATGAACTAAAATATAAAAGAGGTGAATCAAATATATTACTCAAGATCAATCTGAACATAATCTCATAATCCATCGGATCCCTGCAAACTCAACATAGCAACAGCATAAGGATTACATAGGTGCCTCGATCATGTAGGGCAGCTCACGAGGACTAATTAGTGAAGCACAAGAACGGGAGGAGAACATCACATAGCTACTGGTCATGGACTCATGGTCCAAGGGAGACTACTCACGAGTCATCCGGGAGGCGTCCATGGTGGTGGAGAAGCTCCCGGTGGTGATCCTCCCCTCCGGCAGGGTGCCGGGAAGAGTTCTCCTGGTGCTCCAGATCTTGGAAGCGGCGGCGGCGGAACAGAGATGGGATCGCGAAAAGAAGTCTTGTTCTGAGGGTTACGGAGGACCCTTTAAATATATGCCAAAGTAGGGCACCGGGGGAGTCTCGGGGGGCCGAGGCGCCCCCCCGACGCGGCCCAGGGGGGGGGCGCGCCCACAGGGCGCCTGGAGCCCCTGTGCCCCCCCCAGGTTGCCCTTCGGACGCAGTGTTGTTTCCGGTTCGCTGATTTTTTATATAATTTTTCTGGATTTTTCTGGGAAGTTCTCGAAACGTGAAAACCTGAAATACAAAAACAGCCGAAAACAGAAACTGGCACTGGGGTGCACTGGATTAGTAAGTTAGTCCAAATATGATCAGAAGTGTATGGAAGTGTATGAATATCATAGCAATATCACCCAAAAGTGGCATGGAGCAAGCAGAAATTATAGATACGTTTTGGACGTATCACATGTCCGAAGGGTTCTTGCTGATCGATACAAGGCCGACTCGGTGCTGCTAGTTGCGTATGAATGAGGGCCTAACCATATTGTGTGTCTCTTTCTCCAATGGGATTGAGCGCCCCATGTAGCAAAAATTGAGGTACCCACTGCACAAAAATGAGAGATTTTTCCAGTTTTCTTTCTCCGGCCCGGGGTCCTGTGAGATTGCACAGATCGCACACCCTTGTCGATAGGCCTAATTAAGTGGACGATTAGTTTGCCCAGTACTCAAACCTGTGAATATTTGGATGTTTTCCTATGAAGACAAAGCAAAACAAAAGTTGGTCTTATGTAAGGAAAAGTAATACTAGATGATCTCATAGCTTAGTGTTTAAGAGAAATGTATTTTTCCAATAAAGGGAAAAAATCTCCATTATATCATCTACCTTTTAACAAGGTGTTTCTAAATAAGTTTTTTGCATGTGATGTTTCTAACTAATTCTTTTTTGGGTGATGTTTCTAACTAAGTTTCTAAGACTACAAAATTTCGAAGAGCATAAACATCAATTGCTAGAGACAACATCTAGTTCGGTGGTCGCAATCAATTGGTCAGTAGTTCAATATAGAGGTACTAAGGAAACCACTCTGCATGAAGTACCAGCTTATGCACTAAGCACCAAGAGAAAACCCCAAAGAGGGGGGTGATAGGTGCTCTTTAGACCATATTATCACTGTATCTAAAACCATACATGTTGTAAATATTTTTTGCCACAAGTCCCTAGTAACACAATGTCTCTTTTCTTGAGACACCTGTGCTTATGTGTTATTTTATTACGTGTCCTTAAGGATGCACTATTGCTAGTACCGACAAAAAGTCTTGCAACCAGTATGAAACAAAACAGGTCAGAGGTCGTATGGGACGAGCATGGTGCATCTTCCAGAGCCAAGGTGGGGTCCGCGGATGGTGTGCATCGGGCCGCAGTTTTTTGGGCGTAAATCACTTCTTGACATAGCGTGCATGATTTACGAACCCATCAAGTAGCATCCAGGCTGCAACCACTACACGCATAGGCAATGGATTTTGAGCGCTCGAGCCATGCCGATCTCTCGCCTGGACGGACCCCAGTGATGGGCCTCGAACCCCTCGTTGGTTACCCCAAGTGGAAGGTGTAAGATGCAGTAAGTAGAAGTGTTTTCCCCTAGCAAAGATGCCAAGGATCGATTCCCCAGAGACTCCTAGGTTCAACAAGTAGGTGTCAATTGCTACGGCGCCAGATTAGCAGCAATCAACGTGGACCTGCACACAGATACAAATAACTTTGCTCCCAACGAGTACAGAGAGGTTGTCAATCCCTCCGGCCTTGTAGTTCACAAAGGATTAAAAGCAATGATAGTAGTGATAGATAGTTTTTGTGATAGTAGGTAAATAACGAAAAGTAAATAGTGGATGTGATCAATGATGGTAATATGGACCGGAGTCTCATGATGTTCACTAGTGATGTCTCTCTCCCAAAAGACGATAAAACAGCTACGTGAGGTAAACAAATTACAGCTGGGCAATTGACAGGACCAAGAACGCAAACCAATGCTGACTACATTGCAAGAAAGGTTGAGGTTCAAAGCATGGGCGGTACGCCAAAGTAAGTAGACCGAAATCCATCAATATCTACTACTAATCATCCACCTTGAGATATCTATCCAGAACATCTCGCTGGTATTAAGTTGCGAGTCCCACCCATAGTGTAAACTCAATGCAACAGACAACTGCATTAAAAGAACTTTGCGTAAAGTAAACAATCCTTGCACCCGCGGGCACAAGCACCGTTGTTTTCCCCCTTGTGGCAACAGCACATCCCCTAGACTCATGTTTCTGTCACTCAAGCTAGTCATCGAGGGGCATGAACCCACAATCGAGCATAACGTTCCCTCTTGGAGTCACTACCTACTACTCGGCCAAAGCAATAAGTAACAACGGAGAACATGCAAGAATTACTTATGAACTAAAATATAAAAGAGGTGAATCATATATATTACTCAAGATCAATCTGAACATAATCTCATAATCCATCGGATCCCAGCAAACTCAACATAGCAACAGCATAAGGATTACATAGGTGCCTCGATCATGTAGGGCAGCTCACGAGGACTAATTAGTGAAGCACAAGAACGGGAGGAGAACATCACATAGCTACTGGTCATGGACTCATGGTCCAAGGGAGACTACTCACTAATCATCCACCTTGAGATATCTATCCAGAACATCTCGCTGGTATTAAGTTGCGAGTCCCACCCATAGTGTAAACTCAATGCAACAGACAACTGCATTAAAAGAACTTTGCGTAAAGTAAACAATCCTTGCACCCGCGGGCACAAGCACCGTTGTTTTCCCCCTTGTGGCAACAGCACATCCCCTAGACTCATGTTTCTGTCACTCAAGCTAGTCATCGAGGGGCATGAACCCAAAATCAAGCATAACGTTCCCTCTTGGAGTCACTACCTACTACTCGGCCAAAGCAATAAGTAACAACGGAGAACATGCAAGAATTACTTATGAACTAAAATATAAAAGAGGTGAATCAAATATATTACTCAAGATCAATCTGAACATAATCTCATAATCCATCGGATCCCAGCAAACTCAACATAGCAACAGCATAAGGATTACATAGGTGCCTCGATCATGTAGGGCAGCTCACGAGGACTAATTAGTGAAGCACAAGAACGGGAGGAGAACATCACATAGCTACTGGTCATGGACTCATGGTCCAAGGGAGACTACTCACGAGTCATCCGGGAGGCGTCCATGGTGGTGGAGAAGCTCCCGGTGGTGATCCTCCCCTCTGGCAGGGTGCCGGGAAGAGTTCTCCTGGTGCTCCCGATCTTGGAAGCGGCGGCGGCGGAACAGAGATGGGATCGCGAAAAGAAGTCTTGTTATGAGGGTTACGGAGGACCCTTTAAATATATGCCAAAGTAGGGCACCGGGGGAGTCTCGGGGGGCCGAGGCGCCCCCCCGGCGCGGCCCAGGGGGGGGCGCGCCCACAGGGCGCCTGGAGCCCCTGTGCCCCCCCCCAGGTTGCCCTTCGGACGCAGTGTTGTTTCCTGTTCGCTGATTTTTTATATAATTTTTCTGGATTTTTCTGGGCAGTTCTCGAAACGTGAAAACCTGAAATACAAAAACAGCCGAAAACAGAAACTGGCACTGGGGTGCACTGGATTAGTAAGTTAGTCCAAATATGATCAGAAGTGTATGGAAGTGTATGAATATCATAGGAATATCACCCAAAAGTGGCATGGAGCAAGCAGAAATTATAGATACGTTTTGGACGTATCACATGTCCGAAGGGTTCTTGCTGATCAATACAAGGCCGACTCGGTGCTGCTAGTTGCGTATGAATGAGGGCCTAACCATATTGTGTGTCTCTTTCTCCAATGGGATTGAGCGCCCCATGTAGCAAAAATTGAGGTACCCACTGCACAAAAATGAGAGATTTTTCCAGTTTTCTTTCTCCGGCCCGGGGTCCTGTGAGATTGCACAGATCGCACACCCTTGTCGATAGGCCTAATTAAGTGGACGATTAGTTTGCCCAGTACTCAAACCTGTGAATATTTGGATGTTTTCCTATGAAGAGAAAGCAAAACAAAAGTTGGTGTTATGTAAGGAAAAGTAATACTAGATGATCTCATAGCTTAGTGTTTAAGAGAAATGTATTTTTCCAATAAAGGGAAAAATCTCCATTATATCATCTACCTTTTAACAAGGTGTTTCTAAATAAGTTTTTTGCATGTGATGTTTCTAACTAATTCTTTTTTGGGTGATGTTTCTAACTAAGTTTCTAAGACTACAAAATTTCGAAGAGCATAAACATCAATTGCTAGAGACAACATTTAGTTCGGTGGTCGCAATCAATTGGTCAGTAGTTCAATATAGAGGTACTAAGGAAACCACTCTGCATGAAGTACCAGCTTATGCACTAAGCACCAAGAGAAAACCCCAAAGAGGGGGGTGATAGGTGCTCTTTAGACCATATTATCGCTGTATCTAAAACCATACATGTTGTAAATATTTTTTGCCACAAGTCCCTAGTAACACAATGTCTCTTTTCTTGAGACACCTGCACTTATGTGTTATTTTATTACGTGTCCTTAAGGATGCACTATTGCTTGTACCGACAAAAAGTCTTGCAACCAGTATGAAACAAAACAGGTCAGAGGTCGTATGGGACGAGCATGGTGCATCTTCTAGAGCCAAGGTGGGGTCCGTGGATGGTGTGCATCGGGCCGCAGTTATTTGGGCGTAAATCACTTCTTGACATAGCGTGCATGATTTACGAACCCATCAAGTAGCATCCAGGCTGCAACCACTGCACGCATAGGCAATGGATTTTGAGTGCTCGAGCCATCCCGGTCTCTCGCCTGGACGGACCCCAGTGATGGGCCTCGAACCCCTCGTTGGTTACCCCAAGTGGAAGGTGTAAGATGCAGTAAGTAGAAGTGTTTTCCCCTAGCAAAGATGCCAAGGATCGATTCCCCAGAGACTCCTAGGTTCAACAAGTAGGTGTCAATTGCTACGGCGCCAGATTAGCAGCAATCAACGTGGACCTGCACACAGATACAAATAACTTTGCTCCCAACGAGTACAGAGAGGTTGTCAATCCCTCCGGCCTTGTAGTTCACAAAGGATTAAAAGCAATGATAGTAGTGATAGATAGTTTTTGCGATAGTAGGTAAATAACGAAAAGTAAATAGTGGATGTGATCAATGATGGTAATATGGACCGGAGTCTCATGATGTTCACTAGTGATGTCTCTCTCCCAAAAGACGATAAAACAGCTACGTGAGGTAAACAAATTACAGCTGGGCAATTGACAGGACCAAGAACGCAAACCAATGCTGACTACATTGCAAGAAAGGTTGAGGTTCAAAGCATGGGCGGTACGCCAAAGTAAGTAGACCGAAATCCATCAATATCTACTACTAATCATACACCTTGAGATATCTATCCAGAACATCTCGCTGGTATTAAGTTGCAAGTCCCACCCATAGTGTAAACTCAATGCAATAGACAACTGCATTAAAAGAACTTTGCGTAAAGTAAACAATCCTTGCACCCGCGGGCACAAGCACCGTTGTTTTCCCCCTTGTGGCAACAGCACATCCCCTAGACTCATGTTTCTGTCACTCAAGCTAGTCATCGAGGGGCATGAACCCACAATCGAGCATAACGTTCCCTCTTGGAGTCACTACCTACTACTCGGCCAAAGCAATAAGTAACAACGGAGAACATGCAAGAATTACTTATGAACTAAAATATAAAAGAGGTGAATCAAATATATTACTCAAGATCAATCTGAACATAATCTCATAATCCATCGGATCCCAGCAAACTCAACATAGCAACAGCATAAGGATTACATAGGTGCCTCGATCATGTAGGGTAGCTCACGAGGACTAATTAGTGAAGCACAAGAACGGGAGGAGAACATCACAT
>LR738713.1:743719113-743733402 GCA_902687465.1 Secale cereale
CCCTTCGGACGCAGTGTTGTTTCCGGATCGCTGATTTTTTATATATTTTTTCTGGATTTTTCTGGGCAGTTCTCGAAACGTGAAAACCTGAAATACAAAAACAGCCGAAAACAGAAACTGGCACTGGGGTGCACTGGATTAGTAAGTTAGTCCAAATATGATCAAAAGTGTATGGAAGTGTATGAATATCATAGCAATATCACCCAAAAGTGGCATGGAGCAAGCAGAAATTATAGATACGTTTTGGACGTATCACCCAGCAAGGCAAGCCATTCATGCCTCTATGGACATGCATGTTGAGGATGTTTTCACGATTCCACTCATATCGAAGGCATGCTTTCTTGCACCACATTTGCATCACTCAAGTGATTTTTTCTTTAGATGCTCACCAAACAAAAAGAACATAAGACTTGTGGGTTGGATTAGGCCCACAAACATTGCTAATCATAGGTGATAAGAATGGGTGTACATGTGTGTATTGTGTCTGTGACCGGGGGGGTGGGGGGGTCGCATTCTAGACATGGAACTGGAAAGTTGATACTTCTGTATACCTCTAGTGAGAATGGACCCATGGTAATAACCTTGCACTTGGCGAAGTTATGTTCAAGTCTCTCCCTGGCATGTTGATGGCTCTAAGTACAAGCGCAATTATGAACAACGATTGGTAAATAATAGAAGAAATTGATTACTTTACATGTTTCCTTTAGTGGAACCTATCATTTTTGTGATCAAGGTTGGGCCCGAGCTATTTCAATCTTAAGTGAAATATGCTCCTACATTTGTTGCCTAGTTACAAGCCTGTGTGACCAAATAACGACTTGCGTAGACTTTGTACAGGACCCAAACGACTTGCATACACTTTGTACACAACGGAAGGATCATTATCCAATATTTTGAATCATTTGATGTACACAATTCAATTTATTCATGTGAAGCTCAAGACATCAAGGCCGAAAACATCAGGCAAATAGAAACCATCTAACATTGCTAAATCACACCACCTGTTAAACAACAACATGCTAATCTTGCGACTTACTCCAAGAAGCAACACATATAGTATTGCTCAATTTAAACTACCGACAAGAAGCAACACCCGTACACCAACATTTTCTTGAACCAGTGAAGGTAGAGCACATGATTTTACCACAAAGTTCATTTCATTACTATCTGCCTGATCTAACAAGCGAAGGATAGAGTTTGCTAAAGGCATACTAATAACCCAAGACTAGCCTTCAGTAGGCATTGACACATGACTTGTCTTTGTTACACCCAACCAATCAAATCTAGAACGAGGCTTTTTCCCCTGACATAAGAACATCTACCAATGCTTAGCTTCATATATACCACTTGTGCGGGACTAGATAATAGTACTCATGGCGTGAATGGCAGCATTGCGCCGCCACAGAGCGTCAAAGCACACCTATAGCGGAGCGCTCTAGGAGATTCTAAGCTGTTGAGGTTACGAACATCCTCTAGTATGCAGCCAGTGAACTCATTACGATAATGGAAAAAAAGTTGCTTTAATTTAGAATTACAATCTGGGATGGCATGGGGTCTAAAAAGCTATTTTATGGACATCAAGCCCTTGTCGATTCTCCATCATCACAATGGATTGTGGAAATAAAGCAAGATGTTAGTTTTCTTAAAGATAGCCAAGTGAGGCCAGTTAAATCTGAAATTGTTGGTGGAATTTTGCAAGTTAAGTTGATTCTAGGTGCAAGAAAAATTCGTAACTGACTCGACATATTTCTATATATTCCGTCGGGGGGGAGGGGCGAATGAATGGTGATGTTAAGGTATTCAAGCTTACTAAAATTATAAAACTTGAAGAAGAAGAAGAAGAAGGTCGATATCTCCGTCTAGATGGTTTATTGAAATATCAAAATACTCCAAAGAGAGTGCATTTTCCAATTGTTGCAGGCCCTCGCGCCAATACACATGTTTGTTTCCAATTCTATATTAGAAATTTTAATTCAGATATGTTATCAAGAGAAGCTGGAACGGATCCACATAGTTGAACCAACGCCGAGAGTTCGCTAGCTGTCCAAATTCTATCGAAACGGCTTCGGCCAGTTTGCATAATTCCAGTTTGCCAAGTACAGCAGGGATTGCGCCAACATTACTACTCAAGAAAAGGAAACTGAGAGCAGTCAGCTTGCCCAACCATGTTGGTACAACACCTTCAAATGAATTGAAGCCAATAATTCGGAAGTAGTGACAAGCTACAAACCCCAATTGAATCTGATCCATGAAAGTATTATAGTGGATAGTGATTTGTCCCAACGCCGGGAGACTAAAATTTTCATTGCTGAGGACCAGTTAAGTTATGGTTGGAACCAAACTAGATACCATATAATTTAGACATGTTAAAGATTGTTGCAGGCACTGGGCCAGTTAGATCATTGACTTGAAAGGAGCTAATGCAATATGGTATTGATCCTGTCAAGTTGTCAGGACCGGTCCTAAGATTTTTGGGAGCCCGGGGCGAAACTACAATCCAGGGCCCTTTAATATAAACATCTAACCTCACTTTGCACATTTATTGATGTGACTGTATCTGCTATATTGGCAACGAACATTTCGAAGATAGGCCATGCACAGAAGGAGATATACATCGTACCAGCTAGGTGTCAGGCGGAAAGTATATATGCAATTATTCAAGACGACACTCGTGTGACCGATGAAGTTCAGATCCTGCCAGCGAAGGAAGTGAAGCCGACGTCCAGGACTCCATGCAAATTTTTGACAGTCGGCAAAATTCAACTGAGATTAAATTGAATTCAGGTTCAACTTATTGTGTACTCTTTTTATTTCAAGATTCGGCAATACGGGCGTGTACTAGCTACACGTCTAGCCAAGTATTTAAATGAGTACTAGTTTGTTTTGGCATCTTGTGATCAGCTTGCCGGATATTTAAATTAGTTAAGTTGTGATTAGTTAAGATAAGAGAGAGGGTCCGTGTAGATTTTCTTGTTTGAACCGGTTTGGGTGGGGTCGTGCGATGCCTATATAAGAGGCTGGCTTCGGCCGTATACGAAGGTGGTTCTGGTTCTGGAGAAGAAAAGCAAGTCAGGGTATCTCCCCGTAGCGTGTTTTTGTGTAAAAGCTTTAATTATTGCTATGTGTTTTTGGCGAGGTATTAGAGACGTCGTCTCTAGTTTGTTGCTGATCCGTGGAGGATCGTCCACATACTTCCGCTCTTGGGTGTACGTGTTGTTTTTGTGGTGATTGCATCTACAAGATCGCGAGCGTCACATCGTTCTGGTGACATCGTACCGTGAAAGATTATGAAAATTATTCGCGCTGTCAATTTTCTGTCCACGGTCGCATCAAGTGGTATTCGGAGCAAGGTTGATCACGGTACTTTTTTTCCTGCTATTTGATTCAATTGTTTGAAAGATGGTGAACTCGCAGCATGAGAAATCTGATCATGAGGAGGGCGATTAACTTCCGGAGGATCCGGAGATAAGTGATGATTTGTGTATCCATCTGATGACGATCAAGGGAGACAACAAGAAGCTTGGGACAAGGGTTGAGGAATTGTCTGCAAATATTGTAGGCGTCGAGGACAGGCTGAACGAGCGTTTGACTGCCAGCGACCGACAGCGCACTAATAGTCTACAGGTGGTGACTGAGAGTCTTAATCGGCTCACCGCAGCAGTTCAGCGCCTTTAGGCGAGAGATGTGGCACCCCGACAGTCCCGCTCACCACGACGACGTAGTGACCGCGACAACGACGATGGTGGTGATTTTTCCGAGGACTCTGGTGCCTGTGGAGGCCTACCTCACCGACCACGGCATGAAGCCGGGGCTCACCGCCATGCTGGGTGGTGTCGTGACCATGGCGGCAATGGTGCCCACGAGATGGTGGTTTGGGTTGAATCACGATAACCATACCTGAATTCTCGGGACGTTGTGCTGACCCGGAGAAATATTTGGAGTCGGAGATGCGCGTAAATCAGATTTTTGATGGTCACAACTACTCCGATGAGAAGAAGGTTCGTGTTGCATCAATTGAATTTACAGAGTATGCTCTTGTATGGTGGGATAATAAGAACCGTACTCACGAGCGACCAGCGACACGGGCTGACATGAAGCGAATCATGAGGAAACGTTTTGTCTCGGCTTATTACACTCGCCAACTTCATAGTAGACTGTATCGTCTAGTGCAAGGTACAAAATCAGTTGATGAGTACTACAAGGAGATGCAAGTTTTGATGATCCGAACAGCTGTGCGTGAGTCTGCGGAGGCGACCATGGTACGTTTTCTGAGAGGTTAGAAGAAAAGATTCGTGACCGTGTTGATTTAATGCAGTATAATGATATTCATGAGTTACTTCATCAAGCGGAGCGTGCTAAACGTTGGGTATTGGAGAAGCAAGTTTCAGAGACTCGTCCAGCTTACAACAGTGGGAAACGTGGTTCTTTTCCTCTTGATGATGGATTTAGTGCTAAACCGGCTCCTTCTTATAAGTCGGGAAGCATTGAACAGAGTAAAGTGTCGACTGCGCCAAAGGAGGTTTCTCAGGTTTCATCTAGTGCGAAGTCATCTCATCATCGTAATATTATTTGCCACAAGTGTGGAGGACGTGGATACATGACGCGTGAATGTTCCAATCAACGAAGGGTTCTACTTGTTGATGCGGAATATATTTCAGAATCTGAAGATGAGACGCTTAAGTTAGATGATGGAATCTAAAGAGGTCATGGTGATACCATACTATGTTATCCTCAAGATGATCCTGTTATGGAGAGTTTGCTAGCACATAAGGTCCAGCGGGATGACAAGAACATTGTTGAACAAGGACAGTGGCGGAGTAATTTTTAAACTGCATGTACCATTAAGGGAGAAATTTGCAAACTGATAATTGATGGTGGCAGTGCTAGCAACATGATTAGCAAGGATGTGGTGGAGTCTCATTTGTTACCAACATGGAAGCACCGAAGATCATACTATATGAAGTGGATAAATGGTGTTGGCAAAGTGAAGGTAACACATAGGGTGAAGGTGCCTTTTTTTGTTGATGGCTATGTTGACAAAGTAGAATGCGACGTTATGCCACTGCATGTTTGTCATCTTATTTTGGAGCGTCAGTGGCAGCATGACGTTAATGCTCTTCATCATGGACGAACAAACAAGTACACTTTTATGCATAAGGGTGAGTTTTATACTATTCTTCCTAAGGATGCAAAGAATATAAAGTGTACCATTAAGGATGCAAAGAATATAAACCTCTTCCGCAGGTGGTGGAGAGCTCTTTCCCTGCAGTGGTCCGGGTCACCAATGGACAGCTGACTGAAGCTCAGATAGTGAGGCAGTTGCGGGATCTGGTTCCAGGGAATCATCCGTGGCATCTGGAAAAACTGGAAGGTCAGTCGTACAAAGTGGACTTCCCAACTAAAGAAGATCAGAAGCATTTTCTTAAGTGGGGTCTTTGCAGGGTTCCGAGTACTAGCACTGTTATTGCTTTTGATGAATGGAAACAGGACGAACCAGTGGGAACACCTTTGGAGAAGGTGTGGGTACGTTTTTATGGTGCACCATCCAAGTTAATTAACCACTTTCTGATTGCATGGAGTCTGGGCTCTATGATTGGCAAGACAGAACAGGTAGACATGCCTTTTACCCGTGCGCACGGGGCTGCGAGGTTATTGGTCAGTGTTGTGAGTGTAGAGTTTGTGCCAGATGTGGTTCGATGGACCCATGCTGGAGTCACATATGTGCTTGAGCTCGAAATTGAGGACACTCCGACTACCTTGGATGGAGATGAGATTGAGGATATGGACACAATCGAGGGGGGCGGAGCCCCCGGTAACCAGGATAAGGGATCTGATAACACACCTCGCGAGTAGGGCAAGGGTCACAGTGCACAATCAGATAAGGGTGATGATTCAACCAAAGATGTACCCTCCTTTAATACTCCGATGAACTCACTCCGTTTTGGCTAGTTTGGAGCTCAGTCGGCACCCAGTCGCTTATGGAGTTCACGAGTGGAGATGGATGACCCGGTGGAATTGCAGTTACCACCGGTCCTGGATCATGTTTCTGAGATGGAATTGACACTTGAGATTTCAGACACGCAGCAGACGCCTCAAGGCGAGGCACTCGGACAGGAGGCCCACTATGCCTCGCCGATATCGGCTGCTCCGAGCGACTTGGGAGAACAGGGCGGTCAGGAGGATCGCCATGCTACTCTTACGGCCGCCGAGAGGGGGAGTGGGACCACACAGCAGGCGGCTACACAGTCCCAGCTCCCTCTTTCTACTGCGGGAAGTGTTCATGCGACCGTATCCCACTCCTCACCGACGTTCGAGGAAGGATATGGGAATCCGGATACTCGTTCACGGGAGAGGACGGTGGAGGAGCTCATCACTTTCGGTGGGATCGCGGATCCGGTGACAGCTGGCAGGCGTGTCAGTGATCGGATTCAGGGACAGCCTGATGCGGACGACATGCAGCTAGCGCGTGCCAAGAGGGCAGCCATGCTTCGCCATGCCGAGGTCTCGACAGGTACGTCTTTTGATAAAAGTTGTTCAATTCTGGATTTCACTAAGAATGAAATAGTAGATAAAGCAAATGACCTAGGGATTTCTTTGGGTTCCAACGAAAGTGAGGTAGCTAAATCCGTAAATGACCTTTTAGACATGGAAGCGGAGAGAGCTTCCGAAATTATTCATAATCTTGCATCTATTAAACCTATGAATGATAATGACATGACTAATCTAGGAATGGTTGCCCTAGAAAAAATTTGCTATAATCTTCTACCTCAGGCAGAGGATGAAGATGAGGACGAATCGGAGAATGTGGATACGATAGAACCTATCTTGACGGGGGGGTGGTATCTAAGATAGATGATCCTACTCCCCCACAGGGTAATGAGGAGAAGCTCAAACGACCCTGGAATAGGAAAATTTACCCCACATCGGCAATTAGGAGGAGTAATCGTATTAAGCTCAAGAAAAAATTCCATGATGAACTATGAAAGGACTATTTTGGAATAGCAGAGGTCTAGCTGACTTGGCTAAACAAAGGTTCTTATCAGAAACTACGTTAGAACAGAATTTAGACTTCATCGCACTTTTGGAGACGGGACGAGATAATTTCACATCTCAATTTCTGCATACTCTTTCCAATGGGATTGACTTTGATTGGCATATATTACCACCTAGAGGTAGATCCGGGGGGATTTTACTAGGGGTACGGTGCGATACGCTTCAGGTGCTTAATGTGGTCCAGGGTGATTTTTTGGTAAAATTTAGGGTGAAATCAAAACTAGACGGGTTTCGATGGTCACTTGTTGCTGTTTACGGAGCAGCACAACCATAATTCAAACCGGACTTCCTGGCCGATTTAGTACGAATTTGTGGTGATGAAAATCTCCCGATACTTGTTGGAGGGGATTTCAATATAATTAGGAGGAGAGAGGAAAAGAATAATGACAATTTTGATAGTCGCTGGTCGATGATGTTTAACATGATTATTGAGAGTCTAAATTTGAGAGAAATTGAACTCACTGGTCAACAATTTACATGGGCCAACTCGTTAGCAGTTCCAACCTATGAAAAGTTGGATAGGGTACTGGCTAGTGTAGAATGGGAACAAAAATATCCTCTAGTGTCGGTACACGCGATGCAGAGAGCGATATCGGATCATACACCTCTTCTTTTAGACTCGGGTGTTGCTACTCATGTGTCAAATAAAAACTATTTCTCTTTTGAACAAAGTTGGTTCGAGAGGGAAGGCTTTCTAGACATCATCAGACGTGAATGGACGAAACCGGTGAGTGGTAAGTCACACGTTGATAGATGGCAGAACAAAATTAGACATCTTCGGCAGTTTTTGAGAGGTTGGGCCAGAAATGAGAGTGGTATATATAAACATGAAAAAGAGAGTCTTACTCAGCTAATTGAGACCCTAGATTTAAAGGCCGAACATACCCTTCTCTCGATAGATGAGCAAAGGGTCAAGTCTGATGCTGAGCAAAGTCTAAGAGCGCTCCTGAGGGAGGAGGAGCTTAAGTGGGCATTACGCGCTAAGACACTCAAGGTGGTTCAAGGGGACGATAATACAAAATTCTTTCATATGATTGCAAATGGCAAACACATGAAGAAGAGAATTATTCAACTTGAACAGGACGAGGGGACAATAGTGGGGCATGAAAATTTGAAAGCATATATCTCGAATTATTACAAACAACTCTTTGGAGAACCTATTGCAAACACGGTAACATTAAATGAATCGGTGATTGAGGATATTCCCCAATTACACGAAGCGGAGAATGATGTTCTCTCTGCACCCTTTACTGAGAAAGGGATTCTTCAGGCCATTTCACAAATGAAACCGAATAAAGCACCGGGGCCAGATAGGTTCCCTGCTGAATTCTACAAGAAATGTTGGCATATTATAAAGGATGACCTTATGCCTATGTTTCAAGATTTTTTTAACGGACATTTGGAGTTGTTCCATCTGAATTTTGGTACAATAACATTGCTACCAAAGAAAGAGGAGGCAATTCGGATTGAACAATTTAGGCCAATATGTCTTTTGAATGTGAGTTTTAAAATCTTCACTAAGGTAGGAACCAATCGACTAACACAGGTGCTTATAACGTTGTCCAACCAAGCCAAACCGCTTTCATGCCCGGACGACACATTATGGAAGGGGTAGTCGTACTACATAAAACTCTTCACGAGATCCATTCGAAGAAACTAGATGGGGTTATCTTCAAAGTGGACTTCGAAAAGGCTTATGATAAAGTCAAATGGTCCTTTTTACAACAGGCAATGCGCATGAAGGGTTTTAGTGAAAGTTGGAGAAACCAAGTAGACACCCAAGTACAGAAGGGCAGTGTCGGAGTCAAGGTGAATGATGACATTGGTCATTATTTTCAGACTCATAAGGGGTTGAGACAGGGGGATTCCATATCTCCTCTCCTGTTTAATATTGTGGCTGATATGCTGGCTATACTTATAGGTAGGGCCAAGCAACGCGGACATGTCGATGGGTTAGTCCCTCACCTAGTCGATGGAGGGGTGTCCATTTTACATTATGCAGATGACACTGTTCTCTTTATGGAACATGACTTGGCTAAGGCACGTAACATGAAACTCATATTGTGTCTCTTCGAACAGTTGTCTGGTTTAAAAATAAATTTCCATAAGAGCGAGTTGTTCTGTTTTGGGAAGGCTAAAGACGAAGAACACAAATATAGACAACTGTTTGGATGTGAGTTAGGTGCTTTACCATTCAATTACTTGGGCATACCGATACATCACCGTAAACTATCCAATAAAGAGTGGGAATGTATTGAAGAACGAATTGAAAAAAAACTTAGCTGCTGGAAGGGAAAGCTTATGTCATATGGAGGTCGGCTAGTCTTGATTAACTCGGTCTTGACGAGTATGCCGATGTTCCTACTGTCGCTCTTCGAAATTCCGATAGGAGTCAGAAAACGCCTTGATTTTTTTAGGTCTCGTTTCTTTTGGCAGTCAAACGAGGTCAAAAGAAATTACCGTCTAGCGAGATGGGATATTCTTTGTCGCCCCAAAGAACAAGGGGGACTTGGTATTGAGAACCTAGAAATCAAGAATAAATGCCTTATGTGCAAATGGTTGTACAGGCTAGAGACCGAACCAGAGAGTATGTGGTCACAGATTTTGCGCAATAAATACTTACAATCTAAAACTTTAGCCCAGGTAACCATGCGACCAACAGACTCACCATTCTGGAAGGGCCTTATGAGAACGAGGAATTTGTTCTTTCACAGGGTCAAATTCTTGGTTGGCAATGGCTTGTCAACGAGATTTTGGGAAGAGATGTGGTTAGGAGACACACCCTTGGCCGTCCAATATCCACTACTGTATAATATTGTGCAACGAAAGGAGGCTTACGTGGGCACAGTTATGCAAAACACCCCCCTAAACATCCAGTTTCGACGTACGCTAGTTGGTGACAGATGGAATGCATGGTTACACTTGGTTCGGAGATTGATGGACGTTCAACTCTCTGACCAACCGGACAAGATACACTGGACGCTTACTAAAAATGGGATTTTTACGGTGAAATCCTTTTATTTAGATTTGATTAATTCTGGCCAAATACCAAGATCTTTGCACATCTGGAAGGTTAAGGTTCCTTTACGGATAAAAATCTTTATTTATTTACTTCCGGTTGCTTGAGACATGATGTAATTTTGTTCTTCCCATACTTTTGCTCCGTTTGCGAGCTGTAAGACCTTTTTTTGGATTGACCTTTTTGAATTATCAATAATATGGCTGCATGCATCTTCATGATGCAGAGGCCGGGGGCACACCTCCATTTCAAAAAAAAAAGATAAGAGAGAGAGTCAATGTAGATTTTTCTTGTTTGAACCGGTTTGGGTGGGGTCGTGCGATGCCTATATAAGAGGCTAGCTTCGGCCGTGTACGGAGGTGGTTTTGGTTCTCGAGAAGAAAACCAAGTCCGGGTATCTCCCCGTAGCGTGTTTTTGTAAAGAAGCTTTAATTATTGCTTTGTGTTTTTGGCGAAGGATTAGAGACGTCGTCTCTAGTTTGTTGCTGATCCGTGGAGAATCGTCCACGTACTTTCGCTCTCGGGTGTGCTTGTTGTTTTTGTGGTGATTGCATCTACAAGATTGCGAGCGTCACATCGTTCTCGTGACATCGTACAGTGAAAGATTGGAAAAATTATTCGCGCTGCCAATTTTCTGTTGACGGTCGCATCATTTATGAACCCAACATTTTTTGTGATATACGGTTATCTAAAAGATGTACATGTTTTTTTTATAGTAGGCCGAAAACACGAAAGGAAGCATAGCTCGGCCATCAGCAACACATCCGGTGCCTCCATATACATGTTCTTCTTGGTAAGGTCTTTGCTTTTTGATGAGACACTAGAACCATCTAGTAAGCCCTAGATATAACATGGATAATGAGGTAAATGTCATAAGCTATATTAGAAAAGCATTGAACAAAAAATTCAATATATTACTTGATATGTCACATGCAAATCCAATAACAATATTTTGTGTCTACTTTGATCCTGGAGACCTAAGACGAAATCTTCTACAAGGAAGGAACCATCTGAATGCCTTTCAGATTAAGCTTTTGCATCCTCCCACAAAATTGATGATCGAGTTACGAGTTCATAAAAAACTCGACACGGCTTAGAGGCTAATCCTACTACAAAGACATTGTCCCATAGTTCTAACTTGTAATCAAACAATCATAACATGGCTCCTAATTTTCGGATACAAAGCGAAAATGAACGTGGTGATTACTATTTGTGTACGACAAAAAAAGGAAGAATAGAAATCTAAAAAAATGTACAACTCCACAAGATTGGATCAAAGAGGAGCAAAAGACCCTCACCAGAGCCTCACAGCAAGCCTAGTTGCGTGCCCCATCCTCCGGTGCCGCCGACAGCGGCGGTGCTGGCATTGCGGCTATTGGGGACTGGGGTTTGGCGTGCGCGGTGGGCGTTATACCCTACTTTTTTAGGGAAGCGTTGTATGCTACTACCTGGCCCTTCCGTAAGGATCATCATGGCACTTGTGCACTAGTCCAAGCCCAGTATATCCGTGCAGGGAATTGTGCACTGCTACTAGAGGCCCCTACGATTGGAAACAGGACGGACGGTCGTCACCTGGTCAGCTACCTACTCTGTGTGGCTGTGTGTGTGCGACATCCTTCCTGCATCCCTTGTCGTAGGGTATTTGCATACCTGGGAGGTGGCCCCTGGATATTGTCCACCCCCCCCCCCCCCCACCGGGCCCCTCCCCAGGACCGGCCCTGCGAATCAAAGCAGGGTGGCGCCTCAATATTCTCGGTAGTGAAGTCGTCGAGACTATATGACCTTTTAGAAACATGCCAAAAAGCGGTCGGGGGATCGATCCAAGGCCGACTAGAGGGCTGCTAGCTGTATGACGGGCCTAACCGTATTGTGTGTCTCTTTCTCCAATGGGATAGAGGGCCCCATGCAGAAAAATCGAGGTACCCAGTGCACAAAACCGAGCGAGATTTTTCGTTTTCTCCCACCGGTGGGGGGGGGGCACGATTTTGGGAGGGCTTGTGCGATTGCACAAGTCACACACCCTTGTCGATGGGCCTGTGGACGATTACTTTGCCCAATAAGATTTTAGACCTGTGAATATCTGGATGTTTTCCTACCAAGAGAACGCAAATAAAAAGTAGGTCTTATGTAAGGAAAAAGTAATAGTAGATGATCTCATGGCTTAGTGTCTAAGAGAAATGTATGTTTCCGAGAAAGAGAAAAGAAAAAATTCCATTAATCATCTACCTTTTAACCACATGTTTGTAACTATTTTTTTTTGTGGGTGATGTTTCTAACTAAGTCATTTGTAGGTGATGCTTCTAACTAATTTTTAAGACCACAAAATTTCAAAGCGCATAAACATCGGTTCGCTGGCTCGCAATCGATTGGTCAGTTGTTCAACATAGAGGTACCAAGGAAAACCACTCTACATGAAGTACCAGCTTATGTACTAGGCACCAATAGGGAGGGCGGGAGGGAGTGGGAAAGAGAGAGAAACAGAGACCAGTTTTGTATGCCATATGTGCACTTTAGACCATTTTTATCCTTGTATCCGAAACCATACATGTTGTAAATATCTTTTTGCCGCACATCCCTTGTAACACAAAGTCTCTTTTCTTGAGACACCTGTCCTCGGGTGCTAGTTTATCACGTCCTAAAGGAAACACCGTTGATAGCACCAACAATGATCTTGCAACCGATAAGAAACATAACAGGCCAGGAGATCGTATGGGGTGATTGCTTCGTCACCATCGTGCGACTTCCACAGCCAAGGCGGTGCTAGCCAATGCTGTGCAACGGGACGCAACATTTTGGGCGCAGCTTGCTTCTCATCAACGTGCATGCTTTGTGAACCAATCGTATAGCATCCAGGCTACAACCACCGGCATGCCCAGGCGATGGACTCTGAGCCCACAGGCCACGCTAATCTCTCGGCTGGATGAACCCTAGCCAGGAGAAGCCTGCCGGAATTTTATCTATTTATGGGCCAGCCCAATAATAATTTCAGAAATTTCTAATAAATCTTAAAGGCCTACTTAGCCCATTGGGCACTACTAAAGTTTAGTCACATGTTGCTAGTTTAGAGGGAGTTGGACCTCTTTATAAGGGAGGTTTTTTCCGCACTTGTACGAGCATGAGAACAAGAGGGACATCCACGCGCGCTACTCCTCCGCCGCCTGCCGCGGCGCGGCGCGACCCCTCTTTTGCTTCACCTCCCGTCGTTGGCTTCTCGCCTCCTTCTCTTAAGCCTATATAAGGGAGGTCGCTCCTCTCAGAGAGACAGCAGGCCTCCGAAACCGCACCTCTTTAAGTCCTGTACGGGAGATAAGGTTTTTTGGGTAGCGCTCAGCGTGACTACTCATTGGTTCGTCACGGACTCCCCGGACTCCGACGACTTCTTCCCTGGCGTCAACAACCTCTTCGACGACATGGCTGGCGAGGAAACTGCACCCAAGACCGGGGCTTTTGCTCCTGCTGCGTATGTTCTCATACTCTCTCTGTTTGAGGTTCTGCTTCATTTTCTAGCACTAGTGTCTGCTCTAGATATGTTTGGTTTTAGTTCATATATGCAGATACTATTTACCTTCTCTCTATTAGAGTGCATGACTTGTTTTATCTCTTCTATAATAATCATGTTTTATCTAGTATTTATGTTAATAAAATCATTTGGTGAATTGCTCATATTTCTAACAAGGCCAACATGCCTCCGTGACCATGCATGTTAAAGACGTTTTCACGATGCCACTCGTTCCAAAGCCATGGTTGCTTGCACCACATTCACATCAGTCGAGTGATTTTTTTCTTCAGGAGCTCCAAAAGAACATAAGACGTGTGAGCTGGGCTAGGCTCACAAACATTGGTAATCACAGGTCTCAAGAATGGGTGCGCATATGTGTACAGTGTGTGGGTGCGCGTGTGTGTGTCGTGAAATCGAATTCTAGACAGACTGCGAAGATGATACTCTTATATACTACTCCCTCTGTCCCACAATATAAGAATGTAATGTTCTTATATTGTGGGACAGAGGGAGTACTATTGAGCAGGGACCCAAGGTATAAACATGCCCAACGGGGGTTGGGGGATCGATCCAAGGCCGACTGGAGGGCTGCTAGCTGTATGACGGGCCTAACCATATTGTGTGTCTCTTTCTCCAATGGGATAGAGCGCCCCATGCAGCAAAAATCGAGGTACCCGGTGCACAAAATCGATCGAAAATTTTCATTTTCCCCTATGGT
>LR738713.1:743735059-743759253 GCA_902687465.1 Secale cereale
CCCCAATAATATCGGACGCTTTTTTGACACTGGTGAGTGTTTTTCTAATTTTCATTTGTGGAATCTAGTACTCCCTCTGTAAACTAATATAAGAGCGTTTAGATCACTAAAGTAGTGATCTAAATGCTCTTATATTAGTTTACGGAGGGAGTACCGTTTTCGTGATCAAGGTTGGCCCCGAGCTATTTCCATCTTGTGTGAAATATGCTTCTACACCCATTCTTAGGACCTGTGATTAGCAATGTACACATATGTTTCTACACCACGGGCTAGCTAAAAGCCGGTTTGCCCAAAATCAACAACTTGTACGCTCTGTACACAACGGAAGCATCATTTATACTAGCCTTTGAATCGTTCGATGCACACAACTCATTCCCATCATGCAAACCTCGAGATATGGAGGCAAAATAACATGCAAATGGAAATCGGCTAACATCATTAAATCACACTGCCGACTACACGACAATATGCCAATATTGCAACCTAATATTTTATTTAAACCGTTGAAAAGAAGCAACACATACAGTGTATGAATCCAGGAGAAGTTGGAACGGATCCACATAGTTGAACCAATGCCTAGTTGGCCCAGCTGTCCAAAGTCTACTGAACTGGCTTCGACAACCGAATGCATGATTCCAATTTGCCAAATACAACATGGATTTTGTGCCAACAAGGTCATTACTACTGAAGAAAAGGAAATTGACATGAGTCAGCTTGCCTAGCCATGTTGGCACAACACCTTCAAATGAATTGAAGCCAATAATTCAGAAGTAGCGACAGGATGCAAATCCCGGTTGAATCTGACCCATGAAACTGTTATAGTGATAGTTTTTTTTTCGAAACGGAGGCAAAAGATTTGCCTCATCTATTAAATAAGAAGATAATAGAGTTTGTTACAGGGGCACACTTTTACACGGCATGAGGGATTACTCACGCAAGATAATGTTCCCTAATTTTTTTGCTCCGGCAGTGATCCAAAGGTTTGCTTCGCAGAAGATGTTGTTTAACAGTATTGGTGGTGGAGCACTCTTGTTCCTGAAAACGCGGGCATTCCGCTCGTTCCAAATGGTCCATGACACGAGCATGATTAGAGAGGCCATGGCCTTCCTATTGGGGACTCCGGCGCCAGTCCTATTTGTCCACCAGTCCTTGACCGAACTCTCAAGTTGCCACATAGAGGTGTCCAGATGGTGAAGCCCGAATTTTGCAATGACCAGGTTCCATAGTCTAATAGTGAAGCGGCATTTGAAGAAAAGATGCGGTCCAGATTCTTGCTCTCGCTTGCAAAGGATGCAAAGACCACAATTTGGCCATCCACGTTTTTGTAGTCTATCCGCAGTCCAAATTCTGTCTTGTATGGCCAACCAAGCGAAGAATTTAGCCTTTGGTGGCGCCCAATTTTTCCAAACCATTTGGTCCATGGGAGAAAGAACCAAGCCAAGGAATTGGGCTTTGTAGGCGGAGGCTGCAGTGTATTGCCCGCTTGTTGTATGCTTCCACACAATAGTATCTTCAAAGAGTTCATCTAGATGCACTTCATTCACAAGTGCCCATAGGGTGAAGAATTGTCGGATGTGCTCAACGGAGACAACCGTGGAGGTGTTGATACTGAGGATCCATGCATTATTTTGTAAGGCCTCCCGCACCTTCCAATTCTTCCTTGAGGAGGCCGCAAAGACGAGCGGGGCAACATCCATAGGCTTGCACCCATGGAGCCAGGGAGAATCCCAAAAAGGCGTTTTAGCGCCGTTCCCCAAGGTGGTGGTCGTGGACGCATAGAAGAAGTCAAGGTCCTCTTCATCACATGGATTTCCCAAGCCCACCCACAGCTTTTGTGGGGCCGTCCATTCAAACCATGGCCATCTCAAACGTAAGGCCCGCGCAAATTTATCGGTGTTGAGGACCCCTAGGCCGCCATATTCGCACGGGCGACAAACCGTTTCCCAGTTTACCTTGCACTTGGCGCCCGTCGTCTTATCCGATCGATCCCGACCAAAGGAAAGCACGCTCAAGTTTGTTGATGTTGTGCAGAATGCCCGGCGGTATGACCAATGATGTGATGAAATAGACTGCTTGCGAGGTGGCGACGGACTTAACAAGGGTCGTGCGTCCAATGGTGGTGATGTTTTGCCCCTCATAGGTGACCAACCTGACCGCAATCTTGTCCTCAAGAAATTGCAAATCCACCTTTTTTAGCTGCCAGACGGACAATGGAAGACCCAAGTATCTTATGGGGAAGGACGCCCTGCTAGCCGGCAATCCTTGCAGAATATGCTCTAGGTTTAGGTGATTGCATCGAATGGGCACAACCGAGCTCTTGTTAAAATTGGTGCATAGCCCGGTGACCTCCCCGAATCCGCGCAAAATGGCTGAGAGGTTGTCAATATCTTTTTTGATTGGAGCCACGAAAACAGCCGCGTCGTCTGCATAGAGTGAAGTTCGCACCATGATCCCTCTCCCACAAATTTTGTGGAGTAGACCTTTTTGGGTTGCCAACTCCAGAAGTTGTTGTAGTGTGTCAATTGCAATGACAAAAAGGAGCGGGGATAGGGGGTCCCCCTGCCGAAGGCCCCTACCATGCTTGATGGGGTTGCCAGCCACTCCATTCAACAGAATCCTAGAAGATGATGTGCAAAGGAGAGCCGCGATCCAATCCCGAAACTTGGGGGGAAACCCTCTCCGCCGAAGGAGGTCGAGGATGTATTCCCATTTGACCGAGTCGAAGGCTTTGCGAATATCTAGTTTGAACAGGAGGGATGGAGTCTTGCATTTGTGTAGCCTACGGGCCAAGTTCCGTACACACATGAAATTATCGTGGATGCTTCTGCTCTTGATGAATGCGCTTTGGGCGTTGGAGACCAAGTTGTTCATGTGCGGGGCGAGACGACTGGAAAGATTTTTTGCGATAATCTTGGCGACGGCATGAATGAGACTAATGGGCCTATAGTCGGCAATCCCCTCCGCGCCCTCTTTCTTGGGCAACAACACTACATTTGCGGAGTTGAGCCAATGGAGACTAGATGTGTGCAGGGAGTCAAACTGGTGTATCACTCTCATCATGTCGAACTTAATGACGTCCCAACAGCTCTTAAAAAACGATCCCGTGAAGCCGTCCGGCCCGGGCGCCTTATCACTGGGCATTGCCATTGATTGCCTCACGTACCTCCTCCATGGCGATAGGTGAGTCGAGGCCGTGCAAATCATGTACCTCTAAGTTGAGCTCCTCCCAATTTAGATCCTTATTGCATGAGTTCCTTTTTTCATCACCTCACTAAAGTGGTCCAGAATGAGCTTCTCCTTTGCGTTATAGTGATAGTGATTCCAACGTCAGGAGACCAAAATTTTCATTGCCGAGTGTAGGACCAGTTAAGTTGTGGTTGGAACCAAAATAGATACCATATAATTTAGACATGTTGGACATTGTTGAAGGCACCGGGCCAGTTAGATCATTAACTTGTAGGTTAAGGACCTCGAGCATTGGCAAGGAGCCAATGCAATATGGTATTTATCCTGTCAAGTTATTGGTGCCAATATTTGAAGTCCATAACAAATGAGTATTGTTGAATTGACTAGTTGATAATTGGTACGGAGCCACTTATAATTCACAAAGAGATCTATGTAACCAAGACTTCGTAGGTTCGGCAGCTGTACCGGAATGAATCATAGAGATGTTAAGATCCTTGCAGTCTCGTTAGGATTCATATACTAGGAGGGATACTACCTGACAGGCCATTGAAGCCAAGACATAGAAATTTGAGGCGATGCAGTCTTCCCCTGGAATTGAGCCCTTGAGGTTGGTGTTGTTGAGGTTCAAGACATAGAGGAAAGGGAGGTTACCGACTTGAGAAGTGAGCGTTACATATAAGGTAAACGCCTGATAGCTCGACAGAGGTGGCGCGCTGCTGCGCTGGCTATTTGAGACGCCAACCCAGTGGCAGTTACCAGGTGTCCAGTTGCCTCATTGCCATTGGTCATTGTTGCTGGAGAAGAAGCCAAGATGACCAGTGTACAAGCAATAGCAGTACTACGACATTCCCAGAAAAAAAAAGCAGTACTACGACGACACGATGCTGGCTTTCGATGATGGAATGGTCATTCAGGTAACAAGTGTGAGATAAGATACTATGGAGTAACAGATAACAGCTAGCTACGCACACATATCATCGACACACTCTGTTAGTATAAAAGATATGGCATATTCTTTGGCAAGATATCGATGCATGCATGGAAATTAGTTCACGACTACGTACTGGAAAGATCAGCTCATTCCTGGAGCAACAAACCAGAGCCTTTGTCGTCAACAGCCAAGACAACGAAGGATATTAATCAGACCTTGTTTCAGTGTCACTAAAAAACTGATTTTCTGGCATGCTATCAACAGCCAACACACAAGACTCTTTGTGCGTTTAGTGCAAACCACCAATGCAATACTCCACTTATGAATAACACCACTCTGCTAGCAGTTGATAGTACCCTTGTGTTTCAGCACTGATCTAATGTCGCTGCAAACAGTTTTGGTGTTTGCAGTGAATAGTGCTGGCGCAGAACAGAGCTTAAAAGCCGATAACATATCCCACAAGGCACAAGCCTAAAATCATCGATATGAGGAGATACAACATACTTTCACTTCAACCAAGAACCTAGTATCCATACTTTTATACTAGTATGAATTGGTGAAATCGAAACCATCTCAGCCATCCAATATATTTGAAGTGGGAGTATCCTGTATCGCCTCATCCAGAAGAGTAGAGTTAAACAGGAACCAACCCTACGCATGCAAGTGTCTCAATTTCACGTACGACCGCAAGATATATAGTAGGGCCTTGTGCTTCATTAATGATGTCCCTTGTACGCACTCAAGGAACGATGAAAACAGTGTGTGCCATTCGAGTCACCGTAAGCAAGAACATCTGCAGAAGAAAGCTTAAATGTAAGCGTCAATACTATATCCCGATGGTAACAGTCATATTTGTGACTGTCAGAAGAAAGGTTAAATCATCTAGACGAGGTAATAAAAGATACTTCCACTTCAACCATGAATCTAGTCCATATTTGTATGCTAGTTTAAAAGTTACAAGTTAGTGAAATCAAATGATCTCGACCATCCAATATATTAGATGTGGAAGTTCTTGTATCACCTCTTCCAGAAGAGTGGGTCTTCAAATAAGAGAGTTAATCAAATCCTTGTTCAACTTTTCGTTTCTCTCCATAAATTGCCCTACTAACAGAGACAGATTAGGTGGAAAGGGAAGAGGCAAGGGCATGACCTACCAACGTATGTACGGCCAGCTCTCATTTATTAGTAATAAAGATAAGATTTTATACCTTTGATTGCTAGATGATTTTGCTAGAAAAGGAAAAGCAAAATAAAACTACAAAAGTTGGCCGGACGGAAGGAAAAACAGTACTAGTTAATGTTGATGTTTTATTTTCTGAACATAGTATAACTCAGGAAGTTGTGATGCTGTGACTGGAGATGAAAAAGGTGATGGTGTGGCATGCATGTGGAGCGTTAAGTCTGGCTTTTATCTCAACCAATCTGACCTCGTTTCAGTGCGACTGAAACACTGATTTTCGGCATGTTCCAACTTCCCAATTAAGGGTGGTGCTATCAACACCCAAGACCTCGATTCTTTGTACGTCTACTGCAAACCCACTCCACTAATGCAATACTCCACTGATGAATAGCATCATTATGTTTACAGTCGATAGTAGCATTGTGCTTTGGTACTGATCACAGTTTTGATGTTTAGTACTGCCATCACGCCCTTCGGATCACAGCAGGTAAGAACTGCCTCAGAACAGAGCTTAGAAGTCGATAACATATCCCACGAGGCACAAGCCTAAGATCATAGAGATGAGGCGACACAACATACTTTCACTTCAACCAAGAAACTAGTCCATACTTTTATACGGTACGAGTTGGTGAAATCAAAACCCCAGCTATCCAATATATTTGAAGTGGGGGTATCTTGTACCGCCCCGTCCAGAAGAGCTAATCTGGAACCAACCAACACAGCAAGTGTCTCAATCTCACGTATGACCATAATAAAATATATAATAGGGCCTTGTGCTTCATTACTAATGTCCCTTGTACACATACAAGGGAGAATGAAAACTGTTTGTACCATTCGAGTCACAGTAAGCAAGAAGAGAGCTTAAATTTAAATGCCAATAGCATATCCCAAAGGTAACAGCCTTAAATCATTTAGATGAGGTGATACAAGATACTTCCACTTCAACCAAAAATCTAGTCCATATTTGTATTTAAAAGTTATGAGTTGGTGGAATCAAACTATCTCAACCATCAATATTTTAGAAGTAGAAGTATCTTGTATCACCTCTTCCTGAAGAGTGGTCTTCACATAAGAGAGTTAATCAATCCCCTGTTCAAGTTTTTTCACTCCATAAATTGCCCAACAGAGACGACATGCTTCACTGCATATGTATATAGTTCTTGCAATATAATCCCACACATATTGGATGTAATAAGATCTTATATTATGGGACGGAGGGTGTATATTTGTATAACATGGATTGCACATGAAGAACTACTAGTAACAGGTAAAGCTAATGATTCAAATAGGTCAGACATGCAACCTGGGCAGAAATCAGCAAACCATAGATAACATACCATATTGACATACAGATCTGCTAATCGACTTTAGTGAATTCGATCTTGTTGTTTGGCAGATTCCTCCCCATGCCCACCAAGAACTTGACCAGTAGGTGGACAGAAGTGTCACCATCTCTGTATATGATTTGACTAAGCCTAAGGTTCTCATACTTGAAATCCTCTAGGTCTTCAGAAGTTTCCTCAAGGCGTTCTCTCGTCTCCTTGTTATGCCTAAAATCCACGACCTGTTGAACAGCACAAGAGAATTAATATTATGGACTAAATTGAGTTACGGTAATAGATCATGAAAGAAGACGTAGGAGCACCTGGCAATGGCAAAAAGTGAGTTTATTCAGGTCAGGCGAGTTGTGCAGGTATTGCTGCAGCCCGAGGAAGTCGTCGCTGATATCACAATCATCCAGCAACAAGCTTCTCAGGTTCTCAAACTTGAATACAGGAAGATCCTCATGAGTCACATAGAACAACAACTGAAACCAAGACAATCATTTTCTTATCTCTAAATGGCCACAGATATAGAATATGCAAACTGAATAAAAGGGAAGAATATACCATAACCCCAAAACGCGACAAGCGCAAGGTCGTCACGTTTGAAAGCGCGCCAAGAATACCCAGTTGGTGCCTCACGCGTTTCTCAATCAAGGGCACATGAATCGACGCATCGACAAGAGACAGCACGGTATGTGGTTCAGTCATATCAACAATGTGATCAAGCTCCCCGTCCAGGCGTAGAGAAACAAGAGCAGGAGCCTCTATAATCAACGCAAAAATCTCATCGTCATGTACCATGTAGTAGCCATCGACGATGGCCAATTTCTTGAGTGAGGAGGAGACGATCTTAGCATTGCTGGTGAGCACAAAACTGCAGTTTCTAAGTTGCGCATCCTCCAGAGCAAAGCAGCGGGAGCTGATGTGGCTCCCGACATCTGTTAGATTCAGATTAGTCAGGCCGAAGAGATGCAACCTTTTGAGCCGGCATGGCCATGCCTCGCATTGACCAATGGCGCGGCGGACCCAACGGTCAGAGCACGTCGAGGCGCGCAGCCGGAAGTCCTCCAGGAGCGCGATGTCATGGCTGCGCAGAAGGTTGTCGGTGAAGTTGTCAAAATTGTTGTAGGCGCCGGTCTCCGCCTCGTCGACGTCGAGGCACGGCACGGCGCGCCAGAGGTGCCTCCACCTCGCGGACAGCACGCAGGTCCGCACCATCTGCAGGGCCTTGAGGCGCGACATGATGGCGTGGAGGAGGTCGTCCGGCAGCGCGCTCAGACGGTCGCCGGCATGCCCGACGGCGCCCCCCCCACACGCATCAAGGCTGCTGCTTCCGTCGTCGCCACCCGCATCACCGCAGCCGGCACCTGGATGGTGCCGATGCTTCGTCTTGGCGGAGCCGTCCGTGCAGCGCCCTCCAGCCATTTTCTTTGGTTTGGGATCACTGCAGTACGAGCGAGGGGGAGGGGGGAGAGACGATGCAGCGATGGTGGTAGGGAGAAGAAGGCTGCTAATTCGGAGGAAGCGCAAAAATGTCTGCTGGCTGTACCTACGCCGCCGCCATGGCGAAATTGGGGATCTTGGTTGGAGTGGGGAGTGGGGAGTGAGGGCAGAACGAAGGAGACATCAGATCAAAAAAAAAAAAAAAAACGAAGGAGACAGGACGGATGAGCCTATGGGCTGTACTGTACACAACGGGCCCTTTCTTCACGTCCTGGCAAAAGGTGGCCGAATGGGCCGACACGCTTATAATCGGGTCGTGCCGGCAACCATGCATGTGCCTCGACGTTTGGGGCACGAGTACTGGCAAGACACGATCAGTTTACATTTTTTTTATTTTTTCCAGAATTTTTTATATATATCAGACTGTACAACATCCCAAATAGGCCCAAAATCAGGTTGGCTGGTGGGTTAAACGTGCCGGTGGACCGGCATGATTCCTTGTCATGTCGTGCCTGGGCCAGGGAGCGTATAAAGAGTGCCGGCCCGGCACGGCTCGTGTATTAGGTGTGTGTGGGTGGGTCGTGTTGTGTCTGGCCCGTTTAGGCCGGGCCGTGCCGGCCCATCTAGCCGAGTCTGGTCCGGCCCGAAGGAAACATGGAATGGAACGAACTTCGGCCGGCTTGTTTGCTCTATTTCTCGGTCCACATTCGGTGCAAGATTACTCAATGGTCAGATGCGTTTGTGCAAAACCTCGCAATGAATCGAAATCACTTGTACCCATTTGGGTCGTCCCGTATCGATTTTTTTTTTGAGAAAATCTATATTCAAATCACGAATCAGTACAAAATAGGTGACCTTTACAAGCACACTGAAACGCAAACACAAAGGACCATGAACACCTATAGTATCCTAAGACAACCAAAACATAAGAAGATCTTCGGAGCCCTGTGTCATCATCCCTGAATCTTGAGAGAAGACCCCTGCAGCAGAAGGATCTGCAACCACACTACAAGAAATATGTCAACTTGTGACCACCACTATTGGTCACTGAATGGTCACAAATTTCCATTTATGACCTTTTTGTGACCAAAAACATAAGGTCAAAAGCTGGCCATCATAAACTGACTATAGCGACCTTCTCTGTGAGAAGGTCGTGGACGTTTATGACCAAAACAAAAGGTCGCTGAACCAATGACCTTTTGTTTTGGTCATTGGATGTCTGCCCAGGCCACGTCGGATTCGACGTGGCAATTTGACGTGGCAAAATTGCGACCAATTGAAAAGGTCACTGATAAGATTCAGCCCGGTCCGATTAGGTGTTTTACATGGGCCGAGCCCAACAATTCAGCCTTTATGTATATTTTTCCTGTTATTTTTTACTAGCTACATGGGTCTAGCCCAGCAATTCAGCGATTTTTTTCTTGGCCATTGCCTTTAATAGTCCATTTTTTTGCCCTCAACTCTTTTATAGTCCATTTCTGTTTTGGGCCTCGGCCTTTTTACATTCCATATACTTTTTGGGCCTTGGCCTTTTTGTTTGTCCCACTGGTCATCTTTCTATTTCTCACACTTTCACAATAAACAAATGAAAAATATTTCAAATGGCAAGAGAACATACTAAACTGTTAAAATGATAGCCAATATTAGCACCAAATATGCTGACTACTGTACAACATACGAGATTACAGTATTTACAATAGTGTTCATACAACCAGATATGCTAGCCACTGTACAACATAACTAGCACTACTAACTCGCTACTCTTTACTTTGTCGGGCTTCAAGCTTCTTCAAATTTCTTCAGCCCGGAGCTCCTGTCAAGAGAGGTAACACCACACATTTAGAGCTAGATCAAAGGCAGAAACATATGAGTCAAAATGCAGTATAGGCACAGGACAAGGACACTCCTATTATCACACATTTAGTGTAGTACATAATGTATCACTATAGCTTTGGAAAATAGTTAAGTCTTGTGGGTATCTAGTTTACTTGCATATGGCCAACACTAACTAGTATGAGTTCGTTCAATAACTACAGGGGCTCTAAGTTTTGACTTAAACGGCAGTAGCAGCAATTTGAAACAGCAGGAGGGAAGCAGCAGCAGTTTTGACTTGAACAACATTAGGAAAAAACAGTAGTACTAAGAAGCAACAACATCAACAGTTTTGACTTGAACAGCGGCAGGGAAACAGCCGCAGTAGTGAGAAGCAACTACAACAGCATTATTGAGAAGCAACAACAACAGCCATACTGAGAATCAACATCAGCAATAGTACTGAAAGCAACAACAGTAGCAGTACCTGAAAGCAACAACAGCAGCAGTACTCTAGCAGAAGTGAACAAATGGTTGCATGCATAATTTGGTGATTCCAGCAGCAGCTCAATTTTGGAGGTACTCAAACTTTCAGCTCAATTTTAGTTTCAGTATACTTGCTGCAGTAAAAAGTGGACACATATACTCCATCACTGCACTACAGGCATGACAAACTACTCCATCGCTGCACTACAGGCAGGACAAACAACAGGAGTACACATCTACTCCTACAGGAGTACTACGGGTAGGACAACTACAGGAGTAAGATGTTGATCAACAATTTGAGTATTAGAAGCACATACATCAATGGTTCTATCAAGCAACAGGAAGCTTTTCAATGATATCTCAGGCTAGAGATATCAACGAGTGTCAAATTTGAACAAAGCTTTCAAGAATTTTAAGAATACAGATATATGGGTGACAGAATGCATACCAGTAGCTGATTTTAAGAATCTTGCCGCAGAGTAAGTTAGTAAGTAATATACTCCCTCTGTAAACTAATATAAGAGCATTTAGAGCACTAGAATAGTGATCTAAACGCTCTTATATTAATCTACGGTGGGCAAGAGAGCAGGACACAAATGTACCTGGAAATGCTGCTAGCCAACGACAAAAGTAAGTTGGTCGGAGCCAAAGAGGGGTCTGCCAAAGGAGCCAACCATGCCGACGAGGATGAGGAAATCAGTGATCTTCTCTAGGTTCACCTTGATCCTGTCCCACTCCAGGTTGTCCCGCTGCAGCTCATTCTACACCGCCCAGAAACAAACAATTCATATCAACAACTGCATAGATCATCCATTGTTTACTTATCTAGACCAGACACTACTACTTGTTTGCTTATCTAGACCAGACACTACTACTATTTGTGAATATAGCAAATGTAAAAAGAATGTAAATGGTAAACAACACTTGAGAATATATGAACAGATTAAGAGCATATTGTTTAGCATCACACAAACAGTATCACAATGCTACAAGCAGCTATTAGGATAAAGTAGAGCTTCTATATTACATAGTCAGATATGAAGGACCAAGCAAACTATTTCGGAAAAGACAAGTTACAGAGCAATCATGTATTGACCATCCTACTGGTAGCAAGGGCATAAAGATAATCACTTAACATAGAATGATAGACAACCAGCACATGTCTTCAAATATTGTTGGCTTGCAGCCACAGGTATCCTTGCTTCAAGTCAGGTCCAGGAACTCTTTGTGTGCCCATCAAGGCAGAATAGCAGCCTTGATCATCCAGCCGCACTTCGCTGCAGGAAAACAAACAAATGGTTGAACCATCTTGGTAGAAACATAGTAAAAAAACTGCTAAATGGACACTAGCAGTAAAAAAACTACTTCAAAAACAGAGGTAAGTAAGGAACTACTTCATCAAAAACAAAGGTGCTAACTATGTTTGCATAGAAAATGAGTACGGTGTCTATTTGCCAAACTTGCAGCAGCTAAGAATTCATTCCCCACAGAGAAAATGAACTGACTGAGACTATGATATGATTGTCGGTGGCCTACATTTACGGTATCTTATTTGCCAAACTTACAACAACTAAGAATTCATGCTCAGTTTAACAGGCACAGGCCCATGCTCAGTTTAACAGGCACATGCCCATGCTCAGTTTAACTTGTCAAGAAATGTTGTTTTTGTTCAGAGAAAATAGTGGTGACTGCCACTTGCTGATTATTAACAGGCACAGGCCCATGCTCAGTTTACAGGACCTATTTATTCAGCTAATTTACAGATCAGTTGTGTACTGTCTACAAAAATAAATATTTTGCTACATAAAGAACTATCTAGTATCTAGGACAAATAGTTAGCACGGTAACAGACTTAGAACACTCAATACTCATGAGAGGAAGAAGAACTATAGGTCCCAGGACTGGGTACCTTTGCTTTGCTTGAGGGCCGGCCATAAAGGGGTCTCCTCTCGCTCTTGGTGTTGATGAAGCGTGCTGTGCCGAGTCCCATCTCCTCCTTGACGAACAGGTTAGGTCCTGCGACGAGCCCATCCATCAAAGAAGCGGGCGCCGACGGAGTAAGAGGAGCGGCCAGATCGGTCAGATCTGAGCCCTCTCACTGTGGACAAACACGAGTAGAAGCGCCTCAGAACACCATTCTTACAGCCTCGCTCAAAGGGGTTCCTTGTCAGAAAAAAATCGACCGACGGCGGCTCATCTCAGCCTATGATTCCGCAAGAGAGAAGAGGAAATTGTTGATTGGGAAAGATGAGGGGCGCTTACTACCAGTAGGTGTCGAGGCTGTCATCACGGATCGAGGCGACGCCGTTGCTGGGCTTGCAGGAGCTGATGCTCCAGGCCGTCGTCTTGGCCATCTCCCGCATGTCGCCCTCCACGACAGCTCCGGGCAGCCCTTCATCCACCCCGCAGCCGGCGCCGGTGCCGCCGCGACGGCCCCCGTCGTCTGCGTCCAAATGGTGGCCGTCGATGATGGGGATGGGGGAGCGGCGGTGTCCATCTCCGCTCGGATCGCGCGCTGGCCAGACCCCGCAGCCAGCGCCGCGTGCTGCTCGATGAGCGCGCCGACCTCGCCACCGCCATCGTGCGCAAGGGCGTCGACTGCTACGTCCTCGCCGGGATCAGGCGTGGCGCGATGGGGGATGGGGAGGAGATGGCAGCGGCGAGGAGATGGGGACGAGGGAGGAGGAGGTCGGCGGTGGTGGGTGGGGGTGGCGGCGGTGCCTCGATCGGATTTGGGAGAAAGATGAGACGAGGGGGCGGCGAGGTGCCTCGATTGGATCTGGGGAATGGGAGGGAATGAGGATGGGTGGGTCACGTGGGTGGGTGGGTTAGGGTTTGGGTTTCTCTGGAGAAGCTCCACCGTTGATGGGTGTGTGACGGATGGCTCAGATCGCTTTGGACTCGGTGATCCGCGTGATTGTGGTTCCTTGCTTCTCATTGGCCGGTTGTTTTGTGCTGGAATCTTTAAATTTGGACCCAAATCTTCTATGTTTTTTAAGAAAAAACTACAAATATGTCTTGTAAAAAGGACAACAACTTTTTTCCAAAACATTAGTCCACAACCTATTTACAATTAACTAAAATGTCAAGATCACAATTGTTTACAATTAAGCTAGAAAATCAAAACACTAGCAGCCCGACACTGCTTCATTGCAACTCCGTCGGTCCCGACGATGTTGGATCACATCACCGGCGGTCCCCGGTGATGCTCTGTTGCATCACCGGTGACTATTGCAGCATCACCTGCAGCTGCAACCCCCGATGACCTTGCGGCGCCACGCATGACCGGTGGCCACTACCCGGGAGCCAGCGGCGCCACGCATCACTGTCGCGCACACCATGAGCTTCGACGCCCCTCGCATCAACAAATCGTCGAATCAAATATCTCATATTGTGCACAAGGTTGCATCTTGGAATGGCAGACAATGTTGCCTAAGGAAGTTTTCATTTTCTTTGGACGAAAAGTTCATTTTCCATTTTTCGAGTGCCCAAAAGAAGGTTTTTTTGTGAAGGACCTATAATATATTTATTGCCAATTTGTACCAAATCAATTTTCTAAAATACTAGGACATATTTAATGCACAATTGACAAAATGGTTGGGTGTAAAAAGTTTTGATCCACCTCTCGTGAAAAAGACAAATTTCCGCCGATTCAGCTGGAAGCGGGTCAAATTTGAACTGCGGCTGCCTCATAGTTTGCTATTTATTTTTCCAAAAATCATTTCTAGGTACATAAGTACCTATTTAATCAGAGGAACACCAAAAAAATTCCAAGATTCAACTACTAGCTAGGAACGGCCATTCCCGCCGTTTTGTCCGCATTTTGAAACGGGCATAAAAAATTCAAAAAAAAATCAAAAAATTGGAAAACCTTCGCATTGTGTCATTATATATGACCAAGTTACCAGGAAAAATAATAAACTTGTAATACGACAATTCTTTTAAAAAAGTGTTCTCAGAAATGAGCTATCATGCGTGAAGATTCATGGCTTTCAATTCAAATGATCAATCCCATGGCCACATTCATAGCATTGTTTGTTCAAATGATCTCATATTGTGCACAAGGGTGCATATTGGAATGGCAAACAATATTGCTTAAGGAAGTTTTCATTTTCTTTGGACGAAAAAATCATTTTCCATTTTTCGAGTGCCCAAAAGGAGGTTTTTTTGTGAAGGACCTCACAAATAATTATTGCAAAATTTGACCAAATCAATTTTCTAAAATACTAGGACATATTTAATGCACAATTGACAAAATGGTTCGGTGTAAAAAGTTTTGATCCACCTCTCGTGAAAAAGACAAATTTCCGCCGATTCAGTTGGAAGCGGGTCAAATTTGAACTGCGGCTGCCTCATAGTTTGCTATTTATTTTTTCCAAAAATCATTTCTAGGTACATAAGTACCTATTTAATCAGAGAAACACCAAAAAAATTCCAAGATTCAACTACTAGCTAGGAACGGTCATTCCCGCCGTTTTGTCCGCATTTTGAAACGGGCATAAAAAATTCGAAAAAAATCAAAAAATTGGAAAACCTTCGCATTGTGTCATTATATATGACCAAGTTACCAGGAAAAATAATAAACTTGTAATACGACAATTCTTTTAAAAAAGTGTTCTCAGAAATGAGCTATCATGCGTGAAGATTCATGGCTTTCAAGCCAAATGATCAATCCCATGGCCACATTCATAGCATTGTTTGTTCAAATGATCTCATATTGTGCACAAGGGTGCATATTGGAATGGCAAACAATATTGCTTAAGGAAGTTTTCATTTTCTTTGGACGAAAAAATCATTTTCCATTTTTCGAGTGCCCAAAAGGAGGTTTTTTTGTGAAGGACCTCCCAAATAATTGTTGCAAAATTTGACCAAATCAATTTTCTAAAATACTAGGACATATTTAATGCACAATTGACAAAATGGTTGGGTGTAAAAAGTTTTGATCCACCTCTCGTGAAAAAGACAAATTTCCGCCGATTCAGTTGGAAGCGGGTCAAATTTGAACTGCGGCTGCCTCATAGTTTGCTATTTATTTTTTTCAAAAATCATTTCTAGGTACATAAGTACCTATTTAATCAGAGAAACACCAAAAAAAAATCCAAGATTCAACTACTAGCTAGGAACGGTCATTCCCGCCGTTTTGTCCGCATTTTGAAACGGGCATAAAAAATTCAAAAAAAATCAAAAAAATTGGAAAACCTTCGCATTGTGTCATTATATATGACCAAGTTACGAGGAAAAATAATAAACTTGTAATACGATAATTCTTTAAAAAAAGTGTTCTCAGAAATGAGCTATCATGCGTGAAGATTCATGGCTTTCACCAAATGATCAACCCCATGGCCACATTCATAGAATAGTTTGTTCAAATGATCTCATATTGTGCACAAGGGTGCATATTGGAATGGCAAACAATATTGCTTAAGGAAGTTTTCATTTTCTTTGGACGAAAAAATCATTTTCCATTTTTCGAGTGCCCAAAAGGAGGTTTTTTTGTGAAGGACCTCCCAAATAATTGTTGCAAAATTTGACCAAATCAATTTTCTAAAATACTAGGACATATTTAATGCACAATTGACAAAATGGTTGGGTGTAAAAAGTTTTGATCCACCTCTCGTGAAAAAGACAAATTTCCGCCGATTCAGTTGGAAGCGGGTCAAATTTGAACTGCGGCTGCCTCATAGTTTGCTATTTATTTTTTCCAAAAATCATTTCTAGGTACATAAGTACCTATTTAATCATAAATACATGGTTTGGTGGCGATACGTCGAGGTTTAGGCGGTGGTCGAGGGCCCCAACTCTAGAGCGCGTAAACTCGCATGCCCGCCGCGTGGTCACCGCGTGACTGTGGCGTTGCCATGTGTTCTGGGCGGCCTAGGCATGTCTAGTGGGTTGGCCACTCCCCAGGTAGGTGCTAGGAAGACAATTACGACATAAGATTCTCACGAGGAGACCGATCGATGCTCAAACATGAATTAGCAGCCAAGTGTTTGATTAGCGGTACGGGAAATGCACATGGCTAATGGGCGTGAGTTTTGGTTGAGGATGATCAGTTACTAAGAAGACCGTCTTCACAAATTTTCAGCTCAAAAGGAGGAGTCTAGGTGGTACTTGCTTCGCAAAGTACCACACTGGACATAAATACGAATGTTGAAGATGGGCTCAAAATAATGAATGGATTGAGCTGGCATTTGGTGGAGGATAGTTATTTGGGCATAGGAAAGCACTGTAGAAAATGGATACCATTTGGACATGCCAAAGTGGTACTTCCTTCACAAAGTGTTTTTTGAACAGAATAAGAAAATGAATATTTTTTAATTATTTTTGAACTAGGCAAGGAAGATTTTTTACATATTTGACGAAGATATGACCCAAAGAATTTATGAGATTTTTTGGGGAATTTTGGGAATGACAGAAATATAGGTTGCTTCACAACCTAGGGCAAAAACTGCCACATGGACATGAGACATAGGCAAAACTGATGAGGTGGCGCCTAGTCGTAGCAACCCACCACAATTTTCAAGGTTATGACCATCTATATTGGTCATGAACAGCTAGAAATAAGGCAGCGAACCAGTGCTATCTGCTTTGTTACCATTTCGTGTAAGGAAATTATGACCTTTCTGACCAAAATGGTCGTTATAGTTTAGGGTTTGGAGCCCCCCGAACAACTTTTGACCAATTGGTCTGAAATGCTCATAGATCTATGACCAATTCTTCCAGGGTCACTAACAAAAGGTCATAAGTTGACATATTTCTTGTAGTGCCAGTCGCAAACAGGTCATCATCTTCGACCACGGCACCATTGCCGCAACACTGCTTCCTCCTTTCTTGACACCAGCGCTGAGAGGGCATGGACATCAATCCAACACACCTGCAACAGCCGTCGCCATCTTTGGCTTTGAGTAACGCGAAAAGTGTCCCTTCCGAAAGGAAGAGAACTCGAGTCATCCGACCGATCCAGCACCGCGGCCGGGCCATCCGCCCGGGCAAAGCAAGAACTCCCACCAGCATCAACGCAGAGGAAGGAGAAGAACAGCAACAACAAATCATACCAACAAGGAAGAAGAAAGGTCTTCGTCTCCCTGCCTTCATCATCCATCTGAGAATCCAAACGGCCAGTGCCGATGAACCTCCAACCACCATAGCCCGCGACCTCAACGAGATCCGGGGATCCCCAACACCGCTGGCTCCTAGACGAAGGCAAAAGCCTTGCCTGACCGCGAACGAAGCCCGGAGAAACTTATTCCGACGCGACACCACCGCAACGGCCTCGGCAGCGTCTCCCTCAACCCTAACCCTACCACACACCCACCTAGTGAACAGACATGTGATAAGTGGCACAGCATCACGTATCGAGGTTGATCTCTGCGTTCAACATGTGGCGAAAGGATAGACAATCAAAGATTTTTCGCTCTTCTTGCCCCTTTTCGGTTGGCGACTGTTAGGCGCCGGTGCGCCCGGTCCGCCCATAGCCGCACGATGCGCGTGTCCCAGACCACATGATTCCACCCGCCTCCACGCCCGCGTCTTCTTCCACGCAACAAATCCCGTAGGCCTCCTACTTCCTCTTCGTCCTTCCATGGCCTCCCGCTTGAAGCTTTGTGGCCGCCGCTGGCCGGTTCGTCGGTCGCTCACCGGCTCGCGTCGCTACTCGCGGGGCCCGCTCGCCGATTGGATTGTTGCAACAAAATCAATTGCTAAAAAACTGGTCCCAGTTCCGCTTCAGGCGGTTCCAGCAAAAATCAAAAGCTCATTGTAGCAAAATCAGTTAATGGTTACAGCAAAAAAACAAATGCAGCAAAAAATCAAAGAAGTACCTCGCCGCCACACCTCATGAAGAAATTTGGTTCCAACAAAAAAACACAAGGTTCCAGCAAATTAAATCGCGTTATTGCTCGCCGAGCCCCTGTTGCAACTGAGGGAGAAAGGCCGGTTCCATAGCCATTGAAGCTTTTTCCACCGTTGAAGCTTTTTTCCTATGGTGGAAGCTTTTTCCTCATGCCCTTGAAGCTTTTCCTTCCGCCGGATGAAGCTTTTCCACAGCCGTAGCTTTTCTTTCGTCTCCGTCACAAATATGAAGCTTCGTCACACGTCGAGCTGCATCCGCAGTAGCAATCCAGACTGACGCTTCCAGCAAAAAGAAACACTGCTTCCAGCCAAAAAAAAGTATGTTGGTCGATCCTCGCAGCTCTGAAGAAGCTGGTTCCAGCAAAACAAATTGATGCTTCCAACAAAAAAAACACTGCATCCAGCAAAAAAGGACATCTGAGATCGATAGCACGCCATACCTTCCAGCAAAAAAGCATTATTTCCAGCTCCGCCATTTGCAGGTTGCAACTTTTGCCTTGGCGGTTGCAGCTCCCTTCCCGGCCGGTTCCAGCTCCGCCACTTGCTGGTTCCAGCCCCGCCGCTTGCCGGTTCTAGCTCCCCCGTTTCCGGGTTGTAGCTTTGCCCCAGGCGCTTGCAACTCCATCGTAGCTGGTCCAGCTCCACCGCTCGCCAGTTGCGCACGGGTGGTACGCCATCACCGGCGTGGTTACCCTTCCCCCGTCGCAGCATCGTCGGCGCACAACAGCGCCTGCAACTCCCCTGCTTCATCGTCTCCTCCTTCAACAGGCGATCTGCGCGAGCACGGAGCACCCCGCCGCGGTTGCCTCTCACATGGGTGAAACGACATGGCGTGTGGCCGCCCTCCCCAGCGATTTGCCTTAGCGGGGGTAGGCGGCAGCCATGGCCACTCGCCGATCTGGAGCAGAGGGGAGGGGGTCGGTCGGTCATGCTCTGGAAGAGAAGGGAGAACGAGAAAAGAAATCGGAGGGGATAATGTTTCTCACCAGCTGTGGGTGGTCCCACTCACCTACACGGGTGAGCGTTGCTGGGTAGATGATGTGGCGTTCGACCAGCCGAGCGTTCGGCCGGCGCGCCGAATGCGAATGTTTCCCTTTTCGGTTTGATATGCTCCATCGCAGAGAGCACGGGTCTTTGCTTATCCTTTTTTTCCAAGAAGACCTAGGTCGTTTGAGGTTGGGGTTGTATTTGGCCAACGTGGGCCAATCTGGCATGGCCGTCGGGTCCAGATGCCCCATATCCATCTCACATATGGGATGGATATAAGGGGTGTATGACAACCCAAATAAATGGACTGGGTTTGAAGGGTCTAGTTGGGTGGGTATTTTTGGTCCGTCAGTATCCAAGTGACCAACCAGATGTATAGGAGAAAGTGGGTTGTTCGGTTGAAGATGCTCTAACGGTGTTTTCTTGGATGTTTCTGTGGTTGTAATAAATGGACTAGCCAAGAAAACCACTCTTTATCGATGCACGCCCCATGACCAACATCCGCTATCCTCGTTCAATTCCATGCGCGTGGGATGGGCTGACACATCTTGCGTGAGGAGGCCCGGGGGTCGATCAACTGAAGCGAAGCTGCATCGGCTTGGCAACCACATGGGAATTAGTTGCAATAAAAGAAAACCACATAAAAAATCTAGGTTAATAGAAAGGGAAACACTTACCAGCAACCGGCGGATAACAGAGGCGCGTCCGTCACCTTCCCTGCATGACAAGTGTTCTGCGTACTATCCTTCAATAAACTCGCTTTTGCAACAGGAGCTATGCTTCCGAAACATATGCGGGGTTGCAATACTTTACGACGGTTCTACATTTTATAACAAAACTTCTCTTGCGATTTTTTCTGCAATAAGACCTCGGATGCAAAAAAATAATACAAAAAACTATTGTTACAAAAAAATCCACAACAAAACCTGTGTTGCGGAAATAATTCCGCATTAAGACCTACGTTGCAGAAATAATTCCGCAGCAAGACCTACGTTGCAGAAATAATTCCGCAGCAAGACCTGTGTTGCAGTATGGAGGCACGTTCGGGATCCGATGACTCGCGACCCGGCCGGCTGATCTTTTAAAAAGATCAGCTGGCGGACACGTAGCACGCCCCTAATAGAAACCACTAATTTTTTTTGGCAAAAAGTATCCATCCTACCTAATCTTGTGTAAATAGGACTGATAGGTGGCTTTGCTCATTCCGATGACGAATCTGATAAGTGGGGCCTACTTGTCCGGGGCGAACTTTACAAATAACCTCAACCACCGCGCGCGTGTACCGTCAAGGCGCTTATTCCGCTCTGTTGGTCACGTAGCTAATGAGCAAACAAATAAGAGGATGCATTCCTTATCTCTTTTGATTTATGTGGAGGGACGTAAGAACACTTTTAAAACTTTTCATGAGACGAGGAAGGTGCACTTTTGGAGTACTTTTTGGATCAGAGCATTTCTTTTAGATAGTTCAAAACCAATATTTTGAAGTTGAGAGTGGTTTTTCTACACCCACCCTCCCATGCAAGAAAACATATAAAAAAAATCTGAAACTTTGTGAGAATAATCATCAACAAATGTTAGAGAGACTTGTAAACTTTGGTGGTCAAATGATGTCCAAGGAGCTGTTGTAGGGTGGAACCCTAGGTGGAGATCTTTCACGAATTGGAGGGGAATCCCCAAGAACAAGAGGAGCACAAAGGGAAGAACACAAGAGAAACACTCAAGAACAAGCCCAAATCACACATCCACTAGACTCACAAAACACATGAGATCCACAAGGTACACGAACAATCAAAGGGAAATAAGATACATGGTAGAGTTCATCCCAATCCTATGAGGAGAGAGGTCTTGATAATCCACAAGGATTCTTCTCCCGTGGGAGGTCTTGCATCCACTAGGGATCTTCTCCAAGGTGGAGGTCTTGGCCTCCAATGGAGTAGTCTCACTCTCTCAAGAGGAGAAGGTAGGAGCAAAGCTCACATACAAATGAGCTATCATATTTGCTAAACCTAGAAAGGAGGTGGAGGTGGTCTATTTATAGTCTAAGCCACGAAGGGGTAAGTGGCGAGGGATACAAGGCCAAAGGCCGACGGTTGCGCACAGGCAGGGCGGTAGTACCAGACCTCGGGCGGTAGTACCGCTTGGGAGCGGTAGTACCGCCTGTAAGCGGTAGTACCGCCCGTTCCAGACTGGACAGGCCATTCTTCTTCCGTCTTCGCTTCCACGCTTCCCTCGTTGATGGTGTAGGCGTTCCTTGGCACTTGCGCTCCTCCTCGTCGTCCGTGAAGCTCCGACAATACCTATGCATGCACACGAGTGGAGTGTCAAGTAGTATACCATCCTCGAAGGGGTCAAGTGAACACGTGTAAAGGGGAAGATTCACCTTTATGTATGAGAAGTAGATGGCGCACGTGTCACTTGCCAAATGGGCTCTTGACATGGTGATGTCCGTAGGATGCTCCGCATCATCTCCTCCCCCTTGGGAAAGATCCGACCTCGGATCGAGAACCAAATCACCATGGGAAAGAGATGGCGTCGCCGTGTAGAAGTGGATGATCACCAAGTACTCATCATCTTGAAGCTCAAAGAAATAAGCATGCATCACAAGTAAGTTGTCCAAGTCTCCAAGATCAATAATCATGGCATGGTTGCACTCAAGGTATGTGGATATGAGGGATGCACCAAATTGAGACAAGTGACAATGATCAATGTATATCATGTGAAAGGCATGAACATATATGTCATCAACCCAAGAAAGCAAGTAAGAGTGGAACATGGGAGATGCAACATAGCGAGCAATCATGGTGATCAAGTCAAACATGCTAGTAGTGCGAAGATGCAACGTACTAGAGGTAATCATGGCAAGCATGTCATGTGTGCAAATAGTGAGCATACGTGATGCACATGGCATAGCACAAGCATGAAAGCAAGATATGAGCAAAATAGCATCAATGTGTTGATGAGAGGCCATATGGAAATAGTAATGGGATATCATGACTCTCCCAACACAAGAATCAACAATAGCATGGGGCACCACGAAATCTTGGCAATAGCTACTAGTATCTCCTCCAAGCATGCAAATACACATAGAAGTGGCATAATAGTGAATCATGTGTAAAGGCAAACAAGGGTCACAATTGCATGGCAAAGTCATAGCAAGAGGCATAACATGCAAAGTGAACACGATAGTATGGGCATAAGATGACAAGTGGTAAATAACCCATAGCTGTGTGAGAGCCAAGTAAAAGAGATGCGTGTAGTCGTTGCGCGAAGAGAACGGTGGTAGGCACAATCCACGGGATCCCAAAGCGTCGTCGCTCTCAAGAGCTCGTTTTGTCAACTCATGGGATTGTGAGGTTGACAAATGTTCATGAGTACCTACACAAAACAAAGACAAAGAAAAAATAGTGTGTGCGTGGTAGATGTACACATCATCCATCATGATGCGCACGTGCATGTGTTGGTTAGCACAAAATAGCCAATGCTCAAATAAATGAGATGCGTGATAAGGAAACATGTCATCCATCATGAGAGGTTTGTTGTTATCTATGGCATAATGGAGACTCATATTGTGTAATACATCATGAGAAGTATGTAGAGCATTGTTATTCGTGGAATGCATATGGTGCACACAATCATGGTAATCATGCAATGGATGGGATGGATTAAAATCTCCTAAAATGTATGAGGAAACTATGGGGGTCTCCTCATGAGCAATATTTGAAACATCATATGGAGAAAATTGACAACATCCAAAACAATGCATATCCCAAGCTATGTGGTCATGGCATGTCATATGAGATAAATGATGCAAAGGGAGCATATCAATATCATCACAAGAAAAACAAATGCCAATAACCATGGGCTTGTCATCTATGCCATATGTGCAAATTGGGTTTATTTTAATGGCATATGCATAGTTACTACAATGAGATTGCAAATATGACATACGAGTGATCTCATGCATAGCATATGACAAGTCAATCAGACTATCAAACATGATGTGACCTAAAGAATGATCACAAGAGATCCTATGCAACATGGCATCACAACTAATAGACTCCACATGGCAATCATCATACACATCATAAATGGGTAATGTATCCCATGAGGTAGTCGAACTAGCATGAAGCATGGCAATAGGTGGATCAACATCATGCAAGCAATCAATGTTACAAATGTCCACTAGTGGGACTAGAGCATCACCTTCACCTATATTACCTTGTTCATTCCACTCAAGTGGTGTAGGTGAGGTGGCAAAGACCAAATGGTGGTCATCTTCATCTTGATGGAACCATGTGGGGGGTGCGTCATAATCCACACCATGGCCATCTTCTTGTCCATAGGAAGGACGAAGTCGTCGCGGATCGGCGCGTCATCATAAATGGAACCTAGCACCAAATGAGAAGACACAATAGAGGTAGAGGTGAAGTTGTTAGAAATCAAAATGGCCTCACATGCCCTATCAACTACCTCACTCTCTATATGTGGTGGTGGCTCACTCACTCCCTCAAGGTAGGTGCACTCAATGTCACATATGGTGGAGTCACTCAAGTGGTGGTGGTGGTAACTCTCCTCACATGGGAATTGTGGCAGCTCATCATATATGGGGCTAGTGGTGAAGTCACTCTCACTATCAATATGGTGGCAAAAGTTACTCAAGTCATCATACGTCGTCGTGGTCGAAGGGAAAATCCCATGCTCAACCATCTCGTCACCATCGTCGCGGATGAAGGCCGAAGATGGCACATCATCACTAGTAGATATAGGGTCATCAGACCCGGTTCGTTTGGGCCTTTAGCCCCGGTTCCTGAACCGGGACAAGAGTGTCGGTACTAATGCTCTGACCCTTTAATCCCGGTTCAATCCAGAACCGGGGCAGATGGGTGTCCACGTGGCCTGTGCGCCGAGCCCAGGCAGGAGGGGCTTTGGTCCCGGTTGATGGTGCCAACCGGGACCAAAAGGCATCCACGCGTCAGCATTTCTGTGGCTGTGG
>LR738713.1:743759370-743771321 GCA_902687465.1 Secale cereale
ATGCATACAGAGAGAAGTAATATCGACCACCTCTCCTTCTCCGAGAGATTGGTCGAACAACAAGTTCTCGTATATCTATCCGACACTACCGGGTACATATATACAATAATTATCTCTTACAAATATAATCTCCTATCATATGGATGCATGGTCCACATAGTATTCTCCGTCTTCAGCGATCACGTGTTCAAGGAAGAATGCCGCCAATTCCTCTTGAATTGCTCGCAGACGATCTGGTGTTAGGAGTTCATCCCGCATCCGAAACATCTAATTTGAAGTAGGGGGTCAATACATGAAATGATGCTATAAATTTGTGAATATTATTGATTGCTTACGCACTTCAAATTGTGCTTCAGAGTAGACCCGCTCACAGGTCGTGTGGCGGATGGACTCGCAAATGTAGTATCCACAGTAATCATTCCCGGGTTCCTGCCACAACCACTTTACAAGAAATAGAGGTCAATCAAACTGATAAGCAAGAATGCCAAATTGGTATTGATGAAACTAGCGCTTGAATCAAGATATAGGAGATGCGAGCGCGGAACATGCTACTATATAGTACTTACTTTCGGGTATCTAAATTCTAGCTTCTTCGACAGTCCCGGAGCTTTTTTGGTGAATTTTCTCCAAACCCTGCCAGACAAAGAAAACAATTAGTTGATATCAGAAATGAAGTTGCTGATAAATATGCATGGTGGATAATATTGATCGATTTAACTTACCTGACGAGCATTTGAGTCATGTCCGCATACTCCTCGGGATCTTTACGTTTAGAGTCCAAGACAGTTACTACTCCCTTCTCAAGCTTAATCTCTAAGAGAATATAGTGGAAGCTGCGCACGCATGCATGAACTCATCAATTACATCACTATATATAACCTTGACTGATATATAAGGGAAACCAAATATGCACAAGACAGTAACACTCACTTGAAGTTGTAAGGAAAGAGTATTATATCTTTGTTTTCATTTACCACCAACGATCATAGCAAGTTGGTCTCGGTATCGTCGGGACGCAATTTAACCTCGGTTGCATCTATGAGGTATGTGTTAATGAACCCAATATCACCTACTTGTCTTTTCTTCAATTCGACGATCTTCAATCTGCATAATATAGCGAGGATAATTATAAATACATGCAATGAAGATCAGCTATATAGAGAGACTTAATGACAGAAGTAGTACTACTTACACACAGTAGCAGGTGACCGTTGTTTTATCGAGGGCCAATTGATTGAAAAACTGATAGAACTCCTCAAATGGAACAGGCAACAGTTCAATTCCGACGAGGTCATGCTCCGGTTTAACTATCAAATACAAGCTATCCCTCCCCCCAAACTCTCTGGAGATTTTCAAGTACCAATCATGCAATCTTCGCATATTCGTTGATAGAGATCTTTCATTTTTGACGAGAGGCTTTTTGTACTCGTATCTTTCTATCTGCACGTCCAAGAAATCATACTGTACATCGTCGGACACGTAATCTGCAAGATTGGTATAACCGGGCACCATCCTCGGATCATTAGCGACCATGTCGCTAGACACCTTGAGCGGGGGGCACGATTGGTCCGCTTGTTCGCCGAGCTGGGCAATTTGTTTCCCAGCTCGTCCTTCTGCTAACCTTTGATCACTTTTAGTACTTCCCGACCGCTTCGCTTCTTGAAATGTCTTTTGAATCATGCGGTCATAGTTGCCCTTCGGCTTACTTTTCGCTGGTTGCTTCAGGGCAGCAAGAGTGCGTTTTGCTTTCACCGCATCTATCTTCTCCTCCGGAGGTGGATGTCTCTGTGCTTTCAACCCTTCAAGCCAGTCCTTCACTTCGCCTTGAGCTATCTTCGTGTTTTCCTCGTCGGACCTCTCATATGGTAACTTCTCTAGAGGCGTGAGAGAAGGACCGAATCTGCATCGCTGATACGTCCAAAACGTATCTATAATTTCTGCTTGCTCCATGCCACTTTTGGGTGATATTGCTATGATATTCATACACTTCCATACACTTTTGATCATATTTGGACTAACTTACTAATCCAGTGCACCCCAGTGCCAGTTTCTGTTTTCGGCTGTTTTTGTATTTCAGGTTTTCACGTTTCGAGAACTGCCAGGAAAAATCCAGAAAAATTATATAAAAAATCAGCGTTCCGGAAACAACACTGCGTCCGAAGGGTAGCCTGGGGGGGGGGCACCAGGGCTCCAGGCGCCCTGGCGGCGCGCCCCCCTGGGCCGCGCCGGGGGGCGCCTGGGCCCCCCGAAGCCCGTCCGGTGCCCCCCTTTGGCATATATTTAGAGGGTCCTCCGAAACCCTCAGAGGAGGAACTCTTTTCGTGATCCCATCTCTGTTCCGCCTCCGCCGCCGCTTCCAAGATCGGGAGCACCAGGAGAACTCTTCCCGGCACCCTGCCGGAGGGGAGGATCACCACCGGGAGCTTCTCCACCACCATGGACGCCTCCCGGATGACTCGTGAGTAGTCTCCCTTGGACCATGAGTCCATGACCAGTAGCTATGTGATGTTCTCCTCCCGTTCTTGTGCTTCACTAATTAGTCCTCGTGAGCTGCCCTACATGATCGAGGCACCTATGTAATCCTTATGCTGTTGCTATGTTGAGTTTGCTGGGATCCGATGGATTATGAGATTATGTTCAGATTGATCTTGAGTAATATATTTGATTCACCTCTTTTATATTTATGTTCGTAAGTAATTCTTGCATGTTCTCCGATGTTATTTATTGCTTTGGCCGAGTAGTAGGTAGTGACTCCAAGAGGGAACGTTATGCTTGATTGTGGGTTCATGCCCCTCGATGACTAGCTTGAGTGACAGAAACATGAGTCTAGGGGATGTGCTGTTGCCACAAGGGGGAAAACAACGGTGCTTGTGCCCGCGGGTGCAAGGATTGTTTACTTTACGCAAAGTTCTTTTAATGCAGTTGTCTGTTGCATTGAGTTTACACTATGGGTGGGACTCGCAACTTAATACCAGCGAGATGCTCTGGATAGATATCTCAAGGTGGATGATTAGTAGTAGGCATTGATGGATTTCGGTCTACTTACTTTGCGTACCGCCCATGCTTTGAACCTCAACCTTTCTTGCAATGTAGTCAGCATTGGTTTGCGTTCGTGGTCCTGTCAATTGCCCAGCTGTAATTTGTTTACCTCACATAGCTGTTTTATCGTCTTTTGGGAGAGAGACATCACTAGTGAACATCATGAGACTCCGGTCCTTAATACCATCATTGATCACACCCGCTATTTACTTTTCGTTATTATGTACTACTGCAAAAACACTATCTATCACTACTATCATTGCTTTTAACCCTTTGTGAACTACAAGGCCGGAGGGATTGACAACCTCTCTGTACTCGTTGGGAGCAAAGTTATTTGTATTTGTGTGCAGGTCCACGTTGATTGCTAATTGCGCCGTTAGCAGTTGACACCTACTTGTTGAACCTAGGAGTCTATGGGGATTCGATCCTTGGCATCTTTGCTAAGGGAAAACACTTCTACTTACTGCATCTTACACCTTCCACTTGGGGTAACCAACGAGGGGTTCGAGGCCCATCAAGGAGTATTTTCTGGCGCCGTTGCCGGGGACTCCACTCTTCAGGATAGGGGAGTTGCATGCTATCTTTTACCTTTGCTTTTTAGTCTTGTTAGTTTACCTTTCAGTTTTAGCTTTAGTACCTTTTTATCGAAAATCACAAAAATAGTTATCTTACTTGCTTGCTACTATGGGTTCCACCGAGAACACCAAGTTGTGTGACTTCACTAGTTACAACAACGATGACTTTATCAGCACACCTATCACTACACCTGCCACTTCAGCACCTTCATATGAAATTAAACCTGCTTTACTGAACTTAGTCACGAGAGAACAATTCTCCGGTGCTGGAGATGATGCTGCTTTACACTTGAACAACTTTGTTGAACTTTGTGATACGCAAAAGTACCATGAAATAGATGGTAATATTGTTAAGCTTAAGCTTTTTCCTTTCTCCTTGAGAGGAGGAGCTAAAATTTGGTTTCAGTCTTTGCCTAGAAATAGCATAGATTCTTGGGACAAGTGCAAAGATGCTTTTATTGGAAAATACTATCCACCTGCTAAAATTATCCAACTTAGAAGTAACATAATGAATTTTAAACAATTGGATAATGAACACGTTGCCCAAGCTTGGGAACGTATGAAATCTCTTATCAAGAACTGCCCTACTCACGGTTTGACTACTTGGATGGTTATCCAAACTTTTTATGCAGGCTTGAACTTTACCTCGCGGAACTTGTTAGATTCGGCCGCGGGAGGAACTTTTATGTCAACTACACTGGGTGCTGCCACAAAACTTCTCGATGAGATGATGACCAACTATTCGCAATGGCACACCGAACGCGCTCCAACAGGTAGGAAGGTAAACTCTGTCGAGGAGATTTCCTCCCTTAATGAAAAAGTTGACTTGATCATGTCTCTACTTTCGAAGCAATCTACTGTTGATCCTCCTGATGTTCCTTTAAATTCCTTGATTGCTCAAGAACAAGTAGATGTGAATTTTATCTCTAGAAACAATTTTAACAACAATGCTTATAGGAGTAATTTTGGTAGCAATCCTAGACCGTTCCCCTCTAACTCTTATGGGAACAATAATGCTTATTCTAGTACCAAGAACTCCACTACTGAACTAGAGACTATGCTTAGAGATTTCATCACTACCCAAAAAGCCTTTAATAAGAATGTAGAAGAGAAACTACATAAACTAGATGATCTTTCTTTTAAGGTAGACCACTTAGCCAATGAGGTAAAATTGCTAAAGATTAAAACTTCTCCTCTTGAGGAGAGGGAAGTCACTCCTATAAATGCTATTCAAGTGCAAATTAATGAAAACATTAGGATGATGGCTAAACTTAAAGAAAGATGGGCTAGAGAAAGGGAGGAAGAGGATAGAATTAAGAGCCTCCCTACCCACCACACTGTTGCTACTATCCAAGTTGTTGAGGATGTTCACACTCTTAGCACCCAATGTACTCCTGGTCCCAATGGACCTATTAATGGTGATGCTATGACTATAGAAACTACCAAACAAGTGAACCTTAAGGACACCACTACCACTTTACTTGATGCTCGTGACCTTGATTTTGATAATTGCACTCTTACCGAAGTTATTGATTTCCTTCACAAGATGTCTAGAGACCCCCGCACTAGCACGCTTAACCTTGCCTTCACAGAGCATATCACTAATGCTCTCATCAAAGCTAGGGAGGAGAAACTTAGAGTAGAAGCCTCCATACCTAGAAAGCTAGAAGATGGTTGGGATCCTATGATAACAATTAATTTGAATGACTTCTCTTGTTATGCATTATGTGATGTTGGTGCTAGTACCTCTGTTATGCCCAAAAGAATATATGATATGCTTAAATTGAAACCTTATGATTCTTGTTCTTTTGGCGTTCGTCTCGTTGATTCTTCCATAAAGAAACCTTTGGGGAGGATCGACGATGTTCTTATTGTTGTCAATGATAATTATGTGCCCGTTGATTTTACTATTATGGATATTGAATGTGATCCTTCATGTCCAATTATTTTGGGACGTCCTTTTTTGCGCACCGTTGGTGCTATCATTGACATGAAAGAGGATAATATTAAATTTCAGTTTCCTCTCAAGAAAGGGATGGAACACTTCCCTCGAAAGAAGATCAAGTTACCTTTTGAGTCCGTTGTACGGGCTAGCTATTCTTTTACTCTTGATAAAACTTGATCTCTATGCATTATGCCTAGCTTAAAGGCATAAAAGAAAGCGCTTTTGGGAGGCAGCCCACATGAATAATTTTTTTGCTTTTGTTGTGTCTTGATGTTGTTTACTGCTGTAGCATCATCATTGTATCTTTGCTTTTCATATTTGTGCCAAGTATAGCCTCTGATTGCTAGAAAGTTCAAAAGTTGTGAGGTGCTGTCCAGGAAACAGATTATGTCCTTGGATAGAAAAATTCGTATAAAATCACCCGATCATCTTTTTGGTCTGAATTTTTTCGACAGCGTTCTATATATAATTGTCTTTCGTGCGTCTGTTCTGAGTTTTTTGATTTGAGTTGCAGAAGTATCCCGAATAGATCAATTACTACCTGCTGTTCTGTTTTTCACAGATTCTGTCCTGTTTTGCCTTTCCTTCACTTTGCAAATCAAGAACTTGCTTTTTCCTTGCAAAAACCTTTTGGCAATCTTGAGAAACAGTAGAACTTCAAGAATATCTTTATTTCCAGCAAGGTATAATTATTTTATTAAGGATACTAACCTCGCTAATCAGATTATGATGAGTTATGTATGAAGGGAGTTTTCAAGTGTGCGAGGGAAGATGATAAAAAGATTCAGGAGTGTCAAGCGCTCAAGCTTGGGGATGCCCCCATGCACCCCCAAGAAATATTCAAGGAGACTCAAGCGTCTAAGCTTGGGGATGCCCCCGTGCATCCCCTTCTCCATCAACATTATCAGTTCGTCTTTCGTTTTGCTATATTTTTATCACTTCATGTGTTATGTGCTATGCTTGGAGCGTCTTGATTTTAGTTTTCTTTTTAGTTTTTCATAATGAGTCGGAACTCAGCATTCCTTTATGTGGGAGAGAAACACGCTCCACTTCTACCTAGAACATAACATAGAATTTTCATGACTATCTTTGCTGTGTGTGTTCTTTGTCTTTTAATAGCTACTATCATGCTCTGCTCTTAGTATCCATGCTTATCTTTTCAAAGAGCTTTTGTTTAGTTGGTTGCTTGAACTCTCTTTAATTATCATGCTCACCTTATTAAGAGAGTTTGCTTCCGTTGCATTGGTTAATGTGTCTATGATAAAGATGCTACTTGCATAATGGTGCTTAGTAGTTCAGGTTTTCTTATTGTTAATCTCAAATAGCTGGGGGGGGGTTCCCAATGTGTTATTGGAGTACCAACTTGATTTGTTTGCCTATGATATGGTATGGTTTAGTAATATCTTCCTTCGAGAATTTACTTTGATTGACTTGGCGTATGCTCACGCATATTTAAGACTGTAAAGAAAGTCTGTCAAGCCTTGATGATCTTTTGTTTCTGAGTAGCGATATAACTACCATGCCTGATTCAATATTGCTTTGTTGCTCTGCATGATTATGACCGTCATTGCTCTCTTAGTTGGTCGCTCTCAGTCTTTTTGCTAACCTCCACCTGTACTAAGCAAACTAACTTGGCAATGCATAGCTCATGGGAAAGTAGCTTAAAAACTATTGTGGTAAAGAATATGTTGCCTATGTATCTTATTTCTTATAAGTTGCTTGCTGAGCGGTAACCATATTTCTGGGGACGCCATCAACTGTCACACTTTTGTTGAATATCATGTGAGTTGCTATGCATGTTCGTCTTGTCTGAAGTAAGGGTGATTTACCGTGGGTTGAATGAATATGCATATTGTTAGAGAAGAACATTGGGCCGCCAACCAAAGCCATGTATCATGGTGGAAGTTTTAGCTTGGACGTTGATCCTCAATCTCTTATGAGAATATGCTTATGCATTAAAGAGGAGTCCATCATATATTTTCTATGTTGTCCCGGTATGGATGTCCTCAAGTTGAGATCTATCAAAAACGAGAAATCAAATGCGATTTATCTCCTTGGACCTTTGTACAGGTGGCATAGAGGTACCCCTTTGTGACACTTGGTTGAAACATATGTAATGCAATGATAACCCATGGAAATCCGAGCTAATTAGGACAAGGTGCGAGCACTATTGGTATTCGATGCATGAGGCTTGCAACTTATAGGATGTCTTATGCATGACACAAATGAAGTACTACTACCGTTGAGAAAATTGCTTCCATGTTTTCAAAATAAAAAGCTCTAGCACTTAACCATTTTTTTACTTTTATGTTAAAGCACCAACTACTGAGAGCATGATTGTCATTCTGAGTGTAATGTGCATTGTCCCAAAGTAGCATTGTCTTTTGCATGATTGTGATATCGTTTATTCTGAAATCATTGTATCTAGTCGTCACTTAAACCTTGAAGGTGCCCCTGCATTTATGTTTTGCATCACTAAAGGGGGCAAGCTAGATATTACTTTATCATATTTTGCACATCATGTTCATTGCAAATCTTTTTGATGTTTCAGTTTCATGTTGTAAAACTTTCAGTCATTTGTGATTTTCTCATGAGGCAACTTAATTACTATAGATTCATTGTCTCAGTAAGCTTTTGTCATATGACTATAAAAAGTCCTATATGGTTAATAGCATGTCACCACAGAAATTATTCTTGTTATCATTTACCTACTCGAGGACGAGCAGGAATTAAGCTTGGGGATGTTGATACGTCCAAAACGTATCTATAATTTCTGCTTGCTCCATGCCACTTTTGGGTGATGTTGCTATGATATTCATACACTTCCATACACTTTTGATCATATTTGGACTAACTTACTAATCCAGTGCACCCTAGTGCCAGTTTCTGTTTTCGGCTGTTTTTGTATTTCAGGTTTTCACGTTTCGAGAACTGCCCAGAAAAATCCAGAAAAATTATATAAAAAATCAGCATTCCGGAAACAACACTGCGTCCGAAGGGCAGCCTGGGGAGGGCCACCAGGGCTCTAGGCGCCCTGGCGGCGCGCCCCCCCTGGGCCGCGCCGGGGGAGCGCCAGGGCCCCCCGAAGCCCGTCCGGTGCCCCCCTTTGGCATATATTTAGAGGGTCGTCCGAAACCCTCAGAGGAGGAACTCTTTTCGCGATCCCATCTCTGTTCCGCCGCCGCCGCCGCTTCCAAGATCGGGAGCACCAGGAGAACTCTTCCCGGCACCCTGCCGGAGGGGAGGATCACCACCGGGAGCTTCTCCACCACCATGGACGCCTCCCGGATGACTCGTGAGTAGTCTCCCTTGGACCATGAGTCCATGACCAGTAGCTATGTGATGTTCTCCTCCCGTTCTTGTGCTTCACTAATTAGTCCTCGTGAGCTGCCCTACATGATCGAGGCACCTATGTAATCCTTATGCTGTTGCTATGTTGAGTTTGCTGGGATCCGATGGATTATGAGATTATGTTCAGATTGATCTTGAGTAATATATTTGATTCACCTCTTTTATATTTATGTTCATAAGTAATTCTTGCATGTTCTCCGTTGTTATTTATTGCTTTGGCCGAGTAGTAGGTAGTGACTCCAAGAGGGAACGTTATGCTTGATTGTGGGTTCATGCCCCTCGATGACTAGCTTGAGTGACAGAAACATGAGTCTAGGGGATGTGCTGTTGCCACAAGGGGGAAAACAACGGTGCTTGTGCCCGCGGGTGCAAGGATTGTTTACTTTACGCAAAGTTCTTTTAATGCAGTTGTCTGTTGCATTGAGTTTACACTATGGGTGGGACTCGCAACTTAATACCAGCGAGATGTTCTGGATAGATATATCAAGGTGGATGATTAGTAGTAGGCATTGATGGATTTCGGTCTGCTTACTTTGGCGTACCGCCCATGCTTTGAACCTCAACCTTTCTTGCAATGTAGTCAGCATTGGTTTGCGTTCGTGGTCCTGTCAATTGCCCAGCTGTAATTTGTTTACCTCACATAGCTGTTTTATCGTCTTTTGGGAGAGAGACATCACTAGTGAACATCATGAGACTCCGGTCCTTATTACCATCATTGATCACACCCGCTATTTACTTTTCGTTATTATTTACTATTGCAAAACACTATCTATCACTACTATCATTGCTTTTAACCCTTTGTGAACTACAAGGCCGGAGGGATTGACAACCTCTCTGTACTCATTGGGAGCAAAGTTATTTGTATCTGTGTGCAGGTCCACGTTGATTGCTAATTGCGCTGTTAGTAGTTGACACATACTTGTTGAACCTAGGAGTCTTAATTTGGGGATTCGATCCTTGGCATCTTTGCTAAGGGAAAACACTTCTACTTACCGCATCTTACACCTTCCACTTGGGGTAACCAACGAGGGGTTCGAGGCCCATCAATCGCCTCCCGCCTCTGGCTGTACTGCTAGACGTCGCCAGACCAGACGAAGCGGCTGTCTTTTTTCCTTGCTTACGCGCCGGAGCAGGAGCAGCCGGAGCGGCGGCAGGTCTCTTCCGCCCTTGCTGACTAGGCGGAGAAGGAGGAGCAGGCTGGCTGCTCGGGCGCGCCGGCGGCGAAGGAGGCGGAGTGCCGCCACGCGCTGGCGGCGAAGGAGGCGGTGTGCCGCCACGCACCGGAGAAGGAGCCGGAGTGCCCTGATCATCACTCGCCGGAGGAGGAGGCGGTGGAGGAGGCGGAGTGCCCTGACTCGCCGGAGGAGGAGGAGGAGGAGGCGGAGGCGTCCAGTTGATAATGTTGATGAGGTCCTTCCGCCATAGGCATGGGGTCTTCAGTGAAGAACCCAGTCGAGTCTCCCCTTCACCGGTAGGGTGGTCAAGCTGGAGCTCCTCAAATCCCTCCGTTATTTCATCCACCATCACCCTAGCATATCCTTCTGGAATCGGCCGGCAGTGAAAAGTGTCGCCGGGTCCAGAAGGATAAACAGAGCCAGCAGCCGCCTTGACCTTCAGATTCATCCACTGCGCCATAAGGTGGCAATTTTGTGCCTGCGTGATAGCATCCACGGGATACCTGGCAGTGATGGGCCTCTAACCCCTCATTGGTTACCCCAAGTGGAAGGTGTAAGATGCAGTGTTGTGGAAGTTTTTCCCTTAGCAAAGATGCCAAGGATCGAATCACCAGAGACTCCTAGGTTCAACAAGTAGGTGTCAACTGCTAACGGCGCCAGATATTAGCAATCAACGTGGACCTGCACACAGATACAAATAACTTTGCTCCCAACGAGTACAGAGAGGTTGTCAATCCCTCCGGCCTTGTAGTTCACAAAGGATTAAACGCAAATGATAGTAGTGATAGATAGTGTTTGCAATAGTAAGTAAAAGCAAAAAGTAAATAGCGGATGTGATCAATGATGGTAATATGGACCGGAGTCTCATGATGTTCACTAGTGATGTCTCTCTCCCAAAAGACGATAAAACAGCTATGTGAGGTAAACGAATTACAGCTGGGCAATTGACAGGACCACGAACGCAAACCAATGCTGACTACATTGCAAGAAAGGTTGAGGTTCAAAGCATGGGCGGTACGCCAAAGTAAGTAGACCGAAATCCATCAATATCTACTACTAATCATCCACCTTGAGATATCTATCCAGAACATCTCGCTGGTATTAAGTTGCGAGCCCCACCCATAGTGTAAACTCAAAGCAACAGACAACTGCATTAAAAGAACTTTGCGTAAAGTAAACAATCCTTGCACCCGCGGGCACAAGCACCGTTGTTTTCCCCCTTGTGGCAACAGCACATCCCCTAGACTCATGTTTCTGTCACTCAAACTAGTCATCGAGGGGCATGAACCTACAATCGAGCATAACGTTCCCTCTTGGAGTCACTACCTATTACTTGGCCAAAGCAATAAATAACAACGGAGAACATGCAAGAATTACTTATGAACATAAATATAAAAGAGGTAGATCAAATATATTACTCAAGATCAATCTAAACATAATCTCATAATCCATCGGATCCCAGCAAACTCATCATAGCAACAGCATAAGGATTACATATGTGCCTCGATCATCTAGGGCAGCTCACGAGGACTAATTAGTGAAGCACAAGAACGGGAGGAGAACATCACATAGCTACTGGTCATGGACTCATGGTCCAAGGGAGACTACTCACGACTCATCCGGGAGGCGTCCATGGTGGTGGAGAAGCTCCCGGTGGTGATCCTCCCCTCCGGCAGGGTGCTGGGAAGAGTTCTCCTGGTGCTCCCGATCTTGGAAGCGGCGGCGGCGGTGGAACAGAGATGGGATCGCGAAAAAGAGTTCCTGTTCTGAGGGTTTCGGAGGAAGCTCTAAATATATGCCAAAGGGGGACACCAGACGGGGCTCAGGGGGCCCAGGCGCCCCCCGGCGCGGCCCAGGGGGGGGGGG
>LR738713.1:743771331-743787731 GCA_902687465.1 Secale cereale
AGCCTTGGTGCCCCCCCCCGGCTGTCCTTCGGGCGCAAGGATGTTTCCGGAACGCTGATTTTTAATATAATTTTTCTGGATTTTTCCTGGCAGTTCTCGTAACGTGAAAACCTGAAATACAAAAACAGCCGAAAACAGAAACTGGCACCGGGGTGCACTGGATTAATAGGTTAGTCCTGTTGGGGAACGTAGTATTTTAAAATTTTCCTACGATCACACAAGATCTATCTACCAGATGCATAGCAACGAGAGGGAAGAGTGTGTCTACGTACCCTCGTAGACCGGAAGCGGAAGCGTCAAGTGACGCGGTTGATGTAGTCGAACTTCTTCGCGATTCAACCGATCAAGCACCGAACGTATGGTACCTCCGCGTTCAGCACACGTTCAGCTTGATGACGTCCCACGAGCTCTTGATCCAGTTGAGCTTCACGAGAGAGTTTCGTCAGCACGACGGCGTGGTGACGGATATGATGTATTTACCGGCGCAGGGCTTCGCCTAAGCACTGCAACGGTATGACCGAGGTGTGTTTCTGTGGAGGGGGGCACCGCACACGGCTGGAACAATTCAACTTGTGTGTCTTTGGGTGCCCCCCTGCCCCCGTATATAAAGGAACAAGAGGGGAGGGCCGGCCGGCCTCCTATGGTGCGGCTAGGGCAATCCTACTAGGAATAGGATTGCAATCCTATTCCTAGTAGGAGTCCACCAAGAAGGAAGAGAGGGAAAGGAAAAGAGGGAGAGGTGGCGCCCCCCCAATCCTAGTCCAACTAGGATCACTAGGTGGGGCGCCGGCCAGCCTCTATGGGCTGCCTCTCTCCTTTCCTCAAGGCCCACTATGGACCATCCCCCTTCGTAGGGGGTTCCGGTAACCCCCTCCGGCAATCCAGTTAAATCCGAAACTTTTCCGGAACACTTCCGGTATCCGAATATAGTCGTCCAATATATCAATCTTTATGTCTCGGACATTCCGAGACTCCTTGTCATGTCCGTGATCTCATCCGGGACTCTGACCTACCTTGGGTACATCAAAACTCATAAACTCATAATACCGATCGTCATCAAACGTTAAGCGTGCGGACCCTACGGGTTCGAGAACTATGTAGACATGACCGAGACTCATCTCCGGTCAATAACCAATAGCGGAACCTGGATGTTCATATTGGCTCCTACATATTCTACGAAGATCTTTATCGGTCAAACCGCATAACAACATACGTTGTTCCTTTTGTCATCGGTATGTTACTTGCCCGAGATTCGATCGTCGGTATCTCCATACCTAGTTCAATTTCGTTACCGGGAAGTCTCTTTACTCGTTCTGTAACACATCATCTTGTGACTAACTCATTAGTCTTTTGCTTGCAAGGCTTATTGTGATGTGTGTTACCGAGAGGGCCCAGAGATACCTCTCCGACATTCGGAGTGACAAATTCTAATCTTGATCTATGCCAACACCACGAATACTTTTGGAGACACCTGTAGAGCATCTTTATGATCACCCAGTTACGTTGTGACGTTTGATGGCACACAAGGTGTTCCTACGGTATTCGGGAGTTGCATAATCTCATAGTCATAGGAACATGTATAAGTCATGAAGAAAGCAATAGCAGTAAAACTAAACGATCATAGTGCTATGCTAACGGATGGGTCTTGTCCATCACATCATTCTCCTAATGATGTGATCCCGTTGATCAAATGACAACTCATGTCTATGGCTAGGAAACATAGCCATCTTTGATCAATGAGCTAGTCTAGTAGAGGCATACTAGGGACATACTGTTTTGTCTATGTATTCACACATGTACTAAGTTTCCGGTTAATACAATTCTAGCATGAATAATAAACATTTATCATGATATAAGGAAATATAAATAACAACTTTATTATTGCCTCTAGGGCATATTTCCTTCAGTCTCCCACTTGCACTAGAGTCAATAATCTAGCTCACATCGCCATGTGATTTAATACCGATAGTTCACATCGTTATGTGAATAACACCCATAGTTCACATCGCCATGTGACCAACACCCAAAGGGTTTACTAGAGTCAATAATCTAGTTCACATCGCTATGTGATTAATACCCAAGAGTAATAAGGTGTGATCATGTTTTGCTTGTGAGAGAAGTTTAATCAACGGGTCTGTTACATTCAGATCCGTATGTATTTCGCAAATTTCTATGTCTATAATGCTCTGCATAGAGCTACTCTAGCTAATTGCTCCCACTTTCAATACGCATCCAGATTGATACTTAGAGTCATCTGGATTTAGTGTCAAAGCTTGCATCAGCGTAACCCTTTACGACGAACTCTTTATCACCTCCATAATCGAGAAACATTTCCTTAGTCATCCAGTTACTAAGGATAATTTTGACCGCTGTACAGTGATCTACTCCTGGATCACTATTGTACCCCCTTGACAAACTCATGGCAAGGTACACAACATGTTTGGTACACAGCATGGCATACTTTATAGAACCTATGGCTGAGGCATAGGGAATGACTTTTATTCTCTCTATATTTTTCTGCCGTGGTCTGGCTTTGAGTCTTACTCAACTTCACACCTTACAAGTCAGGCAAGAACTCCTTCTTTGACTGATCCATTTTGAACTACTTCAAAATCTTATCAAGGTATGTACTCATCGAAAGTCTTATCAAGCGTCTTGATCTATTTCTATAGATCTTGATGCCCAATATGTAAGCAGCTTCACCAAGGTCTTTCTTTGAAAAACTTTTTTCAAACACTCCTTTATGCTTTCCAGAAAATTCTACATCATTTCCGATCGACAATATGTCATTCACATATACTTATCAGAAAGGTTGTAGTGCTCCCACTCACTTTCTTGTAAATACAGGCTTCACCGCAAGTCTGTATAAATCTATATGCTTTGATCAACTTATCAAAGCGTATATTCCAACTCCGAGATGCTTGCACCAGTCCATAGATGGATCGCTGGAGCTTGCACATTTTGTTAGCACCTTTAGGATTGACAAAACCTTCTGGTTGCATCATATACAATTCTTCTTTAATAAATCCATTAAAGAATGCAGTTTTGTTATCCATTTGCCAGATTTCATAAAAATGCGGCAATTGCTAACATGATTCGGACAGACTTAAGCATCGCTACGGGTGAGAAAGTCTCATCGTAGTCAACTCCTTGAACTTGTCGAAACCCTTTCGCAACAAGTCGAGCTTTGTAAACAGTAATATTACCGTCTGCGTCGGTCTTCCTCTTGAAGATCCATTTATTTTCGATGGCCTGCCGATCATCGGGCAAGTCAACCAAAGTCCACACTTTGTTCTCATATATGGATCCCATCTCAGATTTCATGGCCTCAAGCCATTTTGCGGAATCTGGGCTCATCATCGCTTCCTCATAGTTCGTAGGTTCATCATGGTCTAGTAACATGATTTCCAGAACTGGGTTACCGTACCACTCTGGTGCGGAACGTACTCTGGTTGATCTACGACGTTCAGCAGAAACTTGATCTGAAGTTTCATGATCATCATCATTAACTTCCTCACTAATTGGTGTATGAATCACTTGGAACTAGTTTCTGTGATGTTCCACTTTCCAATTTGGGAGAAGGTACAATTACCTCATCAAGTTCTACTTTCCTCCCACTCACTTCTTTCGAGAGAAACTCCTTCTCAAGAAAGGATCCACTCTCAGCAACAAAGACCTTGCCTTCGGATCTGTGATAGAAGGTGTACCCAACAGTTTCTTTTGGGTATCCTATGAAGATTTACTTCTCCGATTTGGGTTTGAGCTTATCATGTTGAAACTTTTTCACATAAGCATCGCAGTCCCAAACTTAAAGAAACGACAACTTTGGTTTCTTGCCAAACCACAGTTCATAAGGTGTCGTATCAACGGATTTATATGGTGCCCTATTTAACGTGAATGTAGCTGTCTCTAATGCATAACCCCAAAAGCGATAGTGGTAGATTGGTAAGAGACATCATCGATCGCACCATATCTAATAAAGTACGGTTATGACGTTCGGACACACCATTACACTGTGGTGTTCCAGGTGGCGTGAGTTGTGAAACTATTCCACATTGTTTCAAATGAAGACTAAACTCGTAACTCAAATATTCTCCTCCACGATCAGATCGTAGAAACTTTATTTTCTTGTTACGATGATTCTCTACTTCACTCTGAAATTCTTTGAACTTTTCAAATGTTTCAGACTTGTGCTTCATTAAGTAGATATACCCATATCTGCTCAAATCATCAGTGAAGGTCAGAAAATAACGATACCCGCTGCGAGCTTCAACACTCATTGGCCCACATACATCAGTATGTATGATTTCCAATAAATCTGTTGCTCGCTCCATAGTTCCGGAGAACGGAGTTTTAGTCATCTTGCCCATGAGGCATGGTTCGCAAGCACCAAGTGATTCATAATCAAATGATTCCAAAAGTCCATCACTATGGAGTTTCTTCATGCGCTTTACACCAATATGACCTAAACGGCAGTGCCACAAATAAGTTGCACTATCATTATTAACCTTGCATCTTTTGGTTTCAATATTATGAATATGTGTATCACTACAATCGAGATCCAACAAACCATTTTCATTGGGTGTATGACCATATAAGGTTTTATTCATGTAAACAGAACAACAATTATTCTCTAACTTACATGAATAACCGCATTGCACTAAACATGATCAAATCATATTCATGTTCAACACAAACACCAAATAACACTTATTTAGGTTCAACACTAATCCCGAAGGTATAGGGAGTGTGCGATGATGATCATATCAATCTTGGAACCACTTCCAACACACATCATCACTTCACCTTTAACTAGTCTCTGTTCATTCTGCAATTCTCGTTTCGAGTTACTAATTTTAGCAACTGAACCGGTATCAAATACCCCGGGGTTGCTATGAACACTAGTAAAGTACACATCAATAATCTGTATATCAAAATATACCTTTGTTCACTTTGCCATCCTTCTTATCCGCCAAATATCTAGGGCAGTTCCACTTCCAGTGACCATTTCCTTTGCAGTAGAAGCACTTAGTTTCAGGCTTGAGTTTAGCTTTGGGTTTCTTCATGGGAGTGACAACTTGCTTGTCATTCCTTTTTGAAGTTCCCCTTTTATCCCTTTGCCCTTTACTTGAAACAAGTGGTCTTATTAACCATCAACACTTGATGCTCTTTCTTGATTTCTACCTTCGCCGATTTCAGCATCGCGAAGAGCTCGGGAATTACCTTCGTCATCCCTTACATATTATAGTTCATCACGAAGTTCTACTAACTTGGTGATAGTGACTAGAGAACTTTGTCAATTACTATCTTATCTGGAAGATAAACTCCCACTTGATTCAAGTAATTGTAGTACCCAGATAATCTGAGCACATGCTCACTGGTTGAGCTATTCTCCTCCATCTTGTGGGCAAAGTACTATCAGAGGTCTTATACCTCTCGACATGGGCATGAGTATGAAATACTAATTTCAACTCTTGAAACATCTTATATGCTCCGTGGCGTTCAAAACGTTTTTGAAGTCCCGGTTCTAAGCCGTAAAGCATGGTGCACTTAAACTATCAAGTAGTCATCATACCGAGCTTTTGTCAAAACGTTCATAACGTCTACATCTGCTCCTGCAATAGGTCTGTCACCTAGCGGTGCATTAAGGACATAATTTTCTGTGCAGCAATGAGGATAATCCTCATATCACGGAACAATTCCGCATCATTGCTACTAACATCTTTCAACTTAGCTTTCTCTAGGAACATAAAAAATAAACGGGGAGCAACATCGTGAGCTATTGATCTACAACATAGATATGCTAATACTACGAGGACTAAGTTCATGATAAATTAAAGTTCAACTTAATCATATTACTTAAAGAACTCCCACTTAGATAGACATCCCTTCGGTCATCTAAATGATCACGTGAACCAAATCAACTAAACCATGTCCGATCATCACTTGAGATGGAGTAGTTTCAATGGTGAACATCTTATGTTGATCATATCTACTATATGATTCACGCTCGACCTTTCGGTCTCCAGTGTTCCGAGGCCATATCTGCATATGCTAGGCTCGTCAAGTTTAACCCGAGTATTCTGCGTATGCAAAACTGGCTTACACCCGTTGTATTTGAACGTAGAGCTTATCACACCCGATCATCACGTGGTGTCTCGGCACGACGAACTTTCGCAACGGTGCATACTCAGGGAGAACACTTATACCTTGAAATTTAGTAAGGGGTCATCTTATAATGCTACCGTCGTTCTAAGCAAAATAAGAAGCATAATAAGATAAACATCACATGCAATCAAAATATATGTGACATGATATGGCCATCATCATCTTGTGCTTTTGATCTCCATCTCCAAAGCACCGTCATGATCACCTTCGTCACCGGCGCGACACCTTGATCTCCGTCGCAGCATCGTTGTCGTCTCGCCAACTATTACTTCTACGACTATCGCTACCTCTTAGTGATAAAGTAAAGCAATTACATGGCGATTGCATTTCATACAATAAAGCGACAACCATATGGCTCCTGCCAGTTGCCGATAACATTACAAAACATGATCATCTCATACAAAACCGTATAACTCATCATGCCTTGACCATATCACATCACAACATGCCCTGCAAAAACAAGTTAGACGTCCTCTACTTTGTTGTTGCAAGATTTACGTGGCTGCTACGGGCTTAGCAAGAACCGTTCTTACCTACGCATACAAAACCACAACGATGTTTCGTCAAGTATGTGCTGTTTTAACCTTCACAAGGACCGGGCGTAGCCACACTTAGGGATGTAAATGGTACGGATAATTTCCGTTCCGAATCCGCATCCGCATCCGTTTTTAAGGATATGGTATGCACTTTCACAAATCCGACGGATATGGATGCGGATACGGATGTTAGTCAACCGGATATCCGATGAATATGGTAGCGGATATGGTATTGGTAATATCCGACGGATGTGGATTATCCGATATTTTTTGCGGATTATCCGGTGTTATGAAATAGGATTATCCGACAAATTTGACCCAATCGGCAAGCACAAATACCCAATTAGACAACTACCTAAAATCACCACATATAAATTTCATTTAAACCCAACCCTAATAGTCATGGCGTACGATTGTACACATCCCATATACGTACAAGCGTAGCCAATTGACTTGAGAGCAGTACTGTGCAAGCTAACTTAGCTAATATTTAAATATATTATTTTATAGACTAGACAACACTATGAATCTATGATGTCTAATGTGTTGCTTGCTGCAGCGTGTAAGCTATTAATTTCATTTATCAGTAAAAATTGATTGGTTACTTATATATTGTTCTTCTTTGCATAGATCATGATATATATTATGGAAAATATATACATATCTATTTTATCCGTTTCCGGTCCGAGTCCGGTCCAGTCTGCTTCCGCTCCGAATCCGTAGTCCGATATAATCCGTATTCGAATCCGTATCCGGTCATTATCCGCTCCGCTCCGAATCCGACCAAAAAATATGGTAAAGGATATGGTAAAGGCATTATCCGATCCGATCCGATCCGTTTACATCCCTAGCCACACTTGATTCAGCTAAAGTGAGAGAGACAGACACCCGCCAGTCACCTTTAAGCAACGAGTGCTCATAACGGTGAAACCAGTCTCGCGTAAGCGTACGCGTAATGTCGGTCCGGGCCGCTTCATCTCACAATACCGCCGAAGCAAAGTATGACATGCTGGTAAGCAGTATGACTAGTATCGCCCACAACTCATTGTGTTCTACTCGTGCATATCATCTACGCATAGACCTGGCTCTGATACCACTGTTGGGGAACGTAGTATTTTAAAATTTTCCTACGATCACACAAGATCTATCTACCAGATGCATAGCAACGAGAGGGAAGAGTGTGTCTACGTACCCTCGTAGACCGGAAGCGGAAGCGTCAAGTGACGCGGTTGATGTAGTCGAACTTCTTCGCGATTCAATCGATCAAGCACCGAACGTACGGTACCTCCGCGTTCAGCACACGTTCAGCTTGATGACGTCCCACGAGCTCTTGATCCAGTTGAGCTTCACGGGGGAGTTTCGTCAGCACGACGGCGTGGTGACGGATATGATGTATTTACCGGCGCAGGGCTTCGCCTAAGCACTGCAACGGTATGACCGAGGTGTGTTTCTGTGGAGGGGGGCACCGCACACGGCTGGAACAATTCAACTTGTGTGTCTTTGGGTGCCCCCCTGCCCCCGTATATAAAGGAGCAAGATGGGAGGGCCGGCCGGCCTCCTATGGTGCGGCTAGGGCAATCCTACTAGGAATAGGATTGCAATCCTATTCCTAGTAGGAGTCCACCAAGAAGGAAGAGAGGGAAAGGAAAAGAGGGAGAGGTGGCGCCCCCCCAATCCTAGTCCAACTAGGATCCCTAGGTGGGGCGCCGGCCAGCCTCTATGGGCTGCCTCTCTCCTTTCCTCAAGGCCCACTATGAACCATCCCCCTTCGTAGGGGGTTCCGGTAACCCCCTCCGGCAATCCAGTTAAATCCGAAACTTTTCCGGAACACTTCCGGTGTCCGAATATAGTCGTCCAATATATCAATCTTTATGTCTCGGACATTCCGAGACTCCTTGTCATGTCCGTGATCTCATCCGGGACTCCGAACTACCTTTGGTACATCAAAACTCATAAACTCATAATACCGATCGTCATCAAACGTTAAGCGTGCGGACCCTACGGGTTCGAGAACTATGTAGACATGACCGAGACTCATCTCCGGTCAATAACCAATAGCGGAACCTGGATGTTCATATTGGCTCCTACATATTCTACGAAGATCTTTATCGGTCAAACCGCATAACAACATACGTTGTTCCTTTTGTCATCGGTATGTTACTTGCCCGAGATTCGATCGTCGGTATCTCCATACCTAGTTCAATTTCGTTACCGGCAAGTCTCTTTACTCGTTCTGTAACACATCATCTCGTGACTAACTCATTAGTCTTTTGCTTGCAAGGCTTATTGTGATGTGTGTTACCGAGAGGGCCCAGAGATACCTCTCCGACATTCGGAGTGACAAATTCTAATCTTGATCTATGCCAACACCACGAATACTTTTGGAGACACCTGTAGAGCATCTTTATGATCACCCAGTTACGTTGTAACATTTGATGGCACACAAGGTGTTCCTACGGTATTCGGGAGTTGCATAATCTCATAGTCATAGGAACATGTATAAGTCATGAAGAAAGCAATAGCAGTAAAACTAAACGATCATAGTGCTATGCTAACGGATGGGTCTTGTCCATCACATCATTCTCCTAATGATGTGATCCCGTTGATCAAATGACAACTCATGTCTATGGCTAGGAAACATAGCCATCTTTGATCAATGAGCTAGTCTAGTAGAGGCATACTAGGGACATACTGTTTTGTCTATGTATTCACACATGTACTAAGTTTCCGGTTAATACAATTCTAGCATGAATAATAAACATTTATCATGATATAAGGAAATATAAATAACAACTTTATTATTGCCTCTAGGGCATATTTCCTTCAAGTCCAAATATGATCAAAAGTGTATGGAAGTGTATGAATATCATAGCAATATCACCCAAAAGTGGCATGGAGCAAGCAGAAATTATAGATACGTTTTGGACGTATCAACATCCCCAAGCTTAATTCCTGCTCGTCCTCGAGTAGGTAAATGATAACAAGAATAATTTCTGTGGTGACATGCTATTAACCATATAGGACTTTGAATAGTCATATGTCAAAAGCTTACTGAGACAATGAATCTATAGTAATTAAGTTGCCTCATGAGAAAATCACAAATGACTGAAAGTTTTACAACATGAAACTGAAACATCAAAAAGATTTGCAATGAACATGATGTGCAAATATGATAAAGTGATATCTAGCTTGCCCCCTTTAGTGAAGCAAAACATAAATGCAGGGGCACCTTCAAGGTTTAAGTGATGACTAGATACAATGATTTCAAAATAAACGATATCACAATCATGCAAAAGACAATGCTACTTTGGGACAATGCACATTACACTCAGAATGACAATCATGCTCTCAGTAGTTGGTGCTTTAACATAAAAGTAAAAGAATGGTTATGTGCTAGAGTTTTTTTATTTTGAAAACATAGAAGCAATTTTGTCAATGGTAGTAGTACTTCATATGTGTCATGTATAAGACATCCTATAAGTTGCAAGCCTCATGCATCGTATACCAATAGTGCTCGCACCTTGTCCTAATTAGCTCGGATTTCCATGGGTTATCATTGCATTACATATGTTTCAACCAAGTGTCACAAAGGGGTACCTCTATGCCACCTGTACAAAGGTCCAAGGAGATAAATCACATTTGATTTCTCGTTTTTGATAGATCTCAACTTGAGGACATCCATACCGGGACAACATAGAAAATAGATGATGGACTCCTCTTCAATGCATAAGCATATTCTCATAAGAGATTGAGGATTAATGTCCAAGCTAAAACTTCCACCATGATACATGGCTTTGGTTGGCGGCCCAATGTTCTTCTCTAACAATATGCATATTCATTCAACCCACGGCAAATCACCCTTACTATAGACAAGACGAACATGCATAGCAACTCACATGATATTCAACAAAAGTGTAACAGTTGATGGCGTCCCCAGAAACATGGTTACCGCTCAGCAAGCAACTTATAAGAAATAAGATACATAAGCAACATATTCTTTACCACAGTAGTTTTTAAGCTACTTTCCCATGAGCTATGTATTGCAAAGTTAGTTCGCTTAGTACAGGTGGAGGTTAGCAAAAGACTGGGAGCGACCAACTAAGAGAGAAATGACGGTCATAATCATGCAGAGCGACAAAGCAATATTGAATCAGGCATGGTAGTTATATCGCTACTCAGAAATAAAAGATCATCAAGGCTTGACAGGCTTTCTTTACAGTCTTAAATATGCGTGAGCATACGCCAAGTCAATCAAAATAAATTCTCGAAGGAAGATATTACTAGACCATACCACATCATAGGCAAACAAATCATGTTGGTACTCCAATAACACATTGGGAACCCCCCAACTATTTGAGATTAACCATAAGAAAACCTGAACTACTAAGCACCATTATGCAAGTAGCATCTTTATCATAGACACATTAACCAATGCAACGGAAGCAAACTCTCTTAATAAGGTGAGCATGATAATTAAAGAGAGTTCAAGCAACCAACTAAACAAAAGCTCTTTGAAAAGATAAGCATGCTAGTAGCTATTAAAAGACAAAGAACACACACAGCAAAGATAGACATGAAAATTCTATGTTATGTTCTAGGTAAAAGTGGAGCGTGTTTCTCTCCCACATAAAGAAAGCTGAGTTCCGACTCGTTATGAAAAACTAAAAAGAAAACTAAAAGCAAGACGCTCCATGCATAGCACATAACACATGAAGTGATAAAAATATAGCGGAACGAAAGACGAACTGATAATGTTGATGGAGAAGGGGATGCACGGGGGCATCCCCAAGCTTAGACGCTTGAGTCTCCTTGAATATTTCTTGGGGGTGCACGGGGGCATCCCCAAGCTTGAGCGCTTGACACTCCTGAATCTTTTTATCATCTTCCCTCGCACACTTGAAAACTCCCTTCATACATAACTCATCATAATCTGATTAGCGAGGTTAGTACCCTTAATAAAATAATTGCACCTTGCTGGAAATAAAGATATTCTTGAAGTTCTACTGTTTCTCAAGATTGCCAAATGGTTTTTGCAAAGAAAAAGCAAGCTCTTGGTTTGCAAAATGAAGGAAAGGCAAAACAGGACAGAATCTGTGAAAAACAGAACAGCAGGTAGTAATTGATCTGTTCGGGATACTTCTGCACCTCAAATCAAAAAACTCAGAACAGATGAACGAAACACAATTATATAGAGAACGCTGTCGAAAAAATTCAAACCAAAAAGATGATCTGGTGATTTTATACAAATTTTTCTATCCAAGGACAGAATCTGTTTCCTGGACATCACCTCACAACTTTTGAACTTTCTAGCAATCAGAGGCTATACTTGGCACAAATATGAAAAGCAAAGATACAATGATGATGCTACAGCAGTAAACAACATCAAGACACAACAAAAGCAAAAAATTTATTCATGTGGGCTGCCTCCCAAAAGCGCTTTCTTTTATGCCTTTAAGCTAGGCATAAGACTTTAATGATGCTCTCGTAGGAATAAGGGTTGAAGAACAAAAGAGAGCATCAAGAAGAAAATACCAAACACATTTAAGCCTAACATGCTTCCTATGCATAGGAATATTGCAATAGAATAATTCATTGAAGCACAAAGCAATAAGCATAGGAAGACAAAACAAGTGCAGCTTCAAAACCTTCAACATAAAGAGAGGGAACTTGATATTATTGAAATATCTATAAGCATATGTTCCCTTCTCATAATAATTTTCAGTGGGATCACGGATAAACTCAACAATATAAGCATCACATAAAGCATTGTTACCATGATCCACATGCAAAAAGGTACTCTTACTCTCCACATAAGCATCATGAAGAGGATAAAATTTAGTATAAAAGAGAGACATAAGCTCTTGCCAATCAAGCAAGTGCGCGTTATCGAGAAGCTTATTCCAATCTGAAGCTTTATCTATAAGTGATACGGCGAACAATTTCCTCATGACAAACTCCCTTGATACACCTGCAAGCTTAAATAATGAACATAGTTGTGACAGATATAGCAAGTGTTCACCGGGATGTCTGTCTCCTGCATAACGATTAGCCAAAACATAATCGATAATACCAGCTGGTATTTTATAGGGCACAATTTCAGTAGGGGAAGGAGCAACCGCCACAGGTGTGGGGCGTCTTCCCGCAAGTAACGATCCAATAGCAAGGTTGTCCATAAGCATAACTAGTGAAATACATGAAGAAAACTGAAAGGTAAACTAACAAGACTAAAAAGCAAAGGTAAAAGATAGCATGCAACTCCCCTATCCTGAAGAGTGGAGTCCCCGGCAACGGCGCCAGAAAAACTCCTTGATGGGCCTCTAACCCCTCGTTCGTTACCCCAAGTGGAAGGTGTAAGATGCAGTGTTGTGGAAGTTTTTCCCTTAGCAAAGATGCCAAGGATCGAATCCCCAGAGACTCCTAGGTTCAACAAGTAGGTGTCAACTGCTAACGGCGCCAGATATTAGCAATCAACGTGGACCTGCACACAGATACAAATAACTTTGCTCCCAATGAGTACAGAGAGGTTGTCAATCCCTCCGGCCTTGTAGTTCACAAAGGATTAAACGCAAATGATAGTAGTGATAGATAGTGTTTGCAATAGTAAGTAAAAGCGAAAAGTAAATAGCGGATGTGATCAATAATGGTAATATGGACCGGAGTCTCATGATGTTCACTAGTGATGTCTCTCTCCCAAAAGACGATAAAACAGCTATGTGAGGTAAACGAATTACAGCTGGGCAATTGACAGGACCACGAACGCAAACCAATGCTGACTACATTGCAAGAAAGGTTGAGGTTCAAAGCATGGGCGGTACGCCAAAGTAAGTAGACCGAAATCCATCAATATCTACTACTAATCATCCACCTTGAGATATCTATCCAGAACATCTCGCTGGTATTAAGTTGCGAGCCCCACCCATAGTGTAAACTCAAAGCAACAGACAACTGCATTAAAAGAACTTTGCGTAAAGTAAACAATCCTTGCACCCGCGGGCACAAGCACCGTTGTTTTCCCCCTTGTGGCAACAGCACATCCCCTAGACTCATGTTTCTGTCACTCAAACTAGTCATCAAGGGGCATGAACCCACAATCGAGCATAACGTTCCCTCTTGGAGTCACTACCTATTACTTGGCCAAAGCAATAAATAACAACGGAGAACATGCAAGAATTACTTATGAACATAAATATAAAAGAGGTAGATCAAATATATTACCCAAGATCAATCTGAACATAATCTCATAATCCATCGAATCCTAGCAAACTCATCATAGCAACAACATAAGGATTACATATGTGCCTCGATCATGTAGGGCAGCTCACGAGGACTAATTAGTGAAGCACAAGAACGGGAGGAGAACATCACATATCTACTGGTCATGGACTCATGGTCCAAGGGAGACTACTCACGACTCATCCGGGAGGCGTCCATGGTGGTGGAGAAGCTCCCGGTGGTGATCCTCCCCTCCGGCAGGGTGCCGGGAAGAGTTCTCCTGGTGCTCCCGATCTTGGAAGCGGCGGCGGCGGCGGAACAGAGATGGGATCACGAAAAAGAGTTCCTGTTCTGAGGGTTTCGGAGGAAGCTCTAAATATATGCCAAAGGGGGGCACCAGACGGGGCTCGGGGGGCCCAGGCGCCCCCCGGCGCGGCCCAGGGGGCGGCGCCTGGAGCCCTGGTGCCCCCCCGGCTGTCCTTCGGGCGCAAGGAAGTTTCCGGAACGCTGATTTTTTATATAATTTTTCTGGATTTTTCCTGGCAGTTCTCGTAACGTGAAAACCTGAAATACAAAAACAGCTGAAAACAGAAACTGGCACCGGGGTGCACTGGATTAGTAGGTTAGTCCAAATATGATCAAAAGTGTATGGAAGTGTATGAATATCATAGCAATATCACCCAAAAGTGGCATGGAGCAAGCAGAAATTATAGATACGTTTTGGACGTATCAGGCAGTAGCCGTCAAGACAGGCTCCGGCTGAAGCAGCTCGGTGGAAGCCACGCTGCTTCTCCGCTGAGATGGCGGGGTAGCTTCGGGGGAAGCTTCGGCAATTCTTTTGTCCCGATTTGCTTCCCGTTCCTCTATCGCTTGTATTCTGTCCCGCAGCGCCTGCATTTCGGTCAGCTCCATTTTCTTCCTCCTGTCGTGGCTTTTGTAGCCGCCTGCGTCCGGAAACCCAGCACGCCACGGAAGGGAGCCTGGCGTGCCTCGTGTCCGTCCAGGGTGCTCAGGATTCCCGAGGGCCATTGTCAGCTCGTCGTTCTCTCTGTCGGGGAAGAATGTCCCTTCATGCGCTGCTTTGATATACTGCCGCATCTTCCTGAGTGGTGTTTCCAATTGCTTGTCCGTCCAAATGCACCACCCTGATACAGGGTCCAAGGTTCCGCCAGCCCCGAAGAACCAAGTCCGGCAACGGTCTGGCCAGTGCATTGTCTCTGGTTCGATCCCTTTCTCAAGCAGATCATTCTCAGCCTTGGCCCACTTAGGCCGGGCTCTGAGGTAGCCACCTGACCCCGTGCGATGGTGATGCTTCTTCTTCGCAGCATTTATCCGGTTTGTCTCCGACATCTTCTGACTCTTTTCCGATGTCTTATGGGCCACAAATGCGGGCCAGTCATCTTTGATCTTCTCATATATGCCCACGAATTCTGGAGTCTTTTTATCTTTGACAAACGTATTCAGTTTTTTCTTCCATGCCCTGAATTGGTCTGCCATCTTCGAAAGTGCAGCAGACTTGATTAACTCCTCTTTAACTGGATTCGCCGGATCATCCTCTCGCGGTAGGATGAAATTTGACTTCAGCTCAGTCCAAAGATCTTCTTTCTGCATATCAGTGACATAAGTCACCTGAGCGTCATTTGCAGCCGGCTTTAACCATTGATGGATGCTGATCGGGATCTTGTCCCTAACCAGAACCCCGCACTGATTAACAAATGCGTTCTTTGTCCGGATGGGGTCAATCGGCTCGCCGGAGCGCGAGATTTCTGAGATCTCAAACTTTTGATCCGGCCTCAACTTTTTCTTCGCGCCTCGTCTCTTTACCGAAGATTTGCTCGATCCGGAGGGCTAGAAAAAGGAACAAAGACGAGAGTTAATGAATGCATCAATTAACTAGTCAACACAGGCTTAACTAACATATATACCTCCTGGCCGGACTCGGTTCGGTCACCGGAGCCAGCATCACGGTCTCCTTCTTGCACCGGCATTGGGTCACCGGAGCCGTCCTCACGGTCTACTTCTTCTATGTGCATTGGGTCACCGGATCCATCAATATCATAGCCTAGATCTTCCAGCTGCAGCTCTCTTTCGACCTGCTCATCGGTGTCGTTGAGAAACGACAAGACGGCATTTTGTCCGTCTGCGATTATGTCCATCAACATCGCTTCTTGTGCTAGGTCTCGGGTGTTGTCGTCCATAGTTTCTACAAATATTTACAACATGCCAATTATTATTCAAACATGACAGATGGATATATTAATGGCAAACATAGAACTAGCTTCGACCCTCGACCCCTGGACGACCCTCGACTGCTCGGCGATCCACAAACCCTAGACCCCCTCATGTCACATTTTGTCTAGTGTCAAAGGATTCAACAAAACCAATACTTCATCATTAGGCGAAAGTAACAGTAGCATGATGGTACGAAGCTCTCCAAAGTGGTTTTGGAACGGAGTCCCGGATAGGATAATTCGTAACAAAAGA
>LR738713.1:743790994-743805660 GCA_902687465.1 Secale cereale
TAATTCTTTCTGGTAAAACCAATTACAAACTTTCTGTTAGTGCAAGTAGTATTCAAATTTGAATAGTTTAAATTTGAAATTATTTGTTTTCTTTGTTGCTTTATTTATTTTATTTTGTTTCTACTTACAATGAAATACTTATTGTTGCTATTTTTTATTTTTTTGCAAGTTTTTTTTGTTTTCTGCATTATTTATTTTCTTTTGTTTTTTGTTTTATTTTTTAATTCTTTCTGCTAAAACCAATTACAAACTTTCTGTTAGTGCAAATTTGAATAGTACAAACGGACAATGGTATCATACTCGTTTGTTACAAAGTTGGCATGGTATCATCATAATAGTTGCCGAAAAAAGTCTTCACTTTTTCTTCGCTTGTGTCATTTGCTTATTGCGCCGTAACCATGATAATCTTCATCGTTTATCAGGATGCTTGGGTCAGCCTTGACTTTGAAGGGAGAAATTTCATGAAACTTTTCATAATCTTCAGACATGTCTGTCTTGCCCTCCACTCCCAGGATGTCCCTTTTTCCTGAAAGAACTATGTGTCGCTTTGGCTCATCGTATGATGTATTCGCTTCCTTATATTTTCTTTTTCTCGGTCTGGTAGACATGTCCTTCACATAGATAACCTGTGCCACATCATTGGCTAGGACGAACGGTTCGTCAGTGTATCCAAGATTCTTCAGATCCACTGTTGTCATTCCGTACTGTGGGTCTACCTGTACCCCGCCTCCTGACAGATTGACCCATTTGCACTTAAACAAAGGGACCTTAAAATCATGTCCGTAGTCAAGTTCCCATATGTCCACTATGTAACCATAATATGTGTCCTTTCCCCTCTCGGTTGTTGCATCAAAGCGGACACCGCTGTTTTGGTTGGTGCTCTTTTGATCTTGGACAATCGTGTAAAATGTATTCCCATTTATCTCGTATCCTTTGTAAATCAATACAGTCGAAGATGGTCCCCTGGACAACAAATACAACTCATCACAAACAGTGTTGTCACCTCTGAGACGTGTTTCCAACCAACTGCTGAAAGTCCTGATGTGTTCACGTGTAATCCAGTCGTCGCACTGCTCCGGGTGTTTGGAGCGCAGACTGTTCTTGTGTTCATCGACATACGGGGTCACTAATGTAGAGTTCTGTAGAACTGTGTAGTGTGCTTGAGACCAAGAATATCCGTCCCTGCATATTATTGAGTCCCTTCCAAGCATGCCTTTTCCAGTCAGTCTCCCCTCATACCGCGATTTAGGGAGACCTATCTTATTAAGGCCAGGAATGAAGTCAACACAAAACCCGATGACATCCTCTGTTTGATGGCCCATGGAGATGCTTCCTTCTGGCCTGGCGCGGTTACGGACATATTTCTTTAGGACTCCCATGAACCTCTCAAAGGGGAACATATTGTGTAGAAATACGGGCCCCAGAATGACAATCTCGTCGACTAGATGAACTAGGACGTGTGTCATGATATTGAAGAAGGATGGTGGGAACACAAGCTCGAAACTGACAAGACATTGCGCCACATCACTCCTTAGCCTTGGTACGATTTCTGGATCGATCACCTTCTGAGAGATTGCATTGAGGAATGCACATAGCTTCACAATGGCTAATCGGACGTTTTCCGGTAGAAGCCCCCTCAATGCAACCGGAAGCAGTTGTGTCATAATCACATGGCAGTCATGAGACTTTAGGTTCTGGAACTTTTTCTCTGCCATATTTATTATTCCCTTTATATTCGACGAGAAGCCAGTCGGGACCTTCATACTGAGCAGGCATTCAAAGAAGATTTCTTTCTCTTCTTTCGTAAGAGCATAGCTGGCAGGACCTTCATACTGCTTCGGAGGGATGCCGTCTTTTTCGTGCAAACGTTGCAGGTCCTCCCGTGCCTCAGTTGTATCTTTTGTCTTTCCATACACGCCCAAGAAGCCTAGCAGGTTCACGCAAAGGTTCTTCGTCACGTGCATCACGTCGATTGAAGAGCGGACCTCTAGGTCTTTCCAGTAGGGTAGGTCCCAAAATATAGATTTCTTCTTCCACATGGGTGCGTGTCCCTCAGCGTCATTCGGAACAGCTAGTGCGCCGGGGCCCTTTCCAAAGATTATGTGTAAATCATTGACCATAGCAAGTACGTGATCACCGGTACGCATGGCGGGCTTCTTCCGGTGATCTGCCTCGCCTTTGAAATGCTTGCCTTTCTTTCGACATTGATGGTGTTGGGAACGTTGCATGGGAAACAAAAATTTTCCTACGCTCACCAAGATCAATCTAGGAGATGCATCTACGAGAGGAGAGTTAGATCCACATACCCTTGTAGATCGCTAAGCGTAAGCGTTCAAGAACGCGGTTGATGGAGTCGTACTCGCCGCGATTCAGATCGCCGAAGATCCTAGCACCGAACGGACGGTGCCTCCGCGTTCTTCACACGTGCAGCCCGGTGACGTCTCCCACGCCTTGATCCAGCAAGGAGAGAGGGAGAGGTTGGGGAAGACTCCATCCAACAGCAGCACGACGGCGTGGTGGTGGTGGAGGAGCGCGGGACTCCAGCAGGGCTTCGCCAAGCGCTGCAAGAGACGAGGAGGGAGAGGGGTAGGGCTGCGCCAAGAGGGAGACTTTCTCGTGTGTCTAGCAGCCCCAAAACCTCACATATATATAGGGGGAAGGGAGGGCTGCGCCCCCTTTAGGGTTTCCCACCCCTAGGGGTGCGGCCAGCCCTAGAAAACCCATCTAGGGTGCGGCCAAGGGGGGGGAGAGAGAGGGGGCGCCCAAGGGTGGGCCTTAAGGCCCATCTGGACCTAGGGTTTGCCCCCCTCCCCTCTCCATGCGCCTAGGGACTTGGTGGGGGGCGCACCAGCCCCCTTGGGGCTGGTTCCCTCCCACACTTAGCCCACGCAGCCTTCAGGGGCTGGTGGCCCCACCTGGTGGACCCCCGGGACCCTCCCGGTGGTCCCGGTACATTACCGATATCGCCCGAAACTTTTCCGGCGACCAAAACAGGACTTCCCATATATGAATCTTTACCTCCGGACCATTCCGGAACTCCTCGTGACGTCCGGGATCTCATCCGGGACTCCGAACAACATTCGGTAACCGCGTACATACTTTCCCTATAACCCTAGCATCATCGAACCTTAAGTGTGTAGACCCTACGGGCTCGGGAACCATGTAGACATGACCGAGACAACTCTCCGGCCAATAACCAACAGCGGGATCTGGATACCCATGTTGGCTCCCACATGTTCCACGATGATCTCATCGGATGAACCACGATGTCAAGGATTCAATCAATCCCGTATACGATTCCCTTTGTCTATCGGTATAGTACTTGCCCGAGATTCGATCGTCGGTATACTGATACCTTGCTCAATCTCGTTACCGGCAAGTCTCTTTACTCGTTCCGTAACACATCATCCCGTGATCAACTCCTTGATCACATATTGTGCACATTATGATGATGTCCTACCGAGTGGGCCCAGAGATACCTCTCCGTCATACGGAGTGACAAATCCCAGTCTCGATTCGTGCCAACCCAACAGACACTTTCGGAGATACCTGTAGTGCACCTTTATAGCCACCCAGTTACGTTGTGACGTTTGGTACACCCAAAGCATTCCTACGGTATCCGGGAGTTGCACAATCTCATGGTCTAAGGAAAAGATACTTGACATATAGAAAAGCTTTAGCATACGAACCACACGATCTGTGCTAGGCTTAGGATTGGGTCTTGTCCATCACATCATTCTCCTAATGATGTGATCCCGTTATCAATGACATCCAATGTCCATGGTCAGGAAACCGTAACCATCTATTGATCAACGAGCTAGTCATCTAGAGGCTTACTAGGGACATGGTGTTTGTCTATGTATCCACACATGTATCTGAGTTTCCTATCAATACAATTCTAGCATGGATAATAAACAATTATCATGAACAAGGAAATATAATAATAACCAATTTATTATTGCCTCTAGGGCATATTTCCAACAACAAGTACAACTCATCACAAACAGTGTTGTGACCTCTGAGACGTGTTTCCAACCAACTGCTGAAAGTCCTGATGTGTTCACGTGTAATCCAGTCGTCCCACTGCTCCGGGTGTTTGGAGCGCAGACTGTTCTTGTGTTCATCGACATACGGGGTCACCAATGTAGAGTTCTGTAGAACTGTGTAGTGTGCTTGAGACCAAGAATATCCGTCCCTACATATTATTGAGTCCCTTCCAAGCGTGCCTTTTCCAGTCAGTCTCCCCTCGTACCGCGATTTAGGGAGACCTATCTTATTAAGGCCAGGAATGAAGTCAACACAAAACCCGATGACATCCTCTGTTTGATGGCCCATGGAGATGCTTCCTTCTGGCCTTGCGCGGTTACGGACATATTTCTTTAGGACTCCCATGAACCTCTCAAAGGGGAACATATTGTGTAGAAATACGGGCCCCAGAATGACAATCTCGTCGACTAGATGAACTAGGACGTGTGTCATGATATTGAAGAAGGATGGAGGGAACACAAGCTCGAAACTGACAAGACATTGCGCCACATCACTCCTTAGCCTTGGTACGATTTCTGGATCGATCACCTTCTGAGAGATTGCATTGAGGAATGCACATAGCTTCACAATGGCTAATCGGACGTTTTCCGGTAGAAGCCCCCTCAATGCAACCGGAAGCAGTTGCGTCATAATCACATGGCAGTCATGAGACTTTAGGTTCTGGAACTTTTTCTCTGCCATATTTATTATTCCCTTTATATTCGACGAGAAGCCAGTCGGGACCTTCATACTGAGCAGGCATTCAAAGAAGATTTCTTTCTCTTCTTTCGTAAGAGCATAGCTGGCAGGACCTTCATACTGCTTCGGAGGGATGCCGTCTTTTTCATGCAAACGTTGCAGGTCCTCCCGTGCCTCAGCTGTATCTTTTGTCTTTCCATACACGCCCAAGAAGCCTAGTAGGTTCACGCAAAGGTTCTTCGTCACGTGCATCACGTCGATTGAAGAGCGGACCTCTAGGTCTTTCCAGTAGGTTAGGTCCCAAAATATAGATTTCTTCTTCCACATGGGTGCGTGTCCCTCAGCGTCATTCGGAACAGCTAGTGCGCCGGGGCCCTTTCCAAAGATTACGTGTAAATCATTGACCATAGCAAGTACGTGATCACCGGTACGCAGGGCGGGCTTCTTCCGGTGATCTGCCTCGCCTTTGAAATGCTTGCCTTTCTTTCGACATTGATGGTTGGTCGGAAGAAATCGACGATGGCCCAGGTACACATTCTTCCTGCACTTGTCCAAGTATATACTTTCAGTGTCATCTAAACAGTGCGTGCATGCGTGGTATCCTTTGTTTGTCTGTCCTGAAAGGTTACTGAGAGCGGGCCAATCGTTGATGGTCACGAACAGCAACGCCTTTAGGTCAAATTCCTCCTGTCTGTGCTCATCCCACGCACGTACACCGTTTCCATTCCACAGCTGTAAAAGTTCTTCAACTAATGGCCTTAGGTACACATCAATGTCGTTGCCGGGTTGCTTAGGGCCTTGGATGAGAACTAGCATCATAATGAACTTCCGCTTCATGGACATCCAAGGAGGAAGGTTATACATACATAGAGTCACGGGCCAGGTGCTGTGATTGCTGCTCTGCTCCCCGAAAGGATTAATGCCATCCGCGCTTAAAGCAAACCATACGTTCCTTGCGTCCTTTGCAAACTCCTCTCAGTACTTTCTCTCGATTTTTCTCCACTGCGACCCGTCAGCGGGTGCTCTCAACTTCCCGTCTTTCTTACGGTCCTCACTGTGCCATCGCATCAACTTGGCATGCTCTCTGTTTCTAAACAAACGTTTCAACCGTGGTATTATAGGAGCATACCACATCACCTTCGCAGGAACCCTCTTCCTGGCGGGCTCGCCATCAACATCACCAGGGTCATCTCGTCTGATCTTATACCGCAATGCACCGCATACCGGGCATGCGTTCAGATCCTTGTATGCACCGCGGTAGAGGATGTAGTCATTAGGGCATGCATGTATCTTCTGCACCTCCAATCCTAGAGGGCATACGACCTTCTTTGCTACGTATGTACTGTCGGGCAATTCGTTATCCTTCGGAAGCTTCTTCTTCAATATTTTCAGTAGCTTCTCAAATCCTTTGTTAGCCACAGCATTCTCTGCCTTCCACTGCAGCAATTCCAGTACGGTACCGAGCTTTGTGTTGCCATCTTCGCAATTGGGGTTCAACCCTTTTTTGTGATCCTCTAACATGCGATCGAACTTCAGCTTCTCCTTTTGACTTTCGCATTGTGTCCTTGCATCAACAATGACCCGGCGGAGATCATCATTTGGTTCTTCCTCTTGATCTTCAGCAGCTTCACCCGTTGCAGCATCATTGGGCACATCGTCTGGTTCCTCTTGATCTTCACCAGCTCCCCCCATTGCAGCATCACCGTATTCAGCGGGCACATAGTTGTCATCGTACTCTTCTTCTTCGCCGTCTTCCATCATAACCCCTATTTTTCCGTGCCTCGTCTAAACATTATAGTGTGGCATGAAACCCTTGTAAAGCAGGTGGGAGTGAAGGATTTTCCGGTTAGAGTAAGACATCGTATTCACACATTTAGTGCATGGACAACACATAAAACCATTCTGCTTGTTTGCCTCAGCCGCATTTAGAAACTCATGCACGCCCTTAATGTACTCGGAGGTGTGTCTGTCATCGTACATCCATTGCCGGTTCATCTGCGTGCATTATATATAATTAAGTGTGTCAAAAACCATTACAGAACATCATAAATAGATAATTAAGTGACCAAATGGATAAAAGTTCATCATCACATTAAAACCAAAGTACATACACATATAGTTCTCATCTAACAACATATAGCTCTCCATACACATCGAAACTATGTAAAACTTTTCAATGCGAAAACAAATGCGATCATAATCGCAACCAAGGTAACAATTGATCCAACGGCATAATGATACCAAGCCTCGGTATGAATGGCATATTTTCTAATCTTTTTAATCTTCAACCGCATTGCATCCATCTTGATCTTGTGATCATCGACGACATCCGCAACATGCAACTCCAATATCATCTTCTCGTCCACAATTTTTTTTATTTTTTCCTTCAAGAATTTGTTTTCTTCTTCAACTAAATTTAACCTCTCGACAATAGGGTCCATCTTGATCTTGTGATCATTGATGACTTCCGCAACATGCAACTCCAATTCCATCTTCTCCTCCTCCATTTTTTCCAATTTTTTCTTTAAGGAAATGTTTTCCTCTTCAACTAAATTTAACCTCTCCACAAGAGGGTCGGTTGGAATTTCCGGTTCAACTACCTCCTAGACATAATAAAACATCTATGCATGTCAGGTTAGTCGGCATAACTATCATAAACACTAAAACAATTAGTTATAAATTAAAGATAATATACCACATCCGAATCGTAGACAGGACGAGGGCCCACGTGGGCGGATATCAAAACCATCGCACTATATAATAACAAGCAATAATAAACGTAAGAAAATTAGACAAATATCTATCTAAAGCAATAATAAAAGTAAGAAAAGCATGGACATAACAAGAGGCTCACCACGGTGGTGCCGGTGACGAGATCGGCGGGGGCGATCGACGGCGGCGAAGACGGGGACGGGACGTGACGGACCGCTAAACCTAGACAAATCTCGGAGAAAATAGACCTTCGAGAGGAGAAAAGCTTAACTAGTGTGGCTCGGGCATTCCACCGAACACGTTGTGTGCATAGGAGGTGAGCTAGAGCACCACTAACCCCTCTCCTCCTCGGCCAGAAAAAAAAACAGAGCAGTGAGCTCTGCTCTTGAGTGAGGGGTAATATATAGGCACCTCATTGGTCCCGGTTTGTGCTATGAACCGGGGCTAAAGGGGAGCCTTTGGTCCCGGTTCATAACACAAACCGGGACCAATGGTGGTGGGCCAGGACCAAGAGCCATTGGTCCCGGTTTGTCGCTCCAACCGGGACCAAAAGGTCCAAACCAACCAGGACCAATGGCCCACGTGGCCCGGCCGGCCCCCTGGGCTCACGAACCGGGTCCAGTGCCCCCATTGGACTCGGTTCTAGATTGAACCGGGGCTAATGGGCTGGTCCAATGCCCTGTTTTCTACTAGTGCATCACTCTCGCCTCCAAAGATGGAAGCATCATCCTCGCTCGCCACCCTGTCGCTCGCCTCCAAAGCTTGGTCTTCGAATGGCTCCGTAGTCGTAGTCGGCGCCGCACCATCTTGAAAAAGAGTCGAAGTAGACTCGGCATCATCAATGCCACAAAGAGGGATGGCGGTGGAGTCGAACTTGGGAGCATCATCCTGGAGCTCGTTGGGCTTGGACATCGTGGTGGTACTAGCCTCATGCTCGCCATCTTGGAGCTTGGTCTTCGAGAAGTGTGCTTGCGGTGGAGAAGCCTTGGCCTTCATGAGTTCTTGTTCCGCCTTGAGAGCACCAATGTAGTTGTCGTCGAGGGACTTGTAGTTCTCGAGGAAGATAGTCTTGGAGATGTTGTTGTCCAATCCCATCATGAAGTAAAACTTCATCCAAATGGGGTCGTCCACGCCGGCTCGTCGCAAGGCCTTCTTCATCTCCTTGAAGTACGCGTCGATGGACTTGGATCCTTGTATGGTGTTCTCCAATTGGTGAAGAAGATGTTCCGTGTAGGTGGGAGGCACGAAATCTCGTCGCATAGCTTTCTTCGTCTTGGACCAACTCACGTTGATGCTCGTCGAAGTTGTGTGAAGCCACCATGTTGACGCGTTGTCGTGGAAGTTTCTTGTGGCACACTTCACTTGATCTTCGTAGGGAACTTGATGTAGCTTGAGGTAGTCGTCCATCTTGCGCTCCCACTCAAGATACTCCTCGGGGTCTTGAGTCCCATAGAAAGGAATCTCGTGGTCGTTGATGAGGTCGTAGTAGCTCGTGGAAGTCGCGGACTTGAGCTTGGGAAGCTTCTCTTGAGGTGCGGGTCGGCGAAGATGCCGCAAGTCCGAAGGCGAAGATGCCTTGAAGCCACTTGGCGAAGATGCCAAGGTAGATGGTGAAGTCATTGAGCGGTTGTTGATGTTGAGCTCGTGACCTTCACGTTCTTGTCGTTGATGGTGTCGATGCCGATGTGATCTAGTCATGGCACCGAACTCGTCGTTGTTGTTGTAGACCGGACATGAAATGCTTTGCCTATCCATCACAAGACTAGAGCAAAGGTGAGTAGGAAATGAGATAAACAATACCAAGATACCGTTTCCCAAAGTTGAGGATGTATCCCGTTTCACTCAAAGTGAAATGAAAGAATAGTGGAATTGGTACCGGACTTGTTCACTCACACCTATCAAGTAAGGCTTATGGTGGAGCTCGGTGAGGATAGTGGCACAAAAAAATTGATGCAAAAAGTTAGCAAGAGTCAATAATGTTGGAAAAGATTCACAAATTCGCAAGTGAAACAAGTAGACTAATAGCAAAATGTGGCACACGGAAACACACACACACTGATAGATAAATGAGGTCGTGCAACCAAGGAATGAGCACAAAATGTGGAGTCCACGAAAACGCTCGTGTTGCACAACTCAAGAGAGACGCTAGCATGATTGCTCAATAGGCGGATACGACACTTGTGCACAACCTATAAGATGCAAAATGTATGAACTTTCTATCCCAAGTATGCTATGTGTATGATGTTCCGGTGCTTTTAGCACAAGATGATCCAAGATGATCAAGTATGATATGATATGATGCGATGTTATGGCTCTTGCTTACAAGCTTCTTTGTCTTTCTCTTTTTGCTTAAAAGCTTTTTTTATATGGCCACGATGCACAAACCAAGATAACAATTGTGTATATGCGGGAACAATCTTGTGACACAAGGGATGGTACTATGATAGCATCATGATACCAATATGATATGGTATATATGCAATGGATGGTGGATCGATGATTACTAATGTGCACAAGTAACGTTGCCGGCAATACTCAAATGGCTAGTCTCGATAGGCAAGTGACGCAAATTGGGCTAGGGGTTAACAATGCAATTGCAAGGTGTATATACAAAGATGTCGTCGAAGTTACCGTCCGATGATGATGATAAGATGCGGTGCTCTTGATGTAGACCCGTTCCTAATTAGCCGAAACACCTTAGGAAACGGAAAAACCACAACTCAAAATCTCAAGGACAAATGTCAAATGGTGGTAGCGGACAAGCGGTGGTGGTTGTGTATGATGGGCTATACACGTTGTCGGAGTTGAAGTCACGGTCCCTAAGTAGCCGAAACACCTTAGGAGACACAAGCCACAACTCAAACAAGCTCAACAAAAATGGGTTAAGTTGGGTTGGCGGAAATGTATAGTGGGCAATGGGTATGCGGAAGTGGTGGTGGTGGTTGATGAAGAAACAATTGTCCCTAAGTAGCCGAAACACCTTAGGAGACTCAAGTCACAACTCAAACAACCACAAATGCTACGGGAAACAAAATGGTTAGGTTGCGGAAAGGTATGGTGGCTATGCGGATGATATGGTGGAGGGCCTAGGCAAACATGCCAAATTTGGCAAAACTTGATGGAGTCAAATGATGATGGTAGTATTTTTGGAGTCAAATGATGATGGGGGTGTCAAGAGCTTCAAAACGAGCTAAAGAACGTCAAAATCGGACTCCGGATGAATTAGTTATGGTCAAAACGGTGAAACTCGGAAGGCTGAAAAAGTGCGGGGCGGTAGTACCGCTTTGGGTGGGCAGAAGTAAAAAATTAGTACCGCTTGTAGGGCGGTAGTACCGCTTGGATGGGCGGTAGTACCGCTGGTGTCGGGAAAAATTCGCAGATCGGGATCGGGGCGAATTTTGGGCGGAAATGGATGATTTCGGGGGCGAAATTGGATGGATTTCGTGGATGGAAAGTGGTGAAACTTGGGGAGATGCTAGATCCACTCGAAACCAAGCAAATCCATGGATCAAATCCAACAAAACATCATCAAACCAACAAATCACAAAGAAAATTGGGGCTATTTTTGGTGGGGATTTTCGAAATTGGGTAAGAACACAACAAAACAAGGCTAGTAAACACGAAGGGGGGCTCCAATTTCGTGAGAAACCATAGCTCTAGATATCATGATGTTGTAGGGTGGAACCCTAGGTGGAGATCTTTCACGAATTGGAGGGGATCCCCAAGAACAAGAGGAGCACAAAGGGAAGAACACAAGAGAAACATTCAAGAACAAGCCCAAATCACACATCCACTAGACTCACAAAACATATGAGATCCACAAGGTACACGAACAATCAAAGGGAAATAAGATACATGGTAGAGTTCATCCCAATCCTATGAGGAGAGAGGTCTTGATAATCCACAAGGATTCTTCTCCCGTGGGAGGTCTTGCATCCACTAGGGATCTTCTCCAAGGTGGAGGTCTTGGCCTCCAATGGAATAGTCTCACTCTCTCAAGAGGAGAAGGTAGGAGCAAAGCTCACATACAAATGAGCTATCATATTTGCTAAACCTAGAATAGAGGTGGAGGTGGTCTATTTATAGTCTAAGCCACGAAGGGGTAAGTGGCGAGGGATACAAGGCCAAAGGCCGATGGTTGCGCACAGGCAGGGCGGTAGTACCGGACCTCGGGCGGTAGTACCGCTTGGGAGCGGTAGTACCGCCTGTAAGCGGTAGCACCGCCCGTTCCAGACTGGACAGGCCATTCTTCTTCCGTCTTCGCTTCCACGCTTCCCTCGCTGATGGTGTAGGCGTTCCTTGGCGCTTGCGCTCCTCCTCGTCGTCCGTGAAGCTCCGACAATACCTATGCATGCACACGAGTGGAGTGTCAAGTAGTATACCATCCTCGAAGGGGTCAAGTGAACACGTGTAAAGGGGAAGGTTCACCTTTATGTATGAGAAGTAGATGGCGCACGTGTCACTTGCCAAATGGGCTCTTAACATGGTGATGTCCGTAGGATGCTCCGCATCAGGAGCTCTATACAAAAAAGACAAAATTACTCAAAATGTACGTGCACGGTTTGACGAAAATTTGTAATTTTTTTTTTGTACAGTTCTCCTCGGATGTCATTTGACCATCAAACTTGGCAAGCATGTCTAACATTTGTTGATAATCATTTCCACAAAGTATCAGATTTTTTCAAAATGTTTTGGTATGTTTTCTTTCTCATGGGTGCAAGGAGGGTGGGTTCAGCCATAAGAGCTAAAAAGCCCAAACACGTGTAAAATATATACTCCCTCCGTCCCAAAATTCTTGTCTTAAATTTGTCTAGATAGGAAAGTACCTAACACTAAGACGTGACTAGATACATCCGTATTTGGAGGACAAACTGAAGACAAGAATTTGGAACGGAGTGAGTATATATTAAAGTAAAAGCACCCATGGAGGAAGCATAGAAATCATTCTGCGACTTTACCTAATCAACGACTCGCTCTGTCCCAACGAAATATAAGCTACATACCACAACAATTGTGCCATCAAGAGCTTCTTTGAAATACCTTATAGGCTCTGGTCTTTTTTGATTGACAAAATTGTGTTTGTATGCTATTTTGCTACATTCATAAGGGTAAACACTCGCTAATCCCAATGATGACCCTTGCAACAACTTTCTTTTGGGAAGGGTCAAGGGCGCTGAAGGACATGTGAATACTGTTCCGCTCGATAAGAAATGGAATTGTTGGGTGTCGTATGCAACGAGTTCCTCGGTCGCGTTGTGTGTTTTCAGCCATGGTTGTGCCGACATAGCAGATGTGATGGGATGCACCTTTTGGCCCACCAACCGACGCACAGGCAGTTTAATGGTTTTGAGTGGTTGAGCGAGGCCAGTCACTTGCCACGAGGGATCCAACCAAGCCAGCCATCCATGCCTTTTCGATGGATGGTGACTTGCTGTCGACAAGTCGTCGGTGAAAAGCATGGTGCATGCCCCCTCTCTACGCCGTCGGAACGAGCATCAGTGGACAGTTGCAGTACATCTACAATATGCATCTATGGTGTATGTCTACAGTTCTCAAGCTACGTAACTACTCCCTCTGTTTCTAAATATAAGTCGTTGGAGAGATTTCACTATGGACCACATACGAAGCAAAATGAATGATTCTACACTCTAAAATACATCTATATACATCCGTATGTGATGGATAGTGAAATCTCTACAAAGACTTATATTTTGGAACGGAGGGAGTAGTGCATAGTACATGCCCGTAGCGTTGCTATGCTACATTAGATCATCTAGACTGTCCATTCTTACTCCAACGGGCATGTTATGTGGTGACATGCCATGGACTTATCACTGGATCTTAGGGCATCTCCAGCCGCGTCCCCAACAGGCCCCCCAAGGCAACTTTTTAGGCGCCGGCGCCGAAAAAATTGCCCAGTCGCGCCCCCAGGACGCCGAAAATCGCTGGATTGGGACGAAACTGGCGCCGGCGGACCCAACCCGAACCCGGGGCGCTGGGGGTCGCCTGGGGGCGCCGGGCGAGGCGTTTTTTTGGCGCGAACGGGATGGACCCGCCCTATCAGCGACGTGATGCGTCGTCGTCCTCATCGCCTCGGTTCCCGCGGGAATCAATGCCAAAGCTGCCGCACTGCCGAGCCATCGCCTGCCATTGATGCCGCCCCCAGCGACCCGTCGCGTCGCCCGGCACCACGGGCGACCGCCACGCGTCGCCTGGCATGCGCCTCTCGCCGCGCGAGCTCCGGCTATAAAAGCATCCTACCTCGCCGGTGAACGCCCACACCGCAGCCACATCGCCCACCGCACTCTCCTCACTGCCACTGCGCCCCTCCGGCCGCTGGCTGCTTCGTCGCCGGCCTGGCTGCTTCGTCGCCGACACGCAGTGCGCCCCCATGCCGCCTCGCCGCCGGGGAGGTGCGGGCTACCGCGGCGTCCGGGTTCGTCCGTCCGGCACCTACTCCGCCGAGATTGAGTGGGGCGACGTGCGCCTCCGCCTCGGAACAACCTTCGACACGGCTCAGGAGGGCGCCCGCGTGTACGACGCTGCGGCGTGGCGCCTCCGGCATTCCCGTTGGGACATGAACTTCACGGACATGCCAACTCTGGAGCGGGCACTGGAGCTGGCGCCTCCCCCGCGGCTTAGAACCGACGAAGATCGCCGGAAGAACCGTAGGCGGGCGCACCGTCTCCACTTGGCCGAGATGTATGAGGAAGCCATGGCGACGTGGCGCCAAAACTTCCCGCAAGACTTCATCGACGAGCACCGGTTCTTGGCCGAGAGGAGAGCGGAGAGGAAGAAGAGGAGAAAGGAGCGAGCGGCTTATCGCGAGGACAAGCGAGCGCGGAGGGCGGTCGCTAAGTCCAACGTCGAGCAAGGAGATGCGTCCTCCTGGGACTTCACCGACGAGCGGTTCCTTGACGCCTACGCTGAGACGTCGGAGGAGGACATCACCGAGGAAGAGTCCGAGTCGGAGAATGACTAGTAGTAGGTCGTAGGAGAAGACTATGTGAACTATCTATCTATCGTATGAAATATCTATCTATCTATATATGTGATCTATCTATCTATCTGTGTTACGTCGAGCCTGGGCCGTTTTGCGCCGGAAATGGGCTGAAAAGCGCCGAAAATGGGCCGATATCGGCGCCTGGGGCCAGCGACTGGGAACGAATTGGCACCCAAGCCGAAACTAGCGCCGGCTCGCCCACAGGTGGCGGTTTTCAGCGCGTCGG
>LR738713.1:743805806-743858761 GCA_902687465.1 Secale cereale
GGGGGGGGGGGGGGGGCGAACGGCTGGAGATGCCCTTAGGCCCTTCTCGACTAGCAATAGAAAGGATGTTTCCACGATGCCACTCATTTCGAAGTCATTCTTGTAGGCACCACATTCGTAGTAACCAAGTGATTTTGTTTCCAGATGTTCACCAAACAAAATAACCCATGAGTTGTGGTGTTGGACTCACCAACATTATTTTGTGCGTGTGTGTGAACCAACCTCTAAGCTGGGTGAAGTTACTTTGAAGTCTCTGCATGTCCTTTTGATAGCTCTGAGTATAGTATACTTATGAATCATGGAAGGTGACAAGTAGTAAAAAAGCAGCCTATTATTTTGCTGATTTTCTTGAGTAGAATAAATCATATTTGTGTTCAAGGTCGGGGCTATCTCGAGTGAAATGTGCTTCTATTGTCACTGACTAGCTCCAAGCCAATGTGACCAAATATTAATAACAATGTGTATACAATTTGTACACAATCAAGGGATAATTACCCTACCCTTAGAATCATTTGATATACATAACATGTTTTATTCATGAGAAGCTCAAGACTCCGAAGCCGAAACGATATGCAAACATAAACGAGCTAACTTCGCTAAATCCCACCACTAAATTAGACCACAACAGGCTAAGAGCATCTCCAACCGTTGCGCCCCCAAGACGCGCCGAAAATCGCCACTTGGGGGAGAGCCGACGCTAATTTCGGTTTGGGTGCCAGTGCGCCCCCAGCCGCTGCCCCCCCAGGTCGCCCCCAGTCGCCGATATTGGCCCAGTTTCGGCGCTGGATTGGCCCAATTTCCGGTCCAAAATGGCCCACCTCTCGACGTGTTTCAGCGCCTACTGAAATAAAATCACAGAAGGAAGAATCTAGGCGCAAATAAAATCATCACAGAAAATCAAAGAGTTCACCACATAGTTCTACAAATTTATAGTTCAAACAAATAATAAAAACACTCATATTTCATTGCACGTCGAGCTAGGCGTTGCCCTTGAGCCTTCATAGGTGCTCCACTAGATCCTGCTGCAGCTGATGATGCACCTGTGTGGGTCTCGGATCTCCTGATGCATGTTGAGGAAGGCCGTCCATGTTCCAGGGAGCTGGTGATCCACTTCGGCTAGAAGACCTTGCCTGTAATATGGTTCAGTGTCAAACACTGGCTCTTCCTACTCGTCGTCGGAGTCCATCGCGGCCGGGGCAGGCAAAGCGCCGAACACCTAGCGGGCGTGGTGGGCGCAGAGCCGCCGGCACGGGCGCCGGAGCGGCGAGGGAAACTCGGGGAAAGTGGCGTCGTGGGGATCTTTCTTTGTTTCTCGGCGAGGAATGGCAAGATAGCGACGGCGGCGGCGGAGAGGTGGCTGGCGACGCCGGGATCGGCAAGGTGTTGGGGGAGGAGAGGGGAAAATGAGGACGAATCAATGCGACTTTTCGCCTGACAGTGGGGACACGGGCGATTTTCCCTTGGTGCCCCCGAGCGCCCCCCAGTGCGCCGGGTTCGGTCTGGGCGCGCCGGGTCAGAAAACGGGACGAGCCCGGCGGATTTCGACGCCTTGGGGGCGCGACTGGGTCTTTTTTTGGCGCCGGCGCTAAAAAAAGCGACCTGGGGACGTCTTGGGGGCGTGGCTGGAGATGCTCTAAGCTTCCAACTCAGTAATAAATTTAAATTATTGAAAACATGCAACAAATTTCTTATATGGATGAGGGCATCACGCAACGCATTCAACAAGGTAGCAACACAGGTGCACCACCCTTTTCTAAAAAAAAAAACACAGGTGCACCAACATTTTTTGAACCAGTCATTGAAGGCAAAACATATGATTTTATTGCCGAGTTCAGCTCACTATCGTCTGCGTGAGGCAACAAGTGAAGGCAAGATTTCTCTAGAGGCATACTAATAGCAAAGACGACCCTTCAAATAGTCCATGACACATGACTTACGGTTGTTAGATCCAACCAAAGCCAGAATGACGCTTTCGCCTCGCAGCCGAGACGAATACCATGTGTCGACCCAACCAATGAAGGCAATTGATGTGTCATTGTCTGTAAAAGGCATAGTGATCGAAGCAGCTCCCTGTAGTTTGTGTCAGATTGGAAAAGAGTAGTCATGTAGTCCATGCTAGCGTTACACCACCACAGAGCATCAAAGCACACATATAGTGCACCACTCTCAAAACTCATCTGGGGCCGCCATGCACATGTGCACGTGAAGCATCCTAAAATGATCCTCCTAGATCATTTGATGAATCCATAGTGTGTGTATGGATGAAGAATAAACCGAGGTACACCATGAAAGGATGCTTGCCCAACCACCATGTATGGCGGTCAACACAATATCTAGATTTCGCTTGAGCAGTACACATTCTTTTATAGTTCGACATGGATGAGTACAAGGGAATGTGAAAGCACATGTTCTTCCATGACCAGCCGAGCATCAAATCCGATGCAACAAAGACGATGAAAACCATTTCATTATGGCAAACTCTATATTAGATAACATGGATAATCTACATAGGGAAAATAAACAAGCCACCTAAGAGGAGCTAAAGGGGGGAAAGAGTAAAGCTCAGAGCTCAACTTAATACCGTCCAAGGGTAAAAACTGGAGAGAGGATGAAGGTTTAAATAGAAGAGTTTACCTCTCCAAAGAGAGAAGTAGGGGAATGCAACCATACAAATTTGTTTTAATACTCAACTAGAACTAGTTCGACTCTAGTGTAAAATTATTTGAATTAAGACAAAGATCTATTTCAACTTTAGTGTAAAATATTTCAAAAAGAGAAAATTTTAGTACAACTCTAGTATTAAATTATTTGAACTAGGACAAATAGCTAGTTCAACCTTTTTGCCAAAATATTTGATCTAGGTTTTCATTCATGAGGCCACTTGAATAATTTACGAAGTGAATAAGACAGGGTTTAAATAGAAGAGTTTACCTCTCCAAGGAGAGAAAGCAACAACACGCTCTCCTTAATGTCTGGTTGCTTTTGGGACTTTAGATGTATGCCGCTGGGAATGGCTAGCCCTTCCTAATGTGGGCCGTCAAATGAGCCAAACTGCGTAGTACTGATGTCCTCTTGGTGACAAGTGACATCGTCGCAGGAGAAGTACTACCACCATCCCACAATATGGTGTATAAACTGAGTCAAAAAGTCAATGCTTTGTAAGTTTGACCAAATGTATACATTAGGAGAAACTATACCAAATCAATATCAATATGGTCTGAAGTGGCTGTTGCAATTTGCTTTGTCTGCCATTCTAAAATAAATTAAAAATTTATGTGCTGTTAAGTTTGATGAAGTGGAAAGTTTCTGTTTTCATTCTCTATCAGTCTGAAGAAATAACAAAATCCTATTCTTAGAGCATCCCCAATAAAAGATGTAGCTGGAAAAATAATTACATCTTCACCTCCCGGAAATGTAAAATACAACACTTCACGATAAAAATTTGCATCTCAACCTGCTGGAGATGTAAAAACGAGCAGCCGCGCGCAAACCCCAATCGCCACAGTGAAAGTTCCCAACCACGAGACGCTCTTTCCGCCACCGACCGAATCCGGCCAGCTCCGGCGCCATCCTGTTGCCGCTCATATGTTTGGCTTCCTTTCGACCTCCCCTACCCATTCCCCTCCGCCGCCGGACGATTTCGGCCATTCCATGCCGACCCATCACGCATCATCCTCGTGCTGGCTCTCCTCCAAGGCACACTGCATGGCGGCCTCCAGCGCGACCTGGTAGGTCGCCTTCTCTTCCTCCTCCACCGGCAGGACATCTAGTGGCGACGGGGGCACGACGTGTCGACGTTGGCGCCGTGGCAGCGCCCCTCCTCGTGCTCTAGCGCAAACCAACACTCCCAGTTGGGGGAGTCTGGCGCGTAGGCACACATTGCGCGGTGGTCTGCCGTGAGGAGCTCGCGCCACTGGCGAACCTCCTCGGCGTGTACCCTCGCCATGCGCAGCACCGCTGGAATGGGGATTCTTTGTGGATCCAGATGCCAGCCGTGCGGCAAGCTGACATCTGGGTACTGCAGGGGGCGGCGGTATTACCAGTGCCACCGCGCTTGGTGGACTGGTATGTACAACCTCTCCCGTGGTGGCGAGCCACGTCGAGCCGGCAGCGGCAGTGGAGGACGCACGCGGGAAGAGCTCGCGCCGGCACTGCACTTGCCCTTCCCATTCCCACTGAAGAACCCCATGGCTGGCTGGCTGGCTAAGGTTTTTGGTCGCCGGCGAGGGAGCAGGCGTTGCCAGATGGGGACGGGCGGTGAAAGTGGATGAGGTTGGCACTGCCGCACGCTTGCATTAAAAAGGACGGGCACGCTAGGCTTCCGCCCACTGCTAGGCAGGATCGAAGTAGGTGGCCGCATTTATTATGACCGCATGCGGTGATTGGTCGGCCGATATGTGGGTCCTCGGCCGACACATTTCGGGCCTAAATTGGGGTCCAAAATGGGTCCGCACAGACGCGTTTTGGGGCCAGCAGTTTTGTGTGCGGCGATCCATACATGGTTGATTAAAAAATGCATGGTGGGAGTTGTTTGGATGTTAAAACAATCCATGTCACGAAGTGTTCCATGAAATTAACATGCATGCACGGATTCACATGTAGTAGGATGTTAAATCGTACGGCATGGATCATAGGTTCGGCTGAACCATGGTTCTAGATCACATCTCTCATCGAGTAGCATCCACGCTGCAAATGGAGCATTCCCAGGCGATAGATTCTGAGCACTCAAACCAGTCTAATCTCTCGGCTGGAGGGACTCCGACCACAGAAGGCCAATATCCCTCTTTAACTATGCCTGTTAAAGATGTTTTCACGATGCCACTCAATCCAAAGTCGTGCTTCAATGCCACATTCTCATCAATGAAATGATTTTTTTCTCCGGGCCCTCAAAATAACCTATGAGGTGTGGGATTAAGCTCAGAACATAGCTAATCATGGGTTGCAAGAATCTCCGGTGTGCGTGCGTGACAATGCATGAATTGACTTCTAGGCAGAGGCAGGGAACTGCAAAGATGACACTACTATATATTACTGGTGAACAGGACCAGAGTAATAAACTTGCACGTGACAAAGTTATTTTGAAGTCTGTCTCTTCCATGGCGATGGATTTAAATACATTTACAATTATGAATGGTGATAGGTGATCAATAGAAGAAATCAATAAATTTTACATGGGCTCGGACATGGCTGTCGGATCAATCTGACATGGCTGTCGGGTCTAGATGCCTCATATCGATCTCACATATGGAATGGATATAAGGGGTGCCGGACAGCCCAGATAAATGGGCTCGGTTTGAAGGGTCTAGCTGGGTGGGTGTTTTTCGTCCGTCGATGTCCAGGTTGTATAGGAATAAGTGGGTTGTCCGGTTAAAGATGTTCTGCGGTTGTAATAAATGGACTAGTCAAGAACCACACTCGTCATCAATACACACCCCATGACAAACATTGGCTACCCTCAAGATCCTCCACCGCATCACCAACAGATATGGCTACCTTGTTCAATCCCACGCACGTAGGCTGGGCTGACACGTCTTGCGTGAGGAGGCCCTGGAGTCGATCAATTGAAGCGGAACTGCATGGGCTTGACGATGACATGGGGATTAGTTGCAATAAAACAACCACATCAAACATCTAGGTTAACAGAAACCACTATTTTTTTGGCAAAAAGCATCCAACCTACGTAATCTTGTGTAAATAGGACTGATCAGTGGCTTTGCTCATTCCGATGACGAATCTGATAAGTCACTTGTTGGAAATATGCCCTAGAGGCAATAATAAAAGTATTATTATTATATTTCCTTGTTCATGATAATTGTCTGTTATTCCTGCTTGAATTGTATTGAACGGAAACAGCGATACATGTGTGAATATATAGACCACAATGAGTCCCTGGTAAGCCTCTAGTTACTAGCTCGTTGATCAACAGATGGTCACGGTTTCCTGACCATGGACATTGGATGTCATTGATAACGGGATCACATCATTAGGAGAATGATGTGATGGACAAGACCCAATCCTGAGCCTAGCACGAGATCGTATAGTTCGTAATGCATAAGCTTTTCGGTGTCAAGTATTTATTCCTTAGACCATGAGGTTGTGCAACTCCCGGATGCCGTAGGAATACTTTGGGTGTGCCAAACATCACAACGTAACTGGGTGACTATAAAGGTATGCAACGGGTATCCCCGAAAGTGTCTGTTGAGTTGGTACGAACCGAGACTGGGATGTTGTCACTCCGTATGACGGAGAGGTACCTCTGGGCCCACTCGGTAAGACATCATTATAATGAGCTCAAAGTGACTAAGGAGTTAGTCACGGGATGATGGATTACGGAACGAGTAAAGAGACTTGCCATGACGAGATTGAACAAGGTATCGGGTATACCGACGATCGAATCTCGGGCAAGTACCGTACCGATAGACAAAGGGAATGGCATACGGGATTGAGTGAATCCTTGACACAGTGGTTCATCCGATGAAGATCATCGAGGAACACGTGGGAACCGACATGGGTATCCAGATCCCGCTGTCGGTTATTGACCGGAGAGTCGTCTCGGTCATGTCTGCGTGTCTCCCGAACCCGTAGAGTCTACACACTTAAGGTTCGGTAACGCTAGGGTTGTAGAGATACATGCACATGGAAACCCGAATGTTGTTCGGAGTCCCGGATGAGATCCCGGACGTCACCAGGAGTTCCGGAATGGTCCGGAGGTAAAGAATGATATATAGGAAGTCCAGTTTCGGCCATCGGGTGAACTCCGGGGGTCACCGGGAGTGTCCCGGGGCCACCGGAGGGGTCCCGGGGGTCCACCGGGTGGGGCCACCCATCCCGGTGGGGCCCCTAGGCCGCAAGGGGAAGGGGGCCAGCCCCTGGTGGGCTGGCACACCCATATGGACCCCCCTCCATGCGCCTAGGGTTGAAACCCTAGGGGGAGGGGGCGCCCCCTATGCCTTGGGGGGCAAGTTCCCCCCCCCTTGGCCGCCGCCCCCCCTGGAGATCAGATCTCCCAGGGCCGGCACCCCCCCTGGCCCCTATATATAGTGGGGGGGGGGAGAGGGCAGCCTGATAACCCTCAACCGTAAGGGATCGAGATAGTCTTCGCGGGTAAGAATAACCCAATTTATTGATTCGACACACACGGAGCCAAAGAGTATTTATAAGCTTTGACAGTTGAGTTGTCAATTCAACCGCACCTGAAATATACTTACTTGCAACAAAAGATAAGTGGTAACAGTGATATGATAGTGATGATAGTAATAGTAAAAGTAAACAGCAAAAGTAAATAGCAGTAGTAAATGGCAAAGATAGCAACTAGTGACAAGCAAGGTTTAAAATACTGTAGGCTAGGGAGATGGATGGTTGGGCGCTGCATGGATGAGATAGATTCTCACTTGGGGCACGGCACACGGAAAAGTAATGATCATCTAGGCAAATATCAAACATTAGGCATGTATCCCGTAGGTAGTTGTACGTGCTTGCAATAAGAACTTGCACAACATCTTTTGTCCTACCATCCCGCTACGAACAGGGCCAAAAGGAACTAATGGATGTTAACGTGCTCCTGTCAAAGAGCACCGGAACAAAGCAATGAACTCAATGGATACATGTAATCCTCAAACTACGGACCATCCCCTTTGGTGTCCCAAGCTGTCACTTTTGGGATCGTCGGATCCGAACCGTAACAGGTGCATACAACTCATAGATAGGATCAAGAACACAAATATATTCATGCAAACACATATGGTTCAGATCTGAAATCATGGCACTCGGGCCCTAAGTGTCAAGCATTAAGAATAACAAGTTGTAGCAAAGATGATAAACACCATAGTAGATGATAGGCAACATGCCCCCAACAATCTGACGAACTATTACATGATCTAACTCATCCAATCCCTACCATCCCCTTCGCCTACAGCAGGGGAATTACTCACACATGAAAGGGGAAGTCATGGAGGGATGATGGAGTGGTGTTGATGATGACGATGGCGACGATTTCCCCTCTCCGGAGGCCAATTCAGCCTCCAGATTAGCCCTCCCGAAGAAGAACAGAGGGTGGCGGCGGCTCCGCGACGAAAAACTGCGAAAGAACTTCCGATCTGGGGTTTCTGCGTCGGGAGGAAAAATACGGGCTAAAGTAGGGCACCAGGGGGTGTGGGCCCCACCCAGGCGCCCCCTCGGCGCGGCCCAGGGGGGGGGGGGCGAGCCCACAGGGCGCCTGGGCACCCCCTGGCCCCCTCTGGCCCCACTTCTGGTATTTGGTTCCTTCGGGTGCGTGGATTTTCTCTGATTTTTCGTGGATTTTTCTGAGATACTTAAAAATCCGTTTTCCTGCACACAAATAAACCATATAGGCAGCTCTGCTGAAAACAGCGTCAGTCCGGGTTAGTTTAGTCCAAGTCATGCAAGAATGAGGCCAAAACAATATCAAAAGTGTTTGGAAAAGTAGATACGTTTGAGACGTATCAACTCCCCCAAGCTTAGCATATTGCTTGTCCTCAAGCAATTCAGTTTATCAAACTGAACGCGACAAAGAAAACTTTGACAAACTCTTTTGCTTCATTAGATGTATATAAGCATGTACTACGAAAAGAGTTCAGCAAGTATTAAAACAGTACTTCTGAGAACAATGCAAGGAGCAACCCTTCTTTCAAGTGACCAGTCACAAATAATTAAGAGTAAATAATATATTACTGAAAATCAAGACAAGATCACATTGCACATAGCTTGAGCATATTAAGGTGGTATCTCGCTAGCCTCCATGAGTGAAGCAAAACATAAATGCAGAAACTCCTCCAGAGTTTTAAAGGAGACTAGAACTAAGAATTTCAGAATAAATCATATCACAAGTATGCAGAAGACAATGTAATACTTTGGGACAATGCACATTACACTCAGAATGACAATTATGCTCTCCTAGTCAGTGCTTTGAAGAAAGAAGGTGAGACTCTCGAACCGTGGCTTTTATTGGCAAAGTTGAAAACCCGTAGTCGGAAACAAAAACTAAACATGTACCAGAGCTCTTGGTTTTAAAAACAGAAGTAAACATGTTTTGAGAAGTGCATATTTCGTCAACGAATGCTAGTAGATAACTCAATCACTTTTTAAGCTAGACAAGTCTTGAGGAACGGCTCCCGCATGAGGACGATCACATCCTCTTAATCTCCTTTGTTTATCACTGCCAAAGTTTTCTGATTTCTCATGAACAAAGCGTGAAGGAGGGTTTGTTTGTTATATTATCTTTTTGAGCCGGGCGCACTCAATGCCAGTTCCTTTTCATATTAGGGGTTTGCACATTATACATGCAATCCAGGGGTGAAACTTGTCCAACTTAAAGAGATCACGAATTAACTACTACTTCCTCATGAGCTAAAACATAGGCACAAAAAGGGAAATGCTTTTAAATAATTTCGAGATGGTACATGAAAGTCTTCGTTAGGAATGGCAAGTAAATACCATGTATAGGAAGGTATGGTGGACTCGTATGGCATAACAGGTTTAAAGGGTTTGGATGCACAAGCAGTCAGTCTGCTTAGTACATGTGGAGGTTTAGCAAAAGACTGGGAAGCGACCAACTAGAGAGCAATAACGGTCATAATCATGCAGAGCGACAAAGTAACATTGAATCGGGCATGAAAGTGATATAACTATTCTAAAACTCAAAGATCATCAAGGCAAAGTAGACTTTTAGTCTTAAACATGTGTAAGCATGTGCCAAGTCAATCCAAAAATTCTCTAAAGGGAAATACCACCTTAGTATACCAGACTATGAACAGTGCAATGCATGTAGATCATTTCAATAACACATTATATACTCTAGTTATTCGGGACTAGCCACAAGGAAAGCATGAACCACTGGAAGAGCATTGTAAACATAGCACTATGTTGCTACAAGCTAGTCTCTAGATCATAAGTACATGCATATGTACAAAAGTAGAAACAATAAGAGTTCATACCTGTCTTCCTTGTTGCTTCCTTTCAGTCGATCTTCGTCATTACTGCTTGTCACTTGCACGATCGAACGTAGGAAATATAATCAAATGCCATCACGGACTCGAGCTGATCTCTGAAAACAAAGCAAACTAAAGAGAGAAAGGAAATCTTTTTGGATTTTTCAAAAGTTGAATAAAAGCAAAAGAAAGAGGAAATCTTTTTGTTGTTTTTGCAAAAAGAGAAATAAAGAAGAACGGGCAAAAACTTCGAAAAGATCAAAGCGAACAAAACGAATAATACAATGGAAAAAGTGAGAAGGGCACGTACTCCCCCAAGCTTAGGCTTTTGGCCTAAGTTGGTAGCAGCTACTGCCCCCAGGAGCCTCCTGCTCCAGGGGTATGGTGGTGAGACCAAGGGTCGTAGAAGGATGATGGCGCGTACACCGAACTCCTCGGAGTCTCCCACGAGGAAGGTTCCGAGCACCAAACAGAGGAAGACCCTTCACCAAACTCGGTGGCGGTCTCTTCCTGAAAATGTGGTATCTCACCGTGCCTCTCCTCGTCGGGCACAACCCCCTCCATGGGGTTATGGAACTGATGCTGGACCATGAACTCATCGAACTGGACAACATCAAAGGACCATCCGTTCCTGCGAGAAAAATCAAACAAAAGAGGTGCAGGTAGACGGATCTCGCGTTCCGCGGTAGTTCCGAAACGCAAGATATAAACAAGGTTATCAAGCTCAGAACCCATGGTAACAAACTTATGCCTTTTCATAGCAGCAAGATCAAAGCTTAAATAAGTAAAAGGAGTATCATCAGGGTGTGGGGTGCCTCCAAGATGCTCTAAGATAAGTGTGGCATAAACGCCACCATATAAGTCCCCCTTGTTACCGTTCATAGCAAGGCGTCGAGCAATTAAGGTACCAAGATTATAATCAGACCTCCCTGAGAGGGCTGCTGCCAGGATAGCAATATCTGGAGCAGAAATGCTGCTCGTGTTGTCACGAGCTAACACCCCTCTAGCAATATAATATGCAAAATACCTGAGGTGAGGAAACAAGATGCTGGAGATCTTCGACCGATGAATATCCCTCGTGCCCATGCTGCAGAGAGAGTTGATGACGGTTTTCAGCTCGGAGGGCTGAGTGGCCATCCTTGCCGTCCTCCCAATGTTCGGCACACCTATTACTTCACAAAAATTTCCCAAAGTCATGGTGATAAGATCATTATAAATTTTAAACTCAATAGCACCTGAATCAGGATTATATCTAAAACTGTTAATGAAACTGGAGGTGAGTTTTTGATACTGAGTAAGACGGCTCGTGACGAGTCGTGTCAAACCTGCATTAGCACAAAGATTATAAAACTCATCCTTGATTCCCGCAGCTTCCATGAATTCATCACATGGAAATGTCATTGCACGTGCTGGACTTGTGTCTTCCAACAACTCCAGGGGCACATGATCCTCATTATAGCTCACCCTGGCAGTCGATGGTGAAGCTGCGGCTCTAGTGACTCGATCGAAGTGTGCGGGCCTCCTCTTCTCAAGCCATCCTTTTGCCCTTCCTAACAAACTCATTTCTGAAATTTTTTACAATTTACAAAAACGAGGATTAAAACAAAGTGAGCTAAGGCAAACTACTCAACTCACTTGCCCAGGGCATAAACTTGCATCAAAACTTGGAAAATGACTTTCTACACATGCATGCAAGCTCATCTCTACAGCACCAAGAACTACTAAATACTCACAAATGAGGCCACCAATCAAAAATCTAATTGGAGGGGTGGAGGAGTCACATACCAGGGAGTATTTGCTCAAAATTTCAGCTCAAATGATGGGCTGTAGAGAGAGATCGAAGAATCGCTTCCAAGAACAGCAAGAACAGCAAGAACAAGACCAGAACTCGGGTTTCTGGAAAGAGAGAGAGAGAGAGAGGAAGAAGAAGTACCTGGAGGGGGGTCCCGTGGGCCCCAGGCGCCCTGTGGGCGCGGCCAGGGGCTGGGCCGCGCCAGCTGGCCGCCTGGGCCACTGGTGGCCCCCCTGGCTGGCCCCAGGACTTTCCGGGTCTCTCCCGTTGTAGAAATTTTTAATATAATTTTTCTGGAATTTTTCTGAAAACTTCACTGTTGAAATTTTTTCGAAGTTCAAAAAGCTGCGAAACTCTCTGAAAACTTGAAGTAGTTAGTAGTATTGTGAAGCTTCAAAAACATAGATACTTGGTACAGCAAGTAGGACAAAACTAAAAACAAATGAAAACGTAACAAGCTCAACTTTTTATCCATATAAAACATGTCTACTAGTAAGGTTGATCAAGTCTTACCAACAAACAAGCGATATATAGAGCAAAAAGTCTCACCTCCTACGAAGTAATCACTGAACTTTTACCTTAATGGACATTGTCCCTACCATGATAGTTTTGTATTTATGAGGCACATGTAGTGGACAGTCCCATTCTCCAATTTTCACGGTCTCGATATTCTCTATAGAGTTGAGGGCATGCCTCCTGTCGGTCTTCTTTGGAAAATAGACCGTGTGTTCTTTATCATTCACATGGAAGGTAACCTTCCCTTTATTGCAATCAATAATAGCACCTGCAGTGTTAAGAAAAGGTCTACCAAGGATAATGGACATGCTCTCATCCTCGGGCATGTCAAGCACAACAAAATCAGTAAGAATTAAACAATTAACAACTTCTACTGGAACATCTTCACAAATACCTATCGGAACAGCGGTTGACTTGTCAGCCATCTGAAGGGAGATATCTGTAGGAATTAGTTTCTCTAAACAAAGCCTCTCGTAAAGAGAGAGAGGCATAACACTCACTCCTGCTCCAAGATCACATAAAGCAGTTTTGACATAATTATTCTTTATGGAGCAAGGAATGGTGGGTATACCTGGATCACCGAGCTTCTCAGGAATCTTTCCACTGAAAGAATAGTTAGCAAGCATAGTAGATATTGCATCATTAGGAACTTTTCTTTTGTTAGTGACAATGTCTTTCATATATTTTGAATAAGGAAGTAACTTAATAGCATCAGTCAAAGGAATTTGAAGAAAAAGAGGTTTAATCCATTCACAAAACTTATTATAATGCTCTTCTTCTTTAGATTTGATGGACTTACTTGGAAAGGGCATGGGTTTCTGTACCCATGGTTCTCTCTCCTTCCCATGTTTTCTTGCGATGAAGTCTTCTTTAGTGTACGTCTTACGTTTGTCAGGTGCTTCTTCTTCTCGAACTTCAGGCGGATCATTCTTCTCATTATTATTACCTTCAGGTTCAGCACCGTCTTCAGTCTCAGCATCGGAAATAGATACACTGTTGGGATCAATAGCCGGCTCTTCATCTGCAATAGGATCATTAGAATTGTCAGTCTCTTTATGTTTCTTCTTCTTTTTTGGTGAGACAACAATTTCTTCTTCCTGCATTTGAGAGTCTTGCTCGATTCTCTTCGGATGTCCCTCTGGATAAAGAGGATCTTGAGTACTAGTTCCTCCTCTGGTCTTAATCCCAAAGGCCTGCAATTTATCTTGTTTGGCATTGTTAGCAAGCAAATCTCTTTGCACATTAGAAATTTGATCAAGTTGAGTTTGAACCATATGAAAATGCTTCACAAGACATTGAACATCATTAACTGTTCTATCTAAAACACCAAGCAACTTTTTGATAGCAAGGGAATTATCATGCAACTGACTTTCTATCCTCTCATTAAAATGATTCTGTTTCATAATAAAATTATCAAACTCATCTAAACATTGATCAGAAGGCTTACCATGAGGGATGTCACTTGCGTTGAAATCTAAAAGAGAGTGTACCTCTACCATACGAGGGTGAGTGGTAGGCTCACACAGCTTCTCAATTGGGGGTAGGTTCTTCACGTCTTCAGCTTTAATACCTTTCTCTTCAATAGACTTCTTTGCTTCTCGCATATCTTCGGGGCTTAGAACAAACATGCCCCTCTTCTTTGTTGGTGGAGGTGGTTCAGGGACGGACCAATCTTCATGGTTTTTCGCAATCCTGCCCATTAAGTCTTCCGCATCGTCCGGTGGTCTTTTCCTGAAAACACAACCAGCACAACTGTCCAAATAGGACCTGGATTCATCAGTTAGACCAGCATAGAATATATCGATTAATTCATTCTTAGGGATTTCATGTCCTGGTCTAGCCCGAATCGGAGCACAGTACCTCCCCCAAGCTTTAGGGAGGGACTCATCCTGCAACTGTTTAAAGTTATAAATTCTTTGTAAAGCAGCATGCTGCATATGAGCAGGAAAGTACTTATCAACAAAAGTGTGAGCTAAGTCCTGAGGACTCTTAATGGAACCGCATCGAAGTGAATCATACCATGCTTTAGCACCTTCCTTCAACGAGAAAGGAAGAAGCTTGGTCACATAAAAGTATCGTATCTTCTCATCTGTGGTAAACAGGCTACCTAACTCACCGAGTTTAGTTAGGTGTGCAATAGCATCATCATTTTCTCTGCCATAAAAGGGGTTAGCTTCAACCATATGTATAAGTGAAAGATCAACAGAGAAATCAAAATCAGGATCATCAATGCATATAGGAGATGTAGCAAATTCAGGATTAGGAACGGTTTTGTTCTTCAAAGAGTGTTTTTCAAATATTTTCTTAATAACTTCAGGGTCAGAGCCAGCAAACTCTGTCAGTTCCCTGCATAGATCTTCATCAAGTATATAGTAATCATCATCGAGGAGCCTCTCTTGGAGTTTACTCAAATCAGGATAATCATAAGTTTCACCAATAGGGTAGTGAGTAACAGGAAGTTCAATTCCAAATTTTTCAGCAGCAACAGCAATTTGTTTCTCAAGAGCATAACCAAGCGAACTAATATCATCATCAAAAGTAGTAGAAGCATCATCAAGAGTATCAGACATAGTAACAGATTCAGTAGTAGCATCATGTGGTGGTGGTGAGGCAAACTTACTCATAACGGAAGGTGAATCAAGTGTAGCACTAGTGCTTAGAGCAGTACCTCTTCTTGTAGTGGATAGTAAGATCGGAACCTTGGGGTCTCCTTTCTTACCCATAGTGAATAAAGTGCAGCAGGTAGAATACCTCAAGTAGACTTGTAAATATTGCTATGCTCCCCGGCAACGGCGCCAGAAAACAGTACTTGATAACCCTCAACCGTAAGGGATCGAGATAGTCTTCGCGGGTAAGAATAACCCAATTTATTAATTCGGCACACGGGGAGCCAAAGAGTATTTATAAGCTTTGACAGTTGAGTTGTCAATTCAACCGCACCTGAAATATACTTAGTTGCAACAAAAGATAAGTGGTAACAGTGATATGATAGTGATGATAGTAATAGTAAAAGTAAACAGCAAAAGTAAATAGCAGTAGTAAATGGCAAAGATAGCAACTAGTGACAAGCAAGGTTTAAAATAATGTAGGCTAGGGAGATGGATGGTTGGGCGCTGCATGGATGAGATAGATTCTAACTTGGGGCACGGCACACGGAAAAGTAATGATCATCTAGGCAAATATCAAACATTAGGCATGTATTCCGTAGGTAGTTGTACGTGCTTGCAATAAGAACTTGCACAACATCTTTTGTCCTACCATCCCGCTACGAACGGGGCCAAAAGGAACTAATGGATATTAAGGTGCTCCTGTCAAAGAGCACCGGAACAAAGCAATGAACTCAATGGATACATGTAATCCTCAAACAACGGACCATCCCCTTTGGTGTCCCAAGCTGTCACTTTTGGGATCGCCGGTTCCGGACCGTAACAGGTGCATACAACTCATAGATAGGATCAAGAACACAAATATATTCATGCAAACACATATGGTTCAGATCTGAAATCATGGCACTCGGGCCCTAAGTGTCAAGCATTAAGAATAACAAGTTGTAGCAAAGATGATAAACACCATAGTAGATGATAGGCAACATGCCCCCAACAATCTGACGAACTATTACATGATCTAACTCATCCAATCCCTACCATCCCCTTCGCCTACAGCAGGGGAATTACTCACACATGAAAGGGGAAGTCGTGGAGGGATGATGGAGTGGTGTTGATGATGACGATGGCGACGATTTCCCCTCTCCGGAGGCCAATTCAGCCTCCAGATTAGCCCTCCCGAAGAAGAACAGAGGGTGGCGGCGGCTCCGCGACGAAAAACTGTGAAAGAACTTCCGATCTGGGGTTTCTGCGTCGGGAGGAAAAATACGGGCTAAAGTAGGGCACCAGGGGGTGTGGGCCCCACCCAGGCGCCCCCCCGGCGCGGCCCGGGGGGGGGGGCGCCCACAGGGCGCCTGGGCACCCCCTGGCCCCCCTCTGGCCCCACTTCTGGTATTTGGTTCCTTCGGGTGCGTGGATTTTCTCTGATTTTTCGTGGATTTTTCTGAGATACTTAAAAATCCGTTTTCCTGCACACAAATAAACCATACAGGCAGCTCTGCTGAAAACAGCGTCAGTCCGGGTTAGTTTAGTCCATGTCATGCAAGAATGAGGCCAAAACAATATCAAAAGTGTTTGGAAAAGTATATACGTTTGAGACGTATCCCAGCCGCACCCAAGCCTCTGGCGCCTCTCCCCCCTCCCGTCACACTTCCTACTCCTCCGCAGGGCGCCGGCGAAGCCCTGCAGTATTTCCTGCTGCATCCACCACCACGCCGTCGTGCTGCTGGATCTCCGACGACCTCTCCTCCCTGATGGGCCTCTAACCCCTCGTTGGTTACCCCAAGTGGAAGGTGTGAGATGCAGTGTTGTGGAAGTTTTTCCCTTAGCAAAGATGCCAAGGATCGAATCCCCAGAGACTCCTAGGTTCAACAAGTAGGTGTCAACTGCTAACGGCGCCAGATATTAGCAATCAACGTGGACCTGCACACAGATACAAATAACTTTGCTCCCAACGAGTACAGAGAGGTTGTCAATCCCTCCGGCCTTGTAGTTCACAAAGGATTAAACGCAAATGATAGTAGTGATAGATAATGTTTGCAATAGTAAGTAAAAGCGAAAAGTAAATAGCGGATGTGATCAATGATGGTAATATGGACCGGAGTCTCATGATGTTCACTAGTGATGTCTCTCTCCCAAAAGACGATAAAACAGCTATGTGAGGTAAACGAATTACAGCTGGCCAATTGACAGGACCACGAACGCAAACCAATGCTGACTACATTGCAAGAAAGGTTGAGGTTCAAAGCATGGGCGGTACGCCAAAGTAAGTAGACCGAAATCCATCAATATCTACTACTAATCATCCACCTTGAGATATCTATCCAGAACATCTCGCTGGTATTAAGTTGCGAGCCCCACCCATAGTGTAAACTCAATGCAACAGACAACTGCATTAAAAGAACTTTGCGTAAAGTAAACAATCCTTGCACCCGCGGGCACAAGCACCGTTGTTTTCCCCCTTGTGGCAACAGCACATCCCCTAGACTCATGTTTCTGTCACTCAAGCTAGTCATCGAGGGGCATGAACCCACAATCGAGCATAATGTTCCCTCTTGGAGTCACTACCTACTACTTGGCCAAAGCAATAAATAACAACGGAGAACATGCAAGAATTACTTATGAACATAAATATAAAAGAGGTAGATCAAATATATTACTCAAGCACAATCTGAACATAATCTCATAGTCCATCGGATCCCAGCAAACTCATCATAGCAACAGCATAAGGATTACATATGTGCCTCGATCATGTAGGGCATCTCACGAGGACTAATTAGTGAAGCACAAGAACGGGAGGAGAACATCACATAGCTACTGGTCATGGACTCATGGTCCAAGGGAGACTACTCACAACTCATCCGGGAGGCGTCCATGGTGGTGGAGAGGCTCCCGATGATGATCCTCCCCTCCGGCAGGGTGCCGGGAAGAGTTCTCCTGGTGCTCCCGATCTTGGAAGCGGCGGTGGCGGCGGAACAGAGATGAGATCGCGAAAAAGAGTTCCCGTCCCGAGGGTTTCGAAGGACGCTCTAAATATATGCCAAAGGTGGGCACCAGACGGGGCTCGGGGGGCGCCGCCAGGGCGCCTGGGGCCCTGGTGGCCCCCCTCGGCTGTACTTCGGGCGCAAGGTAGGTTCTGGAACGCTGATTTTCTATATAATTTTTCTGGATTTTTCCTGACAGTTCTCGTAATGTGAAAACCTGAAATACAAAAACAGCCGAAAACAGAAACTGGCACTGGGGTGCACTGGATTAGTAGGTTAGTCCAAATATGATCAAAAGTGTATGGAAGTGTATAAATATCATAGCAATATCACCCAAAAGTGGCATGGAGCAAGCAGAAATTATAGATACATTTTGGACGTATCAACATCCCCAAGCTTAATTCCTGCTCGTCCTCGAGTAGGTAAATGATAACAAGAATAATTTCTGTGGTGACATACTATTAACCATATAGGACTTATTCGCAGTCATATGACAAAAGCTTACCGAGACAATGATTCTATAGTAATTAAGTTGCCTCATGAGAAAATCACAAAGGACTGAAAGTTTTACAATATGAAACTGAAACATCAAAAAGATTTGCAATGAACATGATGTGCAAATATGATAAAGTGATATCTAGCTTGCCCCCTTTAGTGAAGCAAAACATAAATGCAGGGGCACCTCCAAGGTTTAAGTGATGACTAGATACAATGATTTCAAAATAAACGATATCACAATCATGCAAAAGACAATGCTACTTTGGAACAATGCACATTACACTTAGAATGACAATCATGCTCTCAGTAGTTGGTGCTTGAAGAAAGAAGGTGGAGACTCAAAAAGTAAAAGAATGGTTATGTGCTAGAGCTTTTTATTTTGAAAACATAGAAGCAATTTTGTCAACGGTAGTAGTACTTCATATGTGTCATGCATAAGACATCCTATAAGTTGCAAGCCTCATGCATCAAATACCAATAGTGCTCGCACCTTGTCCTAATTAGCTCGGATTTCCATGGGTTATCATTGCATTACATATGTTTCAACCAAGTGTCACAAAGGGGTACCTCTATGCCACCTGTACAAAGGTCCAAGGAGATAAATCGCATTTGATTTCTCGTTTTTGATAGATCTCAACTTGAGGACATCCATACCGGGACAACATAGAAAATAGATAATGGACTCCTCTTTAATGCATAAGCATATTCTCATAAGAGATTGAGGATTAATGTCCAAGCTAAAACTTCCACCATGATACATGGCTTTGGTTGGCGGCCCAATGTTCTTCTCTAACAATATGCATATTCATTCAACCCATGGCAAATCACCCTTACTTCACACAAGACGAATATGCATAGCAACTCACATGATATTCAACAAAAGTGTGACAGTTGATGGCGTCCCCAGAAACATGGTTACCGCTCAGCAAGCAACTTATAAGAAATAAGATACATAAGCAACATATTCTTTACCACAATAGTTTTTAAGCTACTTTCCCATGAGCTATGTATTGCAAAGTTAGTTCGCTTAGTACAGGTGGAGGTTAGCAAAAGACTGGGAGCGACCAACTAAGAGAGCAATGACGGTCATAATCATGCAGAGCGACAAAGCAATATTGAATCAGGCATGGTAGTTATATCGCTACTCAGAAATAAAAGATCATCAAGGCTTGATAGACTTTCTTTATAGTCTTAAATATGCGTGAGCATATGCCAAGTCAATCAAAATAAATTCTTGAAGGAAGATATTACTAAACCATACCACATCATAGGCAAATAAATCACGTTGGTACTCCAATAACACATTGGGAACCCCCCAGCTATTTGAGACTAACCATAAGAAAACCTGAACTACTAAGCGCCATTATGCACGTAGCATCTTTATCATAGACATATCAACCAATGCAATGGAAGCAAACTCTCTTAATAAGGTGAGCATGGTAGTTAAAGAGAGTTCAAGCAACCAACTAAACAAAAGCTCTTTGAAAAAGATAAGCATGAATACTAAGAGCAGAGCATGATAGTAGCTATTAAAAGACAAAGAACACACACATCAAAGATAGACATGAAAATTCTATGTTATGTTCTAGGTAGAAGTGGAGCGTGTTTCTCTCCCACATAAAGAAAGCTGAGTTCCGACTCGTTATGAAAAACTAAAAAGAAAACTAAAAGCAAGACGCTCCAAGCATAGCACATAACACATGAAGTGATAAAAATATAGCGGAACGAAAGACGAACTGATAATGTTGATGGAGAAGGGGATGCACGGGGGCATCCCCAAGCTTAGACGCTTGAGTCTCCTTGAATATTTCTTGGGGGTGCACGGGGGCATCCCCAAGCTTGAGCGCTTGACACTCCTGAATCTTTTTATCATCTTCCCTCGCACACTTGAAAACTCCCTTCATACACAACTCATCATAATCTGATTAGCGAGGTTAGTACCCTTAATAAAATAATTGTTCCTTGCTGGAAATAAAGATATTCTTGAAGTTCTACTGTTTCTCAAGATTGCCAAAAGGTTTTTGCAAAGAAAAAGCAAGCTCTTGGTTTGCAAAATGAAGGAAAGGCAAAACAGGACAGAATCTGTGAAAAACAGAACAGCAGGTAGTAATTGATTTGTTCGGGGTACTTCTGCAACTCAAATAAAAAAACTCAGAACAGACGCACGAAATACAATTATATAGAGAACGCTGTAGAAAAAATTCAGACCAAAAAGATGATCTGGTGATTTTATACGAATTTTTCTATCCAAGGACAGAATCTGTTTCCTGGACAGCACCTCACAACTTTTGAACTTTCTAGCAATCAGAGGCTATACTTGGCACAAATACGAAAAGCAAAGATACAATGATGATGCTACTGTAGTAAACAACATCAAGACACAACAAAAGCAAAATATAAAAATTTATTCATGTGGGCTGCCTCCCAAAAGCGCTTTCTTTTATGCCTTTAAGCTAGGCATAATGCATATAGATCAAGTTTTATCAAGAGTAAAAGAATAGCTAGCCCGTACAACGGACTCAAAAGGTAACTTGATCTTCTTACGAGGGAAGTGTTCCATCCCTTTCTTGAGAGGAAACTGAAATTTTATATTACCCTCTTTCATGTCAATGATAGCACCAACGGTGCGTAAAAAGGGACGTCCCAAAATAATTGGTCATGAAGGATCACATTCAATATCCATAATAGTGAAATCAACGGGAACATAATTATCATTAACAACGATAAGAACATCGTCGATCCTCCCCAAAGGTTTCTTTATGGAAGAATCAACGAGACGAACACCAAAAGAACAAGAATCATAAGGTTTTAATTTAAGCATATCATATAGTCTTTTGGGCATTACAGAGGTACTAGCTCCAACATCACATAATGCATAACAAGAGAAGTCATTCAATTTAATTTTTATCATAGGATCCCAACCATCTTCTAGCTTTCTAGGTATGGAGGCTTCTACTCTAAGTTTCTCCTCCCTAGCTTTGATGAGAGCATTAGTGATATGCTCTGTGAAGGCAAGATTAAGTGTGCTAGTGCGGGGGTCTCTAGACATCTTGTGAAGGAAATCAATAACTTCGGTAAGAGTGCAATTATCAAAATCAAGGTCATTAGCATCAAGTAAAGTGGTAGTGGTGTCCTTAAGGTTCACTTGTTGGGTAGTTTCTATAGTCATAGCATCACCATTAATAGGTCCAATGGGACCAGGAGTACATTGGGTGCTAAGAGTTTGGATATCCTCAACAACTTGGATAGTAGCAACAGTGTGGTGGGTAGGAAGGCTCTTAATTCTATCTTCTTCCTCCCTTTCTCTAGCCCATCTTTCTTTAAGTTTAGCCATCATCCTAATGTTTTCATTAATTTGCACTTGATAGCATTTATAGGAGTGACTTCCCTCTCCTCAAGAGGAGAAGTTTTAATTTTTAGCAATTTTACCTCATTGGCTAAATGGTCTACCTTAAAAGAAAGATCATCTAGTTTATGTAGTTTTTCTTCTACACTCTTATTAAAGGCTTTTTGGGTAGTGAAGAAATCTTTAAGCACAGTCTCTAGTTCAGTAGTGGAGTTCTTGGTGATAGGATAAGCATTGTTGTTCCCATAATAATTAGAGGGGAACGGTCTAGGATTGCTACCAAAATTACTCCTATAAGCATTGTTGTTAAAATTGTTTCTAGAGATAAAATTCACATCTACTTGTTATTGAGCAATCAAAGAATTTAAAGGAACATCGCGAGGATCAACAGAAGATTGCTTCGAAAGTAGAGACATGATCAAGTCAACTTTTTCATTTAAGGAGGAAATCTCCTCGACAGAGTTTACCTTCCTACCTGTTGGAGCGCGTTCAGTGTGCCATTGGGAATAGTTGGTCATCATCTCATCGAGAAGCTTGGTGGCAGCACCAAGTGTAGTTGACATAAAAGTTCCTCCCGCGGCCGAATCTAACAAGTTCCGCGAGGTAATGTTCAAGCCTGCATAAAAAGTTTGGATAACCATCCAAGTAGTCAAACCGTGAGTATGGCAGTTCTTGATAAGAGATTTCATACGTTCCCAAGCTTGGGCAACGTGTTCATTATCCAATTGTTAAAAATTCATTATGTTACTTCTAAGTTGGATAATTTTAGCAGGTGGATAGTATTTTCCGATAAAAGCATCTTTGCACTTGTCCCATGAATCTATGCTATTTCTAGGCAAAGACTAAAACCAAATTTTAGCTCCTCCTCTCAAGGAGAAAGGAAAAAGCTTAAGCTTAACAATATTACCATATATTTCTTGGTACTTTTGCATATCACAAAGTTAAACAAAGTTGTTTAAGTGTAAAGCAACATCATCTCCAGCACCGGAGAATTGATCTTTCATGACTAAGTTCAGTAAAGCAGGTTTAATTTCATATGAAGGTGCTGAAGTGGCAGGTGTAGTGATAGGTGTGCTGATAAAGTCATCGTTGTTGTGACTAGTGAAGTCACACAACTTGGTGTTCTCGGTGGAACCCATAGTAGCAAGCAAGCAAGATAACTATTTTTGTGATTTTCGATAAAAGGTACTAAAGCAAAAATGAAAGGTAAACTAACAAGACTAAAAAGCAAAGGTAAAAGATAGCATGCAACTCCCCTATCCTGAAGAGTGGAGTCCCTGGCAACGGCGCCAGAAAAACTCCTTGATGGGCCTCTAACCCCTCGTTGGTTACCCCAAGTGGAAGGTGTGAGATGCAGTGTTGTGGAAGTTTTTCCCTTAGCAAAGATGCCAAGGATCGAATCCCCAGAGACTCCTAGGTTCAACAAGTAGGTGTAAACTGCTAACGGTGCCAGATATTAGCAATCAACGTGGACCTGCACACAGATACAAATAACTTTGCTCCCAACGAGTACAGAGAGGTTGTCAATCCCTCCGGCCTTGTAGTTCACAAAGGATTAAACGCAAATGATAGTAGTGATAGATAATGTTTGCAATAGTAAGTAAAAGCGAAAAGTAAATAGCGGATGTGATCAATGATGGTAATATGGACCGGAGTCTCATGATGTTCACTAGTGATGTCTCTCTCCCAAAAGACGATAAAACAGCTATGTGAGGTAAACGAATTATAGCTGGCCAATTGACAGGACCACGAACGCAAACCAATGCTGACGACATTGCAAGAAAGGTTGAGGTTCAAAGCATGGGCGGTACACCAAATTAAGTAGACCGAAATCCATCAATATCTACTACTAATCATCCATCTTGAGATATCTATCCAGAACATCTCGCTGGTATTAAGTTGCGAGCCCCACCCATAGTGTAAACTCAATGCAACAGACAACTGCATTAAAAGAACTTTGCGTAAAGTAAACAATCCTTGCACCCGCGGGCACAAGCACCGTTGTTTTCCCCCTTGTGGCAACAGCACATCCCCTAGACTCATGTTTCTGTCACTCAAGCTAGTCATCGAGGGGCATGAACCCACAATCGAGCATAACGTTCCCTCTTGGAGTCACTACCTACTACTTGACCAAAGCAATAAATAACAACGGAGAAAATGCAAGAATTACTTATGAACATAAATATAAAAGAGGTAGATCAAATACATTACTCAAGCACAATCTGAACATAATCTCATAATCCATCGGATCCCAGCAAACTCATCATAGCAACAGCATAAGGATTACATATGTGCCTCGATCATGTAGGGCAGCTCACGAGGACTAATTAGTGAAGCACAAGAACGGGAGGAGAACATCACATAGCTACTGGTCATGGACTCATGGTCCAAGGGAGACTACTGACAACTCATCCGGGAGGCGTCCATGGTGGTGGAGAGGCTCCCGATGATGATCCTCCCCTCCGGCAGGGTGCCGGGAAGAGTTCTCCTGGTGCTCCCGATCTTGGAAGCGGCGGCGGCGGCGGAACAGAGATGAGATCGCGAAAAAGAGTTCCCGCCCCGAGGGTTTCGAAGGACGCTCTAAATATATGCCAAAGGGGGGCACCAGACGGGGCTCGGGGGGCCCAGGCGCCCCCCCGGCGCGGCCCAGGAGGGGGGGCGCGCCGCCAGGGCGCCTGTGGCCCTGGTGGCCCCCCCGGCTGTACTTCGGGCGCAAGGTAGGTTCTGGAACGCTGATTTTTTATATAATTTTTCTGGATTTTTCCTGACAGTTCTCGTAATGTGAAAACCTCAAATACAAAAACAGCCGAAAACAGAAACTGGCACTGGGGTGCACTGGATTAGTAGGTTAGTCCAAATATGATCAAAAGTGTATGGAAGTGTATAAATATCATAGCAATATCACCCAAAAGTGGCATGGAGCAAGCAGAAATTATAGATACGTTTGGGACGTATCACTCCCCCCTTGCTGGATCAAGAAGGAGGTGACGTTGTTGTACCGTACGTGTTCTGAACGCGGAGGTGCCGTCCGTTCGGCGCTAGGATCATCGGTGACGAAGAACGCGAAGAGTACGACCACTTCATCCACGTTCCTTCGAACGCTTCCGCACGCGATCTACAAAGGGTATGTAGATGCACTCCAGTATGCTCGTTGCTAGATGACTCCTTAGATTGATCTTGGTGAAAGCGTAGAATTTGTTTGAATTCTGCTACGTTCCCCAATAGTGGCATCTGAGCTAGGTCTTTTGCGTAGCATCTTGCACGAGTAGAACACAAACAAGTTGTGGGCGTTGAGTTTGCTCAATTTTCTTACCGTTACTAGTCCAATCTTGATTCGGCGGCATCGTGGGATGAAGCGGCCCGGACCGACCTTACACGTACGCTTACGTGAGACTGGTTCCACCGACAGACATGCACTAGTTGCATAAGGTGGCTGGCGGGTGTCTGTCTCTCCCACTTTAGTCGGATTGGATTTGATGAACAGGGTCCTTATGAAGGGTAAATAGAAATTGACAAATCACGTTGTGGCTTTTGCGTAGGTAAGAAACGTTCTTGCTAGAAAACCTTTAGAAGCCACGTAAAACTTGCAACAACAATTAGAGGTCGTCTAAATTGTTCTTGCAGCATGTGCTATGTGATGTGGTATGGCCAAGAAGATGTGATGAATGATATATGTGATGTATGAGATTGATCATGTTCTTGTAATAGGGAATCACGACTTGCATGTCGATGATAATGACAACCGGCAGGAGCCATAGGAGTTGTCTTAATTATTGTATGACCTGTGTGTCACTGAATAACGCCATGTAATTACTTTACTTTATTGCTAAACGTTAGCCATAGTAGTACAAGTAATAGTTGGCGTGACGACTTCATGAAGACAGAATGATGGAGATCATGGTGTCGAGCCGGTGACAAAGATGATCATGGTGCCCCGAAGATGGAGATCGAAGGAGCAAGATGATATTGGCCATATCATGTCACTTTATTTGATTGCATGTGATGTTTATCATGTTTATGCATCTTGTTTACTTAGAACGACGGTAGTAAATAAGATGATCTCTCACTAAAAATTTCAAGAATTGTGTTCCCCCTAACTGTGCACCGTTGCTAAGGATCGTTGTTCCGAAGCACCACGTGATGATCGGGTGTGATAGGTTCTAACGTTCGCATACAACGGGTGTAAGCCAGATTTACACACGCAATACACTTAGGGTTCACTTGACGAGTCTAGCATGTACAGACATGGCCTCGGAACACGAAAGACCGAAAGGTCGAACATGAGTTGTATAGAAGATACGATTGTTGGGGATCGTAGCAGAAAATCAAAAATTTTCCTACGCATCACCAAGATCTATCTATGGAGTAATCTAGCAACGAGCATAAAGAAGACTGGAGTGCATCTACATACCCTTGTAGATCGCGATGCGGAAGTGTTGCAAGAACGCGGATGAAGGAGTCGTACTCGCTGCGATTCAGATCGCGGTTGATTCCGATCTAAGCGCCGAACAACGGCGCCTCCGCGTTCAACACACGTGCAGCCCGATGACGTCTCCCACGCCTTGATCCAGCAAGGAGAGAGGGAGAGGTTGGGGAAGACTCCATCCAGCAGCAGCACGACGGCGTGGTGGTGGTGGAGGAGCGCGGGAATCCTGCAGGGCTTCGCCAAGCACCGTGGGAGAGGAGAAGGACTTGGGAGAGGGGGAGGGCTGCGCCGGAACTTGTGGTGCAGCTGCCCTCCCACCCCCCACATATATATAGGGGCAAGGGAGAGGGGGGCCGGCCCCCTCAGATCCAATCAGAGGAGGGGGCGGCGGCCAGGGGGGTGCCTTGCCCCCCAAGGCAAGTGGGGCGCCCCCCTTAGGGTTTCCCCCACAACTCTAGGCGCATGGGCCCTAGGGGGAAGGCGCCCAGCCCACTAAGGGGCTGGTCCCTCTCCACATACAGCCCATAGGGCCCTCCGGGGCAGGTGGACCCTCCCGGTGGACCCCCGGAACCCCTTCGGTGGTCCCGGTACAATACCGGTAACCCCCGAAATTATTCCGGTGACCGTATGATGACTTCCCATATATAAATCTTTACCTCCGGACCATTCCGGAACTCCTCGTGACGTCCGGGATCTCATCCGGGACTCCGAACAACATTCGGTAACCGCGTACATACTTTCCCTATAACCCTAGCGTCATCGAACCTTAAGTGTGTAGACCCTACGGGCTCGGGAACCATGCAGACATGACCGAGACAACTCTCCGGCCAATAACCAACAGCGGGATCTGGATACCCATGTTGGCTCCCACATGTTCCACGATGATCTCATCGGATGAACCACAATGTCAAGGATTCAATCAATCCCGTATACAATTCCCTTTGTCTATCGGTATAGTACTTGCCCGAGATTCGATCGTCGGTATACCGATACCTCATTCAATCTCTTTACCGGCAAGTCTCTTTACTCGTTCCGTAACACATCATCCCGCGATCAACTCCTTGATCACATTGTGCACATTATGATGATGTCCTACCGAGTGGGCCCAGAGATACCTCTCCGTCATACGGAGTGACAAATCCCAGTCTCGATTCGTGCCAACCCAATAGACACTTTCGGAGATACATGTAGTGCACCTTTATAGCCACCCAGTTACGTTGTGATGTTTGGTACACCCAAAGCATTCCTACGGTATCCGGGAGTTGCACAATCTCATGGTCTAAGGAAAAGATACTTGACATATAGAAAAGCTTTAGCATACGAACTACACGATCTGTGCTAGGCTTAGGATTGGGTCTTGTCCATCACATCATTCTCCTAATGATGTGATCCCGTTATCAACGACATACAATGTCCATGGTCAGGAAACCGTAACCATCTATTGATCAATGAGCTAGTCATCTAGAGGCTCACTAGGGACATGGTATTTGTCTATGTATCCACACATGTATCTGAGTTTCCTATCAATACAATTCTAGCATGGATAATAAATGATTATCATGAATAAGGAAATATAATAATAACCAATTTATTATTGCATCTAGGGCATATTTCCAACAGTCTCCCACTTGCACTAGAGTCAATAATCTAGTTCACATCGCCATGTGATTAACACTTACAGGTCACATCGCCATGTGACCAACATCCAAAGAGTTTACTAGAGTCAGTAATCTAGTTCACATTAATATGTGATTAACACTCAATGAGTTCTGGGTTTGATCATGTTATGCATGTGAGAGAGGTTGTAGTCAACGGGTCTGCAACATTCAGATCCCTATGTTCTTCGCAAAACTTTATGTCATATCGTAGATGCTGCTACCACGTTCCACTTGAAGCTATTCCAAACTGTTGTTCCATTATACGTATCCGGTATCTCTACCTAGAGTTATCCGGATAGGTGTTAAGCTTGCATCGACGTAACTCTTTACGTCGAACTCTTTATCACCTCCATAACCGAGAAACATTTCCTTATTCCTCTAAGGATAATTTTGACCACTATCTAGTGATCCACTCCTGGATCACCTTTGTACCCTTTTGCCATACATGTGGCAAGGCACACATCAGGTGCGGTACTCATGATGGCATACCATATAGAGCCTATGACAAAAGCATAGGGGACGACCTACGTCCTTCCTCTTTCTTCTGCCGTGGTCAAGCTTTGAGTCTTACTCAACTTCACACCTTACAACTCAGGCAAGAACTCCTTCTTCGACTGATCTATTTTGAACTCCTTCAAAATCATGCCAAGGTGTGTGTTCTTTTGAAAGTATCATCAGGCGTCTTGATCTATCTCTATAGATTTTGATGCCCAATATGTAAGCAGCTTTATCCAGGTCTTCCTTTGAAAAACTCCTTTCAAACAACCCTTTGTGCTTTCCAGAAATTCTACATCATTTCGGATCAACAATATGTCATTTACATATACTTATCAAAAATGTTGTAGTGCTCCCACTCTCTTTATTGTAAATACAAGTTTCTAACAAACTTTGTATACCCAAAAACTTTGATCACTCCATCAAAGCATATATTCCGACTCCGAGATGCTTGCTCTAGTCCATAGAAGGATCGCTGGAGCTAGCATATCTTTTAGCATCCTTAGGATCGACAAAACCTTTCTGATTGTATCACATACAACCTTTGCATACGAAAACTGGTAAAGAAACTTGTTTTGACATCCATCTGCCAGATTTCATAAATGCAGCTAATGCTAACTTGATTCCGACGGACTTAAGCATCGCTACGGGTGAGAAAATCTCATCGTAGTCAACTCCTTGAAATTGTGAAAAACTCTTTGCCACAAGTCGAGCTTCATAGACGGTGACATTACCGTCCACGTCCGTCTTCTTCTTAAAGATCCATTTTTCTCAATGGCTTGCCAATCAACGGGCAAGTCCACCAAAGTCCATACTTTGTTTTGATACATCGATCCTATCTCGGATTTCTCGGCTTCTAACCATTTGTCGGAATATGGGCCCACCATCGCTTCTCCATAGTTCGTAGGTTCATCGTTGTCCAACAACATGACCTCTAAGACAGGATCACCGTACCACTCAGGAGTAGTACATATCCTTGTCGACCTACGAGGTTCGATAGCAACTTGATCCGAAGCTTCATGATCATTATCATTAGTTTCCTCTTCAACAGTCGTAGGTTCCACAGAAACATCTTTCTGTGTTGCACTACTCTCCGGTTGAAGTGAGGGTTCGACAACCTCATCAAGTTCTATATTCCTCCCACTCAATTCTTTCGAGAGAAACTCCTTCTCGAGAAAGGACCCGTTCTGAGCGACAAACTTTTTTGTCCTTGGATCTGAGATAGAAGGTATACCCAACTGTTACCTTTGGGTATTCTATGAAGATGTATTTGTCCGCTTTGGGTCCGAGCTTTTTCCGGCTGAAGCCATAAGCATCGCAGAGCCAAACATTAAGAAAACGACAACTTTGGTTTCTTGCCAAACCACAGTTCATACGGCGTTGTCTCAACGGACTTAGATGGTGCCCTATATAAAGTGAATGCAGCTGTCTCTAATGCATAACCTCAAAATAATAGCGGTAGATCGGAAGACACATCATAGATCGTACCATATCTCATAAGGTTCAACTACGACGTCCGAACTCATCATTACGCTGTGGTGTTCCAGGTGGCTTCAACTGCAAAACAATTCCACAATGTCTTAAGTGATTGCCAAACTCACAACTCCGAAAATCTCCCCTTGATCAGATCGTAGGAACATGATCTTCTTGTTATGATGATTCTCAACTTCACTCTGAAATTGCTTGAACTTTTCAAATGCTTCAGACTTTTGCTTCATTGAGTAAATATACCCATATCTACTCAAATCGTCAGTGAAGATGAGAAAATAACGATATCCACCACACGCCTTAATTCTCATTGGATCACACACATCAGCATGTATGATTTCCAAAAAGTCACTTGCCCGTTTCATTGTACCTGAAAACGGGATCTTAGTCATCCTGCCCATGAGGCATGGCTTGCATGTGTCAAGCGATTAAAAATCAAGTGACTCCAAGCATCCATCAGCATGGAGTTTCTTCATGCATTTTATGCCAAAATGACCTAAGCGGCAGTGCCACAAGAAAGTGGTACTATCATTATTAACTCTACATCTTTTGGCATTAATATTATCATCATGTGTATTACTATGATCGAGATTCAACAAACCATTGGGTGCATGACCATAAATGTATTATTCATGTAAACAGAATAACCATTATTCTCTGACTTAAATGAATAACCGTATTGCAATGAACATGATCTAATCATATTCATGCTCAACGTAGACACCTGATAACATTTATCTAGGTTCAACACTAATCCCGAAGGTAGAGGGAGCGTGCGATGGTGATCTTATCAACCTTGGAAACACTTCCAACACACATCGTCACCTCGCCCTTAGCTAGTCTCCGTTCATACCGTAGCTTTTGCTTCAAGTCACTAATAATAGCAACTGAACCGATATCCAATACCCATGTGCTACAAGGAGTACTAGTAAGGTACACATCAATAACACGTATATCAAATATACTTTGTTGAAGTTGCCAACTATCATATCTACCATGTATTTGGGGTAGTTCCGCTACCATGTGACCGTTCCCCTTACAATAGAAGCACTTAGTCTCAAGGTTTGAGTTCAACCTTGGGTTCCTTCATTGGAGTGACAACTGGTTTGCCATTCATGAAGTTTCCCTTCTATCCCTTGCCCCTTTTGAAACCAGTGGTCTTGTTAAACCATCAACACTTGATGCTCCTTCTTGAGTTCTACTTTTGCGGTCTTAAGCACCGCTAATAGCTCCGGGATCATCTCCATCCTTTGCATGTCATAGTTCATCACGAAGTTCTAGTAGCTTGGTGATAGTGTCTAGAGAATTCCGTCAACCACTATCTTACCTGGAAGATTAACTCCCACTCGGTTCAAGTGATTTTAGCACCCAGACATTCTGAGTACATGCTCACCAGTTGAGCTATTCTCCTCCATCCTTTTGGCAAAAGAACTTGTCAGAGGTCTCATACCTCTCAACACGGGCATGAGCCTGAAATCCCAATTTCAGCTCTTAGAACATCTCATATGTTCTATGGCGTTCAAAACGTCATTGGAATCCCGATTCTAAGCCGTAAAGTATGGTGCACTAAACTATCAAGTAGTCATCAGGACGTGTCTGTCAGGTGTTCACAACATCCACAGACAATGTTGTAGGGGTTTGCACATCGAACGGTGCATCAAAGACGTAAGCTTTCTGTGTAGCAGTGAGGACACTCCTCAGACTACGGACCCAGTCCGCATCATTGCTTACAATATCTTTCAACTTAGTCTTTCTCTAGGATCGTATTAAACAGGGAGCTACAACGCAGTTATTGGTCTACAACATAATTTGCGAAGACAACTTAGACTATTGTTCATGACAACTAAGTTCATCTAATGAACTCCCACTCAGATAGACATCTCTCTAGTCATCTAAGTGATACATGATCCGAATCGACTAGGCCGTGTCCGATCATCACGTGAGACGGACTAGTCATCAACGGTGAACATCTTGATGTTGATCGTATCTTCTATACGACTCATGTTCGACCTTTCGGTCTTCCGTGTTCCGAGGCCATGTCTGTACATGCTAGGCTCGTCAAGTCAACCCTAAGTGTATCGCGTGTGTAAATCTGGCTTACACCCGTTGTATGCGAACGTTAGAACCTATCACACCCGATCATCACGTGGTGCTTCAGAACAACGAACCTTAGCAACGGTGCACAATTAGGGGGAACACAATTCTTGAAATTTTAGTGAGAGATCATCTTATTCACTACCGTCGTTCTAAGCAAATAAGATGTAAAACATGATAAACATCACATGCAATCAAATAGTGACATGATATGGCCAATATCATTTTGCTCCTTTTGATCTTCATCTTCGGGGCTCCATGATCATCATTGTCACCGGCATGACACCATGATCTCCATCATCATGATCTCCATCATCGTGTCTCCATGAAGTCGTCTCTCCAAACATTACTTCTACTACTATGGCTAACGTTTAGCAATAAAGTAAAGTAATTACATGGCGTTATTCAGTGACACGCAGGTCATACAATAAATAAGACAACTCCTATGGCTCCTGCCGGTTGTCATACTCATCGACATGCAAGTCGTGATTCCTATTACATGAACATGATCAATCTCATACATCACATATATATCATTCATCACATCCTTTTGGCCATATCACATCACACGACACATGCTGCAAGAACAAGTTAGACGTCCTCTAATTGTTGTTGCATGTTTTTACGTGGCTGCTATAGGTTTCTAGCAAGAACGTTTCTTACCTACGCCAAAACCACAACGTGATATGCCAATTTCTATTTACCCTTCATAAGGACCCTTTTCATCGAATCCAATCCGACTAAAGTGGGAGAGACAGACACCCGCTAGCCACCTTATGCAACTAGTGCATGTCAGTCGGTGGAACCTGTCTCACGTAAGAGTACGTGTAAGGTCGGTCCGGGCCGCTTCATCCCACGATGCTGCCAAATCAAGATAAGACTAGTAACGGCAAGTAAATTGACAAATCCACGCCCACAACTACTTTGTGTTCTACTCGTGCAAGAAACTACGCATAGACCTAGCTCATGATGCCACTGTTCGGGATCGTAGCAGAAAATCAAAAAATTTCCTACGCATCACCAAGATCTATCTATGGAGTAATCTAGCAACGAGCATAAAGGAGACTGGAGTGCATCTACATACCCTTGTAGATCGCGATGCGGAAGCGTTGCAAGAACGCGGATGAAGGAGTCGTACTCGCTGCGATTCAGATCGCGGTTGATTCAGATCTAAGCGCCGAACAACGGCGCCTCCGCGTTCAACACACGTGCAGCCCGATGACGTCTCCCATGCCTTGATCCAGCAAGGAGAGAGGGAGAGGTTGGGGAAGACTCCGTCCAGTAGCAGCACGACGGCGTGGTGGTGGTGGAGGAGCGCGGGAATCCTGCAGGGCTTCGCCAAGCACCGCGGGAGAGGAGAAGGACATGGGAGAGGGGGAGGGCTGCGCCAGAACTTGTGGTGCGGCTACCCTCCCACCCCCCACATATATATAGGGGCAAGGGAGAGGGGGGCCGGCCCCCTCAGATCCAATCTGAGGAGGGGGCGGCGGCCAGGGGGGGTGCTTGCCCCCCAAGGCAAGGGGGGCGCCCCCCTTAGGGTTTCCCCCACAACCCTAGGCGCATGGGCCCTAGGGGGGGAGGCGCCCAGCCCACTAAGGGGCTGGTACCTCTCCACATACAGCCCATAGGGCCCTCCGGGGCAGGTGGACCCTCCCGGTGGACCCCCGGAACCCCTTCGGTGGTCCCGGTACTATACCGGTAACCCCCGGAATTATTCCGGTGACCGTATGATGACTTCCCATATATAAATCTTTACCTCCGGACCATTCCGGAACTCCTCGTGACGTCCGGGATCTCATCCGGGACTCCGAACAACATTCGGTAACCGCGTACATACTTTCCCTATAACCCTAGCGTCATCGAACCTTAAGTGTGTAGACCCTACGGGCTCGGGAACCATGCAGACATGACCGAGACAACTCTCCGGTCAATAACCAACAGCGGGATCTGGATACCCATGTTGGCTCCCACATGTTCCACGATGATCTCATCGGATGAACCACAATGTCGAGGATTCAATCAATTCCGTATACAATTCCCTTTGTCTATCTGTATAGTACTTGCCCGAGATTCGATCGTCGGTATACCGATACCTCGTTCAATCTCGTTACCGGCAAGTCTCTTTACTCGTTCCGTAACACATCATCCCGTGATCAACTCCTTGATCACATTGTGCACATTATGATGATGTCCTACCGAGTGGGCCCAGAGATACCTCTCCGTCATACGGAGTGACAAATCCCAGTCTCGATTTGTGCCAACCCAACAGACACTTTCGGAGATACCTGTAGTGCACCTTTATAGCCACCCAGTTACGTTGTGACGTTTGGTACACCCAAAGCATTCCTACGGTATCCGGGAGTTGCACAATCTCATGGTCTAAGGAAAAGATACTTGACATATAGAAAAGCTTTAGCATACGAACTACACGATCTGTGCTAGGCTTAGGATTGGGTCTTGTCCATCACATCATTCTCCTAATGATGTGATCCCGTTATCAACGACATCCATTGTCCATGGTCAGGAAACCGTAACCATCTATTGATCAACGAGCTAGTCATCTAGAGGCTCACTAGGGACATGGTGTTTGTCTATGTATCGACACATGTATCTGAGTTTCCTATCAATACAATTCTAGCATGGATAATAAACGATTATCATGAACAAGGAAATATAATAATAACCAATTTATTATTGCCTCTAGGGCATATTTCCAACAACGATCAACATGAAGATGTTCACCGTTGATGACTAGTCCGTCTCGCGTGATGATCGGACACGGGCTAGTCGATTCGGATCATGTATCACTTAGATGACTAGAGAGATGTCAATCTGAGTGGGAGTTCATTAAAATTTGATTAGATGAACTTAATTATCATGAACTTAGTCTAAATTCTTTACAATATGTCTTGTAGATCAAATGGCCCACGCTCATGTCACCCTCAACTTCAACGCGTTCCTAGAGAAATCCAAGCTGAAAGACGATGGTAGAAACTATACGGACTGGGTTCGTAACCTGAGGATCATCCTCATAGCTGCCAAGAAAAGTTATGTCCTAGAAGCACCGCTAGGTGACGCTCCCGCCCCGGCAAACCAAGATGTTATGAACGCTTGGCAGTCGTGTTGTGATGATTACTCCCTGGTTTAGTGCGGCATGCTTTACAGTTTAGAATCGGGGCTCCAAAAGCGTTTTGAGCACCACGGGGCATATGAGATGTTCCAAGAGCTGAAAATGGTTTTCCAAGCTCATGCCCGAGTCGAGAGATATGACGTCTCCGACGCATTCTACAGCTGTAAGATGGAGGAAAACAGTTCTGTCAGTGAGCACATCCTCAAGATTTCTGGGTTGCACAACCGCTTGTCTCAGTTGGGAATGAATCTCCCAGACGAAGCGGTCGTTGACAGAATCCTCCAGTCGCTCCCACCAAGCTACAAGAGCTTCGTGTTGAACTTTAATATGCAGGGGATGGAAAAGTCCATTCCCGAGGTGTATTCAATGCTAAAATCAGCGGAGGTGGATATCAAGAAAGATCATCAAGTGTTGATGGTCAATAAAACCACTAAGTTCAAGAAAGGCAAGGGTAAGAAGAACTTCAAGAAGGACGGCAAAGGAGTTGTCGCGCCCGGTAAGCCAGTTGCCGGGAAGAAGCCAAAGTATGGACCCAAGCCTGAAACAGAGTGCTTTTATTGCAAGGGAACGGGTCACTGGAAGCGGAACTGCCCCAAATACTTAGCGGACAAGAAGGCCGGCAACGTCAAAGGTATATGTGATATTTAGATATATTAAAACTGAGCACCCTCCCAGCCCTCTCACGCTATTAGCATCCAGAGCCGTCTATTTTTACGATCTAGCCAATCTTGGCCGTTTGATCTCCGTTAGCACCCTGTCTCTCGCTAAGTGTAAGTGGGCTGAGTGTTGTTGAGGGACGCTATTCCGGTGGAAAAATCGGAGCGTGCTGGTTGATTGGGCTTGTGCACGACGGCCCAACTAGCTGATTCGTTTTTGTCAGCTTCATCACGAAGGAAGAATCGATCAGGCGCTGGTCAGCGATGTCTCTTCGTATCCCTCGCTCAGGCCCCTTTCTTCCCTACTCTCGGCCTAACCCTAGCCACACACCCTTCCTTTCCCACTCTCGACTTAACCACCAGTGAAGGCAGATGCAGCAGCTGGGCAGCGGCAACGGCGAATCATCCCCCTTCCCACCGGCATGGATAAGCACCATGGCCATCTCGCGCGCTCCCTACCTGACCTTGACCTTGAAGAATGGCTTCCTCTACATCACTTTCCCGTTCATGTATGATCTTCTTCCATCAGACAATCACTCATGATATCATCTCAATTTCAATTTTGCACAGCTGTGTTGCTATATTGGATATGGCAACTTGATTTGGGCAGATCTTGGAGATAAGGAGGGGGAGAGGTTGTGGCGGTCAGATCAGTTAGATGAGGTCGACGAGAACCTTGAAGATTCACACTCATTACTCCAAAAGCTGTACCTTACATGAATATTGATTCTCGAGGTGTATGGTGCTCTCCGCTGGTTCTACTCCCTGGTTGAACAAGCTCCTGATCCCATGTCACAGACAGGTAGAATTGTTTTTTTACAAGATAGATAGAACCGTTTTATTCTTGCCTCCTTCTCAGTTTATTTTTGAATAAGCACACCAGTTCAGGATTCGTTCTGTAAAAAATTAGTGTCTCTTCGACTACATGATTATGTTATAAAGGTAACCTTTATTAGCACATACTATTGTTAGAAAATGTCATTAGGTTTCAACGTCATGCAGTATGGTAACAATTGGAATGAACAGATGATGTTAATTATATTTCCAGTATGTTACTTACTGATAAAAAATACATACACACTAAATGCTAAATACGGACACATATGTTAAGTACATGCTGCACAGTTTATAATCTATTATACTTTAGGTATCTCTCAGCTATGTAAAATTGGATTTCCCTAAAAGAAGCAAAATCACATGATTATGCTGGTACTAATTTACTTATTTTAATATTCTGCCTATCTTGAGGCAAGTATCTAATTTTACTCCACCAATAGATGCACACTTACATTGAGACTCAATTACAATAGAATAGGTCTACATCTTTATTTGTGTAGCTTCAAATATGTAGCAAAGATAGGTAAGTAATAGCCATGGACAATTTTCAATTATGATGATATTAGGTAGGTATCAAAGGTGAGGTGTATTTGGTACTAGATTTCTGCCCAATATTCAGTAAGAGAAAAATTTGTTTGAGTTTTAAAACCATTATTGTGTAACTTTACCGATGAGCTATTGTATTTGTACCAAGTAGATTCCTATATGACGCTTCAGTTCATTCTTATTTTTTTCTATTACTCCGTGGAAGAATAAACAGTCCCTAATGGATTTCCCCTGTTTTATGCACCTCTTTACAGAATAGATGCTAATGGATTTTGTGTGTTCTTGAGGCAATTGGTTGGGTTCAGTTCAATTCCTATAAATGGCAGGAGAGAGGCAAATCAATCAGATTGTACACTGCAAGATTTGCTTATTATGCTCGGTGCAGGTGTGATGTAGTTAGAGATTAGTTAGTATGTGCATCAGCGTTTATACATTTTTTCTTAAATCGCTTGTTTTAAACGGCACTTGATTAAACATGAGAACAAATGTAAACTTCCAAGGTTCTTCTTTCAGCATTGCGACAGTGAGCAGATTTTCAGCTTTCTTTCTCCAAATCACATTGTAATGTTTATCAGAATGGCAAATGTTCCTATTTGGGGATATTTTTAAAGAGCAATCATGTTACTGTTTGTAAAACTGTACTATTTCCCAGATCTGGTAAACCGACGATGAGTATGATGCTATAGCTTCAAATTTCACCAAACGGGAATTATGTGTTTTAGCACTGAACTGGAAATTTGAATAGGTTGTATTCTTTCTGTTGACATTTGTTTTCATTTGTCACAAAACTAGAAGTTTGTCTGTACTGCCACAACTAAACTTGATTGTCCATGTGTGTGGCAATTATATCTCATGATTAAAACACTATTTTGCATACAATTGCGTCAATCACTATCATCATGTTGCTAAAATTGGATGGGCGCAGCAACGCGCGCCTTTCATGATCTAGTACATGTTATTGATGTGTACCTTACCATCACTCGTAGTAGCTCCTGGGTATTCGATACCGGTGCAGTTGCTCATATTTGTAACTCTAAGCAGGAGTTGCGGAATAAGCGGAGACTGGCGAAGGACGAGGTGACGATGCGCATCGGGAATGGTTCCAAGGTCGATGTGATCGCCATCGGCACGCTGCCTCTACGTCTACCCTCGGGATTAGTTTTAAACCTTAATAATTGTTATTTAGTACCAGCTTTGAGCATGAACATTGTATCTGGATCTCGTCTTATGCGAGATGGCTACTCATTTAAATCTGAGAATAATGGTTGTTCTATTTATTTGAGAGATATGTTTTATGGTCATGCCCCGCTGGTCAATGGTTTATTTTTGATGAATCTCGATCGTGATGTTACACATATTCATAGTGTGAATGCCAAAAGATGTAAAGTTGACAATGATAGTCCCACATATTTGTGGCATTGCCGCCTTGGTCATATTGGTGTCAAACGTATGAAGAAGCTTCATGCTGATGGACTTCTGGAGTCTCTTGATTATGAATCATTTGACACGTGCGAACCATGCCTCTTGGGCAAGATGACCAAGACTCCGTTCTCTGGAACAATGGAGCGAGCAACCAACTTATTGGAAATCATACATACCGATGTGTGCGGTCCAATGAGTGTTGAGGCTCGCGGAGGCTATCATTATGTTCTCACCCTCACAGATGACTTGAATAGATATGGGTATATCTATTTGATGAAGCACAAGTCTGAGACCTTTGAAAAGTTCAAGGAATTTAAGAATGAGGTTGAGAATCAACGTGACAGAAAAATAAAGTTCTTACGATCAGATCATGGGGGTGAATATTTAAGTCATGAATTTGGCACGCACCTTAGGAACTGTGGAATTGTTTCACAATTGACACCGCCCGGAACACCTCAGCGTAACGGTGTGTCCGAACGTCGAAATCGTACTCTGTTGGACATGGTGCGATCTATGATGTCCCTCACCGATTTACCGCTATCTTTTTGGGGTTATGCTTTAGAGACTGCCGCATTCACTTTAAATAGGGCTCCGTCGAAATCCGTTGAGACGACACCGTATGAACTTTGGTTTGGCAAGAAACCAAAGCTGTCGTTTCTGAAAGTTTGGGGTTGCGATGCTTATGTCAAGAAACTTCAACCTGAAAAGCTCGAACCCAAATCAGAAAAATGCGTCTTCATAGGATACCCAAAGGAAACGATTGGGTACACCTTCTACCACAGATCCGAAGGCAAGGTCTTTGTTGCCAAGAATGGATCCTTTCTGGAGAAAGAGTTTCTCTCGAAAGAAGTGAGTGGGAGGAGAGTAGAACTTGATGAGGTGACAGTCACCCCTCCCGAACCGGAAAGTAGCGCAGCACAGGAAATTGTTCCTGAGGTGCCTGCACCGACAAGGGAGGAAGTTGTTGATGATGATCATGAAGAAACATATCAAGTTACTACTGAACTTCGAAGGTCCACAAGGGCACGTTCCGCACCAGAGTGGTACATCAACCCTGTCATGGAAATCATGTTGTTAGACAACGGTGAACCTTCGAACTATGAAGAAGCGATGGCGGGCCCGGATTCCAATAAATGGCTTGGAGCCATGAAATCCGAGATAGAATCCATGTATGAAAACAAAGTATGGACTTTGGTGGACTTGCCTGATGATAGGCACGCCATAGAAAATAAATGGATATTTAAGAAGAAGACAGACGCGGATGGTAATGTGACCATCTATAAGGCTCGGCTTGTCGCTAAGGGTTATCGGCAAGTTCAAGGGATTGACTACGACGAGACTTTCTCTCCCGTAGCGATGCTGAAGTCAGTCAGAATCATGTTAGCTATTGCCGCATTCTATGATTATGAGATATGGAAAATGGACGTCAAAACGGCATTCCTTAATGGCTTCCTCAAGGAAGAGTTGTATATGATGCAGCCGGAAGGTTTTGTCGATCCAGAGAATGCTAACAAGGTGTGCAAGCTCCAGCGCTCGATTTACGGGCTGGTGCAAGCATCTCGGAGTTGGAATATTCGCTTTAATGATGTGATCAAAGCGTTTGGCTTTATACAGACTTATGGAGAAGCCTGTATCTACAAGAAAGTGAGTGGGAGCTCTGTAGCATTTCTCATATTATATGTGGATGACATATTGCTGATGGGAAATGATATAGAATTCTTGGAAAGTGTAAAGGCCTACTTGAATAAGAGTTTTTCAATGAAGGACCTTGGAGAAGCTGCATACATATTAGGCATCAAAATCTATAGAGATAGATCAAGACGCCTCATTGGTCTTTCACAAAGCACATACCTTGATAAGATATTGAAGAAGTTCAATATGGATCAGTCCAAGAAAGGGTTCTTGCCTGTTTTGCAAGGTATGAGATTGAGCAAGGCTCAGTCGCCGACCACGGCAGAAGATAGAGAAAAGATGAGTGTCATTCCCTATGCCTCGGCCATAGGTTCTATCATGTATGCCATGCTGTGTACCAGACCTGATGTGAACCTTGCCATAAGTTTGGTAGGGAGGTACCAAAGTGATCCCGGTATGGAACACTGGACAGCGGTCAAGAACATCCTAAAGTACCTGAAGAGGACGAAGGATATGTTTCTCGTTTATGGAGGTGACGAAGAGCTCGTCGTAAAGGGTTACGTCGATGCTAGCTTCGACACAGATCTGGATGACTCGAAGTCACAAACCGGATACGTGTATATTTTGAATGGTGGAGCAGTCAGCTGGTGCAGTTGCAAGCAGAGCGTCGTGGCGCATTCTACATGTGAAGCGGAGTACATAGCTGCTTGCGAAGCAGCACAAGAAGGAGTCTGGATGAAGGAGTTCATCACCGACCTAGGAGTCATTCCAAGCACGTCAAGCCCGATGACTCTCTTCTGTGACAACACTGGTGCAATTGCCATTACCAAGGAGCCCAGGTTTCACAAGAAGACCAAACACATCTAGCGCCGTTTCAACTCCATCCGGAATTATGTTCAAGATGGAGACATAGATATTTGTAAAGTGCATACGGATCTGAATGTCGCAGACCCGTGACTAAACCTCTTCCACGGGCAAAACATGATCAACACCAGAACTCTATGGGTGTTCGATTCATCACAATGTAACTAGATTATTGACTCTAGTGCAAGTGGGAGACTGTTGGAAATATGCCCTAGAGGCAATAATAAAAGTATTATTATTATATTTCCTTGTTCATGATAATTGTCTGTTATTCATGCTTGAATTGTATTGTACGGAAACATCGATACATGTGTGAATATATAGACCACAATGAGTCCCTGGTAAGCCTCTAGTTACTAGCTCGTTGATCAACAGATGGTCATGGTTTCCTGACCATGGACATTGGATGTCATTGATAACGGGATCACATCATTAGGAGAATGATGTGATGGACAAGACCCAATCCTGAGCCTAGCACGGGATCGTATAGTCCGTAATGCATAAGCTTTTCGGTGTCAAGTATTTATTCCTTAGACCATGAGGTTGTGCAACTCCCGGATGCCGTAGGAATACTTTGGCTGTGCCAAACGTCACAACGTAACTGGGTGACTATAAAGGTACGCAACGGGTATCCCCAAAAGTGTTTGTTGAGTTGGTACGAACCGAGACTAGGATGTTGTCACTCCGTGTGACGGAGAGGTACCTCTGGGCCCACTCGGTAAGACATCATCATAATGAGCTCAAAGTGACTAAGGAGTTAGTCACGGGATGATGGATTACGGAACGAGTAAAGAGACTTGCCATGACGAGATTGAACAAGGTATCGGGTATACCGACGATCGAATCTCGGGCAAGTACCGTACCGATAGACAAAGGGAATGACATACGGGATTGAGTGAATCCTTGACACAGTGGTTCATCCGATGAAGATCATCGAGGAACATGTGGCAACTAACATGGGTATCCAGATCCCGCTGTCGGTTATTGACTGGAGAGTCTTCTCGGTCATGTCTGCGTGTCTCCCGAACCCGTAGGGTCTACACACTTAAGGTTCGGTAACGCTAGGGTTGTAGAGATACATGCACATGGAAACCAAAATGTTGTTCGGAGTCCCGAATGAGATCCCGGACGTCACGAGGAGTTCCGGAATGGTCCGGAGGTAAATAATGATATATAGGAAGTCCAGTTTGGGCCATCGGGTGAACTCCGGGGGTCACCGGGAGTGTCCCGGGGCCACCGGAGGGGTCCCGGGGGTCCACCGGGTGGGGCCACCCATCCCGGTGGGGCCCCTAGGCCGCAAGGGGAAGGGGGCCAGCCCCTGGTGGGCTGGCGCACCCATATGGGCCCCCCTCCGTGCGCCTAGGGTTGAAACCCTAGGGGGAGGGGGCGCCCCCTATGCCATGGGGGGCAAGTTCCCCCGCCCCCTTGGCCGCCGCCCCCCCTGGAGATCAGATCTCCCAGGGTCGGCGCCCCCCCTGGCCCCTATATATAGTGGGGGGGAGAGGGCAGCCGCACCCAAGCCTCTGGCGCCTCTCCCCCCTCCCGTCACACTTCCTACTCCTCCGCAGGGCGCCGGCGAAGCCCTGCAGGATTTCCTGCTGCATCCACCACCACGCCGTCATGCTGCTGGATCTCCGACGACCTCTCCTCCCCCCTTGCTGGATCAAGAAGGAGGTGATGTTGCTGTACCGTACGTGTGTTGAACGCGGAGGTGCCGTCCGTTCGGCGCTAGGATCATCGGTGACGAAGAACGCGAAGAGTACGACTACTTCATCCACGTTCCTTCGAACGCTTCCGCACGCGATCTACAAGAGGGTATGTAGATGCACTCCAGTATGCTCGTTGCTAGATGACTCCTTAGATTGATCTTGGTGAAAGCGTAGAAATTTGTTGAATTCTGCTACGTTCCCCAACATCACTAGTAGAAAAAGGATCAAACGTGAAGCACATTAGTGCCGGTTTGAATTCGAGCCGGCACTAATGTGTACATTAGTGCCGGTTCCAACGGCTAGCCGGGCCACTCTCATTAGCACCGGTTCATGGCGAACCTTTAGGACTGGTTCATGCCACGAACCGGTACTAATGAGAGTGGTGGCAGGATGTTGTCAGTCTGGGGCCCCTCCAGCACCTTTAGTACCGGTTCTTGGTACGAACCGGTGCTAAAGGTGGTCGTACATAAACCCTTCGTCCATCCGAGCTCGCTCTGTTCTTCCCCTTTCCCCGCTCCTCTCTGTTCTTCCTCTCTTCCTCTCGAGCTCATCACACATTTTGCCCAAAATTTGTCAAGATTTGAAGGCCCCCATCCATTCAAATGATCACAAAGGTTAGCAACTTTGTCCTTTCATCTCTCATTGCTAGATTAGCTCTTGCAATGCTTTATATAGTGATTAATTTGTGAGTTTAGTAATTTGGGAGGAAATATATGTGCTAGTATTTGATTTATATGCAATTTGAGGTCCAAAATAACACTTAGTTTGCATATGTAGGAGAGGTTAAATTTAGTTGAAAGAGAAAACGAGTACTTGAAAGAAAAATTGAAAAGAATTGAGGACGAGAAGATGGAATTGGAGTTGCATGTTGCCGATGTCGTCGATGATCACAAGATCAAGATGGAGAAAATGCGCTTGAAGACTAGAAAGATTAGAAAATATGCCATCGATAGTAAGGCTTGGTATCATTATGCTGTTGGATCAATTGTTACCTTAGTTGCGATCTTGATCGCATTTGTTGTTGCATTTAAATGCTTTAGCTAGAAAGTTATTTGTTTGTTGCATTTAAGTGTTGTATGAACTTGTATTAAGTTGGTTTTTTTGGTGGTCTGTATTGAAGATGAGCCGACAATGGATGTACGATGATAGATGCTCTCCCGAGTTCATTCATGGCGTGCAAACTTTTCTGCTTGCGGCTGAGGCAAACAAGCGGGCGGATGGTTTTATGCCTTGTCCATGTGCTGTCTGTAAGAATGGTTTAAATTACTCTAAGTCAAGAACCATTCACGTCCACCTGTTTAAGTCCGGTTTCGTGCCCTACTATAATGTTTGGACCAAGCACGGAGAAAGAGGGGTTATGATGGAAGACAATGAAGAAGAAGAGGACGACGACAACTATCCTGGCCATGGGTTCCCTGAATACGATGATATAACAATGGGGGAAGAAGCTGAGCCGGTAATGCGGTAAGAAGCTGAGCCGGCAATGCGGTAAGAAGCTGAAGAAGAGGCATCAGATGAGCCCGTTTATGATCTAGGTCGGGCCATTGCCGATGCAAAGAGAAACTGCGCAAGTGATTTGGAGAAGAAGAAGTTGCAGTGCATGTTAGAGGATCACAAAAAATTGTTGTACCTGAATTGCGTAGGTGACAAGAAAAAGCTGGGCACCACACTGGAATTGCTGCAATGGAAGGCAGAGAATGGTGTATCTGACAAGGGATTTGGAAAGTTGCTGGTAATGATAAAGGATATGCTTCCAAAGGACAACGAATTGCCCGAGAGTACGTACGAAGCAAAGAAGGTTGTCTGCCCTCTAGGGTTAGAGGTGCAGAAGATACCTGCATGCCCTAATGATTGCATCCTCTACCGCGGTGAGTACGAGGATTTGAACGCTTGCCCAGTATGCGGTGCATTGCGCTATAAGATCAGCCACGATGACCCTGGTGATGTCGAGGGCGAGCTCCCCAGGAAGAAGATTCCTGCCAAGGTGATGTGGTATGCTCCTATAATACCACGGTTGAAACGTTTGTTCCAAAACAAAGAGCATGCCAAGGCGATGCGATGGCACAGAGAAGACCGTAAGAAAGACGGAAAGTTGAGAGTACCCGCTGACGGGTCGCAGTGGAGAAAAATCAAAATAAAGTACGGGAAGGAGTTTGCAGATGACGCAAGGAGCGTATGGTTTGGTCTAAGCGTAGATGGCATTAATCCTTTTGGGGAGCAGAGCAGCAACCATAGCACCTGGCCTGTGACTCTATGTTTGTATAACCTTCCTCCTTGGTTGTGCATGAAGCGGAAGTTCATTATGATGCCAGTGCTCATCCAAGGCTCTAAGCAACTCGGCAACGACATTGATGTGTACCTAAGAACATTAGTTGAAGAACTCTTACAACTGTGGAATGGAACAGGTGTACGTGCGTGGGATGAGCACATGGGGGAAGAATTTGACCTAAAGGCGTTGCTGTTCGTGACCATCAATGATTGGCCTGCTCTCAGTAACCTTTCAGGACAGACAAACAAGGGATACCGTGCATGCACGCACTGTTTGGACGATACCGACAGTATATATTTGGCTAATTGTAAGAAGGATGTGTACCTGGGACATCGTCGATTTCTTCCGAGCAGGCATCCCGTAAGAAAGAAAGGCAAGCATTTCAAAGGTGAGGCGGATCACCGGACGAAGCCTCGCCACCCTACTGGTGCTGATGTATATGATATGGTCAAGGATTTGAAGGTGGTCTTTGGAAAGGGTCCTGGTGGACAACCTGTTCCGAATGACGCTAACGGACGCGCACCCATGTGGAAGAATAAATCTATATTTTGGGACCTTCCCTATTGGAAAGACCTAGAGATCCGCTCCACAATCGACGTGATGCAGGTGACGAAGAATCTTTGTGTGACCCTGCTTGGCTTCTTGGGCGTGTATGGGAAGACAAAAGATACACCTGAGGCACGGGAGGACCATCAACGTATGCACGGAAAAGACGGCATACATCAGGGTCATGCAAGCTACGCTCTTACCAAAGAAGAGAAGGAAATCTTTTTTGAATGCCTACTCAGTATTAAGGTACCGTCTGGCTTCTCGTCGAATATAAAGGGAATAATAAACATGGCAGAGAAAAAGTTCCAGAACCTAAAGTCTCATGACTGCCACGTGATTATGACGCAACTGCTTCCGGTTGCATTGAAGGGGCTTCTACCAAAAACGTTTGATTAGCCATTATGAAGCTATGTGCATTTCTCAATGCAATCTCTCAGAAGGTAATCGATCCAGAAATCATACCAAGGTTAGAGAATGATTTGGTGCAATGTCTTGTCAGTTTCGAGTTGGTGTTCCCACCACTAGTAGAAAACAGGGCTTTGGTCCAGGCCTGTCCAGCCCATTAGCCCCGGTTCAATCTAGAACCGGGTCCAATGGGGGCACTGGACCCGGTTCGTGAGCCCAGGGGGCCGGCCGGGCCACGTGGGCCATTGGTCCCGGTTCGTTTGGACCTTTTGGTCCCAGTTGGTGTGACGAACCGGGACCAATGGGTCTTGCTCCTGTCCCACCACCATTGGTCCCGGTTGGTGGCATGAACCGGGACCAAAGGCACCCCTTTAGCCCCGGTTTGTAGCACCAACCGGGACCAATGAGGTGCCTATATATACCCCCTCGCTCAAGAGCAGAGCACACTGCTCTGTTTTTTTTTCTGGCCGAGGGGGAGAGGGGTTAGTGGTGCTCTAACTCACCTCATATGCACACAACGTGTTCGATGGAATGCCCGAGCCACACTAGTTAAGCTTTTCTCCTCTCGAAGCTCTATTTTCTCCGAGATTTGTCTAGGTTTAGCGGTCCGTCACGTCCCGTCCCCGTCTTCGCCGCCGTCGATCGCCCCCGCCGATCTCGTCACCGGCACCACCGTGGTGAGCCTCTTGTTATGTCCATGCTTTTCTTACTTTTATTATTGCTTGTTATTATTGCTTTAGATAGATATTTGTCTAATTTTCTTACGTTTATTATTGCTTGTTATTATATAGTGTGATGGTTTTGATATCCGCCCACGTGGGCCCTCGTCCTGTCTACGATTCCGATGTGGTATATTATCTTTAATTTATAACTATTTGTTTTAGTGTTTATGATAGTTATGCCGACCAACCTGACATGCATAGATGTTTTATTATGTCTAGGAGGTAGTTGAACCGGAAATTCCAACCGACCCTCTTGTGAAGAGGTTAAATTTAGTTGAAGAGGAAAACATTTCCTTAAAGAAAAAATTGGAAAAAATGGAGGAGGAGAAGATGGAATTGGAGTTGCATGTTGCGGAAGTCATCGATGATCACAAGATCAAGATGGACCCTATTGTCGAGAGGTTAAATTTAGTTGAAGAAGAAAACAAATTCTTGAAGGAAAAAATTAAAAAAATTGAGGACGAGAAGATGATATTGGAGTTGCATGTTGCGGATGTCGTCGATGATCACAAGATCAAGATGGATGCAATGCGGTTGAAGATTAGAAAGATTAGAAAATATGCCATTCATACCGAGGCTTGGTATCATTATGCCGTTGGATCAATTGTTACCTTGGTTGCGATTATGATCTCATTTGTTTTCGCATTGAAATGTTTTACATAGTTTCGATGTGTATGGAGAGCTATATGTTGTTAGATGAGAACTATATATGTATGTACTTTGGTTTTAATGTGATGATGAACTTTTATTAATTTGGTCACTTAATTATCTATTTATGATGTTCTGTAATGGTTTTTGACACACTTAATTATATATAATGCACGCAGATGAACCGACAATGGATGTACGGTGACAGACACACCTCCGAGTACATTAAGGGCGTGCATGAGTTTCTAAATGCAGCTGAGGCAAACAAGCATAATGGTTTTATGTGTTGTCCATGCACTAAATGTGGGAATACGATGTCTTACTCTAACCGGAAAATCCTTCACTCCCACCTGCTTTACAAGGGTTTCATGCCACACTATAATGTTTGGACGAGGCACGGAGAAATAGGGGTTATGATGGAAGACAGCGAAGAAGAAGAGTATGATGACAACTATGTGCCCCCTGAATACGGTGATGCTGCAATGGGGGGAGCTGGTGAAGATCAAGAGGAACCAGACGATGTGCCCAATGATGCTGCAACGGGTGAAGCTGCTGAAGATCAAGAGGAACCAAATGATGATCTCCGCCGGGTCATTGTCGATGCAAGGACACAATGCGAAAGTCAAAAGGAGAAGCTAAAGTTCGATCGCATGTTAGAGGATCACAAAAAAGGGTTGTACCCCAATTGCGAAGATGGCAACACAAAGCTCGATACCGTACTGGAATTGCTGCAGAGGAAGGCAGAGAATGCTGTGGCTGACAAAGGATTTGAGAAGCTACTGAAAATATTGAAGAAGAAGCTTCCGAAGGATAACGAATTGCCCGACAGTACATACGCAGCAAAGAATGTCGTATGCCCTCTAGGATTGGAGGTGCAGAAGATACATGCATGCCCTAATGACTGCATCCTCTACCACGGTGCATACAAGGATCTGAACGCATGCCCGGTATGCGGTGCATTGCGGTATAAGATGAGACGAGATGACCCTGGTGATGTTGATGGCGAGCCCGCCAGGAAGAGGGTTCCTGCGAAGGTGATGTGGTATGCTCCTATAATACCACGGTTGAAATGTTTGTTTAGAAACAGAGAGCATGGCAAGTTGATGCGATGGCACAGTGAGGACCGTAAGAAAGACGGGAAGTTGAGAGCACCCGCTGACGGGTCGCAGTGGAGAAAAATCGAGAGAAAGTACTGGAAGGAGTTTGCAAAGGACCCAAGGAACGTATGGTTTGCTTTAAGCGCGGATGGCATTAATCCTTTCGGGGAGCAGAGCAGCAATCAAAGCACCTGGCCCGTGACTCTATGTATGTATAACCTTCCTCCTTGGATGTGCATGAAGCGGAAGTTCATTATGATGCCAGTTCTCATCCAAGGCCCTAAGCAACCCGGCAACGACATTGATGTGTACCTAAGGCCATTAGTTGAAGAACTTTTACAGCTGTGGAATGGAAACGGTGTACGTGCGTGGGATGAGCACAGACAGGAGGAATTTGACCTAAAGGCGTTGCTGTTCGTGACCATCAACGATTGGCCCGCTCTCAGTAACCTTTCAGGACAGACAAACGAAGGATACCACGCATGCACGCACTGTTTAGATGACACTGAAAGTATATACCTGGACAAATGCAGGAAGAATGTGTACCTGGGCCATCGTCGATTTCTTCCGACCAACCATCAATGTTGAAAGAAAGGCAAGCATTTCAAAGGCGAGGCAGATCACCGAAAGAAGCCCGCCATGCGTACCGGTGATCACGTACTTGCTATGGTCAATGATTTACACGTAATCTTTGGAAAGGGCCCCGGCGCACTAGCTGTTCCGAATGACGCTGAGGGACACGCACCCATGTGGAAGAAGAAATCTATATTTTGGGACCTACCCTACTGGAAAGACCTAGAGGTCTGCTCTTCAATCGACGTGACGAAGAACCTTTGCGTGAACCTGCTAGGCTTCTTGGGCGTGTATGGAAAGACAAAAGATACAGCTGAGGCACGAGAGGACCTGCAACGTTTGCACGAAAAAGACGGTATCCCTCCGAAGCAGTATGAAGGTCCTACCAGCTATGCTCTTACGAAAGAAGAGAAAGAAATCTTCTTTGAATGCCTGCTCAGTATGAAGGTCCCGACTGGCTTCTCGTCGAATATAAAGGGAATAATAAATATGGCAGAGAAAAAGTTCCAGAACCTAAAGTTTCATGACTGCCACGTGATTATGACGCAACTGCTTCCGGTTGCATTGAGGGGGCTTCTACCGGAAAACGTCCGATTAGCCATTGTGAAGCTATGTGCAATCCTCAATGCAATCTCTCAGAAGGTGATCGATCCAGAAATCGTACCAAGGCTAAGGAGTGATGTGGCGCAATGTCTTGTCAGTTTCGAGCTGGTGTTCCCACCATCCTTCTTCAATATCATGACACACGTCCTAGTTCATCTAGTCGACGAGATTGTCATTCTGGGGCCCGTATTTCTACATAATATGTTTCCCTTTGAGAGGTTCATGGGAGTCCTAAAGAAATATGTCCGTAACCGCGCTAGGCCAGAAGGAAGCTTCTCCATGGGCCATCAAACAGAGGATGTCATCGGGTTTTGTGTTGACTTCATTCCCAGCCTTAATAAGATAGGTCTCCCTAAATCGCGGTACGAGGGGAGACTGACTGGAAAAGGCACGCTTGGAAGGGACTCAATAATATGCAGGGACGGATATTCTTGGTCTCAAGCACACTACACTTTTTCTACAGAACTCTACATTGGTGACCCCGTATGTCGATGAACACAAGAACAGTCTGCGCTCCAAACACCCGGAGCAGTGCGACGACTGGATTACATGTGAACACATCAGGACTTTCAACAGTTGGTTGGAAACACGTCTCAGAGGTGACAACACTGTTTGTGATGAGTTGTACTTGTTGTCCAGGGGACCATCTTCGACTGTATTGATTTACAAAGGATACAAGATAAATGGAAATACATTTTACACGATTGTCCAAGATCAAAAGAGCACCAACCAAAACAGCGGTGCCCGCTTTGATGCAACAACCGAGAGGGGAAAGGACACATATTATGGTTACATAGTGGACATATGGGAACTTGACTACGGACATGATTTTAAGGTCCATTTGTTTAAGTGCAAATGGGTCAATCTGTCAGGAGGCGGGGTACAGGTAGACCCACAGTACGGAATGACAACAGTGGATCTGAAAAATCTTGGATACACTGACGAACCGTTCGTCCTAGCCAATGATGTGGCACAGGTTATCTATGTGAAGGACATGTCTACCAGACCGAGAAAAAGAAAAGATAAGGAAGCGAATACATCATACGATGAGCCAAAGCGCCACATAGTTCTTTCAGGAAAAAGGGACATCCTGGGAGTGGAGGGCAAGACAGACATATCCGAAGATTATGAAAAGTTTCATGAAATTCCTCCCTTCAAAGTCAAGGCTGACCCAAGCATCCTGATAAACGATGAAGATTATCCATGGTTACGGCGCAATAAGCAAATGACACAAGCGAAGAAAAAGTGAAGACTTTTTTCCGCAACTATTATGATGATACCATGCCAACTTTGTAACAGACGACTATGATACCATTGTCCGTTTGTACTATTCAAATTTCAATACTACTTGCACTAACAGAAAGTTTGTAATTGGTTTTACCAGAAAGAATTAAAAAATAAAGCAAAAAACAAAAGAAAATAAATAATGCAGAAAACAAAAAAAACTTGCAAAAAAATAAAAATAGCAACAATAAGTATTTCGTTGTAAGTAGAAACAAAATAAAATAAATAAAGCAACAAAGAAAACAAATAATTTCAAATTTAAACTATTCAAATTTGAATACTACTTGCACTAACAGAAAGTTTGTAATTGGTTTTACCAGAAAGAATTAAAAAATAAAGCAAAAAACAAAAGAAAATAAATAATGCAGAAAACAAAACAAAAAAACTTGCAAAAAAATAAAAATAGCAACAATAAGTATTTTGTTGTAAGTAGAAACAAAATAAAATAAATAAAGCAACAAAGAAAACAAAGAAAGTTTATAATTTTTGTGACCTAAAAGAAAAAAGAAATCACTAAAAAACTATAAGTATTTAGTTCTAAGTAGAAATGAAAAAATAAATAGAAAAAAAGAAAAAAAAATGCCACCTACTGGGGCAGCACGGCCTGAATACGACTAAACCCAACCATGGGCCAGGATTCAGGCCCGCAGCAGGCCCAGTAGGCCCACAGGCATTGCAGTGTCCAATTAGGCCCGTAAGCCTGCATTTCAGAGGAGTTCGAGAGGAAAGAGGCAGCACAGCTTATAAACAGGTGCTGGCCGCTCTCAACTAGCGAGGTGGGACTAAACTCCCACCGCAGCGCCAGCGCAAGGCCATTGGTCCCGGTTGGTGGCACCAACCGGGACTAAAGGGGTGTCCCGGTTCGTGGCACCAACCGGGAGTAATACCCCCCTTTAGTCCCGGTTGGTGCCACCAACCGGGACCAAAGGTCCCTCCTTCCCGCCCTTTGGGCTGCTGAAAAGGGACCTTTAGTCCCGGTTGGTGGCACCAACCGGGACTAAATGGGGGTATTAGTCCCGGTTTGTGCCACGAACCGGGACTAATACGCCTCCTATATAAACTACACTTGCAAAAATTTCGTTCAGTTTTTTGTTCCCCGCCCCCGACGCCGCCTTGCTCTCGAGCTCGCCGTCGCCCCGGCCGTCGCCCCGCCCCGCGTCGTCGCCCAGTCGCCCCCGACGCCGCCCCGTCGCCGTCGCGCCGTCGCCCCGCCCCGCCCCGCGCTGTCGCGATGTGAGGAGATTTTTTTGTATGTGTATATATATTTTGTATGTATATATATATAGTTTCATATATGTGTATATTTTTATGTGTATATAGTCGTTGTATGTGATGTGTATGTGATGTATATGTGTATGTGGCTATATTTTTTTTATTTTTCTTAAGAATTTGCTAAATATATAAGTTAAAAATGTTTTTTTTCATATAATGTTTTTTGTTTATATATAGAAAGTTACAATTGTGATGTATAGTTGTATGTGATGTATATGTGTATGTGGCTTTATAGTTTTTTGTTTATATATGCTAAATATATATAGAAAGTTTTATATATGCGAAAGTTACAAATTTAGAAAAAGAAGGATAGGAAAGAAGAAAATAAGAACGAGGAAAGAAAGAAGAGGAGGAGAGGAAGAAGAGGAGAAATAAATAAGAAGAAAAAAAAAGAGGAGAAGAAGAAAGGAATAGAGGAGAAGAAGAGAAATTTTCTCTTCTTCTCCTCTATTCCTTTCTTCTTATCCTTTTTTTTCTTTTTTTTTCTTCGATCTTCTCCTCTAGCGGTTCCTTTTTTCTTCTTCTTCCTCTTTTTTTCATCATTTGCCAGAAGTAACAGGGGCATGTTGGTACGAAGTTCTGCAAAGTTGTTCTGGAACGGAGTTCCTGATAGGATAATCCGTCTTTTGTTAAGAATTATCCTATCTGGGACTCCGTTCCAAAATAACTTTGGAGAGCTTCGTGCCATCATTCGACTGTTACTTTCGCCTAATGATGAAGTATTGGTTTTGTTGAATCCTTTGACACTAGACAAAATGTGACATGAGGGGGTCAAGGGTTGTGGATCGCCGAGCAGTCGAGGGTCGAGGGGTCGAGAGGTTGCCTAGCTAGTGTCAAAGTATTGAAGAAATCCATGACTTCATCATTTGCCAGAAGTAACCGGGGCATGT
>LR738713.1:743858857-743874266 GCA_902687465.1 Secale cereale
GAATTATCCTTTCTGGGACTCCATTCCGAAATAACTTTGGAGAGCTTCGTACCATCATGCGACTGTTACTTTCGCCTAATGATGAAGTATTGGTTTTGTTGAATCCTTTGACACTAGACAAAATGTGACATAAGAGGGTCTAGGGTTGTGGATCGCCGAGCAGTCGAGGGTCGAGGGGTAGAGAGGTTGCCTAGCTAGTGTCAAAGTATTGAAGAAATCCATGACTTCATCATTTGCCAGAAGTAACCGGGGTATGTTGGTACGAAGTTATGCAAAGTTATTCTGGAACGGAGTTCCTGATAGGATAATCCGTCTTTTATTATGAATTATCCTATCTGGGACTCCGTTCCAAAATAACTTTGGAGAGCTTCGTACCATCATGCGACTGTTACTTTCGCCTAATGATGAAGACATGGTTTTGTTGAACCTTTGACATTAGATAAAATGTGACATGAGGGGGTCTAGGTGATACGTCCAAAACGTATCTATAATTTCTGCTTGCTCCATGCCTCTTTTGGGTGATATTGCTATGATATTTATACACTTCCATACACTTTTGATCATATTTGGACTAACCTATTAACTCAGTGCACCCCAGTGCCAGTTTCTGTTTTCGGATGTTTTTGTATTTCAGGTTTTCCCATTACGAGAACTGCCAGAAAAATCCCGGAAAAATTATATAAAAAATCAGCGTTCCAGAAGCTTCCCGGCACCCGAAGTACAGCCGGAGGGGGGCCACCAGGGCTCCAGGCGCCCTGGTGGCGCGGCCCCCCTCCTGGCCGCGCCGGGGGGGCGCCTGGGCCCCCCGAGCCTCCGCTGATGCCCCCCTTTGGCATATATTTATATCGTGTCCCGAAACCCTCGAGACGGGAACCCTTTTTCGCGATCTCATCTCTGTTCCGCCGCCGCCGCGCTTCCAAGATCGGGAGCACCAGGAGAACTCTTCCCGGCACCCTGCCGGAGGGGAGGATCACCACCGGGAGCTTCTCCACCACCATGGACGCCTCCCGGATGAGTTATGAGTAGTCTCCCTTGGACCATGGGTCCATGACCAGTAGCTATGCGATGTTCTCCTCCCGTTCTTGTGCTTCACTAATTAGTCCTCGTGAGCTGCCCTACATGATCGAGGCACATATGTAATCCTTATGCTGTTGCTATGATGAGTTTGCTGGGATCCGATGGATTATGAGATTATGTTCAGATTGTGTTTGAGTAATATATTTGATCTACCTCTTTTATATTTATGTTCGTAAGTAATTCTTGCATGTTCTCCATTGTTATTTATTGCTTTGGCCAAGTAGTAGGTAGTGACTCCAAGAGGGAACGTTATGCTTGATTGTGGGTTCATGCCCCTCGATGACTAGTTTGAGTGACAGAAACATGAGTCTAGGGGATGTGCTATTGCCACAAGGGGGAAAACAACGGTGTTTGTGCCCGCGGGTGCAAGGATTGTTTACTTTACGCAAAGTTCTTTTAATGCAGTTGTCTGTTGCTTTGAGTTTACACTATGGGTGGGACTCGCAACTTAATACCAGCGAGATGTTCTGGATAGATATCTCAAGGTGGATGATTAGTAGTAGATGCAGATGGATTTCGGTCTACTTGCCTTGGCGTACCGCCCATGCTTTGAACCTCTACCTTTCTTGCAATATAGTTAGCATTGGTTTGCGCACATAATTCTGTCAATTGCCCAGCTGTAATTCGTTTACCTCACATAGTTGTTTTATCGTCTTTTGGGAGAGAGACATCACTAGTGAACATCATGGGACTCCGGTCCATATTACCATCACTGATCACATCCGCTATTTACTTTCCGTTTTTACTTACTATTGCAGCAAAACCTATCACTATTATCACTTGCGTTTAATCCTTTGTAAACGACAAGGCCGGAGGGATTGACAACCTCTCTGTGCTCGTTGGGAGCAAAGTTATTTGTATCTGTGTGCAGGTCCATGTTGATTGTTAATATCTGGCGCCGTTAGCAGTTGACACCTTCTTGTTGAAACTGGGAGTCTCAGGGAAATCGATCCTTGGTATCTTTGCCAAGGGAAAACTTCCGCTACACTGCATCTCAAACGTTCCACTTGGGGTAACCAACGAGGGGCGAGAAGCCATCAAGCAAAGTTTTCTGGCGCCGTTGCCGGGGACTCCACTCTTCAGGATAGGGGAGTTGCACGCTATCTTTTATCTTTGCTTTTTAGTCTTGTTAGTTTACCTTTCAGTTTTCTTTATGTCTTTTCACTAGTTTTGCTTAATGGAAAACAACAAAAATATGAGATAGCTTTATAAGCTCTACCTTGCTTTGGGACATGATGTGTTTGAAGAGAAAATTAAAAAACCTATGGAACTTTATTATTTGCATAACAATCATGATGGTGGTGATGTTATTAGTATGCTTTCTTTGAATATCAATATTGCTAATGACATGGAAAGCTCTAAGCTTGGGAATGACACGTTTGATGAACATGATATTTTTAGTCCCCCAACTTTTGAAGAGAAAATTTACTTTGATGATGCTTTGCTTCCTATATATGATTACAATGATGAATATGATGTTTTCAGTCCACCTACTATTGAGGATAAAATTTATTATGATTATGATATGCCTCCTAAATACAATGATTACCATGATGGTTATGATAGTCTTACTCTCACTATTCCTAATAAGAAAGATTTTGCTTATATGAAGAGTAATGACACTTTTATGTTTTTGGATCATGGAAATAATGCCTTATGTGATAGCTATATTGTTGAGTTCATCCATGATGCCACTGAAATTTATAATGAGAGAGGGAGACATGGTTCTAAATATCTTAATAATAAGAAGTTTCCTCTCTTTATGGTGAATATTTTGAAGTTATGCTTGTTTTGCCTTCCTATGCTAGTTGCTTTGTGCTTCAATGAATTATTCTATTGCAATATTCCTATGCATAGGAAGCATGTTAGGCTTAAATGTGTTTGATATTTTCTTCTTGATGCTCTCTTTTGTTCTTCAACTCTTATTCCTACGAGAGCATCATTAAAGTCTTAAGCCTATCTTTATGGCTATAAAGAAAGAGCTCTAGGGAGACAACCCTTGTTATCTTTGCTTTCGGTTTGTTATTTCAGTTTTAGTGGTCTTGATGTTTGTTACTACTGTAGCAACATCATTGTATATTTACTTTTCAGCTTTGTGCCAAGTTTAGCCTCCGATTGCAAGAAAGTTCAAAAGTTGTGACGTGCTGTCCAGGAAACAGATTCTGTCCTTGGATAGAAAAATTCGTATAAAATCACCAGATCATCTTTTTGGTCTGAATTTTTTCGAAAGCGTGCTCTATACAATTGTATTTCGTGCATCTGTTCTGAGTTTTTTTATTAGAGTTGCAGAAGTGGCCCGAAAAAATCATTTACTACCTGCTGTTCTGTTTTTCACAGATTCTGTCCTGTTTTGCCTTTCCTTCATTTTGCAAACCTAGAGCTTGATTTTTCTTTGCAAAAACCTTTTGGCAATCTTGAGAAACAGTAGACCTTCAAGAATATCTTTATTTCCAGCAAGGAACAATTATTTTATTAAGGGTACTAACCTTGCTAATCAGATTATGATGAGTTATGTATGAAGGGAGTTTTCAAGTGTGCGAGGGAAGATGATAAAAAGATTCAGGAGTGTCAAACGCTCAAGCTTGGGGATGCCCCCATGCACCCCCAAGAAATATTCAAGGAGACTCAAGCGTCTAAGCTTGGGGATGCCCCCGTGCATCCCCTTCTCCATCAACATTATCAGTTAGTCTTTCGTTCCGCTATATTTTTATCACTTCATGTGTTATGTGCTATGCTTGGAGCGTCTTGGTTTTAGTTTTCCTTTGTAGTTTTCTTTAGCTTTTCATAACGAGTCGGAACTCAGCTTTCTTTATGTGGGAGAGAAACACGCTCCACTTCTACCTAGAACATAACATAGAATTTTCATGTCTATCTTTGCTGTGTGTGATCTTTGTCTTTTAATAGCTACTATCATGTTCAGCTCTTAGTATTCATGCTTATCTTTCTAAAGAGCTTTTGTTTAGTTGGTTGCTTGAACTCTCTTTATCTATCATGATTATCTTATTAAGAGAGTTTGCTTCCTTTGCATTGGTTGATATGTCTATGATAAAGATGCTACGTGCATAATGGTGCTTAGTAGTTCATGTTTTCTTATGGTTAGTCTCAAATAGCTGGGGGGTTCCCAATCTGTTATTGGAGTACCAACATGATTTGTTTGCCTATGATTTGGTATGGTTTAGTAATATCTTCCTTCGAGAATTTACTTTGATTGACTTGGCGTATGCTCACGCATATTTAAGACTGTAAAGAAAGTCTGTCAAGCCTTGATGATCTTTTATTTCTGAGTAGCGATATAACTTCCATGCCTGATTCAATGTTGCTTTGTCGCTCTGCATGATTATGACCGTCATTGCTCTCTTAGTTGGTCGCTCCCAGTCTTTTGCTAACCTCCACCTGTACTAAGCGGACTGACTGCTTGTGCATCCAAAATCTTTTAAACCAGTTATGCCATATGAGTCCACCATACCTTCCTACATGGTATTTACCTGCCATTCCTAACGGAGACTTGCATGTACCATCTCGAAATTATTCAAAAAATGCATTCTTATTTTGTGCCTCTGTTTTAAGTTCATGAGGAAGTAGTAGTTAATTCATGATCTTTTTAAGTTGGACAAGCTTCACCCCGGGATTGCATGTATAATGTGCAAACCCATAATATGAGAAGGAACTGGCATTGAGTGCGCCCGGCTCAAAAATAATATAACAAACAAACCCTCCTTCACGCTTTGTTCATGAGAAATCAGAAAACTTTGGCAGTGATAAACATAGGAGATTAAGAGGATGTGATCGTCCTCATTCGGGAGCCGTTCCTCGAAACTTGTCCATCTCAAGAAGTGATTGAGTTGTCCGCTAACATTCGTTGACGAAACATGCATAATCTAAAAATATATATATTATTACCTCCGTTTTTAAAACCAAGAGCTCTGGTACATGTTTTGTCTTTGTTTCCGACTACAGGTTTTCAACCTTGCCAACAAAAGCCACGGTTCGAGAGTCTCCACCTTCTTTTAAAAGCACCAACTACTGAGAGCATGATTGTCATTCTGAGTGTAATGTGCATTGTCCCAAAGTAGCATTGTCTTTTGCATGATTGTGATATCGTTTATTCTGAAATCATTGTATCTAGTCATCACTTAAACCTTGGAGGTGCCCCTGCATTTATGTTTTGCTTCACTAAAGGGGGCAAGCGAGATATCACTTTATCATATTTGCACACCATGCTCAATACAAATCTATTTGATGTTTCAGTATCATATTGTAAAACTTTCAGTTCTTTGTGATTTTCTCATGAGGCAACTTAATTACTACAGATCCATTGTCTCAGTAAGCTTTTGTCATGTGACTATGAAAAAGTCCTATATGGTTAATAGCATGTCACCACGAAAATTATTCTTGTTATCATTTACCTACTCGAGGACGAGCAGGAATTAAGCTTGGGGATGTTGATACGTCCAAAACGTATCTATAATTTCTGCTTGCTCCATGCCTCTTTTGGGTGATATTGCTATGATATTTATACACTTCCATACACTTTTGATCATATTTGGACTAACCTATTAACTCAGTGCACCCCAGTGCCAGTTTCTGTTTTCGGCTGTTTTTGTATTTCAGGTTTTCCCATTACGAGAACTGCCAGAAAAATCCCGAAAAAATTATATAAAAAATCAGCGTTCCAGAAGCTTCCCGGCACCCGAAGTACAGCCGGAGGGGGGCCACCAGGGATCCAGGCGCCCTGGTGGCGCGGCCGCCCTCCTGGCCACGCCGGGGGGGGGGGCGCCTGGGCCCCCCGAGCCTCCGCTGTTGCCCCCCTTTGGCATATATTTATATCGTGTCCCGAAACCCTCGAGACGGGAACCCTTTTTCGCGATCTCATCTCTGTTCTGCCGCCGCCGCGCTTCCAAGATCGGGAGCACCAGGAGAACTCTTCCCAGCACCCTGCCGGAGGGGAGGATCACCACCGGGAGCTTCTCCACCACCATGGACGCCTCTCGGATGAGTTGTGAGTAGTCTCCCTTGGACCATGGGTCCATGACCAGTAGCTATGTGATGTTCTCCTCCCGTTCTTGTGCTTCACTAATTAGTCCTCGTGAGCTGCCCTACATGATCGAGGCACATATGTAATCCTTATGCTGTTGCTATGATGAGTTTGCTGGGATCCGATGGATTATGAGATTATGTTCAGATTGTGTTTGAGTAATATATTTGATCTACCTCTTTTATATTTATGTTCGTAAGTAATTCTTGCATGTTCTCCGTTGTTATTTATTGCTTTGGCCAAGTAGTAGGTAGTGACTCCAAGAGGGAACGTTATGCTTGATTGTGGGTTCATGCCCCTCGATGACTAGTTTGAGTGACAGAAACATGAGTCTAGGGGATGTGTTGTTGCCACAAGGGGGAAAACAACGGTGTTTGTGCCCGCGGGTGCAAGGATTGTTTACTTTATGCAAAGTTCTTTTAATGCAGTTGTCTGTTGCTTTGAGTTTACACTATGGGTGGGACTCGCAACTTAATACCAGCGAGATGTTCTAGATAGATATCTCAAGGTGGATGATTAGTAGTAGATGCAGATGGATTTCGGTCTACTTGCCTTGGCGTACCGCCCATGCTTTGAACCTCTACCTTTCTTGCAATATAGTTAGCATTGGTTTGCGCACATAATTCTGTCAATTGCCCAGCTGTAATTCGTTTACCTCACATAGCTGTTTTATCGTCTTTTGGGAGAGAGACATCACTAGTGAACATCATGGGACTCCGGTCCATATTACCATCACTGGTCACATCCGCTATTTACTTTCCGTTTTTACTTACTATTGCAGCAAAACCTATCACTATTATCACTTGCGTTTAATCCTTTGTAAACGACAAGGCCGGAGGGATTGACAACCTCTCTGTACTCGTTGGGAGCAAAGTTATTTGTATCTGTGTGCATGTCCACGTTGATTGCTAATATCTGGCGCCGTTAGCAGTTGACACCTTCTTGTTGAAACTGGGAGTCTCAGGGAAATCGATCCTTGGTATCTTTGCCAAGGGAAAACTTCCGCTACACTGCATCTCAAACCTTCCACTTGGGGTAACCAACGAGGGGCGAGAAGCCATCACTAGGGTTGTGGATCGCCGAGCAGTCGAGGGTCGAAGGGTCGAGAGGTTGCCTAGTGTCAAAGTATTGAAAAATTCCATGACTTCATCATTTGCCAGAAGTAACCGGGGCATGTTGGTACGAAGTTCTGCAAAGTTGTTTTGGAACGGAGTTCCTGATAGGATAATCCGTCTTTTGTTACGAATTATCCTATCTGGGACTCCGTTCCAAATTAACTTTGGAGAGCTTCGTACCATCATGCGACTGTTACTTTCGCCTAATGATGAAGTATTGGTTTTGTTGAATCCTTTGACACTAGAAAAAATGTGACATGAGGGGGTCTAGGGTTGTGGATCGCCTAGCAGTCGAGAGGTTGCCTAGCTAGTGTCAAAGTAATGAAGAAATCCATGACTTCATCATTTGCCAGAAGTAACCGGGGCATGTTGGTACGAAGTTCTGCAAAGTTGTTTTGGAACGGAGTTCCTGATAGGATAATCCGTCTTTTGTTACGAATTATCCTATCTGGGACTTCGTTCCAAATTAACTTTGGAGAGCTTCGTACCATCATGCGACTGTTACTTTCGCCTAATGATGAAGTATTGGTTTTGTTGAATCCTTTGACACTAGAAAAAATGTGACATGAGGGGGTCTAGGGTTGTGGATCGCCGAGCAGTCGAGGGTCGAAGGGTCGAGAGGTTGCCTAGTGTCAAAGTATTGAAGAATTCCATGGCTTCATCATTTGCCAGAAGTAACCGGGGCATGTTGGTACGAAGTTCTGCAAAGTTGTTTTGGAACGGAGTTCCTGATAGGATAATTCGTCTTTTGTTACGAATTATCCTATCTGGGACTCCGTTCCAAAATAACTTTGGATAGCTTCGTACCATCATGCGACAGTTACTTTCGCCTAATGAGGAAATTTTGGTTTTGTTGAATCCTTTGACACTAGAAAAAATGTGACATGAGGGGGTCTAGGGTTGTGGATCGCCGAGCAGTCGAGGGTCGTCCAGGGGTTGAGGGTCGAAGCTAGTTCTACGTTTGCCATTAATATATCCATCTGTCATGTTTGAATAATAATTGGCATGTTGTAAATATTTGTAGAAACTATGGACGACAACACCCGAGACCTAGCACAAGAAGCGATGTTGATGGACATAATCGCAGACGGACAAGATGCCGTCTTGTCGTTTCTCAACGACACCAATGAGCTGGTGGAAAGAGAGCTGCTAGAAGATCTAGGCTATGATATTGATGGCTCCGGTGACCCAATGCACATGGAAGAAGTAGACCGTGAGGACGGCTCCGGTGACCCAATGTCGGTGCAAGAAGGAGACCGTGATGATGGCTCCGGTGACCGAACCGAGTCCGGCCAGGAGGTATATATGTTAGTTAAGCCTGTGCTGACTAGTTAATTGATGCATTCATTAACTCTCGTCTTTGCTCCTTTTTCTAGCCCTCCGGATCGAGCAAATCTTCGGTAAAGAGACGAGGCGCGAAGAAAAAGTTGAGACCGGATGAAAAGTTTGAGATCTCAGAAATCCCGCGCTCCGGCGAGCCGATTGAACCCATCCGGACAAAGAACACATTTGTTAATCAGTGCGGGGTTCTGGTTAGGGACAAGATCCCGATCAGCATCTATCAATGGTTAAAGCCGGCTGCAAAAGACGCTCAGGTGTCTTATGTCACTGATATGCAGAAAGAAGATCTTTGGACTGAGCTGAAGTCAAATTTCATCCTACCGCTAGAGGATGATCCGGCGAATCCAGTTAAAGAGGAATTAATCAAGTCTGCTGCTCTTACGAAGATGGCAGACCAATTCAGGGCATGGAAGAAAAAACTAAATAAGTTTGTCCGCGATAAAAAGACTCCAGAATTCGTGGGCATATATGAGAAGATCAAAGATGACTGGCCCGCATTTGTGGCCTATAAGACATCGGAAAAGAGTAAGAAGATGTCGGCGACAAACCAGATAATGCTGCAAATAAGAAGCATCACCATCGCACGAGGTCAGGTGGCTACCTCAGAGCCCGGCCTAAGTGGGCCAAGGCTGAGAATGATCTGCTTGAGAAAGGGATCGAACCAGAGACAATGCAATGGCCAGACCGTTGCCGGACTTGGTTCTTCGGGGCTGGCGGAACCTTGGACCCTATATCAGGGAGGTGCATTTGGACGGACAAGCAATTGGAAATACCACTCAGGAAGCTTCGGCACTATATCAAAGCAGCGCATGAAGGGATGTTCTTCCCCGACAGAGAGAACGACGAGCTGACAATGGCCCTCGGGAATCCTGAGCACCCTGGACGGACACGAGGCACGCCAGGCTCCCTTCCGTGGAGTGCTGGGTTTCCGGACGCAGGCCGCTACAAATGCCATGAGAGAAGGAAGAAAATGCAGCAGACCGAACTGTAGGCGCTGCGGGCCAGAATACAAGCGATAGAGGAACGAGAAGAAAATCGGGACAAAAGAATTGCCGAAGCTTCCCCCGAAGCTACCCCGCCATCTTAGCGGAGAAGCAGCGTGGCTTCCACCGAGCTGCTTCAGCCGGAGCATGTCTTGACGGCTACTGCCAGCTATCCCGTGGATGCTATCACGGAGGTACAAAATTGCCACCTTATGATGCAGTGGATAAATATGAAGGTCAAGGCGGCTGCTGGCTCTGTTTATCCTACTGGACCCGGCGCAACTTTTCACTGCCTGCCGATTCCAGAAGGATATGCTAGGGTGATGGTGGATGAAATTACGGAGGGATTTGAGGAGCTCCAGCTTGACCACCCTACCGGTCAAGGGGAGACTCGGCTGGGTTCTTCACTGAAGACTCCATGCCTATGGCGGAAGGACCTCATCAACATTCTCAACTAGACGCATCCGCCTCCTCCTCCTCCTCCGGCGAGTCAGGGCACTCCGCCTCCTCCACCGCCTCCTCCACCGCCTCCTCCTCCGGCGAGTAATGATCAGGGCACTCCGGCTCCTTCTCCGGCGCGTGGCGGCACTCCGCCTCCTTCTCCGCCAGCGCCAGCGCGCCCGAGCAGCCAGCCTCCTCCTTCTCCGCCTGCGCCGACGCGCCCGAGCAGCCAGCCTGCTCCTCCTTCTCCGCCTAGTCAGCAAGGGCGGAAGAGACCTGCCGCCGCTCCGGCTGCTCCTGCTCCGGTGCGTAAGCAAGGAAAGAAGACAGCCACTTCGTCTGGTCTGCCGACGTCTAGCAGTACAGCCAGAGGCGGGAGGCAATGCAGATTTGGTCCTTCTCTCACGCCTCTAGAGAAGTTACCATACGAGAGGTCCGACGAGGAAAACACGAAGATCGCTCAAGGCGAAGTGAAGGACTGGCTTGAAGGGTTGAAAGCACAGAGACATCCACCTCCGGAGGAGAAGATAGATCCGGTGAAAGCAAAGCGCACTCTTGCTACCCTGAAGCAACCAGCGAAAAGTAAGCCAAAGGACAACTATGACCGCATGATTGAAAAGTCATTTCAAGCAGCGAAGCGGTCGGGAAGTACTAAAAGTGATCAAAGGTTAGCAGAAGGACGAGCTGGGAAACAAATTGCCCAGCTCGGCGAACAAGCGGACCAATCGTGCCCCCCGCTCAAGGTGTCTAGCAACATGGTCGCTAATGATCCGAGGATGGTGCCCGGTTATAGCAATCTTGGAGATTACCTGTCCGACGATGTACAATATGATTTCTTGGAGGTGCAGATACAAAGATACGAGTACGGGAAGCCTCTCGTCAAAAATGAAAGATCTCTATCAACGAATATGCGAAGATTGCATGATCGGTACTTGAAAATCTCTAGAGAGTCTGGGGGGAGGGATAGCTTGTATGTGAGAGTTAAACCAAAGCATGACCTCGTTGGAATTGAACTGTTGCCTATTCCATTTGACGAGTTCTATCAGTTTTTCAATCAATTGGCCCTTGATAAAGCAACGGTCACTTGCTATTGTCTGTAAGTAGTACTACTTCTGTCATTAAGTCTCTCTATATAGCTGATCTCTTTCATTGCATGTATTTATAATTATCCTCACTATATTATGCAGATTGAAGATCGTCGAATTGAAGAAAAGACAAGTAGGTGATATTGGGTTCATTAACACATACCTCATAGATGCAACCGAGGTTAAATGGCGTCCCTCAGATACCGAGACCAACTTGCTACGATCGTTGGTGGTAAATGAAAACAAAGATATAATACTCTTTCCTTACAACTTAAAGTGAGTGTTACTGTCTTGTGCATATTTGGTTTCCCTTATATATCAGTCAAGGTTATAGTAATGTAATTGATGAGTTCATGCATGCGTGCGCAGCTTCCACTATATTCTCTTAGAGATTAAGCTTGAGAAGGGAGTAGTAACTGTCTTGGACTCTAAACGTAAAGATCCCGAGGAGTATGCGGACATGACTCAAATGCTCGACAGGTAAGTTAAATCGATCAATATTATCCACCATGCATATCAGCAACTTTGTTCATTTCTGATATCAAGTAATTGTTTTCTTTGTCTGGCAGGGTTTGGAGAAAATTCACCAAAAAAGCTCCGGGACTGCCGAAGAAGCTAGAATTTAGACACCCGAAAGTAAGTACTATATAGTAGCATGTTCCGCGCATCTCCTATATCTTGATTCAAGCGCTAGTTTCATCAATACCATTTGGCATTCTTGCTTAATTATCAGTTTGATTGACCTCTATTTCTTGTAAAGTGGTTGTGGCAGGAACCCGAGAATGATTATTGTGGATACTACATTTGCGAGTCCATCCGCCACACGACCTGTGAGCGGGGCTACTCTGAAGCACAATTTGAAGTGCGTAAGCAATTAATAATATTCATAATTTTATTTCATTACCATCATTTGAAGTGTGTAAGCAATTAATTAATAATATTCCCAATTTTATAGCATCATTTCATGTATTGACCCCCTTCTTCAAATTAGATGTTTCGGATGCGGGATGAACTCCTAACACCAGATCGTCTGTGAGCAATTCAAGAGGAATTGGCGGCATTCTTCCTTGAACACGTGATCGCGCCAGACGGAGAATACTATGTGGACCATGCGTCCATCGTATAGGAGATTATATTTGTAAGAGATAATTATTGTATATATGTACCCGGTAGTGTCGGATAGATATACGAGAACTTGTTGTTCGACCAATCTCTCGGAGAAGGAGAGGTGGTCGATATTACTTGTTTCTGTATGCATATATATATATGTTGATTATACGATCTTCTGTTTCCTTCGTTTGCTTACTAGCTAGCTAGCTAGCGTGTCTAGTCCTCTCTATACGTATGTGTAGTACGTAGCGTCGACCAAGCACATACATAAGAGAGGACACTTCTCTCTATTAATTAGCTAGCTAACACAATATGAAACACCTAAATTAACCCCACAGAACGTCCAACCCCCCTCCCCTTTCAAAAAAAACAAAAACCACAGCCACAGAAATGCTGACGCGTGGATGCCTTTTGGTCCCGATTGGTGCCACCAACCGGGACCAAAGCCCCTCCTGCCTGGGCTAAGCGCACAGGTCACGTGGACACCCATCTGCCCCGGTTCTGGATCGAACCGGGACTAAAGGGTCAGGGCATTAGTACCGACACTTTTGTCCCGGTTCAAGAACCGGGGCTAAAGGCCCTAACAAACCGGTTCTGATGTCCCTTTATCTACTAGTGCACCATCCTTCTTCAACATCATGACGCACGTCCTAGTTCACCTATGCAAAGAGATTAACGTTTTGGGTCTTGTATTTCTACACAATATGTTCCCCTTTGAGAGATTCATGGGAGTCTTAAAGAAATATGTTCATAACCGTGCTAGGCCAGAAGGAAGCATCTCCAAGGGCCATTAGAATGAGGAGGTCATTGAGTTTTGTATTGACTTTATTCCTGACCTTAAGCCGATTGGTGTTCCTGAATCGCGGCATAAGGGCAGACTGGATGGAAAAGGCACGCTAGGAGGGGAACAAATAATATGTATGGACGGACATTCTCTCACTGAAGCACACTACACAGTTCTACAGAATTCCGCCTTGGTGGCTCCGTATATGGATGAACACAAGAATTTGCTACGCTACAAACACCCGGAGCGGTCTGATGACTGGATTACACGTGAACAAACCAGGAGTTTCGCCAGCTGGTTGCAGACACGTACCATGCATGACACATCTATTGAAGATGGCATGTACTTGCTGTTCCAGTTACCATCTTCGAATATAATGACTTTCAAAGGGTACGAGATAAATGATAATACATTTTACAAGATCGCCCAAGATAAGAAGAGCACCCACCAAAATAGTGGTGTCCGCTTTGATGCAGAAACCAAGACGGGAAAGCAAACATATTATGGTTATATACATGACATATGGGAACTTGACTATCGACGTGGTTTGAAGGTCTCTTTGTTTCGGTGCAAATGGGTCAATATGACATGAGGCGGGGTAACGGAAGACCCGCAGTACGGAATGACAACATTGGATCTCAACAACCATGCGTATGCAGACGAATCATTCGCCCTAGCCAATGATGTGGCACAGGTTTTCTACGTGAAGGACATGTCTACCAAGCTAAGAAAAAGAAAAGATAAGGAAGCGAATGCATCGTACGATGAGCCAAAGCGGCACATAGTTCTTTATGGGAAGAGAAACATCGTGGGAGTGGATGACAAGACAGACAAGATAGAAGATTATGAAAAGTTTGATGAAATTGCTCCATTCACAGTGAATATTGACCCGTGCATCCCGTTAAATGATGAAGACTTTCCATGGTTACGGCGCAAAGGGACACATGCGAAGAAAAAATTTCACACCCAAAGATCTGAGATGTGATCGGCTTCACTATCATCACTTTCTTCTGTGTTTCACACCCAGAAGGGAATCTCTGTAATAGTTAGGGTAGTTATGTGTTTTGGCATTTGAAACGCGAAGAAATTTTATGTGCAAACAAATTCTTTCATGCCTTTACTGATTTTTAAAGTTAAGTTATTCACAAACTAGTGATTCACACTAATTTCAAATAATTCAAAATTTAAACTATTCAAATTTGAAAAACTACGGGCACTAACAGAAAGTTTGTAATTTTTTTGTACCTAAAGCAAAAATATTCACAAAGAAACTCTAAATACACAAAAAACAACTCAAAAAAAAATAAAGCAAAAAAAATAAAAAATAAAGTCCGCCTACTAGGCCAGAGCGGCCTGCATTCGGCTAGAAACCCAACCTGTTGTTGGGCCAGGATGCAGGCCCGCAAAGGCCCAGTAGGCCCACAGGGCAGCACAGAACATGTAGGCCCAGTAGGCCTGCTTTGGAGAGGAGCTCGAGAAAGCTACTTCACGGGGGGTTATTAACCAGTGCGGACGCCCCTCGGCTAGCGAGGTGGGACTAAACTTGCCGCACCGCACCTGCGCCAGCGCACCCCCTTTAGTACCGGGTCGTGGCACCAACCGATACTAAAGGGGTGTCTTTAGTACTGGTTGGAGCCACCAACTGGTACTAAAGGGGGTGCGCTTCCCGCCGCTTGGCCTGTCCAAAACAGGCCTTTAGTACCGGTTGGTGGCTCCAACCGGTACTAGAGGTGTGTTCTATATAAGAAAAACACTTCAAAAAAATTTGACAGTTTCGTTCTCCCTCTGCTTCTTCTCCTCTGCCCCGTCGCCGCCGCCCCTCGTCGCCGTCGCCGTCGCCGCCGCCCCCGTCGCCGTCCGTCGCCGTCCCATCGCCTAGCCGTCGCCGTCCCGTCGCCTCGCCGTCCCCGTCCCCATCGTCCCCGTCGCCGCGACCCGCCCCGGCCTCCCGTCGTCCCCGCCTGGCCCGTCCCCATCGCCGCGCCTCGCCGGTGATCTCCTGTGCCCCGGCCGTCATGTCCACACACACACATACTGATATTTAGTTATAAATTTTTCTGTTTTTTAGTTATAGAAATGTTAGCAAATTTTCTGTTTTTTAGTTATAGAAATATTTGAAATGTTAGTTATATAGAAATGTTATAAATTTTTCTGTTTTTTCGTTATATATATAGAAATGTTATAAATTTTAGAGTTAGTTTTAGCTAGATGAATTAGATTAATGTCAAATTGTTAGAATTTGCATATATAATTTTAGTTATCAATTTGCATATATAAATGTTATAAATTTGCATATAGAATGTTAGAAAATTTTCTTTTTTTAGTTATAGAAATAGTTAGTTATATAGCAACGTTAGAAATGTTAGAATTGTTAGAAATTTTTGTGTTTTTTAGTTACAGAAATAGTTATAAAAAAGTTAGAATTGCTAGAAATTTTT
>LR738713.1:743874327-743894861 GCA_902687465.1 Secale cereale
AGTTATAGAAATAGTTATAAAAAAGTTAGAACTAGTTTATTTTTAGTATGAAAATTAACAGAACAAGTTTATTTTTAGTATGAAAATTTAGGTATATGATATTATTTGAACTAGTTGAATTAATATAATTAGTTTATTTTTAGTAAATGCGGAGTTGAACTAGTTGAATTAGTAGAACTAGTTTATTTTTAGGTATATGAGATTTGATGATCTAATTAAAATATTACTATATATAGCTACTTTATATATTTTAGTAAGAAAATTAATAGAACTAGTTTATTTTTAGTAAATTCTTAGTTGAATTAATAGAACTAGTTTATTTTTAGTAAGAAAATTTAGATATCAGAGATTTGATGATCTAATTAATAGGAAATGTCGTATGACGACGAAAATGATTTCATTACGTGCGAATACTGTGAAGACCAGCGCGGCCTGTGCAACAGAAATTTCCTTGTTGATGATAGGCGCTTCAGCATCAAGCTGGATGAGACCTTCGAAGTGGATACAGTAAGTCACAAGGACAAGTCTTTTTTCGTAATTAAGCATGACTTATATATGATTCATTTGCTTCAACTTATAATTTTAAATTTTCATTATTCTACTAGCGCATCCCCTGCCATGCAAGAATTTTTGTCTTGGATAAGATATGTTTCAGTGTTATGGAAACTATGGAGGTAAAGAGAGTTTACCTGAAGACCGAGCATGGTTATACTTTCAACGTCAAATTATACAATGCAGACACGTACACCTATTTTGAATGTAAAACTTGGCAAGCACTATGCAAGACTTATGCATTTGAGCCTGATATGGTTATCACCTTTGATATTCGTCCAGAAGATGATATTGAAGGTAATAGAGACATCTGGGTCGATGTGCAGACGCCTCCAGTTCTACCATTATGTGAGTTTCTCAACCATATTTATGTCATTGATACTGTTTATTCAAAAATAGTTGACAACTAATTTCTATTGATAGCTTATTTCCATTCAAGCAAAAAACATGTCCGGCGCTTGGTAGACATGACCTACTTCTGTCCCGGAGCTAAACTAAACTGCGAGGAGATAAGTCATTATGTTTCATGGCTTGAGGATCTTCATACTGTCAAGACAAATTTTTTTTCCTGCACTTAGAAATGTTAGTACTCAAAACGTGCGACCAATAGTGATCATATTGAACTACGGTCACATCTATTTATGAGTGATGGTAAGATTTTTACTATTTGTCCTCAGTGCATCTTTTGCATACATTATTTTTTTCTTAAATTTCATTGCTAAGTATATTAATTACTATACGATGTTCTTCAACAGAGACTCCCGATGACAGTTGTGCCTCAGTGGATTGAGACTAAAGGTCACATGTCAATGGTTAGCTTACGACCAAGATATCCTACATTGCACATGAGTGCATTCAGGATTTCTAAAAGCGATGAATGCTTAATAGTGAAAGATTGGAGCAAAATTGTTAACGATCCCAGAGAAGTACTAGGGGGCAGCAATGAGAAGCGCATCCCACGATAGGAGACAGGTTCATCTGCATGCTCCAGTATGATGAATCAGGAGAGCTATACATGTTCTATGCTATTTTACCTGAGAGAGAGAGCAGCAGGAGTGATTTAGCTAGTTCATGCTCTTAGTACTTGTCCTCTCATGTCCGTGTTCTTCGTCCTGAACTTAATCTCAAAGGATGATTTGCTTTTCTGGTGTTATGAACGCTTGTAATATCATGACCATGTTGAACTCGATGATATCCTTGCCTCTGGTACAAGTGAATGATTTTTCTTTAAGCTAGTGTTGGTGGTGATTAGATAACGGTAATGATTATGATGATTAAACAGTGGTAATTCTATATAGATAACGTGTACAATGTGTAGTATCTACCAACCGGTACTAAAGGGCTCCCGGCCCCCGAAGCTGACTCGTGCCACGTGGTTGCCCTTTAGCACCGGTTCGTGCTGAACCGGTACTAAAGGGGGGCGGGGCCTTTAGTGCCCACACTTTAGTGCCGGTTATGGAACCGGCACTAAAGGGCCTTACGAACCGGTGCTATTGCCCGGTTCTGCACCAGTGAGTGGGGCCTACTTGTCCGGGCCGACTTTACAAATAACATCACATGTCTGTATTGACTAGTTTCCTTTATTTTGCATTTGACAGATAGTGACTTGCTGTGGGCGAGTTGGTTTGTTGGTGGTGCTGGTGGACTTGCCGAAGCCGATGCAGAAATGATGTGCGACCAAGGTGGTGTGGAGCTTGGGTGAATACCTCGTCTCGGCTTTGTGTCGTGACCAGCTATGGCGGCGGCCGTGGCCGTCGTTGACCTCCCTGGAGGCATAGCTGCTTTGCTGCCACACCCTGCTCGCACGGATCCGGCCATCTAGGCCTCTCCAGGGGAAACCCATGATCTTTTGATCGGACGATGGCGGCACTTTGGTGTGTCGTTTCCCTCTTGGGGGCGTCGTCTCGGAGCTTGGCATTGGCAAGCGGGACCTGTGGTATGCGGTGGTTGTGGCATCCAGACTTCTGTGGCAACGATGGTGGTGGGAGCAACGTTGACGACGTGGCAATGGTTGTGGTAGTCGGCTCTTCTTCGGCGTGTCTACGGTATTGCCTCGGTTCGTTTGTTGCTGTGGAGTCGAAGCTGCGGTGGTGGGGCCCTTGTGGTATACAATGACTGGCTGCAGGTAACCCGTTCGGTGATCTTCCGTGACTGGTTTTGTTCTTCTGTGTTTTCCGTCAGAGTCGGAGCTGCGTTGTCTGACCGCAAGTCGACTTGTCGTCGATTAGTGTAGGCTTTGCCCTGTGTGTTTCAGTCTAGGGAAGTGGGCTTGGCCCTTGTTGTTCCGGTTTTTGCCTGATTTCCCGTAATTAATTGGGTAATTTTTTTCTGCTTAATTAATAGATGAGGCAATCTTTACCTCGGAAAAAACTTGCTGTGGACGAGTCATCAGTGAACAGCATGTTGCATGCCCCCTCTTTACGCAGTCGGATCGAGGATCAGTGGACAGTTGCAGTGTACATCTACAGTATGCATCTACTGTGTATGGCTACAGTTCTCAAGCTACTAGACGAGTGCATAGTACATGCCCATAGCGTTTCTCTACTATAGTAGATGATCTGGACTGTCCATTCTGAATCCAACGGGCATGTTATGTGGTGACATGACATGGACTTAGCACTGGATCTTGGGCCCTTCTCGACTAGCAATGCAAAGGATGTTTCCACGATGCCACTTATTTCGAAGTCGTGCATTAACCAAGTGATTTTGTCTCCTGACGCTCACCAAACAAAATAACCCATGTGGTATGGTGTTAGACTCACCAACATTATTGTGTGCGTGCGTGTGAACCAACCTCTACGCTGGGAACTGCAAAGATAATACATCTAAATACTAGTAAGTGGTCAGGACTGAGGTAATAAGCTTGCATTGGCGAAGTTACTTTGAAGTCTTTGCATGTCCTTTTGATAGCTCTGAGTACAGTACACTTACGATGAGAGCTCTGAAGAGAAGGCTCACATTGCTTTTTATGAACAGAAAATGTCTATTCTTGCCCACACGCAATTAACGGTGGAATTTAGTTATACTGGTCCCCTCACCCCAAGCAGTGTAGGGTACCGTAAAAAAGCTCCAAATCTTTTGCCTTCGTTTTGAAAAAAAAATGATATATGGTCGCTCGGTTGATTCAGTAGCATCGGCTGCAACCAGTACTGGCTTGGGAAATTTGGTGGCTTAGCGAACAAATCCATAAGCAGAACTAAGTGGCCAACCCAAATAAATGATGCGCCAGGGATCAGGCCAAGCCAGGCCCTTTCTTTTTCTCTCGTATTTTCTATGTCCAGTACATCACGTACGTACGAAGACCCAGGCGGTCTATACCTATACAAAATGTTGCGCACAAAATCAAGTTTGGGCGAGTGCGCTCCCTTCCCCTACTGGGAGCTTCGCCCTTGTGTGCAACGAGTTCCTTGTCGAGCTGTGTGCCTTCAGTCGTCGCTATGCCGACTAAGCAGATGTGATGGGATGCAGCTGTCTGACGAGCAATTAGTGCACGCATTGCCAATGGATTTTGAGCGCTTGAGCGAGGCTAGTCCCTCACCACGACGGATCCAACTAGGCAAACCATCAGTGCCTTTTGGGCTAACAATGTAAAAATTGTTTCCACCATGCCACTCATTTCGAAGTCATGGTTGCATGCACCACATATGCATTAACCAAGTGATTTTGTCTCCGGGCGCTCACGAAACAAAATAACCTATGAGGTGTGGCGTAAGGGCATCTCCAGCCGCGCCCCAGGAAAGCCTCCTCAGGCGTTTTTTTTGCGCCGGCGCCGTAAAAACGACCCAGTCGCGCCTCCAGAAACCCGATTTTCGCCGGCCTGGGCCAAAAACAGCGCCGGCGGACCCAGGCCGAACCCGGCGCGCTGTGGGGCGCCCGGGGGCACCGAGGCGAACCGTTTTGGCGCGAAAAGGCCGCGGGCTAGCCGCGTCAGCGACACGGCGTCTCGTCTTCCCCCAACTGACTCGGTTCCCACGGGAAATCAATGGCAAGGCTGCCGCCGGTCAGCCTTGCCATTGATTCCTCATGGGCGGCGCGTCTCGGGACGGCGCGCCGACGCCTCCCCTCCCTCGCACGCGTACACACGGGCGCGGAGCGGCTATAAAAGCCGGCGGTCTCTCTCAGTCGCCTATGCCCACACCAGACTCGCCCCTCGCCGCCGCCCAGCCCCTCTCTCTCCGTCCCCGTCTTCCTCTCCCGAGCGCCGCCGGAAGCCCCTCTCTCTCCCTCTCTCCACCGCTGCGCCCGTCGCCATGGCTGAGCGCTTCCCCGGAGACGAGGCGGCGGCGAACTGCTTCGGCCGCCGTTCGCTCCGCGAACAGGAGTCCTGGCTCCTGTTCCATACGAACATCCCGGCGCCGCCGAACATGCGCGCAGGGCCGACGGGCTGGCGGCTCAGCGACGGGGGAGTGCCTGTTCCCCCGTTACCCGACGCCGTGTTGAAGCCCAGATACTTCGCCGAGGAGGTCGAGGTGGCGCGCGCCTCCCTAACCGACGACGAGCGCTCCCTCCCCCAGTACGCCGCCGGCAATCACGCGGCCTGGGCGGCGTACTTCCAGAGCCGCCAGCAGCAGCGTCTGGCCTCGACCAACGGCGCACCGGTGGTCGGCGGCGTGAAGAACAGCGAGGGACGCCACCTATGGTGGGGCGTCCCCGGCCGCACGCTAGATGGCGTGCTGGCGCATCTCGACGGCGGGAACAACCCACCGTTGACCTATCCTGCGACGCGGGCCGCCCCGTCGCAGCAACACCGGCGCACATGGGCGCCAAGGAGGTTTGCCTCTTCCTCGTCTTCCTCCTCTCGCTCGTCTTCCCACTCCTCCGGTTCTCCGGCGCTTCTCGGCGTCAAGGCCGAGCCCGCGGCTGAGACGCTGATGTCTACACACGCTTCTATTCTTGTAGACTATGTTGGGCCTCCGAGCACAGAGGTTTGTAGGACAGCAGCAATTTCCCGGAAGTGGATGACCTAAGGTTTATCGAACTCAGGGAAGTAGAGGTTGAAGATGGTCTCTCTCAAGCAACCCTGCAACTAAGATACAAGAAGTCTCTTGTGTCCCCAACACACCTAATACAACTAGGAGTTGTATAGGTGCACTAGTTCGGCGAAGAGATGGTAAAATATGGATGATAGGAGTGGCAAAAGAAAGTAATATAAATCTGTAATAAAAAGTGCAGCAAGCAAACAAGTGGTAAACGTGAGCACAAATGGTATTGCAATGGTGGAAACAAGGCCTAGGCTTCATACTTTCACTAGTGGCAACTCCCAACAACATTAACATAATCGAATCACATGATATTTCCCATAAAACATGCACTCGGAGGTCATTCCTTTGTGGTCAAGAGAGGACGAGAATTATGTAGGGCTACAGAAGCACACCTCTAAGTTCGTAGTTCTCAATCTATGAATTTCCCAATGTCACCGCGGCCATCCAAAGAGAGTACCACAATCACCACAACATATCTCAAGGATAGTCAAAGACAAGCACCAAGAGACTCTCAATCTTCAATCAACACACAAAAGAGGAAATCACTCATGAAAATATTCTTCTAATCCATGTCCAATAGACCGCTGTCACCTTGGTCTCGGGGATTATACTAGATAAAGACAAGTGAGTACATCAATCCAATACATAGATGAAGGGGAAATATCATGGGATCACCCTAGATTAACATAGCCTATGATCACAACGAAGATCACATCATGGGAGAGAGAATTGACCACATAGCTACTGGTAGAAACCTCAGCCCCGAGGAGGAACTACTCCCGCATCATGGAGGGAGGAAGCAACGTCGATGGAGATGAATCCGGGGGCACTTCCCCGTCCCGGCAGGATGCCGACACAGGAATTCTGGTCCCCCGAAACTTGGTGGCGATGGCGGGGAGATCGGAATAGCTTCTGGAGGAAAGGGTTCCATCCTCGAGGTTTTTGGGACGCGGTGTAAATATATGCCAAAGGGGGGCGCCAGGGGAGCTAAGGGGGGCCCAGGCGGCCTGGCACGGCGGCTAGGAGGGGGGCCGCGCCCTCTGGGCGCCTGGAGCCCCTGTGGCCCCCCTCCGGCCCTACTTCGGCCGTATGGAAGCTTCGGGAACGCTGATTTTTTATATATTTTTCCCGGAATTTTTCTGGCAATTTACGTAATGCGAAAACCTGAAATACAAAAACAGCAGAAAACAGAAACTGGCACTGGGGTGCACTGAGTTAATAGGTTAGTCCAAATGTGATCAAAAGTGTATGGAAGTGCATAAATATCATAGCAATATCACACAAAAGAGGCATGGAGCAAGCAGAAATTATAGATACGTTTTGGACGTATCAGATGCCAATCGGCCGGCGCACTCGCAGCGTCGACATCGTCATCAACGAGGGCGGCCGGCGCGCCTCCTCCTCGTCGGCTCCTCCACGCTTCGTCAAGCCGAAGATGGAGCCGGGGCTGGCGCCGGTGAAGGCCGAGTTCGACGACGACGACGCGGCCCTGGAGTGGGTGCTCCAGGACTCCATTGCGATGGAGAAGGCGCGCCGGGAGAAGAAGAAGGAGCGCCAGAAGACAATGGTACTTTGGGACAATGCACATTACACTCAGAATGACAATCATGCTCTCAATAGTTGGTGCTTTGAAGAAAGAAGGTGAAGACTCTCGAACCGTGGCTTTTGATGGCAAGGTTGAAAACCCGTGGTCGGAAACAAAGACTAAACATGTACCAGAGCTCTTGGTTTTTAAAAACAGAGGTACAAATTATTTTTGGGGTATGCATATTTCGTCAACGAATGCTAGTAGATAACTCAATTACTTCTCGAGCTGGACAAGTTTCGAGGAACGGCTCCCGCACGGGGACGATCACATCCCCTTAATATCCTTTGTTTATCACTGCCAAAGTTTCCTGATTCCTCATGAACAAAGCGTGAAGGAGGGTTTGTTTGTTTTATATTTTTTTAATGAGCCGGGCGCACTCTTTGCCAGTTCCTTCTCGTATTAGGGGTTTGCAGATTAGACATGCAATCCTGGGGTGAAACTCGTCCAACTTAAAAAGATCATGAATTAACTACCACTTCCTCATGAGCTAAAACAGAGGCACAAAAGAGAAATGCTTTTTTGAATAATTTCGAGATGGTACAAGATAGTCTTCGTTAGGAATGGCAAGTAAATACCATGTATATGAAGGTATGGTGGACTCATATGGCATAACTGGTTTAAAGGATTTGGATGCACAAGCAGTCAGTCCGCTTAGTACATGCGAAGGTTAGCAAAAGACTGGGAGCGACCAACTAAGAGAGCAATGACGGTCATAATCATGCAGAGCGACAAAGCAACATTGAATCGGGCATGGAAGTTATATCGCTACTCAGAAATTAAAGATCATCAAGGCTTGATAGACTTTCTTTACAGTCTTAAATATGCGTGAGCATATGCCAAGTCAATCAAAATAAATTCTTGGAGGAAGATATCACTAAACCATACCACATCATAGGCAGACAAATCATGTTGGTACTTCAATAACACATTAAGAACCCCCCAGCTATTTGAGACTAACCATAAGAAAACATGAACTACTAAGCACCATTATGCACATAGCATTTTTATCATAGACATATCAACCAGTGCAACAGAAGCCAACTCTCTTAACAAGATAAGCATGATAACTCAAGAGAGTTCCAGCAACCAACTAAACAAAGGCTCTTTAAAAAGAAAAGCATGAAAACTAAGAGCTAAACATGACAGTAGCTATTGAAAGACAAAGAACATACACAACAAAGATAAACATGAAAATCCTATGTTGTGTTCTAGGTTGAAGTGGAGTGTGTTTCTCTCCCACACAAAGAAAGCTGGGTTCTAACTCATTATGAACAGCAAGCAAAGCTAAAGAAAACTAAAAAGGAAACTAAAAGCAAGACGCTCCAAGCATAGCACATAACACATGAAGTGATTAAAATATAGTGGAACGAAAGACGAACTGATAATTGTTGATGGAGAAGGGGATGCACGGGGGCATCCCCAAGCTTAGACGCTTGAGTCTTCTTGAATATTTCTTGGGGGTGCACGGGGGCATCCCCAAGCTTGAGCGTTTGACACTCCTGAATCTTTTTATCATCTTCCCTCGCACACTTGAAAACTCCCTTCATACATAACTCATCATAATCTGATTAGCGAGGTTAGTACCCATAATAAAATAATTTTTCCTTGCTGGAAATAAGGATAATCTTGAAGGTCTACTGTTTCTCAAGATTGCCAAAAGGTTTTTGCAAAGAAAAAGCAAGCTCAAGGTTTGCAAAACGAAGGAAAGGCAAAACAGGACAGAATCTGTGAAAAACAGACCAGCAGGTAGTAAATAATTTTTTTGGGGCACTTCTGCAACTCAAATCAAAAAACTCAGAACAGACGCCCGAAAGCAAATTGTATAGAGCACGCTGTCGAAAAAATTCAGACCAAAAAGATGATCTGGTGATTTTAGACGAATTTTTCTGTCCAAGGACAGAATCTGTTTCCTGGACAGCACGTCTCAACTTTTGAACTTTCTTGCAATCAGTGGCTATACTTGGTACAAAGCTGAAAAATAAAGATACAATGATGTTGCTACAGTAGTAACAAACATCAAGACCACTAAAAACTGAAAGCAAAGATAACAAGGGTTGTCTCCCTAGAGCTCTTTCTTTATAGCCACAAAGATATGCTTAAGATTTTAGTGATGCTCTCGTAGGAATAAGAGTTGAAGAACAAAAGAGAGCATCAAGTAGCAAATACCAAACACATTTAAGCCTAACATGCTTCCTATGCATAAGAATATTGCAATAGAATAATTCATTGAAGCACAAAGCAATAAGCATAGGAAGACAAAACAAGTGCAGCTTCAAAACCTTCAACATAAAGAGAGGGAACTTGATATTATTGAATAAACTCAACAATATAAGCATCACATAAAGCATTGTTACCATGATCCACATGCAAAAAGGTACTCTTACTCTCCACATAAGCATAATCTTTCTCATTGGTAATAGTGGGAGTAGGACTATCATAAACAACTTGAACACTATAGATTAATTTTGTATTAGGAAGATGGTGTTCAACAAGGGAGTAATTCCCTCCATGATTATGACAAGTTTCATAAGGATAATTTCTCCTTATGTCATAGGTACCTTTATAATCACTATAGATTGGAGTTATAACATCATCATAGTAGAGAAGAGCATTATCATTGCTAGCAACTATATTTGTAAACATGTTGTCTTTATTCTTACTAGCAAAAGAATTATCAATTATCACATCACTAGTGGGTAAAGGATTTGCAATCATATCATCCCCAAGCTTAGAGCTTTCCATATCATCACTTTCAGAGTTGGTACCAAAAAGATTTTCAAGATCATAAGTAGCATTATCATCATTTTCCCAATCACAATAAGTAACATGCATATCATAATCAAAATCATCTTCAATAGTACCTACGGACGTATCATCAAGATGATAATTAAGGCAATAAACTTCACCTTCTTCTTTAAACTTACAACCGTTAGGATAAAAGTTGATGGGAGGAATATGCTCAGGCCAGGTTGATACCCATTCTTCTTCCTTCTTGCTCCTCTTCCGCCTCCTCTTCTTTTTCTTCTTCTTCACCTTAGGAGGGAGTGGTTGGAGATGAAGCTTCTCCACATATCCTGTTTTATCATTAGAAACAATAGGGGAAACTTGGGAGAAACTCTCCTTTTTATTAGCAGAAATATAAGAGACGTTTTTATACTTTGGTAAAGTTCCCTCCTTTCTAATCTTACTTATGTAATCATTTTCATGGCAATTAACAACACAATAGAGATGGCAATTTTGCAAAGTGTTTTTTATTCCTATGGCATTAACATCTAGCCAAGAAGTCTTTTCTGATAACTCTTCACACATCAAAAATAACATAAGCTCATCATAAAGATCAGAGGTGATCATGTTATCACACAACTGGTTAACAGTTATGTTTTGAAAGTGCATGCATTGAAAATTAAAGTGACCCTCTATACAGCAAAGTTCACAAGTAAAAGGATAAAGGTCACACAATTCTCTAGCAATTTCATTTAAATCTTTGACCCAAGTGATTGTTCTTTCATGCTTATGTTGCTTACAATACTTCTCTTCTTCAATCATAGGCCTTTCACAAGGTCTATCCACTCCACAAAAATTAACATGCTTATATAAAACTTCATTTTTAGGAATTGGATCATGCATGTTGCAATCATCATGAACAATTCCATTTTCTTTGCAAATCTCTTTAAAAGGTTCATGATGCTTGATCCAATCCTCCTTAGGCATATTAAGATGTGAAGCAAAAGATTTGAGGAAATCAACAAGGAGTTGAGAATCCAGCCCAAACTTAGCACTAAACTTATTAAAACTTGTAGTTTCAACAAAGGACTTAATGCAATCATACTCATAAATTATACCTGACTCTTTACCTTTGTCGATCTCCCAATCTTCAGTGTTGCGTTGAATTCTTTCAAGGAGTTCCCATTTAGCATCAATCTTTTCGTTTGTGAAAGAACCCATAGAGGAAGCATCGAGCAAATCTTTATCCTGTCGAGAGAGCCTTGCATAGAAATTAGTAATAATCATATCTTTGGGGAGCCCATGGTTAGGACATTTTAGCATTAACGTTTTCAGTCTCCCCCAAGCTTGAGCTATGCTCTCTCCGTCATGAGGATAGAAATTATAAACATAATTCCTATTCTCATGGACTTCATGAAGAGGATAAAACTTGGAGTAAAAGAGAGACTGAATCTCTTCCCAATCCAGCAGGTGAGAGTCATCTAGTAGCCTATACCATTCCAATGCTTTTCCTTTCAGTGACAAGGCAAATAATTTCCTCATGACTCCATCTCTTGTCAAACCTGAAATCTTAAACAACTCACAAAGTTCTGTAAGTTTCAACAAATGAATACTAGGATTGACTGTCCCATCATAACAATCATTCCTAATTATTTCAATTATCCCAAGTGGTATTCGGAACGGGATACATTCAGTAGGTGGAGGAGACTTCTCTACCACGGGTGTGGTAAAGCGGCCTTCCCCAAGCAGCGAACTAAGAGTGCGGTTTTCCATAAACATAACTAGTGAAACTAAAAACAAGAAACGAAAATATTTAGTTGCAAGATCTAAAGATATACCTTCAAGCACTTACTTCCCCGGCAACGGCGCCAGAAATAGCTTGATGTCTACACACGCTTCTATTCTTGTAGACTATGTTGGGCCTCCAAGCGCAGAGGTTTGTAGGACAGCAGCAATTTCCCTCAAGTGGATGACCTAAGGTTTATCGAACTCAGAGAAGTAGAGGTTGAAGATGGTCTCTCTCAAGCAACCCTGTAACTAAGATACAAGAAGTCTCTTGTGTCCCCAACACACCTAATACAACTAGGAGTTGTATAGGTGCACTAGTTCGGCGAAGAGATGGTAAAATATGGATGATAGGAGTGGCAAAGGAAAGTAATATAAATCTGTAATAAAAAGTGCAGCAAGCAAACAAGTGGTAAACGTGAGCACAAATGGTATTGCAATGGTGGAAACAAGGCCTAGGCTTCATACTTTCACTAGTGGCAACTCCCAACAACATTAACATAATCGAATCACATGATATTTCCCATAAAACATGCACTCGGAGGTCATTCCTTTGTGGTCAAGAGAGGACAAGAATTATGTAGGGCTACAAAAGCACACCTCTAAATTCGTAGTTCTCAATCTATGGATTTTCCAATGTCACCGCGGCCATCCAAAGAGAGTACCACAATCACCACAACATATCTCAAGGATAGTCAAAGACAAGCACCAAGAGACTCTCAATCTTCAATCAACACACAAAAGAGGAAATCACTCATGAAAATATTCTTCTAATCCATGTCCAATAGACCGCTGTCACCTTGGTCTCGGGGATTATACTAGATAAAGACAAGTGAGTACATCAATCCAATACATAGATGAAGGGGAAATATCATGGGATCACCCTAGATTAACATAGCCTATGATCACAACGAAGATCACATCATGGGAGAGAGAATTGACCACATAGCTACTGGTAGAAACCTCAGCCCCGAGGAGGAACTACTCCCGCATCATGGAGGGAGGAAGCAACGTCGATGGAGATGAATCCGGGGGCACTTCCCCGTCCCGGCAGGATGCCGGCACAGGAATTCTGGTCCCGCGAAACTTGGTGGAGATGGCGGCGGAGATCGGAATAGCTTCTGGAGGAAAGGGTTCCGTCCTCGAGGGTTTCGGGACGCGGTGTAAATATATGCCAAAGGGGGCGCCAAGGGAGCTAAGGGGGGCCCAGGCGGCCTGGCGCGGCGGCCAGGAGGGGGGCCGCGCCCTCTGGGTGCCTGGAGCCCCTGTGGCCCCCTTCCGGCCCTACTTCGGCCGTATGGAAGCTTCGGGAACACTGATTTTTTATATATTTTTCCCGGAATTTTTCTGGCAATTTACGTAATGGGAAAACCTGAAATACAAAAATAGCAGAAAACAGAAACTGGCACTGGGGTGCACTGAGTTTATAGGTTAGTCCAAATATGATCAAAAGTGTATGGAAGTGTATAAATATCATAGCAATATCACACAAAAGAGGCATGGAGCAAGCAGAAATTATAGATACGTTTTGGACGTATCAGACGCCAATCGGCCGGCGCACTCGCAGCGTCGGCATCGTCATCAACGAGGGCGGCCGGCGCGCCTCCTCCTCGTCGGCTCCTCCACGCTTCGTCAAGCCGAAGATGGAGCCGGGGCTGGCGCCGGTGAAGGCCGAGTTCGACGACGACGACGCGGCCCTGGAGTGGGCGCTCCAGGACTCCATTGCGATGGAGAAGGCGCGCCGGGAGAAGGAGAAGGAGCGCCAGCGCGCCGCCCTGCGCCGTTTCGAGGAGCGCCGACGCGGCCGCGAGGAAGACGGCGTCGTCGTCTTATGCGACAGCGACGACGACGACGACGCGCCGCCGCCAGTCCGCCATGGCAACGCCGGGCAGGGGTCCAGCAGGGGCGCCCGCTTCAAGGAGGAGAAGGCCGACGACGACGATGGACATGACGGCGGCGACGACTTCAGCCCCTTCCTTTTTTAGATTAGGTTTATGTAATGAACATGCGCGAAATTCGCCAAAATTTGCCATGTTTGGACGAAATTTAACTAGTTTTTATCATATCTTCGCCCAAGGTTTTTATTTATTTTAATACGCACCTGGGGGCGGCCCGGGGGGCCGACGGCTGGGGACCGACTCGCCCCCAGGTCTATTTTTTGCGCCGGCTCACCCCCAGGAGACGCTTTTAGACGCCCCCTGGCGGCCCAACGGCTGGAGATGCTCTTAGACTCGCAACATTGTGTGTGTGCGCGTGTGAACCAACCTCTAAGCTGGGAACTGCAAAGATCGTACAACTATATACTTCTAGTGGTCAGGACCGAGGTAATAAGCTTGGACATGGCGAAGTTACTTTGAAGTCAAGTACAGTGCACTTATAAACCATGATAGGTGACAAGTAGAAAAAAATAGTCTATTATTTTACTCGTTTGCTTGTGTGGAATCTACCATATTCGTGTTTATGGCCGGGACTATCTCAAGTGAAATATGCTTCTATCGTCACTGGTTAGCTACAAGACAGTGTGACCAAATATTAATGATGTCGTGTGTACGCTTTGTACACAATGAAAGGATCTTTATCCTAGCCCTATAATCATTTCATAAACATAACTCATTTTATTCATGTGAAGCTCAAGACTCCCAGGCTGAAACAATACGCAAACAGAAACCAACTAACATCGCTAGATCCCAACAGTAATTAAACAAAAACATGCTAATCTTGCAATTCATTACTAAATTTAAATCACCAAGAAAAGGAACAATTTTAGTATATTGATGGGGCATCAATACAACACATTCAACAAGGTAGCAACAACAGTACAACAACATTTATTAAACCAGTCATTCAAGGCAAAACACATGATTTTACCATCGAATTCACCTCACTACCATCTGATGATGCAACACGTGAAGGCTAGATTTCACCGGAGGCATACTAATATCAAAGACAACCCATCAATTAGGCAATTATAAATGACTTGTAGTTGTTAGATCCAAACAAATACAGGACAAGGCGTTTGCCTTACATCTAAGACGTCCATCATTTGTCGACCAAACCAACGAGGGAAAATTGATGTGTCATTGCCTGGAACAGCCGTGTTGATCGAAGTGGCTCCCTACATCTTGTATCGGATTGAAAGAAGTAGCCATGCGGTCCACACCAGTGTTGCGCCACCACAGAACGTCAAAGCACACATATAGTGCACCGCTATCAAAACTCCTTTGGGGCCGCCACACGGCATGCGTCTGTGAAGTCATCCTAAACGAGCCTCCAAGATCACTTGATGGATCCATAGAGTGTGTATGGATGAAGACTACACCAAGATACACCATGAAAGGATGCCTCCACAACAACCATGTATGGCGATCGACACAATCAAGATTTATCCTGAGCAGTGTACATTATTTCTGAGTTCGGCATGGATGAATACTAGGGTGAATGCAAGGACATGTACTTCAACTACAAGTCGGGCATCAAATCCAATGCAACAAATATGATGAAAACCATTTCATTAGGGGAAACATGTTTAAGATAACATGGAGAATATGCATAGGGCAAATAAGGAAGCCACCTAATAAGAGTTAATAGGGGGAAATGAGTAAAGCTCGGAGCTCAACTTAATATTGTCCAAAGGTTAAAAATAACATGAGAGAAAATGAATGTTTAAATAAAAGAGTTTATGTCTTCAAGGAGAAAAGTAGGGGAGTGCAAACAAAATTGCTGTGAACACTTACCAAGAGCTAGTTCGGTTCTAGTCTAAAATTATTTGAATTGGGTTAAAGGCCAAGTTCAACTTTAATGTAAAATTACTTGAACTAGGACAAAGACCTAGTTCAAGTCTAGTGTAAATTGTCTTAACTAGGACAAAGAGTTAGTTCAACTCTAGTGTAGAATATTTGAACTGGGTTAAGCTAAGGTTCGTATTTTGGCAAGGCCACTCATTTTGAAAAATCTATAAATTGAATAAATTGAGTCCACCACCAATCTTAGCGGCATAGATTTAATGGTCCAGCCTGGCTTCTGGTTTTGCAGCCTCATCCAATAGATTATTATTGTGCACAATAATCAAAGAACTTGATAGAGCATGTACTGTTGAACATTAGAAGGTCGTTGGTCGTATATGAAATAAGTAGTAGTTAACATGGTCATGGCAAAATCAACTCTACAAACACTACAACAGCCACATTGCAATGGCAGTGTTTGCAGATGTACCGGAATTCATCATCACCTAACTTAGCATCAACCGCGGTTTTAAGGCTATGTGAATCACATCGTTCCATGAGGAACACAACTAGACGAGTGCCCTAGGAGGCTAGGAATACGACTAAGGATGGTTTCACATTCCACTCACTCCAAATCCATGCTTGCACACCCCACATTCACACTCACTGGGTGAGTTTTCTTTGAACCGCTAAACCAACATAAGAAGCTAAATGTCGTGGCCTCCGTATCACAGACACTATATCCACTACTAATCGCATATCACGAGTACTAAGGTGCCACATATCATTTTCTCAAATATAGAGAAGTGTTACTTATCATGTGTGTGAGAACCGACTTTTAGGCCACCATTTGAACACCAAAGATGATATGTACTGGTGGACAAGGACTCGAGGTAATAAACACACACATGGTGAAGTTATTTGCGAGTCTATCCCTGCCACATTAACGGCTCTAAGTACTGGTTGCGGGGCGATAGGTGACTAGTAGAAGAAATCAGTCTATATGCTTTTCTTAAGTTGCATCCATATATTCAACCTATTCGGATGGCGCTTCCAAAAAAAACAGTCACATTAGGAAGTACTGGGTAAGATACAACACGTTGAATCATGCAAACAAGTATGCAATATGAAGATTTCGAAAAGAAAGAAAAATGAATAAATGAGGTCACATATATAACAAATAAACTAAGGTACCATAAAAACACACCTGAAACAGTTCTCCCTGCTACAGCAATACTCCAACAAAACTGACTTTGTTCGTTCTTTGCAGAGTAACCTTAGCTTTATCAAATTCAGAAAAGTTCAGTACAAGACACGCAATGACGCAACAACCGGAAGAACAAATCAGGAAAAACCAGCAAGACATCCAAGTGCAGAACACTCACGCTCTCCGCCGCCGCCAAGAACGCCAAATTAAAGGAGAGGAAGCACCAACGCGCCCTCGGCCGGTTAAGCATCCTCGCTGTCTGGTTGTGCTTTAGGGACTCCAGAGGAACTTCGCCAACGCCGTCAAAGACCGACGGCACCCACCGGCCAAATCTCTTGCATCCAGGAAGGAGGGCCACGCGATAGCGTCGCTAGCTGCCGTTGTTGGTCAATCACCTCGGCGAGGTGTGCAGCCACTGCAGCATCGTAAGCGAGCCTCGAGGATGCGCAGGCTTCTTTTGACGCTCCATGCGCAGGCCTGCTGCTGCTCTGGATGAACGACCTACGTCCGGTCCGGATCATGACGCTTATCCGTGTCCGACAGACAGACTACGCTGGGGCTCCGACTCCGATCGAGGTCGCAGGCCCGATTTCTACCTGTTTTCCTGGTCCATAGTTCAATAAATTGAAGCGAGAGGGCCAGGCTATGGTGTACGTGCATCTCAGACAAGCCCTTTGTGTCCCTGATATTTTCGTCGGCGAAAGAGTAGCGGTTGGCTGATCGCCAGCGGTACGTAGCAGCCGCAGACCAGCAGTTCTCGTGCGATCCTCCCTCGATGAAGCTTCTCCCGGCCGCCCTCGGCCTCGTCGTCCTCCTCCTCCTCGTTCTAAATCCCAATGCTGCGGAGGCCCGGCCAGCCCCTGCCGGCGGCCATCAGAAGAAGTCGTCCAGCAACACCTTCTTCGTCTTTGGGGATGACTTCGCCGACAACGGGAACCTCCCTCTCACCGACCCTGTCACCGAGATGTCGCGGCAATGGGCCTACCCATACGGCTCCGGGTATGTCGATGCCCATGGGTTTCCGCGACCAAATACTCCGTCCGGCCGCTTCTCCAACTACAAAATCCAGCCGGATTTCATCGGTGAGCACTACATATGTTATATTGTAATCTCACACATGTCATATTGTAATCACTGATGCATCATATATAATTATCCCTAGTCCCTACTCACCGTTTTTATCAATAACTTGCAGCAACAATGTTGGGGTTGGAGGAAGCCCCTCCCGCGCATGCCCTAACTGCGGAGAAAACCTGCGACCCGTCCGGCATGACCTTCGCCTATGGTGGTGCCGGCGTGTTAGATAGTACATCACACGAGGTTCAAACCCTCGCCAAGCAGGTCGACACTTTCGGGAAGATGGTCAAGGATGAGACCATCTCAGAGACACAATTGAGTCACTCGGTAGCGCTTGTGGCCATCTCTGGCCAAGACTATGCAAGCACGAGCGTGATTGGCCTAAGTAGCCCCAGTGATGTGAGTATCATACTATATGCATATACTAATTTGAACAACTAATTTTTTTGTGCATCTTACTAACTTAATTTTCATGTGTGTGATGTAGATTAATGCTTATATTGGAAAGGTGACAAAAGAGATCGCAACTAATGTGGAGAAATTGTTGAAGCTCGGGGTGAAAAAAGTTCTTGTCAACAACTTGCACCCTATCGGTTGCATGCCATCACAAACCCAAACCAACAACTACACCACGTGCGATATATTTGGAAACTTGGGCGCGTCCATCCACAACGATAACCTGAAACAAGTCATGGCAGCAAAGAAGAATGTCCACATCGTCGACCTATACACCGCATTCACTAACATTGTAGATCATGCGCCAGGTATGTATGTATTTGCATGCAAAGTGTCTCATTATTTTAAAAGTTTCTGATATAATTAGATGGGGTTTTTATTGTGTGCTTGAACTACTTCTTATGAATATTTTTGTTTTATCTGCATTAATCTAGGTAAAGGCTCAGAGCTATCTAAGCAATTCAAGCGCAAACTATCGCCGTGTTGCGAGAGTTTGGATCCAAAGGGCTATTGCGGACAACAAGATGAGTCATCCTCGGAGCTTCTATACACCGTGTGTGATAAGTCCGACAAACTTTTCTATTGGGACGACATGCACCCCACACATGCTGGATGGGAGGCTGTCATGAAACAGCTGGAAAAGCCCTTGAGGGAGTTTGTAGATCAACACTAGGTAGCTAGGTTTTAAATATCTACGTAGAGCTCTGCATCCACGATGACAATCTTCCCATTTGTATTTGTTTGATAGTTTCAAGTATTTCAAAGACTGGATTTTCTAAGGTGAATATTAAATTGTATTTGCATCTTCTATTCATAAGATGTAATTAATGTATACCATATGCCACATTTACAACAAATATATGTTCTAGCTATACAAGTCGAGTACTTGCCTATATACTGCTCAATAAGCTCAAGGCAATTCCAAACCAATTGATTTTTTGTTATCGATCTGGTCTACCGGGTCAGCATGTTCTAAGGTGTCGGCTGAAGGGTAAAGCTATGTTTAAACATAGTGGAAGAAGGTCCAGAATTCTTTTCTTACATGGAACTCCTGAGCCAGCTGGCTAAGAAAATAGCTGGCCACCAATACTGTCACATCATCGGGCACACCTTTCTGGCCATAGCAGCCTAGGTCCATGCCTCCTCCTCACTCACGTTGCCCCCAAGGAATGGGCAATTTCTATTACAAGCTCTGTGGTTCAAAAGAAAGAAGGACTGAACCAAAGTTTAGGGATGCACGTAATGTCGCGATACACTGTAAATTTCATCATCGAGCGTGGTTTTATTTTGGTGGTCTATTCCAACAAACTAATATGTACAAGGATCGTAGAGCTTAAATGATCACATAGTTCGAACCATTCACAAGGGCGCTTCTGATATATGAACTCAGTAGTAGTTCGATGGGTATATACAGAAGCATGTGTAGAGCAAGATGCCGTTGGTTGGTGGCCTAAGTTGGATTAATTAAAAGCACTTCCTTGTGAAAAGTGAAACATGTAAAAGTTGTACATATAGGCTACCACATGAGCTAGATGGCATAGTAGGTCTGTTGCACCCCTCACCTCTCATGGTAGTGGTTCTAGGATCCTTTGATGTTGTCGACAATGTGGCAACTGCAGTAATGACTAAGATGTAAGGCATACTTGACTTTAAAGTAGGAAGTACAAGAGTTCGGAAGTACAATATGAAGACATATACAAGTATTAGTTGCTAGAATAACATCTAATACGCGGCATGTTTTTACTGTTATCTCTTGAAACCGAGGGTAACAAAAGTATCGTTTATACCACGAATGAAATCTATTAAAAAACCCCGCAAAAAAAAAGAAATCTATTAAAAAATAAGAAAAATATTGAAATTATTTAAAATTCAGATAGAACTTCATAATTTGTTGGAGTGGGCAGAACAGAGAGAAATATGGGTTCCTAAAAGTCCCTGCACAACTTTTCTCAAACAAAAGGAAAAATCCCAGCACATAAGTTGTACATATAGGCTGCCATATATATTAAAAGCACTTTCCAATATAAACTGGAACATGTAAAAGTTGTACATATAGGCTGCCGCATGAGGTAGACCACGGTTTCTAGGGTTCCTTGATCTTGTCACCCATGCGGCAGCCACAGTAATGGATAAGATGTAAGGCACGCTTGATTTTAAGAGTGCAACACGAAGACATACAAGTATTAATTGCTAAAGTTTCCACAAACAAAAAAAGTTACTCAATAACGGACATAGATTATCTAATATCGAGCATGAATGCACCCGCGTGAAAAGTACATTACGAAAAAATAGTAAAAAACATCAGAATATTATTGTGGGTGAACATCAACAAATTTTCTAATATCCTGCAAAATTCACCTTCAAATGACGTTCATAGAGGCCTGTACATAAGAAAACAAAATTCAATGCTCACAATGACACATTTTGGAGCACACTTTTTT
>LR738713.1:743894916-743910868 GCA_902687465.1 Secale cereale
CTCTACAGATGTAATTTAGTGGAATTTTTTTGCAGGATGTTGGAAAAACTTGTTGATGTTCATCCACACAAAAATTTAGATGTTTTTTTTTACTATTTTTCAGAATTTATTGTTCATGTTGGTTCATTTGTGCTCGAGATTAGAGTAACACTTTTGCTCAATAACACTAATTAACACGTGACATTTTTTACTGTTATCTCTTGAAACTGAGGGCAACAAAAGTATCATTTATACGACCATGGAAATCTACAAAAGAAAAACCAGATAACTTCACATTTTCTTTGATGAGTAGGCAGAACAGAGAAAAACATGGGTTCCCAAGTCCCAACACATCTTATTTCATTTGGAATAGTCGTGTGCTCATGCACTGTCACACTCCTTATCCTCTGAAGTAGTGGTGCTTACCAAAACTGTGTGGCAGGTCAAGAAACCCTACGCTACACAGGAAAAGATGACCTTGAGCAGAGAGGCAGCCCCCATATTCGCCGGTCGTCTCCATGGAGGCAGTCGCCAGAGCAAGCATCGCGGAAAGCTCACAGGCACGGGTTCCCCTGTGTTGGTGCTCGCGGCCACACCGCACGGTGTCTCCAGGGACCCAGGAATAAGCTTCGGGGGAAGACTAGACGTTGCACAAGGGACCCACAAGCTCAGGCGACGCGCCCTCAGGGGGCGCCACCTAGGTTGGTGGGGCCCCCATAACTCCATTTGACCTAATTCCAAGCCTATAAATTCCCTAAAATCCAGAAAACACCAGATCAAGACTCAAAACAATTATTCCGCTGCCGCAATTCTGTGTTCTTCCGCGATCCCTTCTGGAAGTATTTTCCGGTACTCACAGAGGGCCTCTACATCAACCTTGTTGCCTCTTCGATGATGCATGAGTAGTTCCTCACAGGACCTACAGGTCCATAGCAGTAGCAAAATGGCTATCTCTCATCTCTCTCTCTCTCTCTCTCTCTCTCTCTCTCTCTCTCTCTCTCTCTCTCTCTCTCTCTCTGATCTTCAATACAATGTTCTCTTCAAAGATTGATATGATAAAATCCTTTTGCACGGTGTGTGTTTGTTGGGATCCGATGAATTGTGAGTTTATTATTAGATTATTTGTTGAAAGTAATTGAGTTGTTTCTGAGCTTTATTATGTGTGATTGTTATAGTTATGTAATACTTTCCGATCTATGAGTTTTCTTTGGCCAAGTTGATGATTAGATCTTCAGTGAAAATGGTGCATAGTAGTAGGTTCAATCTTGCGATGTCCTCACCTCATGACTGAAGGGTTAGTGAGGCATGTATTTGTATAACTAGCTTCTCATTGAATCTTCGGTTTAATTCAAATAGTTGAATGTCCACTGTGGCAATATGTGGCAAATATAGGGTCTGTTTGGTTGGAGACTAGTGTGGCCAAGCCAAAGTTTGGCCACGCACACAAGTATGGCAAGCCACACAAGTGTGGCTAAGAAATTGGATGCCAAACTTTGGCAAAAGTTGGCAAAAAAAACTGTCTCTCACATGCTATGATTTATTGTTGCTATGATATATTATTGTTATTTAACCTTGATGAAATCTGCCAAGTCTGAAACTGGCAGAATTAAAATTGTCTCTCACATGCTATGATATATTGTTGCTGATTTACCCTTGATGAATATAACAGTGTCTTTGCTAATGCGGACAGATTTGCATTGTATACTTTGACATGTGTGTTTGGTTCTTGTCATAATAATTAACCTATACTTGTTATTATTTTGAAGTTCCGGCCATGACTAGCTGGAACAGCCACTACCGGTCCTCGTGCAACTTCACGGCCTATATGAAGTTGACAAAGGCGAAACGAGCACCAACCAGGTAAGATTACAAAATAATCCATGCAAACACATGCATATATACATATATCATCTAACCATTCTTTATTGATGATTTCAAATATTTGACTTGCCACCCGTATGTACGAGACCCATCTCTAGAACCGGTCCAACATCAACTACCGGTATGTGACGTGGACATGCTCAGCCATGAGCTTATCGCGTCAAAGGAGAGTACAATGAAGGCACTTAAGAAGTTGAATGACTGCCTGAAGAAAGAAAAGGACGGTATGAAGGACGAGAACTCCGATCTCTCCGATAAGAAATTTTAGCTCATCGACCAGAAGCAACTACTGGTCACCGAGATCGAGTCTATGAAGAAGGAGATACGGCTCCGGAAGGCCGAGAAGGAGGAGTTGAAGACCCGCAAAGTCTATTTCAGAAAGGAGGGAGAGAGCAACAGGAACAAGTTGCGCGAGGTGAGGATCATTCTTCATCGTAGCTAGTTAGCTCGCAGATAACAAGTTGCGTGAGATCGATGAAGATACTTTTGTTGTAGAGCTAGGCATCGAATAAATTTTGCTTGTAGGTAGTAGCAAGCTAGTTACTAGAAACTATACTAATATCTGGGTATATTTTGTGGATTTGAGACTTACCACTATAAGTTTAAATGGCTACACATATACTAATCGCTGGGTATATTTATCTTTATTGCTGAAAAATACAAATTGATGTTCTTGCCTCACAATAAACGCCATAGATAACACAATATATTGATGGCATTAGCCAGGTGGCACGCCATCAGTACTAAAATACTGCTGACGTGTCGGCCAACGCCACCACTAAACTATTTTCATTGGCGCCATATTGGTGGCGTTGGGTCTCTATGCCAGCAAGGCACTTTTTGCCATGCCATAGCTAGGCTTTTTTCCACTAGTGATGGTGTGTCTGAACATTATAACCATACTTTATTAGATATGGTGCGATCTATGATGTATCTTACTGATTTGCCACTATCGCTTTGGGGCTATGCATTAGAGACAGCTGCATTCAAGTTAAATAGAGCACCATCTATATCCGTTGAGACGACACCGTATGAATTATGGTTTGGCAATAAATCTAAGCTATCGTTTCTTAAAGTTAGGGGATGCGATGCTTATGTTAAACGGCTTCGACCCGATAAGCTCGAACCCAAAGAGGAGAAGTGTGCCTTCATAGGATACCTTAAAGAAACTATTGGGTATACCTTCTATCACAGATCCGAAGGCAAGATCTTTGTTTCTAAGAACTGGTCCTTTCTAGAGAAGGAGTTTCTCTCAGAAGAAGTGAGTGGTAGGGGAAGTAGAACTTGATGAGGTAGTTGTACCTTCTCTCGAATTGGAAAGTAGCACTTCAGAGAAAACCGCTCCCATGATGCCTACACCAACTAGAGAAGAAGCTAATAATGATGATCATAAAACTTCGGATCAAGTTATTACTGAATCTCGAAGGTCGACCAGAACGTACCACACCAGAGTGGTATGGTAATCGTGTCCTGGAAGTCATGTTCTGAGATAATGGCGAACCTTTGAACTATGAAGAAGCTATGATGAGCCCAGATTCTGATAAATGGCTTGAGGCCATGAAATCTGAGATATGATCCATATAGGAGAACAAAGTGTGGACTTTGGTGGACTTGCCCGATGATCGGCAAGCCATTGAGAATAAATGGATCTTCAAGAGGAAGACGGACGCTGATGGTAATATCACTGTCTACAGAGCTCGACTTGTTGCGAAAGGTTTTTGACAAGTTCAAGGGATTGACTACGATGAGACATTCTCACTCGTAGCGATGTTAAGTCTATCCGAATCATGTTAGTAATTGCACATTTTATGATTATGAAATCTGGCAAATGGACGTCAAAACGGCATTCCTTAACAGGTTTCGTAAAGAAGAGTTGTATATGATGCAACCAGACGGTTTTGTCGATCATCCTAAAGGAGCTAACAAAGTGTGCAAACTCCAGCGATCCATCTCTGGACTGGTGCAAACATCTCGGAGTTGGAACATATTCTTTGATGAGGTGATCAAAGCATATGGTTTTATACAGACTTACGATGAAGTATGTATTTGCAAGAAAGTGAGTGGGAGCTCTCTAGCATTTTTGATATTATATGTGGATGACATATTTTTGATTAGAAATAATATAGAACTTCTGGATAGCCTAAAAGGATACTTGAACAAGAATTTTTCAATGAAAGCCCTCAGTGAAGCTGCTTATATATTGGGTATCAAGATCTGTAGGGATAGATCAAGATGCCTAATATGACTTCCACAAAGCACATACCTTGACATGATTTTGAAGGAGCTCAAAATGGATCATTCAAAGAAGGAGTTCTTGCCTGAGTTGTAAGGTGTGAAGTTGAGTAAGACTCAAAGCTCGATCATGGCAGAAGAAAGAGATAGGACGAAGGTCATCCCCTATGCCTTAGCCATAGCCTCTATATGGTATGCCAAGATGTGTACCACACCTGATGTGTGCCTTGCCACGTGTCTGGCAAGGGGCTACAAGAGTGATCCAGGAGTGGATCACTGGACAACGGTCAAAATTATCCTTAGAGGAATAAGGAAATATTTCTCGGATATGGAGGTGATAAAGAGTTTGTCATAAAGGGTTACATCGATAAAAGCTTTAACACTGGTCCAGATGACTCTGAGTCTCAATATGGATACATATTGAACATGGGAGCAATTAGTTAGAGTAGCTCTATGCAGAGCATTGTAGACATAGATATTTGTGAAGTACACACGAATCTGAATGTTGCAGACCCGTTGACTAATACCTCTCTCACAAGCAAAAATGATCACACCTTAGAATTCTTTGGGTGTTAATCACATGGCCATGTGAACTAGATTATTGACTCTAGTAAACTCTTTGGTTGTTAATCACATGGCGATGTGAACTATGGGTGTTAATCATATGGCGATATGAACTAGATTATTGACTCTAGTGCAAGTGGGAGACTGATGGAAATATGCCCTAGAGGCAATAATAAAGTTGTTATTATTATATTTCCTTATTCATGATAAAAGTTTATTATTCATGCTAGAATTGTATTGACCGGAAACTTAAATACATGTGTGGATACATACACAAATACCGTGTCCCTAGTGAGCCTCTACTAGACTAGCTTGTTGATCAAAGATGGTTAAGGTTTACTAACCATAGACATGAGTTGTAATTTGATAACGGGATCGCATCATTAGGAGAATGATGTGAAGGACAAGACCCATCCATTAGCATAGCATATGATCGTTCAGTTTGTTGCTACTGCTTTCTAAATGTCAAATACATGTTTCTTCGACCTTGTGTGCTATCAAACGTTACAATGTAACTGGGTGATCATAAAGATGCTCTACAAGTATCTCCGAAGGTTTCTGTTGGGTTGACATGGATCGAGACTGGGATTGTGAAGGAGAGGTATCTCCGAGCCCTCTCGGTAATACAACATCACCAGAAGCTTGCAAGCAAAGTGACTAAGGAGTTAGTTGCAAGATGATGTATTATGGAACGAGTAAAGAGACTTGTCGGTGACGAGATTGAACTAGGTATGATGATATACCCACGACAATCCACGAGCCGTGTGCGGCGCCCCTCTCCCTGGTTTCATCAACCGTCAAGTTTTTCTGCAGTGCACGGCGAAGCCCTGCAGGAACAAGTTCACCACCACGGTCATCACGCCGTCGTGCTACCGGAACTCATCTACTACTTCGCCTCTCTTGTTGGATCAAGAAGGCGAGGACGTCATCGAGCTGAACGTGTGCTGAACGCGGAGGTGCCGTACGTTCGGTATGTGAACGGGACGGATTATGAAGGTGTACGACTATATCAACCGCGTTGATAAACGCTTCCTCTTAGCGACCTTCAAGGGTATGAAGATGATTTCCCCTCTCGTAGCTATGCATCTTCATGGATAGATCTTGCCTGTGCGTAGATTTTTTTTGTCTTCTATGCAACGTTCCCCAACATGTCTCGCCTCAGCACAGAGCATTGTTTAGCTCCAGCTTCTTGTGGGGGTCTGATGAAATCCACGCTCCCCTACAAGGGTCTTCATCGTGGGTCCTTGGCATCTATCGTTTCTGATGGTGTTGGCTCGGCACTCCCCAACCGATGTGTTGTTGCAGTCCACTCTAGCAACTCAGGCCAAGCTGTTAATGCGTGTTCGGAGCTTTCTGGAACAGGTGGAGGCGGCCCTGGACAAGATCTCTCTTGTGTCAGTTGTGTTGCAATCCACTCCTGCATCACGTCCTTGTAGTCAAGTTGATGTTGTTAGTCAGCTTGATGTTGATGGCTCAGTGGAGAATAGGGATGGAGAGCTTTATGGTTGTTTCTCCCCACGAGCTAGGGACAACCTGCCGTCGATATCTTCCACTGTAAGCAAAGCCATCGCCATGGTCGTCGCCCCTGTGTTGCAGATTATGCCCGAGCTTCAATAACTATGTGCCAGACCTGCTTCGCCTGAGCCTATGGAGCATGTGGAGGTCGTCTCGCGGGTGACACCGAGTGAGGAGCAGGATTCTCCTAGGTTATCTGAGCAACTAGAGGCACCTGAGTCCATCGTGTAGGCGGTATCCGTGACTGATAATGTTGAGGCAGTGAGTATGTTGGCGTCTAATCCTTTGGATCCTAGCCAGCCGCTCGCCATTGTGGAGCGGGAAAGGTTCTGATGTACAGTCACTCTCTCGCACGAGACCCCTGGGCAGGTTTCTGTGTGTGACAAGGTCAATGATATTCTCTTTGAGATTCATAACTTGGTCAAACGTTTGGAGGCGACTAGCCCAGGATCTGGCAAAGCGATTGTCGAGGAGGCTCTCAGGAGCAAGAGAATGAAGAGTGGCGCCACAAGAAAGGCGTCTGCAGCAGCTTGATGGATGGTCACCAGTCTCTTGGGTTGTCCTTATGGTCTGATTTGTCTTCACGGATTTGGTGGTGCCTATGGTCTTCGGCCGTGTTACTCTCGTTGGGGGTTTCTTTACGATGTAGCAATGTGGGTGTTGATGGTCGTTATGTGTTGGGTATGGTTGTTGGGTTGATCATGTGTTTACTGTGTTGCATGCTCCGTGAGTAATCTACATGTGGTTTGTGTGTATCGATTTTTTCCCCGTTTTCCTTTGATTAACTGGGCGATTCTCTTCTGGTTAATTAATCGTTGAGGAAAATCTTTTGCCTTCATTTGAAAAAAAATGGTATATGGTCGCTCGGTTGATTTAGTAGCATCGGCTGCAACTAGTACTCGCTTGGCAAATTTGGTGGCTTAGCGAACAAACCCATAAGAAGATCTAGGTGTCCAACCCAAATAAATGATGCGCCAGGGATCAGGCCATGCGAGGCCCTTTCTTTTTCTCTCGAAATTTCTACGTCCAGTACATCACGTACGAAGACTCGGGCGCTCTGTACTTATACAAAATGTTGCGCACAAAATCAAGTTTGGGCGAGTGCGCTCCCTTCCCCTACTAGGAGCTTCACCCTTGTGTGCAACGAGTTCCTTGTTGTGCCTTCAGCTGTCGCTATGCCGGCTAAGCTGATGTGATGGGATGCAGCTATCTGACGAACAATTAGTGCACGCCTTACCAATGGATTTTGATCGCTTGAATGAGGCTAGTACCTCACCACGACGAATCCTGCTAGGCAAACCATTCGTGCCTTTCGGGCTAACAATGTAAAAAATGTTTCCCCAATGCCACTCATTTCGATGTCATGGTTGCATGCACCACCTTTGCATTAACCAAGTGATTTTGTCTCCGGGTGCTCACGAAACAAAATAACCTATGAGGTGTGGCGTTAGACTCACAAACATTGTGTGTGTGCGTGTGAACCAACCTCTAGGCTAGGAACTACAAAGATCATACAACTATATACTACTAGTGGCCACGAACGAGGTAATAAGCTTGGGCATGGCGAAGTTACTTTGAAGTCAAGTACAGTGCACTTATAAACCATGATAGGTGACAAGTAAAAAAAACAGTCTATTATTTTACTCGCTTGCTTGTGTGGAATCTACCATATTCGTGTTTATGGCCGGGGCTATCTCAAGTGAAATATGCTTCTATCATCCAGGGGTGGGCATAAAAACCAACCAACCGAATGCCGGACCGGAACCGAAACCGAAAAAACAGAATTTTCGGTTTTTGCAGTTGGTACATCAAAATTCGGTTTTTACTTATGGAAACCGAAATGAAATAACTCGGTTCGGTGTAAAACCGTATTACCGAAGGAAAACCGAAGTTGCACGTCACGCGAAGATCACCTTCACATCGAAGCCGCTAGCCGCCGATCGCGAACACGCCTCGTGTTCGGCCGCATAGCCGCGTACGAGCGCTTCACGTGTGAGCTAGCCAGCCAACTTGATGGGCCAAGAGGATAGAGCCTTTTGCGTCAGGCATAGGCCTTTTACCGAGCTTGCAAGCCCAAACCCAATAACCAATGTTTCTGAGGGCTGGTGGAGCATGCAGCAACTTTGTTTTAGTCCCACATCGCCTAGCTAAGCTCAAGGAGACGAGGTGCCGAGTTATATAAGAGGCTAGGAGTGAGTAGGTACTACTCGTGCACAGCTTTGTAAGCAACGAAGCAAATGTTCGGTAAAAACTGAAAATGGAACCGAACTAACGGTTAACCGAATTTTCGGTTAGCTGTTCTGTGTTGTTGTTTTCGGTTTTTAACTTTGTAAACCGAATTCGACAATAAACCGAACGGTATAAACCGAATTTTCGGTTTCTACCGAATGCCCACCCCTACTATCATCACTGGTTAGCTACAAGACAGTGTGACCAAATATTAATGATGTCGTGTGTACGCTTTGTACACAATGAAAGGATCATTATCCTAGCCCTAGAATCATTTGATAAACATAACTCATTTTATTCATGTGAAGCTCAAGACTCCCAGGCTGAAACAATACGCAAACAGAAACCATCTAACATCGCTAGATCCCAGCAGTAATTAAACAAAAACATGCTAATCTTGCAATTCATTACTAAATTTAAATCACCAAGAAAAGGAACAATTTTAGTATATTGATGGGGCATCAATACAACACATTCGACAAGGTACACATGATTTTACCATCGAATTCACCTCACTACCATCTGATGATGCAACACGTGAAGGCTAGATCCAACCAAATACAGGACAGCGCGTTTGCCTCACATCTAAGACGTCTATCATTTTTCGACCAAACCAACGAGGGAAAATTGATGTGTCATTGCCTGGAACAGCCATGCTGATCGAAGCGGCTCCCTACATCTTGTATCGGATTGAAAGAAGTAGTCATGCGGTTCACACCAGTGTTGCGCCACCACAGAACGTCAAAGCACACATATAGTGCACCACTATCAAAACTCCTTTGGGGCCGCGACACGACATGCGTCTGTGAAGTCATCCTAAACGAGCCTCCAAGATCACTTGATCGATCCATAGAGTGTGTATGAATGAAGACTACACCAAGATACACCAGGAAAGGATGCCTCCACAACAACCATGTATGGCGATCGACACAATCAAGATTTATCTTGAGCAGTGTACATTCTTTCTGAGCTCGGCATGGATGAATACTAGGGTGAATGCAAGGACATGTACTTCAATTACAAGTCGGGCATCAAATCCAATGCAACAAAGATGATGAAAACCATTTCATTAGGGGAAACCTGATTAAGATAACATGGAGAATATGCATAGGGGAAATAAGGAAGCCAGCTAAGAAGAGTTAATAGGGGGAAATGAGTAATGATCGGAGCTCAACTTAATACTCTCCAATGGTAAATAAACATGAGAGAGAAGGAATGTTTAAATAAAAGAGTTTACGTCTCCAAGGAGAAAAGTAGGGGAGTGCAAACAAGATTGTTGTGAACACTTACCAAGAGCTAGTTCGGTTCTAGTGTAAAATTATTTGAATTGGGTTAAAGGCCAAGTTCAACTTAAATATAAAATTACTTGAACTAGGACAAAGACCTAGTTCAAGTCTAGTGTAAATTATCTTAACTAGGACAAAGAGCTAGTTCAACTCTAGTGTATAATATTTGAACTAGGTTAAGCTTAGGTTCGTATTTTGGCAAGGCCACTCATTTTGAAAAATCTATAAAGTGAATAAATTCAGTTCGCCACCAATCTTAGCGGCATAGATTTAGTGGCCCAGCATGGCTTCTGTCTTGCAGCCTCATCCAATAGATTATTATCGTGCACAATAATCAAAGAACTTGATAGAGCATGTACTGTTGAACAATCACAAGGTCGTTGGTCGTATATGAGATAAGTAATAGTTAAAATGGTCATGGCAAAATCAACTCTACAAACACAACCACAGCCACATCTCAATGGCGGTGTCTGCAGATGTACCGGTGTTCATCATCACCTAACTTAGAATCAACCACGGTTTTAAGGCCATGTGAATCACATCGTTCCATTAGAGACACAACTAGACGAGTGCCCTAGGAGGCTAGGAATACGACTAAGGATGGTTTCACATTCCACTCACTCCAAATCCATGCTTGCACACCCCACATTCACACTGACTGGGTGAGTTTTCATTGAACCGCTAAATCAACATAAGAAGCTAAATGTCGTGGCCTCCGCATCACAAACACTATATCCACTACTAATTGCATATCACGAGTACTAAGGTGCCACATATCATTTTCTCAAATATAGAGAAGTGTCACTTATCATGTGTGTGAGAACCGACTTTTAGGCCACCATTTGAACATCAAAGATGATATGTATTGGTGGACAAGGACTCGAGGTAATAAACACACACATGGTGAAGTTATTTGTGAGTCTATCCCTGCCACATTAATGGCTCTAAGTACTGGTGCAGGGCGATAGGTGACTAGTAGAAGAAATCGGTCTATTATTTTAGAGCATCTCCAGTGTTTGGAGGCAAGTTTGCCTGTAAGGTGGGCTCTTCACCCAACCTCTAATTTTTGATCAAAAGCTTGCAATGTATAGCGATTGTACACAACCTCTAGAATGGACCCCACATTAAGTTTTAAAAAGACAGCAAAAGCAAGTGCTCCCCCTTTTGCAGGGTTGTGCAGAAGTCTCAACCAGCAGATGACAAGTGGGGTAAATAGACTATTTTTATTGAAAGGGAGACCTGGAGGCTGGCTCTACGCTTGGAGGCCGCGCTAGCGATTTTGGCCTTAGAGGCAGGTGCCTGCAATGTTTAACGGCGTTGCAAAGTACTTGGAAGCAGTGTTAGAGGCTAGAAAAACCAACACTGTGGGTGCCCTTACTATATATTTTGAGCGGAATCTATCATTTGACTAGATCCGACAAAGACACAGTGGTCAAGGTAGTGGCTCGACCTATCTCAACTATGCCAGCTTAAAGCCCGTGTGATCAAATACCAATGACCATGTTATTTTTGTTCTAGGGGTTCGTCCCGAGGCTCTGTCAACCACCGCATGTGTTTATAGAGGATCGATGTCCAGCATTGCCGCCAATCGTGGTGCTTCACAATTTCACATAATAGGCCACACACATCTATGAATTTGTTTTAATTTTAAATAGTAATACCTTTTATTCTTGGGAAATTCTCAAGGGCTAGTAGTGTATTCCAACTCACCACGACACATCCTCATGTGAAACAAGAATTTGTTGATTGAGATGGAACCCTGTAATGGTAGGCAGAAATGAAAGGTAACCCACAATTTCTAGAGAATCACCACTCTAACCTCCATAATGTGTTCCCAACATTATTTTCATTGAATTACTCTTAATGGTCTTAGGTCAAGCCATTCAACATTTTGGAGAGATATTCCCCTTCTTATACATTTATCTTGTCAGAGGCCTCCCAAACGATAAATGGTGGCAAAAATAGACGGATGCCACTCGCCATAATAATTGTACCAATATATTGATGTCAAATCCCTGTTGTTATCTTGCATTATTTCTTCAAAGCATCGAAACATGACAAACGTGCTACTAATTCTGGCTACAGATTGACTGAACTTTTCATAAGTTGCATCCATATATGTTTTTTAAAATCTAAAGAGAAACTCACCAGGAAAGGTGCCTGGTCAGAGCAATCACATTAGGTGCTTCCAAAAAAAAAAGTCACATTAGGAAGTACTGGGCACCATACAACACGTTGAATCATGCAAACAAGTATGCAGTATCAATCAAGATTTCAAAAAGAAAGAAAAATGAATAAATGAGGTCATAACAAATAAACTAAGAAACCATAAAAACACACCTGGAACAGTTCTCCCTGCTATATAGCAATGGTGACTGTTTCTGAATATGGTTGATCGGTTATTTAGTTTACAATAGCGGACATTGATATGATGTACTCCAACAAAACTGACTTTGTTCGTTCTTTGTACCCAACAAATTTAAATGCAACCACTAGCAGAGAGTAACCTTAGCTTTATCAAATTCAGAAAAGTTCAGTACAAGACACGCAATGACGCAACAACCTGAAGAACAAACCAGGAAAAACCAGCAAGACATCCAAGTGCAGAACACTCACGCTCTCCGCCGCCGCCAAGAACGCCAAATTAAAGGAGAGGAAGCACCAACGCGCCCTCGGCCGGTTAAGCATCCTCGCTGTCTGGTTGTGCTTTAGGGACTCCAGAGGAACTTCGCCAACGCCGTCAAAGACCGACGGCACCCACCGGCCAAATCTCTTGCATCCAGGAAGGAGGGCCACGCGATAGCGTCGCTGCCGTTGTTGGTCAATCACCTCGGCGAGGTGTGCAGGCACTGCAGCATCGTAAGCGAGCCTCGAGGATGCGCAGGCTTCTTTTGACGCTCCATGCGCAGGCCTGCTGCTGCTCTGGATGAACGACGTACGTCCGGTCCGGATCATGACGCTTATCCGTGTCCGACAGACAGACTACGCTGGGGCTCCGACTCCGATCGGCGATCGAGGTCGCAGGCCCGATTTCTACCTGTTTTCCTGGTCCATAGTTCAATAAATTGAAGCGAGAGGGCCAGGCTATGGTGGTGTCCCTGATATTTTGGTCGGCGAAAGAGTAGCAGCCGCAGACCAGCAGTTCTCGTGCGATCCTCCCTCGATGAAGCTTCTCCCGGCCGCCCTCGGCCTCGTCGTCCTCCTCCTCCTCGTTCTAAATCCCAATGCTGCGGAGGCCCGGCCAGCCCCTGCCGGCGGCCATCAGAAGAAGTCGTCCAGCAACACCTTCTTCGTCTTTGGGGATGACTTCGCCGACAACGGGAACCTCCCTCTCACCGACCCTGTCACCGAGATGTCGCGGCAATGGGCCTACCCATACGGCTCCGGGTATGTCGATGCCCATGGGTTTCCGCGACCAAATACTCCGTCCGGCCGCTTCTCCAACTACAAAATCCAGCCGGATTTCATCGGTGAGCACTACATATGTTATATTGTAATCTCGCACATGTCATACTGTAATCACTGATGCATCATATATAATTATCCCTATTCCCTACTCATTGTTTTTATCAATAACTTGCAGCAACAATGTTGGGGTTGGAGGAAGCCCCTCCCGCGCATGCCCTAACTGCGGAGAAAACATGCGACCCGTCCGGCATGACCTTCGCCTATGGTGGTGCCGGCGTGTTCGATACTACATCACACGAGGTTCAAACCCTCGCCAAGCAGGTCGACACTTTCGGGAAGATGGTCAAGGATGGGACCATCTCAGAGACACAATTGAGTCACTCGGTAGCGCTTGCGGCCATCTCCGGCCAAGACTATGCAAGCACGAGCGTGATTGGCCTAAGTAGCCCGAGTGATGTGAGTATCATACTATATGCATATACTACAACTAATTTTTTTGTGCATCTTACTAACTTAATTGTCATGTGTGTGATGTAGATTAATGCTTATATTGGAAAGGTGACAAAAGAGATCGCAACTAATGTGGAGAAATTGTTGAAGCTCGGGGTGAAAAAAGTTCTTGTCAACAACTTGCACCCTATCGGTTGCACGCCATCACAAACCCAAACCAACAACTACACCGCATGCGATGTATTTGGAAACTTGGGCGCGTCCATCCACAACGATAACCTGAAACAAGTCATGGCAGCAAAGAAGAATGTCCACATCGTCGACCTATACACCGCATTCACTAACATTGTAGATCATGCGCCAGGTATGTATGCATTTGCATGCTAAGTGTCTCATTATTTTAAAAGTTTCTGATATAATTAGATGGGGTTTTTATTGTGTGCTTGAACTACTTCTTATGAATATTTTTGTTTTATCTACATTAATCTAGGTAAAGGCTCGGAGCTATCTAAGCAATTCAAGCGCAAACTATCGCCGTGTTGCGAGAGTTTGGATCCAAAGGGCTATTGCGGACAACAAAATGAGTCATCCTCGGAGCTTCTATACACCATGTGTGATAAGTCCGACAAATTTTTCTATTGGGACGACATGCACCCCACACATGCTGGATGGGAGGCTGTCATGAAACAGCTGGAAAAGCCCTTGAGGGAGTTTGTAGATCAACACTAGGTAGCTAGGTTTTAAATGTCTACGTAGAGCTCTGCATCCACGATGACAATCTTCCTATTTGTATTTGTTTGATAGTTTCAAGTATTTCAAAGACTGGATTTTCTAAGGTGAATATTAAATTGTATTTGCATCTTCTATTCATAAGATGTAATTAATGTATACCATATGCCACATTTACAACAAATATATGTTGTAGCTATACAAGTCGAGTACTTGCCTATATACTGCTCAATAAGCTCAAGGCAATTCCAAACCAATTGATTTTTTGTTATCGATCTGGTCTACCGGGTCAGCATGTTCTAAGGTATCGGCGGAAGGGTAACGCTATGTTTAAACATAGTGGAAGAAGGTCCAGAACTCTTTTCTTACATGGAACTCCTGAGCCAGCTGGCTAAGAAAATAGCTGGCCACCAATACTGTCACATCATCGGGCACACCTTTCTGGCCATAGCAGCCTAGGTCCATGCCTCCTCCTCACTCACGTTGCCCCCAAGGAATGGGCAATTTTTATTACAAGCTCTGTGGTTCAAAAGAAAGAAGGACTGAACCAAAGTTTAGGGATGCACGTAATGTCGCGATACACTGTAAATTTCATCATCGAGCGTGGTTTTATTTTGGTGGTCTATTCCAACAAACTAATATGTACAAGGATCGTAGAGCTTAAATGATCACATAGTTCGAACCATTCACAAGGGCGCTTCTGATATATGAACTCAGTAGTAGTTCGATGGGTATATACAGAAGCATGTGTAGAGCAAGATGCCGTTGGTTGGTGGCCTAAGTTGGATTAATTAAAAGCACTTCCTTGTGAAAAGTGAAACATGTAAAAGTTGTACATATAGGCTACCACATGAGCTAGATGGCATAGTAGGTCTGTTGCACCCCTCACCTCTCATGGTAGTGGTTCTAGGATCCTTTGATGTTGTCGACAATGTGGCAACTGCAGTAATGACTAAGATGTAAGGCATACTTGACTTTAAAGTAGGAAGTACAAGAGTTCGGAAGTACAATATGAAGACATATACAAGTATTAGTTGCTAGAATAACATCTAATACGCGGCATGTTTTTACTGTTATCTCTTGAAACCGAGGGTAACAAAAGTATCGTTTATACCACGAATGAAATCTATTAAAAAACCCCGCAAAAAAAAGAAATCTATTAAAAAATAAGAAAAATATTGAAATTATTTAAAATTCAGATAGAACTTCATAATTTGTTGGAGTGGGCAGAACAGAGAGAAATATGGGTTCCTAAAAGTCCCTGCACAACTTTTCTCAAACAAAAGGAAAAATCCCAGCACATAAGTTGTACATATAGGCTGCCATATATATTAAAAGCACTTTCCAATATAAACTGGAACATGTAAAAGTTGTACATATAGGCTGCCGCATGAGGTAGACCACGGTTTCTAGGGTTCCTTGATCTTGTCACCCATGCGGCAGCCACAGTAATGGATAAGATGTAAGGCACGCTTGATTTTAAGAGTGCAACACGAAGACATACAAGTATTAATTGCTAAAGTTTCCACAAACAAAAAAAGTTACTCAATAACGGACATAGATTATCTAATATCGAGCATGAATGCACCCGCGTGAAAAGTACATTACGAAAAAATAGTAAAAAACATCAGAATATTATTGTGGGTGAACATCAACAAATTTTCTAATATCCTGCAAAA
>LR738713.1:743910878-743921716 GCA_902687465.1 Secale cereale
TAATTTAGTGGAAATTTTTTGCAGGATGTTGGAAAAACTTGTTGATGTTCATCCACACAAAAATTTAGATGTTTTTTTTTTTACTATTTTTCAGAATTTATTGTTCATGTTGGTTCATTTGTGCTCGAGATTAGAGTAACACTTTTGCTCAATAACACTAATTAACACGTGACATTTTTTACTGTTATCTCTTGAAACTGAGGGCAACAAAAGTATCATTTATACGACCATGGAAATCTACAAAAGAAAAACCAGATAACTTCACATTTTCTTTGATGAGTAGGCAGAACAGAGGAAAAACATGGGTTCCCAAGTCCCAACACATCTTATTTCATTTGGAATAGTCGTGTGCTCATGCACTGTCACACTCCTTATCCTCTGAAGTAGTGGTGCTTACCAAAACTGTGTGGCAGGTCAAGAAACCCTACGCTACACAGGAAAAGATGACCTTGAGCAGAGAGGCAGCCCCCATATTCGCCGGTCGTCTCCATGGAGGCAGTCGCCAGAGCAAGCATCGCGGAAAGCTCACAGGCACGGGTTCCCCTGTGTTGGTGCTCGCGGCCACACCGCACGGTGTCTCCAGGGACCCAGGAATAAGCTTCGGGGGAAGACTAGACGTTGCACAAGGGACCCACAAGCTCAGGCGACGCGCCCTCAGGGGGCGCCACCTAGGTTGGTGGCCCCCCCATAACTCCATTTGACCTAATTCCAAGCCTATAAATTCCCTAAAATCCAGAAAACACCAGATCAAGACTCAAAACAATTATTCCGCTGCCGCAATTCTCTGTTCTTCCGCGATCCCTTCTGGAAGTATTTTCCGGTACTCACAGAGGGCCTCTACATCAACCTTGTTGCCTCTTCGATGATGCATGAGTAGTTCCTCACAGGACCTACAGGTCCATAGCAGTAGCAAAATGGCTATCTCTCATATCTCTCTCTCTCTCTCTCTCTCTCTCTCTCTCTCTCTCTCTCTCTGATCTTCAATACAATGTTCTCTTCAAAGATTGATATGATAAAATCCTTTTGCACGGTGTGTTTGTTGGGATCCGATGAATTGTGGGTTTATTATTAGATTATTTGTTGAAAGTAATTGAGTTGTTTCTGAGCTTTATTATGTGTGATTGTTATAGTTATGTAATACTTCCCGATCTATGAGTTTTCTTTGGCCAAGTTGATGATTAGATCTTCAGTGAAAATGGTGCATAGTAGTAGGTTCAATCTTGCGATGTCCTCACCTCATGACTGAAGGGTTAGTGAGGCATGTATTTGTATAACTAGCTTCTCATTGAATCTTCGGTTTAATTCAAATAGTTGAATGTCCACTGTGGCAATATGTGGCAAATATAGGGTCTGTTTGGTTGGAGACTAGTGTGGCCAAGCCAAAGTTTGGCCACGCACACAAGTATGGCAAGCCACACAAGTGTGGCTAAGAAATTGGATGCCAAACTTTGGCAAAAGTTGGCAAAAAAACTGTCTCTCACATGCTATGATTTATTGTTGCTATGATATATTATTGTTATTTAACCTTGATGAAATCTGCCAAGTCTGAAACTGGCAGAATTAAAATTGTCTCTCACATGCTATGATATATTGTTGCTGATTTACCCTTGATGAATATAACAGTGTCTTTGCTAATGCGGACAGATTTGCATTGTATACTTTGACATGTGTGTTTGGTTCTTGTCATAATAATTAACCTATACTTGTTATTATTTTGAAGTTCCGGCCATGACTAGCTGGAACAGCCACTACCGGTCCTCGTGCAACTTCACGGCCTATATGAAGTTGACAAAGGCGAAACGAGCACCAACCAGGTAAGATTACAAAAACATCCATGCAAACACATGCATATATACATATATCATCTAACCATTCTTTATTGATGATTTCAAATATTTGACTTGCCACCCATATGTACGAGACCCATCTCTAGAACCGGTCCAACATCAACTACCGGTATGTGACGTGGACATGCTCAGCCATGAGCTTATCGCGTCAAAGGAGAGTACAATGAAGGCACTTAAGAAGTTGAATGACTGCCTGAAGAAAGAAAAGGACGGTATGAAGGATGAGAACTCCGATCTCTCCGATAAGAAATTTTAGCTCATCGACCAGAAGCAACTACTGGTCACCGAGATCGAGTCTATGAAGAAGGAGATACGGCTCCGGAAGGCCGAGAAGGAGGAGTTGAAGACCCGCAAAGTCTATTTCAGAAAGGAGGCAGAGAGCAACAGGAACAAGTTGCGCGAGGTGAGGATCATTCTTCATCGTAGCTAGTTAGCTCGCAGATAACAAGTTGCGTGAGATCGATGAAGATACTTTTGTTGTAGAGCTAGCCATCGAATAAATTTTGCTTGTAGGTAGTAGCAAGCTAGTTACTAGAAACTATACTAATATCTGGGTATATTTTGTGGATTTGAGACTTACCACTATAAGTTTAAATGGCTACACATATACTAATCGCTGGGTATATTTATCTTTATTGCTGAAAAATACAAATTGATGTTCTTGCCTCACAATAAACGCCATAGATAACACAATATATTGATGGCATTAGCCAGGTGGCACGCCATCAGTACTAAAATACTGCTGACGTGTCGGCCAACGCCACCACTAAACTATTTTCATTGGCGCCATATTGGTGGCGTTGGGTCTCTATGCCAGCAAGGCACTTTTTTCCATGCCATAGCTAGGCTTTTTTCCACTAGTGATGGTGTGTCTGAACATTGTAACCATACTTTATTAGATATGGTGCGATCTATGATGTATCTTACTGATTTGCCACTATCGCTTTGGGGCTATGCATTAGAGACAGCTGCATTCAAGTTAAATAGAGCACCATCTATATCCGTTGAGACGACACCGTATGAATTATGGTTTGGCAATAAATCTAAGCTATCGTTTCTTAAAGTTAGGGGATGCGATGCTTATGTTAAACGGCTTCAACCCGATAAGCTCGAACCCAAAGAGGAGAAGTGTGCCTTCATAGGATACCTTAAAGAAACTATTGGGTATACCTTCTATCACAGATCCGAAGGCAAGATCTTTGTTTCTAAGAACTGGTCCTTTCTAGAGAAGGAGTTTCTCTCAGAAGAAGTGAGTGGGAGGAAAGTAGAACTTGATGAGGTAGTTGTACCTTCTCTCGAATTGGAAAGTAGCACTTCAGAGAAAACCGCTCCCATGATGCCTACACCAACTAGAGAAGAAGCTAATAATGATGATCATAAAACTTCGGATCAAGTTATTACTGAATCTCGAAGGTCGACCAGAACGTACCACACCAGAGTGGTATGGTAATCGTGTCCTGGAAGTCATGTTCTGAGATAATGGCGAACCTTTGAACTATGAAGAAGCTATGATGAGCCCAGATTCTGATAAATGGCTTGAGGCCATGAAATCTGAGATATGATCCATATAGGAGAACAAAGTGTGGACTTTGGTGGACTTTCCCGATGATCGGCAAGCCATTGAGAATAAATGGATCTTCAAGAGGAAGACGGACGCTGATGGTAATATCACTGTCTACAGAGCTCGACTTGTTGCGAAAGGTTTTTGACAAGTTCAAGGGATTGACTACGATGAGACATTCTCACTCGTAGCGATGTTAAGTCTATCCGAATCATGTTAGTAATTGCACATTTTATGATTATGAAATCTGGCAAATGGACGTCAAAACGGCATTCCTTAACAGGTTTCGTAAAGAAGAGTTGTATATGATGCAACCAGACGGTTTTGTCGATCATCCTAAAGGAGCTAACAAAGTGTGCAAACTCCAGCGATCCATCTCTGGACTGGTGCAAACATCTCGGAGTTGGAACATATTCTTTGATGAGGTGATCAAAGCATATGGTTTTATACAGACTTACGATGAAGTATGTATTTGCAAGAAAGTGAGTGGGAGCTCTCTAGCATTTCTGATATTATATGTGGATGACATATTTTTGATTAGAAATAATATAGAATTTCTGGATAGCCTAAAAGGATACTTGAACAAGAATTTTTCAATGAAAGCCCTCAGTGAAGCTGCTTATATATTGGGTATCAAGATCTGTAGGGATAGATCAAGATGCCTAATATGACTTCCACAAAGCACATACCTTGACATGATTTTGAAGGAGCTCAAAATGGATCATTCAAAGAAGGAGTTCTTGCCTGAGTTGTAAGGTGTGAAGTTGAGTAAGACTCAAAGCTCGATCATGGCAGAAGAAAGAGATAGGACGAAGGTCATCCCCTATGCCTTAGCCATAGCCTCTATATGGTATGCCAAGATGTGTACCACACCTGATGTGTGCCTTGCCACGTGTCTGGCAAGGGGCTACAAGAGTGATCCAGGAGTGGATCACTGGACAACGGTCAAAATTATCCTTAGAGGAATAAGGAAATATTTCTTGGATATGGAGGTGATAAAGAGTTTGTCATAAAGGGTTACATCGATAAAAGCTTTAACACTGGTCCAGATGACTCTGAGTCTCAATATGGATACATATTGAACATGGGAGCAATTAGTTAGAGTAGCTCTATGCAGAGCATTGTAGACATAGATATTTGTGAAGTACACACGAATCTGAATGTTGCAGACCCGTTGACTAATACCTCTCTCACAAGCAAAAATGATCACACCTTAGAATTCTTTGGGTGTTAATCACATGGCGATGTGAACTAGATTATTGACTCTAGTAAACTCTTTGGTTGTTAATCACATGGCGATGTGAACTATGGGTGTTAATCATATGGCGATATGAACTAGATTATTGACTCTAGTGCAAGTGGGAGACTGATGGAAATATGCCCTAGAGGCAATAATAAAGTTGTTATTATTATATTTCCTTATTCATGATAAAAGTTTATTATTCATGCTAGAATTGTATTGACCGGAAACTTAAATACATGTGTGGATACATACACAAATACCGTGTCCCTAGTGAGCCTCTACTAGACTAGCTTGTTGATCAAAGATGGTTAAGGTTTACTAACCATAGACATGAGTTGTAATTTGATAACGGGATCGCATCATTAGGAGAATGATGTGAAGGACAAGACCCATCCATTAGCATAGCATATGATCGTTCAGTTTGTTGCTACTGCTTTCTAAATGTCAAATACATGTTTCTTCGACCTTGTGTGCTATCAAACGTTACAATGTAACTGGGTGATCATAAAGATGCTCTACAAGTATCTCCGAAGGTTTCTGTTGGGTTGGCATGGATCGAGACTGGGATTGTGAAGGAGAGGTATCTCCGAGCCCTCTCGGTAATACAACATCACCAGAAGCTTGCAAGCAAAGTGACTAAGGAGTTAGTTGCAAGATGATGTATTATGGAACGAGTAAATAGACTTGTCGGTGACGAGATTGAACTAGGTATGATGATATACCCACGACAATCCACGAGCTGTGTGCGGCGCCCCTCTCCCTGGTTTCATCAACCGTCAAGTTTTTCTGCAGTGCACGGCGAAGCCCTGCAGGAACAAGCTCACCACCACGGTCATCACGCCGTCGTGCTACTGGAACTCATCTACTACTTCGCCTCTCTTGTTGGATCAAGAAGGCGAGGACGTCATCGAGCTGAACGTGTGCTGAACGCGGAGGTGCCGTACGTTCGGTATGTGAACGGGACGGATTATGAAGGTGTACGACTATATCAACCGCGTTGATAAACGCTTCCTCTTAGCGACCTTCAAGGGTATGAAGATGATTTCCCCTCTCGTAGCTATGCATCTTCATGGATAGATCTTGCCTGTGCGTAGATTTTTTTTGTCTTCTATGCAACGTTCCCCAACATGTCTCGCCTCAGCACAGAGCATTGTTTAGCTCCAGCTTCTTGTGGGGGTCTGATGAAATCCACGCTCCCCTACAAGGGTCTTCATCGTGGGTCCTTGGCATCTATCGTTTCTGATGGTGTTGGCTCGGCACTCCCCAACCGATGTGTTGTTGCAGTCCACTCTAGCAACTCAGGCCAAGCTGTTAATGCGTGTTCGGAGCTTTCTGGAACAGGTGGAGGCGGCCCTGGACAAGATCTCTCTTGTGTCAGTTGTGTTGCAATCCACTCCTGCATCACGTCCTTGTAGTCAAGTTGATGTTGTTAGTCAGCTTGATGTTGATGGCTCAGTGGAGAATAGGGATGGAGAGCTTTATGGTTGTTTCTCCCCACGAGCTAGGGACAACCTGCCGTCGATATCTTCCACTGTAAGCAAAGCCATCGCCATGGTCGTCGCCCCTGTGTTGCAGATTATGCCCGAGCTTCAATAACTATGTGCCAGACCTGCTTCGCCTGAGCCTATGGAGCATGTGGAGGTCGTCTCGCGGGTGACACCGAGTGAGGAGCAGGATTCTCCTAGGTTATCTGAGCAACTAGAGGCACCTGAGTCCATCGTGTAGGCGGTATCCGTGACTGATAATGTTGAGGCAGTGAGTATGTTGGCGTCTAATCCTTTGGATCCTAGCCAGCCGCTCGCCATTGTGGAGCGGGAAAGGTTCTGATGTACAGTCACTCTCTCGCACGAGACCCCTGGGCAGGTTTCTGTGTGTGACAAGGTCAATGATATTCTCTTCGAGATAGAGATTCATAACTTGGTCAAACGTTTGGAGGCGACTAGCCCAGGATCTGGCAAAGCGATTGTCGAGGAGGCTCTCAGGAGCAAGAGAATGAAGAGTGGCGCCACAAGAAAGGCGTCTGCAGCAGCTTGATGGATGGTCACCAGTCTCTTGGGTTGTCCTTATGGTCTGATTTGTCTTCACGGATTTGGTGGTGCCTATGGTCTTCGGCCGTGTTACTCTCGTTGGGGGTTTCTTTACGATGTAGCAATGTGGGTGTTGATGGTCGTTATGTGTTGGGTATGGTTGTTGGGTTGATCATGTGTTTACTGTGTTGCATGCTCCGTGAGTAATCTACATGTGGTTTGTGTGTATCGATTTTTTCCCCGTTTTCCTTTGATTAACTGGGCGATTCTCTTCTGGTTAATTAATCGTTGAGGAAAATCTTTTGCCTTCATTTGAAAAAAAATGGTATATGGTCGCTCGGTTGATTTAGTAGCATCGGCTGCAACTAGTACTCGCTTGGCAAATTTGGTGGCTTAGCGAACAAACCCATAAGAAGATCTAGGTGTCCAACCCAAATAAATGATGCGCCAGGGATCAGGCCATGCGAGGCCCTTTCTTTTTCTCTCGAAATTTCTACGTCCAGTACATCACGTACGAAGACTCGGGCGCTCTGTACTTATACAAAATGTTGCGCACAAAATCAAGTTTGGGCGAGTGCGCTCCCTTCCCCTACTAGGAGCTTCACCCTTGTGTGCAACGAGTTCCTTGTTGTGCCTTCAGCTGTCGCTATGCCGGCTAAGCTGATGTGATGGGATGCAGCTATCTGACGAACAATTAGTGCACGCCTTACCAATGGATTTTGATCGCTTGAATGAGGCTAGTACCTCACCACGACGAATCCTGCTAGGCAAACCATTCGTGCCTTTCGGGCTAACAATGTAAAAAATGTTTCCCCAATGCCACTCATTTCGATGTCATGGTTGCATGCACCACCTTTGCATTAACCAAGTGATTTTGTCTCCGGGTGCTCACGAAACAAAATAACCTATGAGGTGTGGTGTTAGACTCACAAACATTGTGTGTGTGTGTGTGTGTGCGTGAACCAACCTCTAGGCTGGGAACTGCAAAGATCGTACAACTATATACTACTAGTGGTCAGGACGGAGGTAATAAGCTTGGACATGGCGAAGTTACTTTGAAGTCAAGTACAGTGCACTTATAAACCATGATAGGTGACAAGTAGAAAAAAACAGTCTATTATTTTACTCGTTTGCTTGTGTGGAATCTACCATATTCGTGTTTATGGCCGGGGCTATCTCAAGTGAAATATGCTTCTATCGTCACTGGTTAGCTACAAGACAGTGTGACCAAATATTAATGATGTCGTGTGTACGCTTTGTACACAATGAAAGGATCTTTATCCTAGCCCTAGAATCATTTGATAAACATAACTCATTTTATTCATGTGAAGCTCAAGACTCCCAGGCTAAAACAATACGCAAACAGAAACCAACTAACATCGCTAGATCCCAGCAGTAATTAAACAAAAACATGCTAATCTTGCAATTCATTACTAAATTTAAATCACCAAGAAAAGGAACAATTTTAGTATATTGATGGGGCATCAATACAACAAATTCAACAAGGTAGCAACAACAGTACAACAACATTTATTAAACCAGTCATTCAAGGCAAAACACATGATTTTACCATCTAATTCACCTCACTACCATCTGATGATGCAACACGTGAAGGCTAGATTTCACCGGAGGCATACTAATATCAAAGACAACCCATCAATTAGGCAATTATACATGACTTGTAGTTGTTAGATCCAAACAAATACAGGACAAGGCGTTTGCCTTACATCTAAGACGTCTATCATTTGTCGACCAAACCAACGAGGGAAAATTGATGTGTCATTGCCTGGAACAGCCGTGTTGATCGAAGTGGCTCCCTACATCTTGTATCGGATTGAAAGAAGTAGTCATGCGGTCCACACCAGTGTTGCGCCACCACAGAACGTCAAAGCACACATATAGTGCACCACTATCAAAACTCCTTTGGGGCCGCCACACGGCATGCGTCTGTGAAGTCATCCTAAACGAGCCTCCAAGATCACTTGATGGATCCATAGAGTGTGTATGGATGAAGACTACACCAAGATACACCATGAAAGGATGCATCCACAACAACCATGTATGGCGATCGACACAATCAAGATTTATCCTGAGCAGTGTACATTATTTCTGAGTTCGGCATGGATGAATACTAGGGTGAATGCAAGGACATGTACTTCAACTACAAGTCGGGCATCAAATCCAATGCAACAAATATGATGAAAACCATTTCATTAGGGGAAACATGTTTAAGATAACACGGAGAATATGCATAGGGCAAATAAGGAAGCCACCTAATAAGAGTTAATAGGGGGAAATGAGTAAAGCTCGGAGCTCAACCTAATATTGTCCAAAGGTTAAAAATAACATTAAAAAAGAATGAATGTTTAAATAAAAGAGTTTATGTCTTCAAGGAGAAAAGTAGGGGAGTGCAAACAAAATTGATGTGAACACTTACCAAGAGCTAGTTCGGTTCTAGTCTAAAATTATTTGAATTGGGTTATAGGCCAGGTTCAACTTTAATGTAAAATTACTTGAACTAGGACAAAGACCTAGTTCAAGTCTAGTGTAAATTATCTTAACTAGGACAAAGAGCTAGTTCAACTCTAGTGTAGAATATTTGAACTAGGTTAAGCTAAGGATCGTATTTTGGCAAGGCCACTCATTTTGAAAAATCTATAAAGTGAATAAATTGAGTCCACCACCAATCTTAGCGGCATAGATTTAATGGTCCAGCATGGCTTCTGGTTTTGCAGCCTCATCCAATAGATTATTATTGTGCACAATAATCAAAGAACTTGATAGAGGATGTACTGTTGAACATTAGAAGGTCGTTGGTCGTATATGAAATAAGTAGTAGTTAACATGGTCATGGCAAAATCAACTCTACAAACACTACAACAGCCACATTGCAATGGCAGTGTTTGCAGATGTACCGGAATTCATCATCACCTAACTTAGCATCAACCGCGGTTTTAAGGCTATGTGAATCACATCGTTCCATGAGGAACACAACTAGACGAGTGCCCTAGGAGGCTAGGAATACGACTAAGGATGGTTTCACATTCCACTCACTCCAAATCCATGCTTGCACACCCCACATTCACACTCACTGGGTGAGTTTTCTTTGAACCGCTAAACCAACATAAGAAGCTAAATGTCGTGGCCTCCGTATCACAGACACTATATCCACTACTAATCGCATATCACGAGTACTAAGGTGCCACATATCATTTTCTCAAATATAGAGAAGTGTTACTTATCATGTGTGTGAGAACCGACTTTTAGGCCACCATTTGAACATCAAAGATGATATGTACTGGTGGACAAGGACTCGAGGTAATAAACACACACATGGTGAAGTTATTTGCGAGTCTATCCCTGCCACATTAACGGCTCTAAGTACTGGTTGCGGGGCGATAGGTGACTAGTAGAAGAAATCAGTCTATATGCTTTTCTTAAGTTGCATCCATATATTCAACCTATTCGGATGGCGCTTCCAAAAAAAACAGTCACATTAGGAAGTACTGGGTAAGATACAACACGTTGAATCATGCAAACAAGTATGCAATATGAAGATTTCGAAAAGAAAGAAAAATGAATAAATGAGGTCATATATATCTCTACCTAATAATAAAGAAAATAGGGTTTCAGCCCGTCCGTCATTAAAACTACCCTCGAAGTTACAATAAATTACCCACTATGCCATCAATAAGTTAGAAAACGTTTCAATTTTTGCTGTCAAACACGCTTCAAGTTCAGTTATTTTAGAAGGTGCCACCCTACAAAAACAGTTGGATGCGTGTGGCGCAGTGGCGGGATCGTACCTCCTTCACCCAGCGGACCTAGGTTCGATCCCCACTTCTAACCATTTTCTTTTGTTTTTTAGCAACGTGTATTTCTTTCGCTTTTTAGAAACGTGTACCTTCACGTTCCCTTCATGTACCGGCCCATGTGCAGAGCGTGCCCCCCCCCACCCCCCTTTTTATCACTTTGATGCCTTTTCTTTTATTGTTTCTCATTTTATTTCCCCTTCTTTAAATTAATTCAGGATTTTCCAACATTCAAAGAGTTCCAAGTATGAAAAAATGTTTGCGTAATCATAAAAATTTCACAGATTAAAAAATGTTGGTGATTTAAAAAAAGTATTCACATATTATAAAATAAAATAATTCGTGATT
>LR738713.1:743922690-743936265 GCA_902687465.1 Secale cereale
GTCCGGATTTAAGTCATACCCGAACCGTTATTTTACAATTTTCGAAAACCTCCCTGATGTTTTAGGTAATTCATCCGCGGATCATATTTAAGTCAAATACATGTTTTTTTAAATGATCCATATCTTTTAAACCGTAACTCCGATTTGAACATGTTATATATGAAATTTGATTAGAAAAATATGTAAAATATGAATATAAGATTATTTGTACCTGTTAAGTATTTTTAAATATTATTTTGGAATATATTTAAGTCAAACAAATGATTTTCTAAATTATACGTATCTTTTAAACCGTAACTTCGATTTTAACATATTGTATATGAAATTTTATTTAAAAAATGTGTAGAATCCAAATATGATGTTAATTTTACCTGTTAAATATTTTTAAAATATTGTTTTGGAAGCAAACTTATAATTTATAACGCAAGATCCGTTTTTTCTTTCGTACCGGTGGCGATCCAGATTGCAAATAAGCACTCCACTATAACCATATAGGAAAAAGAAAATATCGATAACTACACATGCATACCTCTGAAAAATATTGCAGGGGTAAACAACATATTTCTCATGGCGAGAGTGAGTGAGAGAGAGAGAGAGAGAGAGAGAGAGAGAGGAGAGAGAGACGCCTTAGGATTAACCATATTTAAACACATTTTTCGCTTTGTTTTGTGTGAACGCTAAGGTCATCGCCGGCGAGGGTGAGAAGGAGGATAAGCAGCAACACAAATATGATGCCTCGCAAAAATAAAGGAGATGGACCTATTGTGGTCTTGAGTGATGGTTGTTGGGTTAAGATCGTGTGTTATGTTTTCTCTCCCGTTGCAACGCACGGGCTCTTTTGCTAGTAACAAATAAACTAAGGTACCATAAAAACACACCTGAAACAGTTCTCCCTGCTACAGCAATACTCCAACAAAACTGACTTTGTTCGTTCTTTGCAGAGTAACCTTAGCTTTATCAAATTCAGAAAAGTTCAGTACAAGACACGCAATGACGCAACAACCGGAAGAACAAATCAGGAAAAACCAGCAAGACATCCAAGTGCAGAACACTCACGCTCTCCGCCGCCGCCAAGAACGCCAAATTAAAGGAGAGGAAGCACCAACGCGCCCTCGGCCGGTTAAGCATCCTCGCTGTCTGGTTGTGCTTTAGGGACTCCAGAGGAACTTCGCCAACGCCGTCAAAGACCGACGGCACCCACCGGCCAAATCTCTTGCATCCAGGAAGGAGGGCCACGCGATAGCGTCGCTGCCGTTGTTGGTCAGTCACCTCGGCGAGGTGTGCAGCCACTGCAGCATCGTAAGCGAGCCTCGAGGATGCGCAGGCTTCTTTTGACGCTCCATGCGCAGGCCTGCTGCTGCTCTGGATGAACGACGTACGTCCGGTCCGGATCATGACGCTTATCCGTGTCCGACAGACAGACTACGCTGGGGCTCCGACTCCGATCGAGGTCGCAGGCCCGATTTCTACCTGTTTTCCTGGTCCATAGTTCAATAAATTGAAGCGAGAGGGCCAGGCTATGGTGTACGTGCATCTCAGACAAGCCCTTTGTGTCCCTGATATTTTCGTCGGCGAAAGAGTAGCGGTTGGCTGATCGCCAGCGGTACGTAGCAGCCGCAGACCAGCAGTTCTCGTGCGATCCTCCCTCGATGAAGCTTCTCCCGGCCGCCCTCGGCCTCGTCGTCCTCCTCCTCCTCGTTCTAAATCCCAATGCTGCGGAGGCCCGGCCAGCCCCTGCCGGCGGCCATCAGAAGAAGTCGTCCAGCAACACCTTCTTCGTCTTTGGGGATGACTTCGCCGACAACGGGAACCTCCCTCTCACCGACCCTGTCACCGAGATGTCGCGGCAATGGGCCTACCCATACGGCTCCGGGTATGTCGATGCCCATGGGTTTCCGCGACCAAATACTCCGTCCGGCCGCTTCTCCAACTACAAAATCCAGCCGGATTTCATCGGTGAGCACTACATATGTTATATTGTAATCTCACACATGTCATATTGTAATCACTGATGCATCATATATAATTATCCCTAGTCCCTACTCACCGTTTTTATCAATAACTTGCAGCAACAATGTTGGGGTTGGAGGAAGCCCCTCCCGCGCATGCCCTAACTGCAGAGAAAACCTGCGACCCGTCCGGCATGACCTTCGCCTATGGTGGTGCCGGCGTGTTAGATAGTACATCACACGAGGTTCAAACCCTCGCCAAGCAGGTCGACACTTTCGGGAAGATGGTCAAGGATGAGACCATCTCAGAGACACAATTGAGTCACTCGGTAGCGCTTGTGGCCATCTCTGGCCAAGACTATGCAAGCACGGGCGTGATTGGCCTAAGTAGCCCCAGTGATGTGAGTACCATACTATATGCATATACTAATTTGAACAACTAATTTGTTTGTGCATCTTACTAACTTAATTTTCATGTGTGTGATGTAGATTAATGCTTATATTGGAAAGGTGACAAAAGAGATCGCAACTAATGTGGAGAAATTGTTGAAGCTCGGGGTGAAAAAAGTTTTTGTCTACAACTTGCACCCTATCGGTTGCACGCCATCACAAACCCAAACCAACAACTACACCGCGTGCGATATATTTGGAAACTTGGGCGCGTCCATCCACAACGATAACCTGAAACAAGTCATGGCAGCAAAGAAGAATGTCCACATCGTCGACCTATACACCGCATTCACTAACATTGTAGATCATGCGCCAGGTATGTATGTATTTGCATGCAAAGTGTCTCATTATTTTAAAAGTTTCTGATATAATTAGATGGGGTTTTTATTGTGTGCTTGAACTACTTCTTATGAATATTTTTGTTTTATCTGCATTAATCTAGGTAAAGGCTCAGAGCTATCTAAGCAATTCAAGCGCAAACTATCGCCGTGTTGCGAGAGTTTGGATCCAAAGGGCTATTGCGGACAACAAGATGAGTCATCCTCGGAGCTTCTATACACCGTGTGTGATAAGTCCGACAAATTTTTCTATTGGGACGACATGCACCCCACACATGCTGGATGGGAGGCTGTCATGAAACAGCTGGAAAAGCCCTTGAGGGAGTTTGTAGATCAACACTAGGTAGCTAGGTTTTAAATATCTACGTAGAGCTCTGCATCCACGATGACAATCTTCCCATTTGTATTTGTTTGATAGTTTCAAGTATTTCAAAGACTGGATTTTCTAAGGTGAATATTAAATTGTATTTGCATCTTCTATTCATAAGATGTAATTAATGTATACCATATGCCACATTTACAACAAATATATGTTCTAGCTATACAAGTCGAGTACTTGCCTATATACTGCTCAATAAGCTCAAGGCAATTCCAAACCAATTGATTTTTTGTTATCTTTCTGGTCTACCGGGTCAGCATGTTCTAAGGTGTCGGCGGTAGTTAACGTTATAATAGATCCAAGTCCTTTCTCACAAAACATAGAAGCTGATAGAACAAATTCGCTGCTAAAGTACTACAGGGCAGTAATATTCGTTGCTACCAATGGTTTGTACAAAGATACTGCCGCCAACAAGTTTCTAGCATCACTTCAAGCAGTGACACGGCCATTTGGAAGACAATTAAGGCTTGCATCCCGTTTGTTTAGCAGTCTACATCCCGCACCTTGGGGACTGGATCGCTCATCTCCTTTTGGCATGATCTTTGGCTGCCAATCGGAAGATTATTTTTAGCCTTTCCCACACTCTACTCCTTTGCTAGAGATCCACACCGCAACATCATTTCCCAGTACAAGCTAAACATGTGGGACCTTAAGCTGCATCTGAACCTAGGTCCATGCCTCCTCGCTCCCATTGCCGGCAAGGAATGTGTGATTTTATTACAAGTCCCCTGGGTTCAAAGAAAGAATGATTGAACCAAAGTTTAGGGGCGCCCGCAATGTCACAATACACAGGCTCAAAGTCTATAATCTGCAGTGCACCGGTCAACGGGATGTCAAGAATTGACAGAGAGAAAATAGATCAGAAGTCACATACGATAGAAGTAACAAAAAAGGATAACCGAATTTACAACACTACCTAAACTACCTGCCAAAGGATGGAAACCGGTGGTAGGCCAGTAGGGGGTAAAGGTCAAAGGGGCCCTGGAATGGCAGAAACATTTGAAGAGAATAACTTACATTTGGCGCACTTGAACCAAACGGGGTGAAGTACCAGAAATTTGATGTTCCTCAAGATCAGTTAGTGATAGGTGTTTTCCTGAGGCCACTCATTCTGAGCAGTAATAAACTTATAAACTGCTAAGGTGTCTGTGTCTTACAACACACACCTTGCGCCTCATGCCAATATACGGTGGGCTAAGTCCACTGCCAACCTCAAGTGATGTAAATTCGTCATCGAGCATGGTTTTTGTTTTGGCGGTCTATTCTAACAAACTAACATATACTAGGATCATGGAGCTTAAATGATCACATAGTTTGAACCATTCACAAGGGCGCTTCTGATTTATGAAATGAGTAGTAGCTTGATGGTTATATATAGAAGCATATGTAGAGCAAGGTGCGGTTGGTTGGTGGCGATGTCATAAATTAGACTTAGTAGTAGAAGCACTTGTGGAAACTGGAACATGTAAAAGTTGTACATATAGGCTACCACATGAGCTAGATGGCATAGTAGGTCTCTCTCATCCCTCACCTCTCGTGATAGCAGTTCAAGGGTTCCTTGGTGTTGTCAATGATGTGGCAAAGAGAGTAATCATTTTTTTCATCAACGACATCCACAGCTCTAGCACTGCAATATTGCAAGGGTCGGTCAATGGCGGGTGCCTTGCTTCGAGGCAGTGACGTCAGTGCCTTGGGGATGACTTCGCCGACAACGGGAACCTCCCTCTCACCGACCCCGTCACTGAGATGACGCAGAAATGGGCTTACCCCTACGTCTTCGCATATGCCGACACCGTTGTGTTTCCACGACCAAATATTCCGCCCTACTGCTTCTCCAACTATAAAATCCAGTCTGATTTGATCAGTCAACACTCACTCTCTTCAGCACTACACTCTATTATATAACTACTCCCTCCATCCCAAAATGCAAGACCATTTTTGACACTATCATAGCGTCAAAAATGATCTAGCTCCGATATCTTTGTCACCTTCCCAATATAAGCATTAATCTGCATCACGTACATAAAAATTAAGTTAGTAATATGGAAAAAACATATTGATTTTTTAAATAGTGTATGCTTATAGTACGATACTCACATCATTGGGGCTACTTAGGCTAATCCCGCTTGCGCTTGCATGAGTATCGTACTATAAGCATACACTAATTTGAAAAATCAATATGTTTGTCCATATTACTACCTTAATTTTTATGTACGTGATGCAGATTAATGCTTATATTGGGAAGGTGACAAAGATATCGGAGCTAATGTGAAACAATTCTTGAAGCTCGGGATGACAAAGGTTCTTGTCAACAACTTGCACCATGTCGGTTGCACTCCATCACAAACCCAGACCAACAACTACACCATGTGCGAAAATTTTGGAAACTGGGGTGCATTCCTCCATAACGATGACCTAAAACAAGCTATGACAACAAAGAAGTATGTCCACATCGTTGACATGTACACCACTTTCACTAATATTGTGGATCATGCACCACGTATGTATGTATATGTATCGAAATGTTGCTTATTATTTTGAAAGCTTCTAATCTAATTAGATTGAGTTTGAGCTTGAACTACTTCATATGAACGTTTTCATTTGATGTAAATTAATATAGGTAAGGGCTCGGAGCTATCTAAGCAATACAAGCACAAACTATCGCCGTGCTATGAGAGTTTGGATTCAAAGGGTTATTGCGGACAACAAAGCGAGTCATCCTTGGAGCTTCTTTACACAGTGTGCGACAAGTCTAGCATTTTCTTCTATTGGGATGACATGCATCCGACACATGCAAGCCCTTGAGGGAGTTTGTGGACCTAGACTAGTCTGCTAGGTTTTAAATATCTACATAGATTTCTGCATCCATGTGACAATCTTCTGATTGTATTTGTTTAATTGTTTCAAGTATTTCAAAGATTGGATTTTCTAGGATGAATATTAAATGTATTTGCATCTTCTTTTGCAAAAACTATACTCATAAGAAGTAATCAATGTATCATAGCTATACAAACTGAGTACTTTCCTATATATGTCTCAATAAGCTCAAGGCAATTCCACACCGGTTGATTTTTTGTTGTCAGCGTGGTCTACCGGATCGGCATGGTTGGCAGGAGTGGTCATTAGGTGCTCCAAAGTCCTCGATGTATTTTATTTGTTTGGGCTGCTTTGTACTTCTGGTGAACTACTTTAGAATGTATTCAAGTCCTTTTTCAACAAAAAATAGAATCCGATAGAACAAATAAAGCCAATAATTTACGAGCATGATCACCCATTCTCACATGATTAGAGGATGTTCAGATAAGGATATGGTTTATATTTGAGGATCATTGGCATTTAATTAGTTCATCTTTCCTTACGAAATACACCGTCCAAAGACACATTTATGCTCTTTGAGATTAACGTGTTGGCTTACAAAAACAAAAACTAGCACCAAGATCTCTATTTGTTTTAAAATGAAAGTCAATGAACTGAAAGGCTGCTTCTTATCCACTAAGAATGAGGGTAGTTACAGTAGAGTTCTGAATTACATCATTCCGACCTCGGCATTTGTTGCGACTTGATAATAGACTCCACTACACCAACAATTGTATTGAATTTTTTAGCGATGCACAAGTACTTCCATTGCCGTCCAGCTGGCAAATCTAGCTCAACAAAAACCAATATCAATATGGAAAGGGAAACATCAATACAAAATGTACTCACTGTGAGACATAGTGGAAGATCAAGAATTCGTTTTCTTAGATGGAACTCGTGATTCCACTAGCACTCTGCTTGCTGAACAAAATAGCTGGCCATGAAGACTCGAACATTATCAGGCACACCTTCACCTACTGGCCACAGCAACCTAAGTCCATACCTCCTCACTCCCATTGCCGCCAAGGAATGGGTGATTTTACTACAAGCCCGGGGTCCAAAGAAAGAACGACAGAACCAAAGTTTAGGGATCCCGGTAATGTTGGGATACACAGGGTAAAACTCTGTAATCTTCAGTGCACGAGTCAAAGTCAAGAATCGGCAGAGATCAAATAGATCAGAAGTCACGGACGGGAGAAGAGGTAACAAAAGAAGATAAACAAAAATAGCAGCCCTGCCTAAACTACCTACCAAGGGAGGGGTTAGGGGGGAGTCTTTGCAGGAAAAAACTTGCATATGCCGCAGAGGGGGAGAACAGAGTGAAGTACGAGAAAACTGAGCTGATTGTGATAGATGTTTTCCTGAGGCCACTCATTCTGACTTCTGAATAGTAACTTATAAACCGGTTAAGGTGTCGGTATGTTACGACACACATCTTGTATCCCATGCCAATATATGGTACTGCCTTATATGGGCCAGCTAAGTTCACACCCAGCATCAAGTCATCTAATTTTCATGACTTAGCACAGTTTTGTTTTGCCAGTCTATTCCAACTAACTAACATGTACTAGAATCATAGAGCTTAAATGATCACACATAGTTTGAACCACTCACAAGGGCGCTTATGATATATGAAACGAGTAGTAGTTTGATGGTCATAAGAAGCATATGTAGAGCAAGATGCAGTTGGTAGATGGCATAAATTAGATTTATTAAAAGTATGTCTCCATTGAATTCACAACATGTAAAAGTTGTATATATAGTAGATGGCAAAGTAGGTCTCATCCCTTACCTTTCATGAGGCTAGTCACAATAAGAGTATCATATATATAGTATCATGCATGCTAGCTAGACATTTTTGTTGACGTGATAAAACAATTAAGTGATAAAAAGAGGGTTGAGTATAGTGATATGATACCGTATCATATTAAATAATGTATTAGTATGTGTCATCTAATAATACGCAGCACATTTTTACTGATATCTTTTGAAACTGAGTGTAATAAAAGTACTGTATCATTTATAACACAATTAAAATCTATTAAAAATTTAGTATCATTTATAACACAATTGAAATCTATTAAAAAATTAGATAACATACCACATCTGAATCATAGTAGGACGAGGGCCGGTGTGGGCGGATACCAAAACCATCGCACTATATAATAACAAACAATAATAAAAGTAAGAATATTATACAAATATCTTTCTAAATCATACAAGTAAGAATATATTTTTTTTCTTTTAGAAGGAAGATAAGAAGAAGAAGCTCACCACGGTGGTGCCGGCGACGAGATCGGCGCAGGCGAATTACGGCAGTGAGGACAGGGACGGGACAGGACGGACCGACAAACCTAGAAAAATCTTGAGGAAAATGTAGCTTGGACAAGGAGCTTCGAGAGGAGAAAGCTTAAGTAGTGTGGCTCGGGCATTTCATCGAACACCTCGTGTGCATAAGAGGTGAGTTAGAGCACCACAAAGATCTCTCTCCCACGGCCGGCCAAAAAAACAAAGCAGTGGGCTGGTCTGCTCGCGGGCTGGGGGAATATATAGGTACCTCATTGGTCCCGGTTCGTGACTGGAACCGGGACTAAAGGACAACCTTTGGTCCCGGTTCCAGCCACCAACCGGGACCAATGGTCGTGGGCCAAAAGCGAGGCCCATTAGTCCGGTTCGTGTCTGGAATCGGGACCAAAGGGGCCAGACCAACCGAGACCAATGGCCACCGAGGCCCGACCGGCCCCCTGGCCTCACGGACCGGGACAGATGCCCCCATGGATCCCGGTTCGTGAGTGAACCGGGACTAATGGGCCTCCCCGGCCTGGACCAAAGCCCTGTTTTCTACTAGTGCATGTAGGTCATCAAACTAAGAAAATCATCATTCGGGTCCTCAAAGTGCAACAAGTGTGTCATCCAGGTCCAAAATCAGTTCAACACAAAAGTAGCCTATGACCTATATTTTGCCTAGTATGACACACTTACTGTACTTCGAGGACTTAGATGATGATTTCCATAATTTGATGACCTACGTGATACCCTTGAAATAATTCAAGGACCTACGGTGCACTTCGCTCCTATTTTATTGACACAATAGTTTTTGAATGCTATTTCGCCACATCTATATGGAAAAGCTCTTGCTTGGCGAACATTGCAATTTTTGGGGGGAAAGGCCTAGTGGCCTTGTGAATACTGCCACGTTCGATAAGAATATAGAACGTTGAGATGCCGAATGCAACGAGTACCACGCTCGCCGCATGCATCTTCCAGAGCCACGACAGTGCAGGCAGATCTGATGTGGGACTCATGTCTTGAGGAAGTAGCCGATGCCCGCTCATGCATACTGATTTTGAGCGCTTTAGCCAGGCTAAAACCATCCTTGATGGATCCAGCCAGGTAAGCCGCCCATGCCGTGTTGACCCAAGACATAGAACATGTTTTCACGATGTCACTCATTCCGAAGTAGTGATTGCATGCATGCACCACATCTGCATCAACAAAGTAATTTTATCTTCAGACACTCACCAAACAAAGAACCCAGGAGGTATGGGGTTAATTGGACTCACAACATTTTCTGCATGCGTGTTTGTATGTGTGAACCGACGTTTAGGTAGGGAATGCAAATATCATACTACTTTATGCTATTTGGTCAGGGACCCGAGGTAATAATCTTTGCACATGGCAAAATTACTTTCAAGTCTCTCCCTGCCATGTTGTTGGCTCTAAGTACAGTGCAATTATTAACCATGATAGGTGACAAGTAGAAGAACTCGGCCTCTTATTTTACTCTTTTTGTGTGTGAAACCTACCATCATGGTGTTCAAGGTCGGGCCAAGCTATGTCTATCTTGAGTGAAATATGCTTCTACATCACTCACTACATACAAACCGGTGTGACCAAATATTAATAACGACTTGTATACACATTTACACAGTGCAAGGATCATTATCCCAGCCTTTCAATCATTTGATAAACATACCTCATTTATTCATGCGAGCTCGGGACATTGAGGCCAAAAATAACATGCAAACAAAAACTGGCTAACATCACTAAATCACGCCACCTATTACACAACAACATGCTAATCTTGCAATTCATTACTAAATTTAAACCACTGAAAAGAGGCAACACATTTAGTATATGGATCAGGGCCCAAGACAACACATTTAACAAGGTATCAACGCCAGCACACCAGCATCTATTGAACCAGTCAATGAAGGCGGAACACATGATTTTACTGTTTGAGTTCATCTCACTACTGAAGAGGCATACTAATATACAAGACAACCTACACATAGTCGATGACACACGACTTGTAGTTGTTAGATCCAACCAAAATTGAAAGCCAGAACGAGGCTTTGCCTCGGATCTAAAATGTCAACAACTGCTCGGCCCAGCCAACATAGGAAACTGATGTGTGGTTGTATGGCAAAGCAAGGTGGTCGAAGAAGCTCCCTACTGCTTGTACCATATTTGAAAAGATTAGTTGTGAAGTACACGCTAGCATTGAACCGCTATAGAGTGTCAAAAATCCTATTGGGCTGCCCCGACACCTGCATATGTGCACTAATCCGAAAAAGGCCCCTCGAAATTCATTTGATGGATCCATAGAGTGCGGATGGATGAAGAAAATACCAGGTACACCGTGAAAGGACACCTACACAACCATCATGCATGGCGACCGAAACAATGCCTAGATTTCTCTTGACTAGTGTACAAGTACTTCCATGGTCGTCTAGCCGACAAATCCAGCGTAACAAAAAACAATATAGTTATGAAATAAATCATCAATAGAAATGATTTGAATGAGCTTTGTAATCGACAATGTAAACACGTATGCGCAGATATACTATATAAGGCCTGGACAGTGCATCAATGAAACTACTCTTTCACTTCAATCTTTCTTTTCTCAGTTGCAATGCCGAATGCAATGAGTTCCTCGGGTGCCGTGTGCACCTTGGAGAGCCGCGACAGTGCCAGCAGAGCTGATGTGATGGACACGTCTTTTAGGGTAGAAACCGATGCACGCCCATGCAAATTGATTTTGACCGCTTAAGCGACGAAATTTTTCCTTGATGGATCTAGCCAGATAAGCCATGCACGCCTTGTCGACGTAAGACATAAAAGATGTTTTCATGATGCCACTCATTTCGAAGTAGTGCTTGCATGCACCATATTCGCATCAACAAAATAACTTTATCTTTAGACGCTCACCAAACAAAGAACCTACTAGGAGGTATGGGGTTAATTAGACTCGCAACATTGTGCGCATGCATGTCTAGCTCTTGTTTGAATAGACCTTTTAGGTAGGGCAATGCAAAGATCATACTACTTTATACTACTTGGTCACGACCCGAGGTAATACGCTTTGCACATGGCAAAGTTACTTTCAAGTCTCTCCTTGCCATGTTGATGGCTCTAAGTACAGTGCAATTATGAACCATGATAGGTGACAAGTAGAGGAATTCAGCCTCTTATTTTAATATATATTTTTGTGGAACCTACCATCATAGTGTTCAGGGTACCTATGTCTATCTTGAGCGAAATATGCTTACAAACCGGTGTGATCAAATATTAATAACGACTTGTATACACATTTACACAGCGTAAGGATCATTATCTCAGCGTTTGAATCATTTGGTAAACATACATCATTGTATTCATGCAAAGGACAGGACATTGAGACCAAAAACAACATGCGAAGAAAAACTGGCTACCATCATTAAATCACAGTACAGATTACACGACAACATGCTAATCTTGCAATTTATTACTAAATTTAAACCACTGAAAATAAGCAACACATTTAGTATATGGATCGGGGTACTAAGACAACACATTCAACAAGGTAGCAACACCAGCACACCAGCATCTCTTGAACCAGTGAGTGAAGGCGGAACACATGATTTTACTGTCAAGTTCACCTCACTACCATCTTCCTGATCCAACAACTGAAGGCTATATTTCACTAGAAGCATATTAATATCCAAGACAACCTTCACATAGTCGATGACACACGACTTGTAGTTGTTAGATCCAACTAATGAAAGCCTGAACAAGGCTTTTGCCTCGGATCTAAAATGTCAACAACCGCTCGGCCCAACCAACATAGGAAAACTGATGTGTGATTGTATGGCAAAGCCACGATGATCGAAGAAGCTCTCTAGCGCTTGTGCCGAATTCGAAAAGATTAGTCGTGCAGTGCACACTAGCATTACACCGCTAGAGAGGGTCAAAACTCCTATGGGGCCGACCCGCCACCTGCATCTGTGAACTAATCTGAAAGGGACCCTCCAAAAATCATTTGATGGGACCATAGAGTGTGGATGGATGAAGAAAACCTGAAGATACACCCTGAAAGGACACCTGCACAACAACCGTGTATGGCGACCGACACAATATTTGGATTTCTCATGACTAGTGTACAAGTACTTACATGGTTGTCTAGCCGGCAGAATCCAGCGCAACAAAAAATGATATCGATATGAAAAAAAAAATCAATAGATATGGTTTAAATGAAATGTTTAGACATAGTGGAACTTCAAGAATTTGTTTTCTTAGATGGAACTCCTGATTCCATTAGCACTCAGCCTAGACAAAATAGCTGGCCACCAAAACTATAACATCATCAGGCACACCTTCTGGTCATAGCAGCCTAGGTCCATGCCTCCTTACTCTCATTGCCTCCAAGGAATGAGCAATTTTATTATAAACCTGGTGGTTCAAAGAAACAACGACTAGACCAAAATTTATGGACGCCTTTAATGTCATGATACACAGGGGCACGTGGTCAAAGTTTGTAATCTGCAGTGCACCAATCGATGAGAAGTCAAGAATTGGCAGAAGGAAAATAGATCAGAAGTCATGTACTAGAGAAGATGTAAGGAAAAAAGATAACCAAAACTAGCAGCAATACCTATACTACTTGCCAAGGGATAGGGGGGCTTACCAAAGGTCAAAATGGCCCTGGAAAATTGGAGAGAAGAACTCACATTTGTTGCAGAGAAACAAAAAAAGAGTGAAGCAAGACAAACTTGATTTCTCCAATGATCAAACTGTGACAGTGTGATACTCCCTCCGTCACATAATATAAGAAGTTTTTTGTGTCTTTAAAAACTTCTTACATTATGGGACGGATGGAGTAGATATTTTCATGAGGCCACTCATTCCGAGTAACTTATAAGCCGGTTAAATTGTCCGTATGTTACAACGCGCACCTTGCGCATCATGCCAATATATGGTGCTTCCTTATATATGGCCCAGCTAAGTCCATTGCCAACCTCAAGTGATGTAAATTCCATGATCGAGCATGGTTGCTTTGGTGGTCTATTCAAACAAACTAACATGTACTAGAATCATAGAGCTTCAATGATCACATAGTTTGAACCATTCACAAGGGGTGCTTCTGACGTATGAAATGAGTAGTTGGTAGATGGTATGTAGAGCAAGATGCAGCTGGTAGATGGCATATATATATTAGACCTATTAAAAGCACTTTCCCATATAAACCGAACATGTAAAAATTGTACATATCGGCTACCGCATGACGTAGATGACATAGGTCTCTCCAGTGGCGGAGACAGGGGGGCAGCAGGGGGCCTGCCCC
>LR738713.1:743936423-744002291 GCA_902687465.1 Secale cereale
GGGGCTGCCCCCCCCCCCCCCCTAACATCATTCATTTAAGCCTAATATGCATGTTAAGAGGTGATAAATTGCTGCTAAAATGATGAATTTTGATGCACCGGCCCTTCTCAACCAGACTTAACTACACTTGGCCCTCCTCATTGATTTTTCTTGGCTCCGCCACTGGGTCTCTCTCATCACTCGCCTCTCATGACAGTGATTTCTAGGGTTCCATGATGTTGTCAATGTTGGGGAACGTTGCATGGGAAACAAAAATTTTTCCTACGCTCACCAAGATCAATCTAGGAGATGCATCTACGAGGGGAGAGGTGGATCCACATACCCTTGTAGATCGCTAAACGGAAGCGTTCAAGAACGCGGTTGATGGAGTCGTACTCGCCGCGATTCAGATCGCCGAAGATCCTAGCACCGAACGGACGGTGCCTCCGCGTTCTTCACACGTACAGCTCGGGAACGTCTCCTCCTTCTTGATCCAGCAAGGGGGAAGGAGAGGTTGATGGAGAAACCAGCAGCACGACGGCGTGGTGGAGATGGTGGTGGAGGATTCCAGCAGGGCTTCGCCAAGCACTGCGAACTCGAAGAAGATATTCGTGGGAGAGGGAGGGCAGCGCCGAGGCACGAACGTGTGTGGCTGCCCTCCCTCTGCCTCTCTTTATATAGGGGGAAGAGAGGGGAGGGGGCGCCCCTAGGGTTCCCCCTAGGGGGCGGCGGCCAGGGCAGATGGGGGGCGGCGGCCAGGGCTGCGGCCAGGGCTAGGGTTCCCCCCCCCCCCAGGCGCCTTGCCCCCCAAGCCAAGGGGTGCGGCTGCCCTAGGGGGGAACCAGCCCCCATGCGCAGGTGGGAGGGCCCAAGGGGGGGCGCACAGCCCCATGAGGGCTGTTGCGTCTCCCACTTATGGCCCATAGGGCCCGCAACTCTTGCCGGGACCCCCCGAAACCTCTTTCGGTCATCCGACGACTCCCCGATGCTCCCCGGAACACTTCCGGACTCCGATCACTCTCATCCTATATATCAATCTTCGTCCCCGGACCATTCCGGAGACCCTCGTCACGTCCGGGATCTCATCCGGGACTCCGAACAACCTTCGGTAACCATGCACTGTTCTCACTAACAAACCTAGCGTCACCGAACCTTAAGTGTGTAGACCCTGCGGGTTCGGAAACTATGCAGACATGACCGAGACACTCCCAGGTCAATAACCAATAGCGGGATCTGGATACCCATATTGGTTCCCGCACATTCCTCGATGATCTCATCTGATGAACCACGATGTCAAGGATTCAGGCAATCCCGTATACAGTTCCCTTTGTCTCGTCAGTATGTTACTTGCCCGAGATTCGATCGTCGGTATCTCCATACCTAGTTCAATCTCGTTACCGGCAAGTCTCTTTACTCGTTCCGTAATACATAATCCCGTGACTAACTACTTAGTCACTTAGAGCTCATTGAGATGACGTATTACCGAGTGGGCCCGGAGATACCTCTCCGTCACACGGAGTGACAAATCCCAGTCTCGATCCATGTCAACTCAACAGACACCTTCGGAGATACCTGTAGAGTACCTTTATAGTCACCCAGTTACGTTGCGACGTTTGGCACACACAAAGCACTCCTACGGTGTCAGTGAGTTACATGATCTCATGGTCATAGGAGCTTATACTTGACATGCAGAAAACTATAGCGATAACTGACACGATCAAAAGCTATGTTTAACGTTTGGGTCTCGTCCATCACATCATTCTCCTAATGATGTGATCCCGTTATCAAATGACAACTCATGTCTATGACCTGGAAACCGCGGTCATCTTTGATCAACGAGCTAGTCCTTAAGAGGCTTACCAGGGACACAAAGTTTGTCTATTTATCCACACATGTATTTAAGTTTCCAATCAATACAATTATAGCATGGATAATAAACGATTATCATGAACAAGGAAATATAATAATAACTCTTTTATTATTGCCTCTAGGGCATATTTCCAACAGTCTCCCACTTGCACTAGAGTCAATAATCTAGCATTACAAGGTAATGAATCTAACACCCATAGAGTCTTGGTGTTGATCATGCTTAGCCCGTGGAAGAGGCTTAGTCAACGGATCTGCAACATTCAAATCCGTGTGTACTTTGCAAATGCTTATGTCCTCCTCCTTGACTGAATCGCGGATGGAATTGAAGCGTCGCTTTATGTGTCTGGTCCTCTTGTGAAACCTTGGTTCCTTGGCTAGAGCAATGGCACCAGTGTTGTCACAAAACAGAGTCATTGGATTCAATGCACTAGGCACAACTCCAAGATCTGTCATGAACTCCTTCATCCAGACACCTTCCTTTGCCGCCTCCGAGGCAGCTTTGTACTCCGCTTCGCATGTAGAATCGGCTACCACGCTTTGCTTGGAACTGCACCAGCTTACCGCTCCCCCGTTGAGAATATATACGTATCCGGTTTGAGACTTAGAGTCATCCGGATCAGTGTCAAAGCTTGCATCGACGTAACCCTTTACGACGAGCTCTTGATCACCTCCATAAACGAGAAACATCTCCTTAGTCCTTTTCAGGTACTTCAGGATATTCTTGACCGCTGTCCAGTGATCCATACCAGGATTACTTTGAAACCTTCCGGCCATACTTATGGCAAGGCTGACATCTGGTCTTGTGCACAGCATTGCATACATGATAGAGCCTATGGCTGAAGCATAGGGGACGACACTCATATTTTCTCTATCTTCCGCAGTCACTGGGCATTGAATCTTACTCAACTTTGTACCTTGCAATACCGGCAAGAACCCCTTCTTGGATTGATCCATTTTGAACTTCTTCAAAACTTTATCAAGGTATGTACTTTGTGAAAGTCCTATCAAGCGTCTTGATCTATCTCTATAGATCTTAATGCCCAATATGAAAGCAGCTTCACCGAGGTCCTTCATCGAAAAACTCTTGTTCAAATACCCCTTCACGCTATCCAAAAATTCTATATTGTTTCCAATCAGCAATATGTCATCCACATATAATATTAGAAACGCTATAGAGCTCCCACTCACTTTCTTGTAAATACAAGCTTCTCCGTAAACTTGTACAAACCCAAACGCTTTGATCACCTCATCAAAGCGAAGATTCCAACTCCGAGACGCTTGCACCAGCCCATAAATGGAACGCTGGAGTTTGCAAACTTTGTCAGCATTCTCCGGATCGACAAAACCTTCTGGTTGTATCATATACAACTCTTCCTTAAGAAAACCGTTAAGGAACGCCGTTTTGACATCCATCTGCCAAATTTCATAATCGAAATACGCAGCTATTGCTAACATGATTCGGACGGATTTAAGCATCGCTACGGGTGAGAAAGTCTCATCGTAGTCAACTCCTTGAACTTGTGAAAAACCCTTTGCCACAAGTCGAGCTTTATACACAGTGACATTGCCGTCAGCGTCCGTCTTCCTCTTAAAAATCCATTTATTCTGAATGGCCTTCCGCCCTTCAGGTAATACTTCCAAAGTCCATACTTTGTTTTCATACATGGATCCCATCTCGGATTTCATGGCCTCTAACCATTTGTCGGAATCCGGGCCCACCATCGCTTCTCCATAGCTCGTAGGTTCACTGTTGTCCAACAACATGACCTCCAAGACAGGGTTACCATACCACTCAGGTGCAGTGCGTACCCTTGTCGACCTGCGAGGTTCGGTAGTGACTTGATCAGAAGCTTCTTGATCATCATCATTGGCTTCCTCTTCAACCGTTGTAGGCTCCACAAAAACATCTTTCTGTGCTGCGCTACTCTCTGGTTGAAGTAGAGGTTCAATAACCTCATCAAGTTCTACCTTCCTCCCACTCAATTCTTTCGAGAGAAACTCTTTCTCGAGAAAGGACCCGTTCTTAGCGACAAACACTTTGCCCTCAGATCTGAGATAGAAGGTGTACCCAACCGTCTCTTTTGGGTATCCTATGAAGACACATTTGTCCGCTTTGGGTTCGAGCTTTTCTGGCTGAAGCCTTTTGACATAAGCATCGCAACCCCAAACTTTGAGAAAAGACAACTTAGGTTTCTTACCAAACCATAGTTCATACGGTGTTGTCTCAACGGACTTAGATGGAGCCCTATTTAAAGTGAATGCAGTTGTCTCTAACGCATATCCCCAAAACGATAGTGGCAAATCGGCAAGAGACATCATAGAACGCACCATATCTAATAGGGTTCGATTACGACGTTCGGACACACCATTACGCTGTGGTGTTCCAGGTGGCGTCAACTGTGAAACAATTCCACATTTTCTTAAGTGATTGCCAAACTCATAACTCAGATACTCTCCCCCTCGATCAGATCGTAGGAACTTGATCTTCTTGTTACGATGATTCTCAACTTCACTCTGAAATTGCTTGAACTTTTCAAACGTTTCAGACTTATGCTTCATCAAGTAAATATACCCATATCTACTTAAGTCGTCAGTGAAGGTGAGAAAATAACGATATCCACCGCGCGCCGTGACACTCATCGGTCCACACACATCAGTATGTATGATTTCCAATAAGTCACTAGCCTGTTCCATTGTTCCTGAAAACGGGGTCTTAGTCATCTTGCCCATGAGGCACGGCTCGCATGTGTCAAGTGATTCAAAATCAAGAGACTCCAAAAGTCCATCAGCATGGAGCTTCCTCATGCGTTTCACGCCGATATGACCCAGACGGCAGTGCCACAAGAAAGTGGTACTATTGTTATCAACTCTACATCTTTTGGCATCAATGTTATGAACATGTGTATCATCACTATCGAGATTCAATAAGAATAAACCCCCTACTTCGGGTGCATGACCATAAAAGATATTACCCATATAAATAGAACAACCTTTATTCTCTGATTTAAATGAGTAACCGTCTCGCATTAAACAAGATCCAGATATAATGTTCATGCTCAACGCAGGCACTAAATAACAATTATTCAGGTTCATAACTAATCCCGATGGTAATCGAAGAGCGAGCGTGCCGACGGCGATCACATCAACCTTGGAACCATTCCCCACGCGCATCGTCACTTCGTTCTTCGCCAGCCTCCGTTTATTCCGTAGTTCCTGTTTAGAGTTGCAAATGTGAGCAACCGAACCGGTATCAAATACCCAGGCACTACAACGAGAGTTGGTAAGGTACACATCAATAACATGTATATCACATATACCTTGCTTGTTGTTGTTGTTGGCCCCCTTCTTGTCTGCCAGATACTTGGGGCAGTTCCGCTTCCAGTGGCCGTTCCCCTTGCAATAGAAACACTCAGTCTCTGGCTTGGGCCCAGCCTTCGGTTTCTTCACTGGATGAGCAACTGCCTTGCCACCCTTCTTAGAGTTACCCTTCTTGCCCTTGCCATTTTTCTTGAAACTGGTAGTTTTATTGACCATCAACACTTGATACTCCTTCTGGATGTCTGCCTCAGCGACTTTCAGCATTGAAAACAGCTCGGCGATGGATTTGTTCATCCCTTGCATGTTATACTACTGCACGAAGCTCTTGTAGCTAGGTGGGAGTGACTGGAGAATTCTGTCAATGATAGCCTCCTCCGGGAACACAAGTCCCAGATCAGCTATGCGGGTATAGTACCCAGACATCTTCAGTAAGTGCTCACTGACAGACGAATTCTCCTCCATCTTGCAAGCAAAGAATTTATCGGTGGTCTCATACCTCTCGATCTTGGCATTCTTTTCAAAGATGAACTTCAACTCCTGGAACATCTCATATGCTCCATGACGTTCAAAACGCCTTTGAAGTCCTCCTTCCAAGCTATACAACATGGCACACTGCACTACTGAGTAGTCATCCGAACGCGTCTGCCAGGCGTTCATAACGTCCACAGAGGCCGGAGCGGGGGGTTCACCTAGCGGTGCACTTAGGACATCAACCTTTTGGGCAGCTGTGAGGATGATCCTCAGATTGCGGAGCCAGTCCACAAAGTTGCTCCCATCATCTTTCAGCTTAGTTTTCTCTAGGAACGCATTAAAATTCAGGGGAGCTACTGCGCGAGCCATCTACAACAAAAGATTTGCAAAGACATCTTAGACTATTGTTCATGATAAGTGAGTTTTTAACTAATCAAATTACTTATAACTCCCACTCAAATTGACATCCCTCTGGTCATCCGAGCATGACATGATCCAAATCCACCAACCCAAGTCCGATCATCACGTGAGATGAGGTGGTGTCAATGGTGAACATCTTCATGTCGATCATATCTACTATATGACTCATGCTCGACCTTTCGGTCTTCCGTGTTCCGAGGCCATGTCTGTACATGCTAGGCTCGTCAAGTCTAACCCGAGTGTTCTGCATGTGCAAAACTGGCTTGCACCCGTTGTATGCGAACGTAGAGTCTATCACACCCGATCATCACGTGGTGCTTCGAAACGACGAACCTTCGCAACGGCGCACACTCGGGGGGAACACAATTTTATCTTGAAATTTTAGTGAGGGATCATCTTATAATGCTACCGTCGTCCTAAGCAAAATAAGATGCATAAAAGGATTAACATCACATGCAAATCATAAGTGACATGATATGGCCATCAACTCGTGCTTTTGATCTCCATCTCCAAAGCACCGGCATGATCTCCATCGTCACCGGCGTAACACCATGATCTCCATCATCATGATCTCCATCATCGTGTCGCCATCGGGGTCGTCGCGCGCCCACCATGCTCTTACTACTATTGCTACCGTTTAGCGATAAAGTAAAGCATTACATAGCGCTTAATGATTGACACGCAGGTCATACAAAAATTAAAGACAACCCTATGGCTCCTGCCGGTTGCCGTATGCATCGACATGCAAGTCGATATTAACTATTACAACATGATCATCTCATACATCAAAATATATCTCATCATGTCATTGGCCATATCATATCACATACATACCCTGCAAAAACAAGTTAGACGTCCTCTAATTTGTTGTTGCATGTTTTACGTGGCTGCTATGGGTATCTAGCAAGAACGCTTCTTACCTACGCAAAGCCACACCGGTGATATTTAAGTTGCTATTTAACCTTCTACAAGGACCGCCTTTGTCTATTCCGATTCAACTAAGATAGGAGAGACAGACACCCGCCAGCCATCTTATGCAACAAAAGTCACATGTCTGTCGATGGAACCGGTCTCATGTACGTGGACATGTAAAGTTGGTCCGGGCCGCTTCATCCCATAATACCGCTGAATCAAGAAAGACCAAGGAGGGAAGCAATCTAAACATCAACGCCCACAAACCCTTTTGTGTTCTACTCGTGAAAGCATCTACGCAAGAACCTAGCTCATGATGCCACTGTTGGGGAACGTTGCATGGGAAACAAAAATTTTTCCTACGCTCACCAAGATCAATCTAGGAGATGCATCTACGAGGGGAGAGTTGGATCCACATACCCTTGTAGATCGCTAAACGGAAGCGTTCAAGAACGCGGTTGATGGAGTCGTACTCGCCGCGATTCAGATCGCCGAAGATCCTAGCACCGAACGGACGGTGCCTCCGCGTTCTTCACACGTACAGCTCGGGGACGTCTCCTCCTTCTTGATCCAGCAAGGGGGAAGGAGAGGTTGATGGAGAAACCAGCAGCACGACGGCGTGTTGGAGATGGTGGTGGAGGATTCCAGCAGGGCTTCGCCAAGCACTGCGAACTCGAAGAAGATATTCGTGGGAGAGGGAGGGCAGCGCCGAGGCACGAACGTGTGTGGCTGCCCTCCCTCTGCCTCTCTTTATATAGGGGGAAGAGAGGGGAGGGGGCGCCCCTAGGGTTCCCCCTAGGGGGCGGCGGCCAGGGCAGATGGGGGGGGCGCGGCGGCCAGGGCTGCGGCCAGGGCTAGGGTTTCCCCCCCCCCTCCCAGGCGCCTTGCCCCCCAAGCCAAGGGGTGCGGCTGCCCTAGGGGGGAACCAGCCCCCATGCGCAGGTGGGAGGGCCCAAGGAGGGGCGCACAGCCCCATGAGGGCTGTTGCGTCTCCCACTTATGGCCCATAGGGCCCGCAACTCTTGCCGGGACCCCTCGAAACCTCTTTCGGTCATCCGACGACTCCCCGATGCTCCCCGGAACACTTCCGGACTCCGATCACTCTCATCCTATATATCAATCTTCGTCCCCGGACCATTCCGGAGACCCTCGTCACGTCCGGGATCTCATCCGGGACTCCGAACAACCTTCGGTAACCATGCACTATTCTCACTAACAACCCTAGCGTCACCGAACCTTAAGTGTGTAGACCCTGCGGGTTCGGAAACTATGCAGACATGACCGAGACACTCCCAGGTCAATAACCAATAGCGGGATCTGGATACCCATATTGGTTCCCGCACGTTCCTCGATGATCTCATCTGATGAACCACGATGTCAAGGATTCAGGCAATCCCGTATACAGTTCCCTTTGTCTCGTCGGTATGTTACTTGCCCGAGATTCGATCGTCGGTATCTCCATACCTAGTTCAATCTCGTTACCGGCAAGTCTCTTTACTCGTTCCGTAATACATAATCCCGTGACTAACTACTTAGTCACTTAGAGCTCATTGAGATGACGTATTACCGAGTGGGCTCGGAGATACCTCTCCGTCACACGGAGTGACAAATCCCAGTCTCGATCCATGTCAACTCAACAGACACCTTCGGAGATACCTGTAGAGTACCTTTATAGTCACCCAGTTACGTTGCGACGTTTGGCACACACAAAGCACTCCTACGGTTTCAGTGAGTTACATGATCTCATGGTCATAGGAGCTTATACTTGACATGCAGAAAACTATAGCGATAACTGATACGATCAAAAGCTATGTTTAACGTTTGGGTCTCGTCCATCACATCATTCTCCTAATGATGTGATCCCGTTATCAAATGACAACTCATGTCTATGACCTGGAAACCGCGGTCATCTTTGATCAACGAGCTAGTCCTTAAGAGGCTTACCAGGGACACAAAGTTTGTCTATTTATCCACACATGTATTTAAGTTTCCAATCAATACAATTATAGCATGGATAATAAACGATTATCATGAACAAGGAAATATAACAATAACTCTTTTATTATTGCCTCTAGGGCATATTTCCAACAGTCAACCATGTGGCAGCGGCAGTAATGGCTAAGATGTAAGGCACGCTTAGTCATACAAGTATTAATTGCTAAAGATTTGCGAGCACACACTTGTTTTTGGCACACACCTCTACATATGTATTTTAATGGAGAAATTTTGCAAGATGTTGGAAAACTTGTTGATGTTTATCCAAACTAATTTTTTTTATTTGTGTGATGTTTTGGAATTTACTGTTCAGGCAGGTGCATTTGTGCTTGAGATTAGAGGAACACTTTCGCCCAATAACACCTAATTAACACGTGACCTGTTTTTACTGTTATCTCTTGAAACTGAGGCTAGCCATAATGGTGGTATCCTAGTCGGTACCATGCACTCAGGAATAACAAACATGGCAGAGAATTAAGAGAGAGATGGTTAGAGTAATATAAGTAGATCCAGTATCATAATAAACAATATGCTACTTTATATCATGCATGACCATAAATAAGATAATCTATAATACTCCCTTTGTTTCTAAATATTTGTCTTTCTAGACATCCAAATGGACTGCAACATACGGATGTATGTAGACATATTTTAGAGTGTAGATTCACTCATTTTGCTTGGTATGTAGTCACTTGCTAAAATCCCTAGAAAGACAAATATTTAGGAACGGATGGAGTACTACTCTACTCCCTCAGTAAACTAATACTCCCTCCGGTCCTTTTTACTCTGCATATTAGCTTTGTCTGAATTCAATCTCATTCAACTTTGACCAAGTTTATATAAAAAATTATTGACATTCACATAACAACACCAATATCATTAGATTCATCTCGAAATATATTTTCATATTATATTTATTAAATATTATAGATGCTAATAATTTCTAACATAAACTTGGTCAAACTTAGCAAAGTTTGACTTTCGGCAAATCCAATATGCAGAGTAAAAAGGACCGAAGGGAGTATAAAAGTGTTTAGATCACTAAAACAGTGATCTAAACACTCTTATATTAATTTACAGAGGGAGTATGTTACTGTATGAAGGTACTATCATAATAGTATCATATGCTGGTCAGTCTCTCGAAGATGCTCATAGGGGTACGGTGTGCGTTTATTGGGTGAGTGTATGCTGTATGTACGAGCGTTTACGTTTGTATTGTGTTAAAAGAGCCTGATTAGCCTCGGGGTAACAAAAGTATCATTTATACCACGATGGAAATCTATAAAAAAACAGATAACTTCACAATTTCTTGGGGTGGGCAGAACAGAGAAAAATGGTTCCCAAGTTCCAACACATCTTATTTCACTTGGAATTGTCGCGTCGTCGCTCGTGCGATGTCACACTCCTTATCCTCTGAAGCGGCGGTGCTTACCCAAACTGTGTGGCGGGTCTCGAAACCGCTGCGCTACACCGGCAAAGCCGACGCTGGAGCAGAGAGGCAGCCCCCGTATTCGCCGCTGGTCTCCATGGAGGCAGTCGCCAGAGCAAGCATCGCGGCAAGCTCGCGCCCGCGGGTCCCCCTGTGCCGGCGCCCGCGGCCACGCCAGTGCCACGCCGCGCGGTGTCTCCGGGGGCGTTCGGTCGCCTGCGCGGCCGCCGCCGACGCCGATGTCGTCCGCCTCTTCGACGCCGCCAAGCTCACGGTAATAAGGGAGAGAGACACTTGCTGAGCTTCCGCCCGCCGGCTTCCTCTGAATGCTGAGGCACTTACCTCGTGTTATGCGGCATTGATTCAGGTGGACGAGTTCGTGAAGAGCGGCATGGTGGTCGGGCTCGGCTCCGGCGCCGCGTCAGGGCTCGCCGTCCAGTACCTCGGCACGCGCCTCCGGCGGGGCTCACTAACCAGTATTGTGGGCATACCCTCGTAAGCGTTCCCATTGCGTCACTGCCACTCCGCGGCTTCATCTGTGCCACATGAGCTTTACTTGCATCCTGCACAACTGCAATCCGTCATGCATTCGCTCGCTCTGATCATCGGTTGCGTCTAATCGGTTGTTGGGGTTGATCAGCCAGGTCTGTGATCTGTGCAAGTGAGGCGGAGAAAGCAGGGATAAAGGTCGGCAGCCACGAGGAAGGCGCCCAAGTACGCTCTATTCTCTTGTCACCATTGTAAATCCTGCAGGCAGGAAAGAAGAGAATCTTGGCTGAACCCATGCTCACTGACGTATAGATTGATTTTGCTTTCGCTGATGCTGATGTAATTGAAGAGGGCACACTCGCTGCTGTCATCGGGCGCGGGAAAACCGAAAGCGGACAGCCTTCTTTCATACAAGAGAAGGTTAGCGCAACTCTTCAGAAATTTATTAAGCCAGCTCTTCAGAAACTCCCTGACTTGTGTCTGTCTAAATCATCACTTGTCCATTTGTTTCCTGAAAAATCGAACAAGCATGCATGCATGCAGCATAGTAAGTTCATCAAAATAGAACTGTCACTGTTTTCTGAAAACATAAATATGTTGTTACTATTTGCTTGTGTTCACTGCAGATACTTTTGCTATGTCAATTATATGATCTTGATTGGTCTGGATCCACAGGGTATTGTTAAATCCGCTGACAAGGTTGCCTTTATCATTGACAACGACAAATATGTGAATGGCATCGAGGGTTCCATTCCAGTTTTGGTGAAAAGTGTAAGCAATATCTATCTTCTGCTAGAGACGAGAGATGAGTTTCGTGTAATGTTCATTAAGAGAGGAGCAGATAATTTCAGGGAAACTGGATTGACACCGCTGAAGAGATTGATGATTTGTTCCTAGGCGACGCAGAGGTGCGCGCCACCCATCAATCTGATAATTACTTTTATACTAGATTTCTGAACCTGAAACCTGTCCATGCCGACCCAGCAAAAAATTAAAAAAAAAAATTTCGACTGATACCCATTGTGTGATTGCCTGAAGGTTTGGAGGAGGCCATCCATTGGAACTGCCGGTCCATCGGGAGGCGACTTCCCGCTGGTTACCAAGGAGGGCCATCACATACTTGATGTTATCTTCACAACCCCCATCCAGGATCTTGGTATGTATAAACGGAAGCTTGCTACTCTGAGGATCTAAATTTGACATGATAATTCAGTAACCATTTTCTCAAATGGAGGTTTAGCTGGTTTGCCTTGGTCACCTTGCAGGAAAGGTAGCGGAAGGCTTGGAGAAAATCGCCGGCGTTGTTGACCACGGGATAATTTGCAACACTACGTGAGTGCCTCAACCTAAGCAATCAATCTCTATAGTGAAAATAATCCAGTTATTAACCAGCATGTTTCAAAAACAAAACAAAAAATAGCTATCAGACCAAGCAAGCAACACGTATGCAGATACGAGCTGCAGTGCCTAAGATAATCACAATCTGTTACATGCAGGCCGTATGCTGTCATTGCGTCGAAAAGGGAAGTTCAGGTCTTGGATCAGAGGTCATCGGTGATACCAAACACATAAATCTACAGTTGAGCTGCAGAGCCACCATTTCCCCCGCATTTCGACGGGAGAATCTCTTGCGAGTTGGCTGGAGAAAGAAAAAAAAATGCAATGAGTCAAACGTGCGATAGCTGTTTTTTGTACCGTCCGACGCCGCTGTCGGTAAAATTCTGTGTGGCATGTCCAGAGTTTTCCCCTACGGATGCATGAGTATGATCTTCAGAATGTGTGCAGTTACTGACTCTGTAAGCACCCTCGAGATTCTAAATCACATGCTTACATAAGTTGGCCTTGGCCATGTGATGAGAGTTTTGCGAGGGCATCTTTCAGTTCCGAGAGAAGCGCCTGGGCCCGGCCAGCGAGCTAAGTAAAGTATGGCTCGCCTCACTCCTCAGCCTCAGGCATCTTTCCAGCTGAAACCTCTACTAGACGTTTCAGAGTTCACTACTGTGACTTGCATATTGCAGCGGACCATCTCTGACCCAGCCGTGCACACAAAGGAATGCATGGCTGCGATCAACCATGGAAGCCATGCTCAGTCCTACTCCCTCCGTATCGATTTACTCGTCATGGTTTTAGTTTACTACTCCCTCCGTTCCGATTTACTCGTCGTGGTTTTAGTTTAAACTAAAACCACGACGAGTAAATCGGAACGGAGGATCAGGTGAATTGCTGAATTGCTGATTGCTACCTCGTTTTCTCCTAAGAGCGGTGATTACCTAGTAGTCCGCGGACTGAAAACAAAAGTCATCAGCGAAGAGGCCAAACGCGTTCCACTTCCACCTATGTTTCAACTCTTCTAGAAAAAAAAAAATCCACTCAGGTTTCAGCTAGCGTTGTACTACCGGTCAACGGTCCATAGGAGCCGGTCGGTTCAAACGAGGTCACCCACCGACGCCTTGCACGACCAGCCAAGATGCTGCGATACCTTGCGTGCTGCTGCTGCTACTAATACACCCTGGAAAAGCTCTATTCTCTTCCCACCCGAGTACTTGGAGCAGGGGAAAGCTAGAGGAGAGGGGAACAGGCATGGCGTCGGAGATGCTGCTCAGGAGGATCCATTCCATCCGCCGTCTCGCCGGCGGCCGCGGGGAGGGGCTCCGCCGTCTGGTTTCTCCGGCGAGCCATCCATCATTCTGCAGCAGCGCGTGTGAGCAAGCCGGTGCGGGCAGCGCAAGCAAGGTTCGCCCTTTTACTTTACCCCCAGATTTCTCCCAGGAATGGATGCAGTGCCTCTTCCCGCAGCTTGGCTCATTCCTGTAACTTCACTCATGAGCAAATCATTACTCATGGACAGATTTCTCCACCAAATCAACATGCTTTTGCCGTATAACGGTTCAAGGTTTTCTTGGTTTGAACCAATAAATAAATGCAAGATTTCTCAGTGTTTGATTTACAGTTTGAAATCGAATGATGAGGTAGCCATGAAACGAAACCTAACCTGCACATACCTCTGAACGAATAAATAACAATGGTGATCTGGAGGATGGTTTGTCTTTAGTACCATGTGCCTGTTGATTCGATTGGAGAGTTCGTCTATTTATCGATGATTCTTGGTGCAGGATCAAGGTAACCTCGATAGGTTTTCAGACCCACAGGTTGCTCACGAGGATCGCCGGTTTGTTCAGTTCTTGGACAGGATGCTGGACGCCACAAGAAATCCCCAGAGCCTTGCACAGATACGGCGCCAGAAGCTTCCAAATGATCTGAAAATATTGGATGATGAAATATGAGTCAAGGTTCTCTTACAGGAATGCATAAGAGTTAACAAGCGCGGTTTGTGACATGTATAAAGTGACCTTGAGATTAACCATGCCAGACTTGAGCATGCGAGCTTGTTAGTATTGTTCGAGTTCTAATTATGGAACCAAAACATCGGCCGATATCACATGTATTATGTATTTTGAGTTATTTTTCCATGACCGATTTCATATCATGTATGAAGTATGAACTCATACAAAAACAAATATATGGCCAACCAATTAACTACTGTTCCATGCTGTTCAGAAACATCTGAAGAGCAAATGTGAATTTTCAGCACGTTTACCATATAGTCATCAAACAATAATATTTCCTGTCAAGATTTGAACAGACCTGTTGGGTATCTCCAAGCCATACCACCCCAGGGGTCCTCTGTTCTAGATCCAAAGCCCTGTGACATGAATTCAAGCATATATCGCAATCAATTGAATGGTTTAAGACTTGCTCGTAAGGTGTACACATAGCAGTAAGGAGAAACGATAAAATTACCTTCAAATCAGTTCAAATGATCGACTGACAAAACAGGTCGCTCACATTTCATCATTGACCTTGTTGTGCTAGACAACCTTTTTTCATAAGCATGTCAAGCTGATGTGAAAATGTTGAAGCTCACGAGTTCTTATGGTTTTCACAGCCTCACAGACCTGTCAACCTGGATAACTATGCTTACGTAATGACAAAAAAATTGTAGAGGGTAGAAGCACGCAACTCAGAACCAACAGAATTAGATGCTTTTTGTGTGTGTGTGTGTTTGTGTGTTCATGTCACTAGACAAGAGTGATCAACTTTAGCACAATCTAGACACCAACAGCTTAGATTTATACATCCGAATAGCACTTCTAGATTTTCTTTTCAACGGACAAAAACTTTCCTAGAAACCACAAGGGGTTCACATAGCTTCCAGAACATTATGGCGCACGAATAGAATAATGCTGTCCAAGTTCAAGATGGAAAAGCCATAAAAGCCATACAAGTTAGCTGGCAGAACTTACAGGGTCCAAGGAATAAACTGTTAGCATTGAGAGTTTGACCCTTCGAAGAATTATATGAACTCGCTGATCAGGCCGTGCCTATGTACAGGTGATACATGACCAAGATGGACCTGACACATTCCATGGCCATTTGAATTTCTGTAGAAAAGTAAAATGTTAGGAATTAGAACTCGTAGTTACACAAAAAGGAGAATAGGCTTTTGCTTACAACTATCATATCTTTGCAAAGTATGACAAAAAAGTTAACCAGAAAACAAACAAAACAAAAGGGGCCTGTGTTCTTACTGCTTCTTAGTGCATTGCAAATTGAGCGTTTAGGGTTCAGCTAATGTACAAGCAAGTCAACTCACCACTTCTTCACATGGAAACATGGAATCATACTGCATTAGAAGCTTTGCTTTGCTCTATGCAACAATTTGCATAATAACAAGTTCTCCTTTTATCACCATCAGAATATCAGATAACTTCAATTGGGATAAATCGCAATCAAATTGCCATTACCTACAGTAAGATAAGAACATTAGTATACTCTCAATTGCAATGGAGAAGACAATAGAACTAACTGCATGGAACAGTCTTCCAAATCGACCAACCTTGCCTTCTACAGAAACATAGAAACAGAACAAAACAAGAAAACAAAACAACTATACAGTTTTGGGTTTTGGACTTTTGGTCGGCTTTGGTTCTTAGTTCTTCAACTCCTAATACAAAATGAGATGCATTTGGGTGCATGTTCGAGAAGAAAAAGGAAAGCTATACCAAACCGATATTTTCAACTAATCTGCAAACTATGTTAAAGGAAAAAATGTAATATGGTGTCACCTCATTAGCAATGACTGTATAACTGATCCTGATTCCTGAACACATTACCTAATCCACAATTTTAGGTATGACCCTACTGTCTCATGAAGTTTGACATGGATGGATCAACAATACAGTGGTGCGTTGTCCAAATAGTTCATGTTTGTATCATTTTAGTTACAGAAAGTGATAAGAACAAAGAAAAATGCAATGGTTGAACAAGGGTTTGAACTATGAAAATGCATGGTGAATAAAACAATCTGCAGATTAATCATTGCTGAACCTGGGTGTTGTTGTCTGGCTGCGTGGTATAACATATGTCTGGCCTGGGAACATAACCTTCACGTTCTAATTCTAGAAGAAGGCTCTTCAAAGACATGTAAATATCTTCAGAATCAGGGTGGCTTTTGTCTGCTGCAACAAATAAATGGCTGGTATTATTAACATCTACCCAGCTGTAACCAGGTATCTTCTGAACTTTCTTATCCTTCATCATTCTTCTCATTTTTGACACACCATCCCACCGTCCAGCAACAGCATTGATATTGGACATGAGCACATAATAACCTGAATTATGAGGATCCAACTTGAATAGTTCTTGGGAAGCAATCTCTGCAAGTTCAACATTGCGATGCACACGGCAAGCATGGAGAAGGGCACCCCAAATACCAGCATCCGGCTTGAAAGGCATGTCGGCAATAAATTGCATGGCTTTATCCAACTTTCCAGCCCGGCTATATAAGTCAACCATGCAAGCCAAGTGTTCCACTCGAGGTGCAATCTGATATTCCTCAGTCATGCATTTAAAAAGTCGGAGTCCTTCTTGAACCTGCCCAGCGTGAGCACAAGCAGATATCAAAGCAAGGAATGTTACATGATCTGCTTTGAATCCTTCCTCTTGCATGCGGCATAATAAACTCACTGATTCTTTAACAAGACCATGAGCCCCATATGCAGAGATTATACTATTCCATGACACTTCATTCTTCTCAGGCATGAATTCAAACACACGAAAAGCCAATTCTAAGTTCCCACATTTGCCATACATATCTATGAGAGCACTCTCAGCAAACACATCTGCTCTTATGGGACCCTTTATGATGATACCATGGATCTCCTTTCCATAATATATAGCTGGTAAGCCTGCACATGCTGATAGGATGGAAGATATGGTCACATTACTGTACTTCACTCCTTCCATACTCATTTGACGAAACAACTCAAGAGCTTCTTCAGGTTCCCCATTCTGTGCAAAACTTGAAATCATCGAGTTCCACGTCACCTCATCCTTAGACGTGATCTTAGAGAAGATATAATGGCTAAGGTCAAGCCTACCGCATTTTGCATACATGTCCATTAATGAACTCTCCACATAGCACCTTCCTTCATATGCATTTTTAAGAACATACCCATGGAGCTCCTGACCAAGCTTCATAGCAGCCATGCAAGCACATGCTGGCAACGTGCTAGCTACCATGACGGCATTTGGTTTGATGCCCACTTCCAAGAGGTACCGAAACATTTTCACTGCCACTTCACTCATCCCATTAAGAACATAACCCGAGATCATTGTACTACCAATAACCACATCGATGGCCTTTGTAGCATCAAAGACATTCTGTGCCATCCTCACATCCCTGCACTTGAAATATATGTCCACCAAAGCACTCACCAAGAAGACATCCAAATGTACACAGTTCCTGACAATGTAGCCATGTATCTCCTTCCCCTGCTTGAAACCATTCAAATCAGTCAAAGCTGGTAACAAGCTCGCCAGTGTGACTGAATCTGGCTGAAGACCACTCTTCTGCATGTCGCAGAACAATCTCAATGCATCATCGATAAGCCCGTTCTGAACGCACCCAGATATCATCCCATTCCAGGTTACCAAATCATCCCGTGGCATCAGGTCAAACAACCTCCACGCATCATCCAAGCACTGGCATTTGGCGTACATCGACACCAACGTGTTGGCCACGGCGACCTCCGGCTCTAACCCATACTTCACTGCCAGGGTGTGGAGCTGCACCCCTGAGAGCAAGTCAGCCTCCGTGGCGCACACAGACAGAAAGCATGCCAGGGTCGCGAAGTTGGGGTCGCAGCGGGACGCCCTCATGGCTCCGAACAGTCCCACTGCGCTGGCCACGTCGCCACCCTTGACGTACCCGTCCATCATCACGTTCCACAGGACGCAGTCCCGCTCGGCCATTCCGTCGAACACCTCGCGCGCGCCCCCGAGGAGGCCGGCGTCAGCGTACATCTTGATGAGCGCGCTCCCGACGTACATGTCGGGGTCGAGCCCGAGCGCCCGCGCGGTGCGGTGCACGAGGCGGCCGAGGGCGAGCGCGCCGAGCGCGGCGCACGACTTGACGACGTAGGGGAGGGTGTGGCCGTCCGGCCGCGGCGCGGACGGGTGGGCCCACATCTTGACGTAGAAGAGCACGGCGAAGCGGTGGTGCCCGGCCATGGTGAGCCCGCGGATGAGCCAGTTCCAGGGGAGCGCCGACGCGGCGGCGGCGCGCGGGAGCGAGGAGAAGACCGCGACCGCGTCGCGGAAGCGCCGCGAGAGGACGTACATGCCGATGAGCCGCGTCTGGAGCGCGGCCGCCGGCCCGTCGGCGGCCGCGAGGAGGCCCGAGGTGACGGCGCGCGCGTGGATGCGGAGGCCCAGCGGGAGGTGCGACGGGGCGACGCAGCCGCGGAGCAGCGCGAGCAGGCGGTAGGCGGTGGGCTCGGCCGCCGTCGAGGCCGCGGTCGAGAGCGCTGCGCAGAAGCATTGCCGCGCCGGTGGCCTGAGGCGGAGGAGGAGGCGGCGGCGCATGGCAGCGCCGGCGAGGCGAGGAGGGAAACGAAACGAGGAGGAAAGTTTGTTGCGGACTTCAACTCTCACGTGGCGCTCACGTGCCATCCATCTCCTATCGCTCTATTCTATCTCGCGCTAGTCTCTCGTGCCTCCTCGCCGTACGCCTCCGCCTCTTCCCGCCCCTGCGCCGTCGCCGGCTGCTCTCTCGGCGGGCGCGCATGGCGACGATGTCCCGCGCCCTCGGCTCGGCGTTCGTGGGGTTCACGCGGACGCCGGCCGTGCCGACGACGACGCCCTTGCCGTTACCCTCCTCGTGCGCCTCCTCGGCGCTTCTCCTGCGCTGGCAGCGGAGCCGGGGCGTCGGCGTCGTCGGCGGCGGCTGCGCGCGGCGGTACTCTTCGGGCCGTAACGCGAAGATTAGCATGAGCCTCCGCGCCGGCATCGTCGGCCTGCCCAACGTCGGCAAGTCCACCCTCTTCAACGCCATTGTAAGTCACCAATTGAGCACGGACAGAACCCGTTTCTTGAAAATTAAAAATGCTCCCGTCCGTGATAACGATGTCGTCTCGTCGAGAGCTCGAGGTAGCCGGGGGCAATGGATCGCGGAGACCTTTGGATAAGTGCACTGGTTTTTCAAGCAGATGAAGTGTGCGGGTAGGGGCAATTCACTGCATATGAACTGTTCGATGTTTTGCCGCTTAGAGATGCTGTTGTCCAGACTCCAGAGGTTGAAATGGTTATCATGTTTCGAACATGAAGAATTTTTTGCTGAATTTTCCCCTTTTTCTGTGTTATTCTCACTGCATAATTTATGTTCTTGCAACAATGATTGATTAATGGAATGGTTTCTATGTTTCGTGATTTGAGATGCAATTGACATGTGTTTCTCGTGATAATGAAATGTGAGTTCGTTTCTGGATGTTATTAGGTTGAAAATGGGAAGGCCCAAGCTGCAAATTTTCCCTTCTGCACCATAAACCCAAACACTGGCGTCGTGGCGATTCCCGATCCTCGCTTGAACGTGCTCTCAAAATTAAGCAAGTCCAAGCAGACGGTCCCAACATCCATTGAGCTTGTCGACATTGCAGGCCTTGTCAAAGGAGCAAGCAAAGGAGAGGTACCAGTTGCCTTTGTTTTATTCCGAGTGCAGCACAGAACATGTCGATGATCGTTTCTCACTAGTTTATATACAAAAATGTTTACCTGGTTGTTGACTTCAGGGACTGGGAAATCAATTTCTTTCAAACATCCGTGAAGTGGATTCTATACTCCAGGTCAGTTTGCTGACTTTGTAGTATATATGTTTGTGCTCTCAGGCATTTGTCAGGTTTCTGGAAACAAATACTTTGCATCTTTTTCACTAGCTGCATTCCCGTGTTTCTCAACTGCTGCATACTATTCTGTTGGCACCCTCTTATTTTGCAGAGTTTGAACCGCTATAGTTCTCCAATAGATGTTCCTTTGCCGTTCAGTGACTGTACAATGTTTGTACATCCAATGATTGCCTTCTTTTTCTGGCACTGCTATTCATTAATGGGACTTGGTCCTTCCTGTGCTGCCTTACATTTAGTTTGAAAAATATAATAGGCTATTGGTTGTTGAGGTTCTAAGGATTAACTTGGCACAAATTGTTTCTTCGTTGGATTTTCAGGTTGTGCGATGTTTTGAAGACGATGATATTGTTCACGTGAATGGAAAAGTTGATCCCAAGTCAGATATTGATGTGATTAACTTAGAACTCATATTTTGTGATCTTGAACAGGTAATATAATGAAAAGTTCTGCTATCTCCATTTCCTTGCTTAGTAGGATGAGGGATTTATGTGTGGATTTACTTATTTGTGTATGTTCATATCTTAACCAAGACAATTTTGTAAAAAACTGCAGATAGAGAAGAGACTGGATAAACTTAAGAAGAGCAAAACTAAGGATCCACAAGTAAAAGTGAAGGTAAGTAAGATATTCACAAGCTCTAGCATTATTTGATAGGTTTTGTTCTTGAATCCAGTTTTCACTACTCAGGAAGGAGCGGAAAGGTCAGGATTAGAAAAAATTCTGAATGCGCTTATGGATGGAAAGCCTGCAAGATCTGTTGATCTGCCTGACCATGAGAAAGAAGCTATACAACATCTTTATCTGCTCACTATGAAGCCAGTCATTTATGTTGCTAATGTAACAGAGCCTGATCTTGCCGACCCTGATAAAAATCCCCATGTCCAAGAGGTGGCCAAACTAGCATCAGAGCTGCAATCTGGCATGGTTACAATATCAGCTCAGGTTTGTGATAAGTGATACCATATACACCGACCTAGGCATTAGACAATTTCACGTAATATATTATCTATGTAAGCTAATGAAATTGTGAGTGCACCAGGTTGAGGCTGAACTGTCTGAACTACCACTGGAAGAGAGAGTTGAATACCTAAATTCTCTTGATGTTGCCGAAAGTGGGCTAGGCAACTTGGTAAAAGCAACATATAACCTTTTGGGACTAAGAACTTATTTCACTACCGGAGAGCAGGTGAATCTCTTCTGCTATGAAAACACTTTGTTCTTCAGCTGTTGATCCTAACTTTCGAATCCTTTTCTCCTTTGTTAGGAAACAAAAGCTTGGACCATTATTGCAGGTTTTATTCGCATTCTCACAATGCTGTTATTGTATTATTTCAATGACCATGGGAACTGCCTTCATCTTTTTGCAGCGTGGGGACAAAGTTTTGACTATGTTTTGTCTTGGATGTAATTGTTATAGGCATGACTGCACCTCAAGCAGCCGGAGTTATTCATAGCGACTTCCAGAAAGGCTTCATTAGAGCTGAAACTGTAAGTATCAGGGTTCTGTGCTAGTACTAAGATAGCTGCATGTTATTTTCATGTAATATACCATTATTTGCTAGTGTTACTTTAACAATTTGACAACGGTCACATACCATGACTCAGGTATCTTACGATGATTTTGTTGCGGCGGGTTCCCTTGGAGCAGCAAGGGAGAAGGGAGTGGTAACAATATGTGCACTTATATGAACAAATATTAGTGTTAGAGATAAAGCACACAAGGAAATGTATTTATTTCTTGTCCTCTCTTTGACTGCAGATGAGGTTGGAAGGCAAGGAATATATTGTGCAGGAAGGAGATGTCATGCTCTTCCGATTCAATGTGTGATAACAATACCATGCAAGAAGTTTCAAGCTTTATTCAACTCGGATTTCGTACGAACTTTCAAGGCAACATGAGATTTGGGTAGAGCACTAGAATTATTTTTCTTTGAGACATCAATTGTTCATGTACTCGGCACTGTTGCACTTTTTTCGGGGGAAAGTGCTGTGAGTCATAGTTTCATTTCATGAAACATCTGCGGGTACTTTTCTGCAGTGTAACGTGGGATCCTTAGTGAGTCCTGTAAATCACTTGAGATAAATCATGTCTGGTATATTATGAACAATACTATGTAATCCTTTTTGAAGGGACAACAGTAGGAGAGTGCCCTACTGCAATAAATACTTCCAGGAATACATAACTAATATACTTCAACATATGAAATTCTCCATTTCCGGCTTAACTATAAAGATAAAGAGGCAATCGTGTCAGGAAGCGGGTTTTTCTTTGGCCGAAAGGTACTTCGAACTTGGAACGAGCATGAAGAGATTAACGTGACTTCTTTCTCTTTTGAGTTTTTGTGGCAGACCTGCTGCGCAAGATCTTTGGTCTTCCCCTGGAACTAATGAAAAAAAGTGGATTGCTTCTTATGTACTCGCTCAGAATGATTCTTCTCTATCTATAGTTCATGGCCTATTAGAAGTAGAAGGTGCTCTGATGCAATCCTTACCGATAGAAAAATATTGCAGTCGGGTTGATAATAGTCAAGTGACATTACTTCGGCTCAAAATTACTTCAAAGATTAGCTTATTTGAAGTTACGTGGAAACTCTAATTGGGACCGTCTACATTTTATAACGTTTTCTCGTGCATAAATAGACCGCATACACTAGTTACAACAAAACTAGAGATTTTAGCTAAATATTATATTTATGCAGCCCATTTTGGTGTATTTCATAGTTTCAAAGTCTATACAATGAGGGGGAAATCGGTACAATGCACACACATAAGGGCATGCTCGGTTGTGTGCATCACATCTCTAGTTAGTCATGTCGAGGTAGGCCCAGATTAGAAGATATTGGAAGAAGTTGTCCCTCCCTGGTGAAGAGTCAGGTTCCTGTACTCGTCCACAAATGAGGCCATGAGGGTTAGTATCTGCATCTGCCGTCTCTTTTTCCTTTGCCTTTCTCTTTCCTGTTGAAAAGAATTTGATCCATTTTTCTCTTATGGAAATTCAAGGCATTTGTTTGTATGTCAACACTTTGTGAGGACAAGATGGCAGAGGATGAGGATGAGGATGAGGACAAGACGCTTTGTGGGGACCCGTTAATGTATCTATATATTATACAACGCACACCTTGCGCCTCATGCCAATACATGGCTCTTCCTATATGGTCCAACTAATACTCTTCCTTATATGGTCCAACTAATAAGTCGACTTCCAATCTCAAGTGATGTAAATTTCATGATCGAGCTTGGTCTTGTTTTGGCGGTCTATTCCAACAAACTAACATGTACTAGAACCACAAAACTTAGATGACCACATAGTTTGAACCATTCACGAGGGAGATCGTGATATATGAAATAAGTAGTAGTTTGATGGCTATATATCCAAGGGTATGTAGAGCAGGAGGTAGATGAGATAAATTAGATGCTAGCTGGTAGATGGTTCAACCGGAGAGACTGGCACAACGAATCAGAGACCGGGTGAGAAACCACAAGGATTTGGAGAGTCCTGAGGTCATTAGGATTGCATCTCTTGTGCATGACATGTATGACTCTTAAGGTTCAGATGCACCTCGTGAGAGTCATGAAATTTCAATTCAATGATGGCGTGAACCGACTAATTATTTCGTGCACACATGGTACGTCTCCAACGTATTCATAATTTTTGATTGTTCCATGCTATTATATTATCCTTCTAGGATGTTTTATGGGCTTTATTATACACTTTTATATTATTTTTAGGACTAACCTATTAACCCAGCGTCCAGTGCCAGTTTCTGTTTTTCTCCTGTTTTAGGGTTTTACAGAAAAGGAATATCAAACGGAGTCAAATTGACGTGCCAATTTTTGATGATTTTTTCTGGACCAAAAGAAGCCCCCGAAGTAAAAGAGTTGGGCCAGGAGAGCCACGGGCTACCCACAAGAGTGGGGGGCGCGCCCTGGGCAGGTGGTGGCGCTGCCCTATCTCATGGACGGCCCGAAGGCCCACCCGACTTGTGCCCTACGCCAAAAAATCCTATAAATACTGAAACCTTCGGAAAATAACCTTAGATCGGGAGTTCCACCGCCGAAAGCCTCTGTAGCCAGCGAAAACCAATCTAGACCCCGTTCCGGCACCTTGCCGGAGGGGGAACCCCTCTCCGGTGGCCATCTTCATCATCCCGGCACTATCCATGACGAGGAGGGAGTAGTCCACCCTCGGGGCTGAGGGTATGTACCAGTAGCTATGTGTTTGATCTGTCTCTCTCGTGTTCTTGAGATGGCACGATCTTGATGTATCGCGAGCTTTGCTATTATAGTTGGATCTTATGATGCTTCTGCCCCTCTACTCTCTTGTAATGGATTGAGTTTTCCCTTTGAAGTTATTTTATCGGATTGAGTCTTTTAGGATTTGAGAACACTTGATGTATGTCTTGCACGTGTTTATCTATGGTGACAATGGGATATCATGTGATCCACTTGATGTATGTTTTGGTGATCAACTTGCGGGTTCCGTGACCTTGGGAATCTATGCATAGGGGTTGGCACACGTTTTCGTCTTGACTCTCCGGTAGAAACTTTGGGGCACTCTTTGAAGTACTTTGTGTTGGTTGAATAGATGAATCTGAGATTGTGTGATGCATATCGTATAATCATGCCCACAGATACTTGAGGTGACAATGGAGTATCTAGGTGACATTAGGGTTTTGATTGATTTGTGTCTTAAGGTGTTATTCTAGTACGAACTCTATGATAGATTGAACGTTACTACGGACTCTTGAATAGATCGATCAGAAAGAATAGCTTTGAGGTGGTTTCGTACCCTACCATAATCTCTTCGTTTGTTCTCCGCTATTAGTGACTTTGGAGTGACTCTTTGTTGCATGTTGAGGGCTAGTAATATGATCTAACTATTTTATCCTTGTTGAGAGAACCTGCACTAGTGAAAGTATGAACCCTAGGCCTTGTTTCCTATCATTGCAACACCGTTTATGCTCACTTTTATCTTTAGTTACCTTGCTGTTTTTATATTTTTCTTATTACAAAAACCTATATCTACCATCCATATCGCACTTGTATCACCATCTATTCGCCGAACTAGTGCACATATACAATTTACCATTGTATTGGGTGTGTTGGGGACACAAGAGAATCTTTGTTATTTGGTTGCAGGGTTGTTTGAGCGAGACCATCTTCATCCTACGCCTCCCACGGATTGATAAACCTTAGGTCATCCACTTGAGGGAAATTTGCTACTCTACTACAAACCTCTGCACTTGGAGGCCCAACAACGTCTACAAGAAGAAGGTTGTGTAGTAGACATCAAGCTCTTTTCTGGCGCCGTTGCCAGGGAGGTTAGTGCTTGAAGGTATATCTTTAGATCTTGCAATTGAATCTTTTAGTTTCTTGTTTTATCACTAGTTTAATTTATAAAAGAAACTACAAAAAATGGAATTAAGGTTACCTCATATGCTTCATCTTTTTTATATCTTTCGTGAAAATGATGGGAAGGAAAATTGTGCTCAAGTGCTAGAAGAAGAATTACATAGAATGCTTGGCATAAAATATGTGCTTGATGAGCATGATTGCAATATTGTTTGTGTGAATCCCTTGAATATCCATGATGCTAATGATATGCAAAGCCACAAGCTTGGGGATGTTATGTTTGATGAACATGATATTTTTTGTCCCCCAAGTTTTGATGAGAAAATTTATTATGATGAAAGCATACCTCCTATTTATGATGATTATATTGATGAAAGTGGATTTGGAGAGGTCATGACTTTGTTTAGTGATGAATCCACTATTTCGGAAGAGGTTCCAATTGATTATGAGAACAAAGTTGCTATCTGCTGCCTCTTGAGCTTGCGTTGTATTCCCTCGAAGAGGAAAGGGAGATGCAGCACAGTAGCGTAAGTATTTCCCTTAGTTTTTGAGAACCAAGGTATCAATCCAGTAGGAGACCACGCGCGAGTCCCTCGCACCTGCACAAACAAATAAGAACTTCGCAGCCAACGCGATAAGGGGTTGTCAATCCCTTTATGGTCACTTACGAAAGTGAGATCTGATAGAGATGATAGTTTATATTTTTGGTATTCTTAGTTTATAAGAACAAATAAAAGCGATAAAAGTAAAGTAGATGTAAATTGATATGTTGAAAATAGACCCGGGGGCCATAGTTTTCTCTAGTGGCTTCTCTCATGCTAGCGATATTCTACGGCGGGTAAACAAATTACTATCGAGCAATTGATAGAAAAGCGAATAATTATGAGACTATCTAGGCATGATCATTGTATATAGGCATCACGTCCGAGACAAGTAGACCGAAACGATTCTGCATCTACTACTATTACTCCACACATCGACCGCTATCGAGCATGCATCTAGTGTATTGAGTTCATAAGAACAGAGTAATGCCTTAAGCAAGATGACATGATGTAGAGGGATAAACTCAAGCAATATGATATAAACCCCATCTTTTTATCCTCGATAGCAACAATACAATACGTGCCTTGCTGCCCCTACTGTCACTGGGAAAGGACACCGCAAGATTGAACCCAAAGCCAAGCACTTCTCCCATTGCAAGAACTATAGATCTAGTAGGCCAAACCAAACTAATAATTCGAAGAGACTTGCAAGGATATTATGAGCACACATAAAAAGTTCAGAGAAGAACCAAATATCTTTCATAGATAACCTTGATCATAAACTCACAATTCATCGGATCTCGACAAACACACCGCAAAAAGAGATTACATCGAATAGATCTCCTCGAAGACCGAGGAGAACTTTGTATTGAGATCCAGAGAGAGAGAAGAAGCCATCTAGATACTAGCTATGGACTCGAAGGTCTGTGGTAAACTATTCACAACTCATGGTGAGGGCGATGATGATGATGATGAAGGCCTCCGTGATGGATCCCGCTCCGGTGGAGCTCTAGAACAGGCTCCAAGATGGGATCTCCACGGGAACAGAAGGTACGGCGGTGGAATTAGGGTTTTCTCTCTGTTCACGGAGTTTCTGGGGTACGTAGACTTATATAGGAAGAAGGAGGGCACCGGGGGATGCTCGAGTGGGCCACGAGGCAGGGGGGCGCGCCCTGGGAAGGGGGGTGCGCCCCCACCCTCGTGGGCCAGCCCTCTGTCCCCTGACGTGGTTCTCAAGCTCCGCATGCGTGATTTTCTCCAAAATTATCTCTCGCAAAGGTTTCATTCCGTTTGGACTCCGTTTGATATTCTTTTTCTGCAAAACCCTGGAACAGGCAAAAAAACAGCAATCTGGACTGGGCCTTTGGGTTAGTAGGTTAGTCCCAAAAAATGATATAAAAGTGAATGATAAAGCCCATTAAACATCCAAGACTTCATAAATAATAGCACGGAACAATAAAAAATTATAGATACGTTGGAGACGTATCAAGCATCCCCAAGCTTAATTCCTGCTCGTCCTCGAGTAGGTAAATGATAAAGAAAGAATTTTTGATGTGGAATGCTAACCAATATAGTTTTTCAATGTAATTCTCTTAATTGTGGCATGAATGTTCAGATCTGAAAGATTCAAGATAAAAGTCTATATTGACATAAGAAATAACAATACTTGAAGCATACTAGCAAAGCAATCATGTCTTCTCAAAATACTATGGCTAAAGAAAGTTATCCCTACAAAATCATATAGTCTGGCTATGCTCCCTCTTCATCACACAAAATATTCATATCATGCTCAACCCCGATTTTAGCCAAGCATTTGTTTTCATACTCTATATTTTCAAACCTTTCAACTTTCACGCAATACATGAGCGTGAGCCATGGATATAGCACTATGGGTGGAGTAGAGGTGGTTGTGGAGAAGACAAAAAGGAGGGAGATAGTCTCACATCAACTAGGCGTATCAACGGGCTATGGAGATGCCCATCAATAGATATCAATGTGAGTGAGTAGGGATTGCCATGCAACGGATGCACTTGAGCTAAATATAAATGAAAGCTCAACAAAAGAAACTAGTGCGTGTGCATCAAACTTGCTTGCTCACGAAGACCTAGGGCATTTGAGGAAGCCCATCGTTGGAATATACAAAGCCAAGTTTTATAACGAAAATTCCCACTAGTATATAAAGTGACTAAGCATGAGACTCTCTACAATGAAGAACATGGTGCTACTTTGAAGCATAAGTGTGGAAAAAAGATAGTAGCAATTGTCCCTTTTTATTTTCTTTTTCTTTTTTTGGGCCTTTTTTTCTTTGGCCTTTTTTTTTGCAGAGGGGCTTTATAGATTTATCCTTTCCTCCCATGGGACAATGCTCTAATAATGATGATCGTCACACTTTCATTACAACTCGATACTACAACAACAAAGTATGACTCTATATGAATGCCTCCGGCGGTGTACCGGTATGTGTAATGAAACAAGAGTGACATGTATAAAAATTATGCATGGTGGCTTTGCCACAAATACGATGTCAACTACATGATCATGCATGGCAATATGACAATATGATGCGTGTCATATGAATGGAACGGTGGAAAGTTGCATGACAATATATCTCGGAATGGCTATGGAAATGCCATGATAGGTAGGTATGGTGGCTGTTTTGAGGAATAATATGGTGGCTGTTTTGAGGAAGGATATATAGTGAGTTTATGGCACCGGCGAAATTTGCGTGGTACAAGAGAGGCTATCAATGGTGGAAGGGTGAGAGTGCATATAATCCATGGACTCGACATTAGTCATAAGAACTCATATACTTATTGCAAAAATCTACGAGTCATCAAGACAAAGCAATCAACGCATGCTCCTAGGGGGGAGGTTGGTAGGAGTTAACCATCGTGCGCCCCCGACCTCCACACAAAGGTTGACACTTTACAAATACCTCATGCTCTAACTTCGTCACATAGCGGTTCACCATACGTGCATGATACGGGAATCACTAACCTTAACACAAGCATTTATCAATTTCATAATAACTCCACTAGCATGACTCTAATATCACTATCCTCATATATCAAAACAATTATCAAGCATCCAACATCTCATCATATTCAATGCACTTAGTGTGAATTTTTTTACTACATTGACATTGGATGTCTATCATGTGAAGACTAGTTTCTTTAGACTAAACACATTACCATGCTGTTTTAATAGACTCTCAAATTTATATAAGTGAATCATGAGAGTTCAACAATTTCTACAAAATATTACCACCACCGTGCTCTAAAAGATATTAGTGAAGCACTAGAGCAAAAACTATTCAACTCAAAAGATATAGGTGAAGCACATAGAGTGTTATAACAATTTCTAGGTCATATTTAACTCTCTCAAATAGGTGTGTCCAGCAAGGATTATTGTGGAAAACTAACAAGCAAAGACTCAAATTATACAAGACGCTCCAAGGAAAACACATGACATGTTGCGATAAAAATATAGCTCCAAGTATAGTTACCGATGGATGAAGACGAAAGAGGGGATGCCTTCCCGGGGCATCCCCAAGCTTAGGCTTTTCATTATCTTGAATTTACTTGGGGTGCCATGGGCATCCCCAAGCATAGGCCCTTTCCACTCCTTGTTCCATAGTCCATCAAAGCAATACTCAAAACTTGAAAACTTCACAACACAAAACTTAGAAAAAAATTCTCGTGAGCTCCGTTAGTATAAGAAAGCAAACCACTACTCAAAGGTGCAGCAATGATTTCATTCTTTGTTTATATTGGTGTTAAACCTAATTTATTACAACTTCTATATGGTTCATATCCTCCAATACTACTCATAGATGCATCGGAATAAGCAAACAACACACGAAAAACAGAATCTGTCAAAAACAGAACAGTCTGTAGTAATCTGCAGGTTTCGCCTACTTCTGGAACTCCAAAAAATTCAAACTACATTGGTAAATTTGCAGAATTTGTCTACCAATCATCTGCAAAAAGAATCAACTAAAAAGCACGCTCCAGTAAAATCTTAGGACTACTTTAGAGAGCGCTAACGATTCTGTTTTTCACAGCAAGATCATATAAACTTCACACAAGTCTTCCCAAAGGTTCTACTTGGCACAAACACTATACAAAACATGAAACTACATCTAATCAGAGGCTAGATGCAATATTTATTCCCTAACAGGAACAAAAACAAAAAATATAAAATTGGGTTGCCTCCCAACAAGCGCTATCGTTTTACGCCCCTAGCTAGGCACGATACAAGATAGATCTAGGTATTGCCATCTTTGGAAGGCAATCCATATGTGGCTCTCATGATAGATTCATATGGTAATTTGATTTTCTTTCTAGGAAAGTGTTCCATGCCTTTCCTTAACAGAAATTGGAATCTAATATTTCCTTCCTTCATATCAATAATTGCACCAATCGTTCTAAGGAAAGGTCTACCACGAATAATAGGACATGAAGGATTGCAATCTATATCAAGAACAATGAAATCTACGGGCACATAATTCCTATTGGCAACAATAAGAACATCATTAATTCTTCCCATAGGTTTCTTAATAGTGGAATCCGCAAGATGCAAATTTAACGAACAATCATCAAGCTCATGGAACCCTAGCAAATCACACAAAGTTTTTGGGATAGTGGAGACACTTGCACCCAAATCACACAAAGCATAGCATTCATGATCTTTTATTTTTATTTTGATAGTAGGTTCCCATTCATAATAAAGCTTTCTAGGGATAGAAACTTCCAACTCAAGTTTTTCTTCATAAGATTGCATTAAAGCATCAACTATGTGTTTAGTGAAAGCTTTATTTTGACTATAAGCATGCGGAGAATTTAGCACGGATTGCAACAAGGAAATACAATCAATCAAAGAGCAATTATCATAATTGAATCCCTTGAAATCCAAAGTAGTGGGTTCATCACTATGCAAAGTTTTAATCTCTTCACTCCCACTTTTAACAATTTTAGCATCAAGATCTAAAAACTCCGAATCATTGGGACACCTTAAAGCAAAATCATCTCCAATCCTATCTTCATCAAGATGTATACTAGAAAACAAGGATCTATTAGGAGACACATCAATAACTTTCAGATCTTCATCTTTATTTTCATGATAACTAGAAGAACACGATTTAATATAATCTTCTCTTTTAGCACGCATTCTAGCGGTTCTTTCTTTGCATTCATCAATGGAAATTCTCATGGCTTTGAGAGACTCATTGATATCATGCTTAGGTGAGATAGATCTAAGTTTCAAAGAATCAACATCAAGAGCAATTCTATCCACACTTCTAGCCAATTCATCAACCTTAAGCAATTTCTCTTCAAGCAAAGCATTGAAATTCTTTTGCGAGATCATAAACTCCTTAACACTAGTTTCAAATTCAGAAGGCTTCTTTCCATAAGAGTTGTTGTAGGAATTACCATAATTATTAGAGGAATTACTAGGAAAAGGCCTAGGATTAAAATTACCTCTATAAGCATTGTTACCAAAATTATTCCTACCAACAAAATTCACATCCAAAGATTCATTGTTATTCTTAATCAAAGTGGACAAAGGCATATCATTAGGATCAGAAGAAGCACTCTTAGCAGCAAATAATTTCATAAGTTCATCCATCTTTCCACTCAAAACACTAATTTCTTTGATAGCATGCACTTTTTTACTAGTAAATCTTTCGGTGTGCCATTGAGAATAATTAACCATAATATTATCTAGGAGTTTGGTAGCTTTTCCTAAGGTAGTTTCCATGAAAGTGCCTCCGGCGGCCGAATCTAAAAGATTTCTAGAAGCAAAATTCAAGCCAGCATAAAAGTTCTGAATAATCATCCATAGATTCAAACCATGTGTAGGGAAATTATGTATCATCAATTTCATTCTCTCCCAAGCTTGTGCAAGATGCTCACGATCTAGTTGCTTAAAATTCATAATATCGTTTCTAAGAGAGATGATCTTAGCAGGAGGGAAATACTTAGAGATAAAAGCATCTTTGCACTTATTCCACGAATCAATACTATTTCTAGGCAAAGAGGAAAACCAAGTTTTAGCACGATCTCTAAGTGAAAACGGAAATAACTTCAATTTAACAATATCATTATCCGTATCCCTTTTCTTTTGCATATCACACAAATCAACAAAGTTGTTTAGATGGGTAGCGGCATCTTCACTAGGAAGGCCGGAGAATTGATCTTTCATGACAAGATTCAACAAAGCAGCATTGATCTCACAAGATTTAGCATCGGTAATAGGAGCAATCGGAGTGCTAATAAAATCATTGTTGTTGGTATTGGACAAGTCACACAATTTGGTATTGTTCTGAGCCATAGTCACAAGCAAACAATCCAACACACACAAGCAAACAAGAAGCAAGCGAACGATAAACACACGACAGAAGAAGGGCAAATAAAACGGCAAGGGTGAAGTGGGGGAGAGGAAAACGAGAGGCAAATAAATGTAATGCGAAGGATAAGGGTTTGTGATAGGTACTTGGTATATGACTTTTGCGTAAGCCTCCCCGGCAATGGCGCCAGAAATTCTTCTTGCTACCTCTTGAGCTTGTGTTGTATTCCCTCGAATAGGAAAGGGAGATGCAGCATAGTAGCGTAAGTATTTCCCTCAGTTTTTGAGAACCAAGGTATCAATCCAGTAGGAGACCACGTGTGAGTCCCTTGCACCTGCACAAACAAATAAGAACTTCACAGCCAATGCGATAAGGGGTTGTCAATCCCTTTACAGTCACTTACGAAAGTGAGATCTGATAGAGATGATAGTTTATATTTTTGGTATTTTTAGTTTATAAGAACAACAAATAAAAGCGATAAAAGTAAAGTAGATGTAAATTGATATGTTGAGAATAGACCCGGGGGGCATAGTTTTCTCTAGTGGCTTCTCTCATGATAGCGATATTCTACGGCGGGTAAACAAATTACTGTCGAGCAATTGATAGAAAAGCGAATAATTATGAGACTATCTAGGCATGATCATTGTATATAGGCATCACGTCCGAGACAAGTAGACCGAAACGATTCTGCATCTACTACTATTACTCCACACATCGACCGCTATCCAGCATGCATCTAGTGTATTGAGTTCATAAGAACAGAGTAACGCCTTAAGCAAGATGACATGATGTAGAGGGATAAACTCAAGCAATATGATATAACCACCATCTTTTTATCCTTGATGGCAACAATACAATGCGTGCCTTGCTGCCCCTACTATCACTGGGAAAGGACATCGCAAGATTGAACCCAAAGCCAAGCACTTCTCCCATTGCAAGAACTATAGATCTAGTAGGCCAAACCAAACCAATAATTCGAAGAGACTTGCAAGGATATTATGAGCACACATAAAAAGTTCAGAGAAGAACCAAATATCTTTCATAAATAACCTTGATCATAAACTCACAATGTTGGAAATATGCCCTAGAGGCAATAATAAATTGGTTATTATTATATTTCCTTGTTCATGATAATTGTTTATTATCCATGCTAGAATTGTATTGATAGGAAACTCATATACATGTGTGGATACATAGACAAACACCATGTCCCTAGTAAACCTCTAGTTGACTAGCTCGTTGATCAACAGATGGTCACGGTTTCCTGACCATGGACATTGGATGTTGTTGATAACGGGATCACATCATTAGGAGAATGATGTGATGGACAAGACCCAATCCTAAGCCTAGCACATATCGTGTAGTTCATATGCTAAAGCTTTTCTAAATGTCAAAGTATCTTTTCCTTAGACCATGAGATTGTGCAACTCCCATATACCGTAGGAATGCTTTGGGTGTACCAAACGTCACAACGTAACTGGGTGGCTATAAAGGTGCACTACAGGTATCTCCGAAAGTGTCTGTTGGGTTGGCACGAATCGAGACTGGGATTTGACACTCCGTGTGACGGAGAGGTATCTCTGGGCCCACTCGGTAGGACATCATCATAGTGTGCACAATGTGATCAAGGAGTTGATCACGGGATGATGTGTTACAGAATGAGTAAAGAGACTTGCCGATAACGAGATTGAACAAGGTATCGGGATATCGACGATCGAATCTCGGGCAAGTACTATGCCGATAGACAAAGGGAATTGTATACGGGATTGATTGAATCCTTGACATCGTGGTTCATCCGATGAGATCATCGTGGAACATGTGGGAGCCAACATGGGTATCCAGATCCCGCTATTGGTTATTGACCGGAGAGTTGTCTCGGCCATGTCTGCATGACTCCCGAGCCCGTAGGGTCTACACACTTAAGGTTCGATGACGCTAGGGTTATAGGGAAAGTATGTACGCGGTTACCGAATGTTGTTCGGAGTCCCGGATGAGATCCCGGACGTCACGAGGAGTTCCGGAATGGTCCGGAGGTAAAGATTCATATATGGGAAGTCCCGTTTTGGTCACCGGAAAAGTTTCGGGCGCTATCGGTAGCGTACCGGGACCACTGGGAGGGTCCCGGGGGTCCACCGGGTGGGGCCACCGGCCCCAGAGGGCTGCGTGGGCCAAGTGTGGGAGGGGACCAGCCCCAGGTGGGCTGGTGCGCCCCCCACCAGGGCCCAAGGCGCCTCCAAGAGGGGAGGGGGGCAAACCCTAGGGCAGATGGGCCCTAGGGCCCAATCTGGTGCGCCCTCCTCTCCCTCTCCCCATGTGGCCGCCACCCTTAGATGGGATCTGGGGTGGCCACACCCCTAGGGGTGGGAAACCCTAAAGGGGGCGCAGCCCCTCCCTTCCCCCTATATATATGTGAGGTTTGGGGCTGCCCATAACACGGTTTGACCTCTCTCGCTTGGTGCAGCCCTACCTCTTTCCCTCCTCGTCTCTCGCAGTGCTTGGCGAAGCCCTGCTGGAGTCCCGCCCTCCTGCACCACCACCACGCCGTTGTGCTGCTGTTGGATGGAGTCTTCCCCAACCTCTCCCTCTCTCCTTGCTGGATCAAGGCGTGGGAGACGTCATCGGGCTGCACGTGTGTTGAACGCGGAGGCGCCATTGTTCGGCGCTTAGATCGGAATCAACCGCGATCAGAATCGCAGCGAGTACGACTCCTTCATCCGCATTCTTGCAACGCTTCCGCATCGCGATCTACAAGGGCATGTAGATGCACTCCCCTCTCCCTCGTTGCTAGATTACTCCATAGATAGATCTTGGTGATCCGTAGGAATTTTTTTGATTTTCTGCTACGATCCCCAACAGTGGCATCATGAGCTAGGTCTATGCGTAGTATCTTGCACGAGTAGAACACAAAGTAGTTGTGGGCGTGGATTTTTCAATTTACTTGCCGTTACTAGTCTTATCTTGATTCGGCTGCATCGTGGGATGAAGCGGCCCGGACCGACCTTACACGTACTCTTACGTGAGACAGGTTCCACCGACTGACATGCACTAGTTGCATAAGGTGGCTAGCGGGTGTCTGTCTCTCCCACTTTAGTCGGATCGGATTCGATGAAAAGGGTCCTTATGAAGGGTAAATAGAAATTGGCATATCACGTTGTGGTGTTGGCGTAGGTAAGAAACGTTCTTGCTAGAAACCTATAGCAGCCACGTAAAAACTTGCAACAACAATTAGAGGACGTCTAACTTGTTCTTGCAGCATGTGCCGTGTGATGTGATATGGCCAAAAGGATGTGATGAATGATATATATGTGATGTATGAGATTGATCATGTTCTTGTAATAGGAATCACGACTTGCATGTCGATGAGAATGACAACCGGCAGGAGCCATAGGAGTTGTCTTATTTATTGTATGACCTGCGTGTCACTGAATAATGCCATGTAATTACTTTACTTTATTGCTAAACGTTAGCCATAGTAGTAGAAGTAATGTTTAGCGAGACGACTTCATGAAGACACGATGATGGAGATCATGGTGTCATGCCGGTGACGATGATGATCACGGAGCCCCGAAGATGAAGATCAAAGGAGCAAGATGATATTGGCCATATCATGTCACTATTTGATTGCATGTGATGTTTATCATGTTTTACATCTTATTTGCTTAGAACGACGGTAGTGAATAAGATGATCTCTCACTAAAATTTCAAGAATTTTGTTCCCCCTAACTGTGCACCGTTGCTAAGGTTCGTTGTTCCGAAGCACCACGTGATGATCGGGTGTGATAGGTTCTAACGTTCGCATACAACGGGTGTAAGCCAGATTTACACACGCGATACACTTAGGGTTGACTTGACGAGCCTAGCATGTACAGACTGTTGGGGAACGTAGTATTTTAAAATTTTCCTACGATCACGCAAGATCTATCTACCAGATGCATAGCAACGAGAGGGAAGAGTGTGTCTACGTACCCTCGTAGACCGGAAGCGGAAGCGTCAAGTGACGCGGTTGATGTAGTCGAACTTCTTCGCGATTCAACCGATCAAGCACCGAACGTACGGCACCTCCGCGTTCAGCACACGTTCAGCTTGATGACGTCCCACGAGCTCTTGATCTAGTTGAGCTTCACGGGAGAGTTTCGTCAGCACGACGGCGTGGTGACGGATATGATGTATTCACCGGCGCAGGGCTTCGCCTAAGCACCGCGACGGTATGACCGAGGTGTGTTTCTGTGGAGGGGGGCACCGCACACGGCTGGAACAATTCAACTTGTGTCTTTGGGTGCCCCCTGCCCCCGTATATAAAGGAGCAAGAGGGGAGGGCCGGCCGGCCTCCTATGGTGCGGCTAGGGCACTCCTACTAGGAATAGGATTGCAATCCTATTCCTAGTAGGAGTCCACCAAGAAGGAAGAGAGGGAAAGGAAAAAAGGAGGGAGAGGTGGCGCCCCCCAATCCTAGTCCAACTAGGATCCCCTGGTGGGGCACCGGCCAGCCTCTATGGGCTGCCTCTCTCCTTTCCTTAAGGCCCACTATGGACCATCCCCCTTCGTAGGGGGTTCCGGTAACCCCCTCCGGCAATCCCGTTAAATCCGAAACTTTTCCGGAACACTTCCGGTGTCCGAATATAGTCGTCCAATATATCAATCTTTATGTCTCGGACATTCCGAGACTCCTCGTCATGTCCGTGATCTCATCCGGGACTCCGAACTACCTTCGGTACATCAAAACTCATAAACTCATAATACCGATCGTCATCAAACGTTAAGCGTGCGGACCCTACGGGTTCGAGAACTATGTAGACATGACCGAGACTCATCTCCGGTCAATAACCAATAGCGGAACCTAGATGTTCATATTGGCTCCTACATATTCTACGAAGATCTTTTATCGGTCAAACCGCATAACAACATACGTTGTTCCTTTTGTCATCGGTATGTTACTTGCCCGAGATTCGATCGTCGGTATCTCCATACCTAGTTCAATCTTGTTACCGGCAAGTCTCTTTACTCGTTCCGTAACACATCATCTCGTGACTAACTCATTAGTCTTTTTGCTTGCAAGGCTTATTGTGATGTGTGTTACCGAGAGGGCCCAGAGATACCTCTCCGACACTCGGAGTGACAAATCCTAATCTTGATCTATGCCAACACCACGAATACTTTCAGAGACACCTGTAGAGCATCTTTATGATCACCCAGTTACGTTGTGACGTTTGATAGCACACAAGGTGTTCCTACGGTATTCGGGAGTTGCATAATCTCATAGTCATAGGAACATGTATAAGTCATGAAGAAAGCAATAGCAGTAAAACTAAACGATCATAGTGCTATGCTAACGGATGGGTCTTGTCCATCACATCATTCTCCTAATGATGTGATCCCGTTGATCAAATGACAACTCATGTCTATGGTTAGGAAACATAACCATCTTTGATCAATGAGCTAGTCTAGTAGAGGCATACTAGGGACACTCTGTTTTGTCTATGTATTCACACATGTACTAAGTTTCCGGTTAATACAATTCTAGCATGAATAATAAACATTTATCATGATATAAGGAAATATAAATAACAACTTTATTATTGCCTCTAGGGCATATTTCCTTCCGTCTCCCACTTGCACTAGAGTCAATAATCTAGCTCACATCGCCATGTGATTTAATACCGATAGTTCACATCGTTATGTGAATAACACCCATAGTTCACATCACCATGTGACCAACACCCAAAGGGTTTACTAGAGTCAATAATCTAGTTCACATCGCTATGTGATTAATACCCAAGAGTAATAAGGTGTGATCATGTTTTGCTTGTGAGAGAAGTTTAGTCAACGGGTCTGTCACATTCAGATCCGTATGTATTTCGCAAATTTCTATGTCTACAATGCTCTGCATGGAGCTACTCTAGCTAATTGCTCCCACTTTCAATACGCATCCAGATTGATACTTAGAGTCATCTGGATTTAGTGTCAAAGCTTGCATCGGCGTAACCCTTTACGACGAACTCTTTATCACCTCCATAATCGAGAAATATTTCCTTAGTCATCCAATTACTAAGGATAATTTTGACCGATGTACAGTGATCTACTCCTGGATCACTATTGTACCTCCCTGTCAAACTCATGGCAAGGTACACAACGTGTTTTGTACACAGCATGGCATACTTTATAGAACCTATGGCTGAGGCATAGGGAATGACTTTCATTCTCTCTATATTTTTCCGCCGTGGTCTGGCTTTGAGTCTTACTCAACTTCACACCTTACAAGTCAGGCAAGAACTCCTTCTTTGACTGATCCATTTTGAACTACTTCAAAATCTTATCAAGGTATGTACTCATCGAAAGTCTTATCAAGCGTCTTGATCTATCTCTATAGATCTTGATGCCCAATATGTAAGCAGCTTCACCAAGGTCTTTCTTTTGAAAAACTCCTTTCAAACACTCCTTTATGCTTTCCAGAAAATTCTACATCATTTCCGATCGACAATATGTCATTCACATATACTTATCAGAAAGGTTGTAGTGCTCCCACTCACTTCTTGTAAATACAGGCTTCACCGCAAGTCTGTATAAATCTATATGCTTTGATTAACTTATCAAAGCGTATATTCCAACTCCGAGATGCTTGCACCAGTCCATAGATGGATCGCTGGAGCTTGCACATTTTGTTAGCACCTTTAGGATTGACAAAACCTTCTGGTTGCATCATATACAAGTCTTCTTTAATAAATCCATTAAAGAATGCAGTTTTGTTATCCATTTGCCAGATTTCATAAAATGCAGCAATTACTAACATGATTCGGACAGACTTAAGCATCGCTACGGGTGAGAAAGTCTCATCGTAGTCAACTCCTTGAACTTGTCAAAACCCTTTCGCAACAAGTCGAGCTTTGTAAACAGTAACATTACCGTTTGCGTCGGTCTTCCTCTTGAAGATCCATTTATTTTCGATGGCTTGCCGATCATCGGGCAAGTCAACCAAAGTCCATACTTTGTTCTAATACATGGATCCCATCTCAGATTTCATGGTCTCAAGCCATTTTGCGGAATCTGGGCTCATCATCGCTTCCTCATAGTTCGTAGGTTCATCATGGTCTAGTAACATGACTTCCAGAACTGGGTTGCCGTACCACTCTGGTGCGGAACGAACTCTGGTTGATCTACGAAGTTCAGCAGAAACTTGATCTGAAGTTTCATGATCATCATCATTAGCTTCCTCACTAATTGGTGTAGGAATCACTGGAACGAGTTTCTGTGATGTACTACCTTCCAATTCGGGAGAAGGTACAATTACCTCATCAAGTTCTACTTTCCTCCCACTCACTTCTTTCGAGAGAAACTCCTTCTATAGAAAGGATCCACTCTTAGCAACAAAGACCTTGCCTTAGGATCTGTGATAGAAGGTGTACCCAACAGTTTCTTTTTGGGTATCCTATGAAGATTTACTTCTCCGAATTGGGTTCGAGCTTATCATGTTGAAACTTTTTCACATAAGCATCGCAGTCCCAAACTTAAAGAAATGACAGCTTAGGTTTCTCGTCAAACCACAGTTCATACGGTGTCATCTCCACGGATTTAGATGGTGCCCTATTTAACGTGAATGTAGCTGTCTCTAATGCATAACCCCAAAAGCGATAGTGGTAGATCGGTAAGAGGCATCATCGATCGCACCATATCTAATAAAGTACGGTTATGACGTTCGGACACACCATTACACTGTGGTGTTCCAGGTGGCGTGAGTAGTGAAACTATTTCACATTGTTTTTATTGAAGGCCAAACTCGCTAACTCAAATATTTTACCTCTACGATCATATCGTAGAAACTCTTATTTTCTTGTTACGATGATTCTCCACTTCACTCTGAAATTCTTTGAACTTTTCAAATGTTTCAGACTTGTGCTTCATTAAGTAGATATACCTATATCTGCTCAAATCATCAGTGAAGGTCAGAAAATAACGATACCTGCCGCGAGCTTCAACACTCATTGGTCCGCATACATCAGTATGTATGATTTCCAACAACTCTGTTGCTCGCTCTACGGTTCCGGAGAACGGAGTTTTAGTCATCTTGCCCATGAGGCATGGTTCGCAAGCACCAAGTGATTCATAATCAAGTGATTCCAAAAGTCCATCACTATGGAGTTTCTTCATGCGCTTTACACCAATATGACCTAAACGGCAGTGCCACAAATAAGTTGCACTATCATTATTAACCTTGCATCTTTTGGCTTCAATATTATGAATATGTGTATCACACGATCGAGATCCAACAAACCATTTTCATTGGGTGTATGACCATAGAAGGTTTTATTCATGTAAACAGAACAACAATTATTCTCTAACTTACATGAATAACAGTATTGCAATAAACATGATCAAATCATATTCATGCTCAACACAAACACCAAATAACACTTATTTAGGTTCAACACTAATCCCGAAAGTATAGGGAGTGTGCGATGATGATCATATCAATCTTGGAACTACTTCCAATACACATCGTCACTTCATCCTTTAACTAGTTTATGTTCATTATGCAACTCCCATTTCGAGTTACTACTCTTTAGCAACTGAACCAATATCAAATACCGAGGGGTTGCTATGAACACTAGTAAAATACACATCAATAATCTGTATATCAAATATACCTTTGTTCACTTTGCCATCCTTCTTATCCGCCAAATATCTAGGGCAGTTCCACTTCTAGTGACCATTTCCTTTGCAGTAGAAGCACTTAGTTTCAGGCTTGAGTTTAGCTTTGGGTTTCTTTGCGGGAGTGACAACTTGATTGTCATTCTTCTTGAAGTTCCCCTTCTATCCCTTTGCCCTTTACTTGAAACAAGTGGTCTGGTTAACCATCAACACTTGATGCTCTTTCTTGATTTCTACCTTCGCCGATTTCAGCATCGTGAAGAGCTCGGGAATTACTTTCGTCATCCCTTGCATATTATAGTTCATCACGAAGTTCTACTAACTTGGTGATAGTGTCTAGAGAACTTTGTCAATTACTATCTTATCTGGAAGATTAACTCCCACTTGATTCAAGCAATTGTACTACCCAGACAATCTGAGCACATGCTCACTGGTTGAGCTATTCTCCTCCATCTTGTAGGCAAAGTACTGTCAGAGGTCTTATACCTCTCGACACGGGCATGAGTATGAAATACTAATTTCAACTCTTGGAACATCTCATATGCTCCGTGGCGTTTCAAAACGTTTTTGAAGTCCCGGTTATAAGCCGTAAAGCATGGTGCACTAAACTATCAAGTAGTCATCATATCAAGCTTTTGTCAAAACGTTCATAACATCTACATCTGCTCCTGCAATAGGTCTGTCACCTAGCGGTGCATCAAGGACATAATTCTTCTGTGCAGCAATGAGGATAATCCTCAGATCACGGAACAATTCCGCATCATTGCTACTAACATCTTTCAACTTGGTTTTCTCTAGGAACATATAAAAAATAAACGTGGAGCAACATCGCGAGCTATTGATCTACAACATAGATATGCTAATACTACCAGGACTAAGTTCATGATAAATTAAAGTTCAATTAATCATATTACTTAAGAACTCCCACTTAGATAGACATCCCTCCGGTCATCTAAATGATCACGTGATCCAAATCAACTAAACCATGTCCGATCATCACGTGAGATGGAGTAGTTTCAATGGTGAACATCTTATGTTGATCATATCTACTATATGATTCACGCTCGACCTTTCGGTCTCCAGTGTTCCGAGGCCATATTTGTATATGCTAGGCTCGTCAAGTTTAACCCGAGTATTCTGCGTGTGCAAAACTGGCTTACACCCGTTGTATTTGAACGTAGAGCTTATCACACCCGATCATCACGTGGTGTCTCGGCACGATGAACTTTCGCAACGGTGCATACTCAGGGAGAACACTTATACCTTGAAATTTAATAAGGGATCATCTTATAATGCTACCGTCGTTCTAAGCAAAATAAGAAGCATAATAAGATAAACATCACATGCAATCAAAATATGTGACATGATATGGCCATCATCATCTTGTGCTTTTGATCTCCATCTCCAAAGCACCGTCATGATCACCTTCGTCACCGGCGCGGCACCTTGATCTCCATCGTAGCATCGTTGTCGTCTCGCCAACTATTGCTTCTACGACTATCGCTACCGCTTAGTGATAAAGTAAAGCAATTACATGGCGATTACATTTCATACAATAAAGCGACAACCATATGGCTCCTGCCAGTTGCCGATAACATTACAAAACATGATCATCTCATACAAAACCGTATAACTCATCATGTCTTGACCATATCACATCACAACATGCCCTGCAAAAACAAGTTAGACGTCCTCTACTTTGTTGTTGCAAGTTTTACGTGGCTGCTACGGGCTTAGCAAGAACCGTTCTTACCTACGCATACAAAACCACAACGATGTTTCGTCAAGTATGTGCTATTTTATCCTTCACAAGGACCGGGCGTAGCCACACTTGATTCAGCTAAAGTGAGAGAGACAGACACCCGTCAGTCACCTTTAAGCAACGAGTGCTCGTAACGGTGAAACTAGTCTCGCGTAAGCGTACGCGTAATGTCGGTCCGGGCCGCTTCATCTCACAATACCGCCGAAGCAAAGTATGACATGCTGGTAAGCAGTATGACTAGTATCGCCCACAACTCATTGTGTTCTACTCGTGCATATCATCTACGCATAGACCTGGCTCTGATACCACTGTTGGGGAACGTAGTATTTTAAAATTTTCCTACGATCACGCAAGATCTATCTACCAGATGCATAGCAACGAGAGGGAAGAGTGTGTCTACGTACCCTCGTAGACCAGAAGCGGAAGCGTCAAGTGACGCGGTTGATGTAGTCGAACTTCTTCGCGATTCAACCGATCAAGCACCGAACGTACGGCACCTCCGCGTTCAGCACACGTTCAGCTTGATGACGTCCCACGAGCTCTTGATCCAGTTGAGCTTCACGGGAGAGTTTCGTCAGCACGACGGCGTGGTGACGGATATGATGTATTCACCGGCGCAGGGCTTCGCCTAAGCACCGCGACGGTATGACCGAGGTGTGTTTCTGTGGAGGGGGGCACCGCACACGGCTGGAACAATTCAACTTGTGTCTTTGGGTGCCCCCCTGCCCCCGTATATAAAGGAGCAAGAGGGGAGGGCCGGCCGGCCTCCTATGGTGCGGCTAGGGCACTCCTACTAGGAATAGGATTGCAATCCTATTCCTAGTAGGAGTCCACCAAGAAGGAAGAGAGGGAAAGGAAAAAAGGAGGGAGAGGTGGCGCCCCCCAATCCTAGTCCAACTAGGATCCCCTGGTGGGGCGCCGGCCAGCCTCTATGGGCTGCCTCTCTCCTTTCCTTAAGGCCCACTATGGACCATCCCCCTTCGTAGGGGGTTCCGGTAACCCCCTCCGGCAATCCCGTTAAATCCGAAACTTTTCCGGAACACTTCCGGTGTCCGAATATAGTCGTCCAATATATCAATCTTTATGTCTCGGACATTCCGAGACTCCTCGTCATGTCCGTGATCTCATCCGGGACTCCGAACTACCTTCGGTACATCAAAACTCATAAACTCATAATACCGATCGTCATCAAACGTTAAGCGTGCGGACCCTACGGGTTCGAGAACTATGTAGACATGACCGAGACTCATCTCCGGTCAATAACCAATAGCGGAACCTGGATGTTCATATTGGCTCCTACATATTCTACGAAGATCTTTTATCGGTCAAACCGCATAACAACATACGTTGTTCCTTTTGTCATCGGTATGTTACTTGCCCGAGATTCGATCGTCGGTATCTCCATACCTAGTTCAATCTCGTTACCGGCAAGTCTCTTTACTCGTTCTGTAACACATCATCTCGTGACTAACTCATTAGTCTTTTGCTTGCAAGGCTTATTGTGATGTGTGTTACCGAGAGGGCCCAGAGATACCTCTCCGACACTCGGAGTGACAAATCCTAATCTTGATCTATGCCAACACCACGAATACTTTCGGAGACACCTGTAGAGCATCTTTATGATCACCCAGTTATGTTGTGATGTTTGATAGCACACAAGGTGTTCCTACGGTATTCGGGAGTTGCATAATCTCATAGTCATAGGAACATGTATAAGTCATGAAGAAAGCAATAGCAGTAAAACTAAACGATCATAGTGCTATGCTAACGGATGGGTCTTGTCCATCACATCATTCTCCTAATGATGTGATCCCGTTGATCAAATGACAACTCATGTCTATGGTTAGGAAACATAACCATCTTTGATCAATGAGCTAGTCTAGTAGAGGCATACTAGGGACACTCTGTTTTGTCTATGTATTCACACATGTACTAAGTTTCCGGTTAATACAATTCTAGCATGAATAATAAACATTTATCATGATATAAGGAAATATAAATAACAACTTTATTATTGCCTCTAGGGCATATTTCCTTCACAGACATGGCCTCGGAACACGGAAGACCGAAAGGTCGAACATGAGTCATATAGAAGATACGATCAACATGAAGATGTTCATCGTTGATGACTAGTCCGTCTCACGTGATGATCAGACACGGCCTAGTCGATTCGGATCATGTATCACTTAGATGACTAGAGAGATGTCTATCTGAGTGGGAGTTCATTAGATGAACTTAATTGTCATGAACAATAGTCTAAGTTGTCTTCGCAAATTATGTTGTAGACCAATAACTCCGTTGTAGCTCCCTGTTTAATACGATCCTAGAGAAAGACTAAGTTGAAAGATATTGTAAGCAATGATGCGGACTGGGTCCGTAGTCTGAGGAGTGTCCTCACTGCTGCACAGAAAGCTTATGTCTTTGATGCACCGCTCGATGTGCAAACCCCTACAACGTTGTCTGTGGATGTTGTGAACACCTGACAGACACGTCCTGATGACTACTTGATAGTTTAGTGCACCATATTTTACGGCTTAGAATCGGGATTCTAATGATGTTTTGAACGTCATAGAACATATGAGATGTTCTGAGAGCTGAAATTGGGATTTCAGGCTCATGCCCGTGTTGAGAGGTATGAGACCTCTGACAAGTTCTTTTGCCAAAAAGGATGGAGGAGAATAGCTCAACTAGTGAGCATGTGCTCAGAATGTCTGGGTGCTAAAATCACTTGAACCAAGTGGGAGTTAATCTTCCAGATGAGATAGTGGTTGACGGAATTCTCTAGACACTATCACCAAGCTACTAGAACTTCGTGATGAACTATGACATGCAAAGGATGGAGATGATCCCGGAGCTATTAGCGGTTCTTAAGACCGCATAAGTAGAAATCAAGAAGGAGCATCAAGTGTTGATGGTTTAACAAGACCACTGGTTTCAAAAGGGCAAGGGCAAGAAGGGAAACTTCATGAATGGCAAACCAGTTGTCGCTCTAAGGAAGGAACCCAAGGTTGAACCCAAACCTTGAGACTAAGTGCTTCTATTGTAAGGGGAACGGTCACATGGTAGCGGAACGACCCCAAATACATGGTAGATAAGAAAGGTGACAACTTCAGCAAAGTATATTTGATATACGTGTTATTGATGTGTACCTTACTAGTACTCCTTGTAGCACCTGGGTATTGGATACCGGTTCAGTTGCTATTATTAGTGACTTGAAGCAAAGGCTACAGACTGAACGGAGACTAGCTAAGGGCGAGGTGACGATGTGTGTTGGAAGTGTTTCCATGGTTGATAAGATCACCATCGCATGCTCCTTCTACCTTCGGGATTAGTGTTGAACCTAGATAAATGTTATCAGGTGTCTACGTTGAGCATGAATATGATTAGATCATGTTCATTGCAATACGATTATTCATTTAAGTTAGGGAATAATGGTTATTCTGTTTACATGAATAATACCTTTATGGTCATGCACCCAATGGTTTATTGAATCTCGATCATAGTAATACACATGATAATAATATTAACGCCAAAAGATGTAGAGTTAATAATGATAGTACCACTTTCTTGTGGCACTGCCGCTTAGGTCATTTTGGCATAAAATGCATGAAGAAACTCCATGCTGATGGATGTTTGGAGTCACTTGATTTTGAATCGCTTGACACATGCGAGCCATGCCTCATGGGCAGGATGACTAAGATCCCGTGTTCAGGTACAATGAAACGGGAAAGTGACTTGTTGGAAATCATACATGATGATGTGTGTGATCCAATGAGAATTAAGGCGTGTAGTGGATATCGTTATTTTCTCATCTTCACTGATGATTTGAGTAGATATGGGTATATTTACTTAATGAAGTAAAAGTCTGAAACGTTTGAAAAGTTCAAGCAATTTCAGAGTGAAGTTAAGAATCATCATAACAAGAAGATCATGTTCCTACAATCTGATCAAGGGGATATTTTTTGAGTTGTGAGTTTGGCAATCACTTAAGACATTGTGGAATTGTTTCGCAATTGAAGCCACCTGGAACACCACAGCGTAATGGTGTGTCTGGACGTCATAATCGAACCTTATGAGATATGGTGCGATCTATGATGTCTCTTACCGATCTATCGCTGTTATTTTGAGGTTATGCATTAGAGACAACTGCATTCACTTTAGATAGGGCACCATCTAAGTCCGTTGAGACGACGCCGTATGAACTGTGGTTTGGCAAGAAACCATAGTTGTCGTTTCTTAATGTTTGGGGCTGCGATGCTTATGGCTTCAGCCGGAAAAAGCTCGAACCCAAAGCGGACAAAGACATCTTCATAGGATACCTAAAGGTAACAGTTGGGTATACCTTCTATCTTAGATCCAAGGGCAAAATGTTTGTCGCTAAGAACGGGTCCTTTCTCGAGAAGGAGTTTCTCTCGAAATAATTGAGTGGGAGGAAGATAGAACTTGATGAGGTTGTCGAACCCTCACTTCAACCGGGGAGTAGTGCAACACAAAAAGATGTTTCTGTGGAACCTACGACTGTTGAAGAGGAGACTAATGATAGTGATCATGAAGCTCCAGGTAAAGTTGCTATCGAACCTCGTAGGTCGACAAGGATATGTACTACTCCCGAGTGGTACGGTGATCCTGTCTTAGATGTCATGTTGTTTGGACAACAATGAACCTACAAACTATGGAGAAGCGATGGTGGGCCCATATTTCGACAAATGGTTAGAAGCCGAGAAATCCGAGATAGGATCCATGTATCAAAATAAAGTATGGACTTTGGTGGATTTGGCCAAAGGTCGGCAAGCCATTGAGATAAATGGATCTTTAAGAAGAAGACATATGTGGACGGTAATGTCACCGTCTATGAAGCTCGACTTGTGGCGAAGAGTTTTTCATAAGTTCAAGGAGTTGACTACGTTGAGATTTTCTCACCCGTAGCGATGCTTAAGTCCGTCGGAATCATGTTAGCATTAGCTGCATTTATGAAATCTGGCTGATGGATGTCAAAACAAGTTTCCTTACCAGTTTTCGTAAGGAAAGGTTGTATGTGATACAAGCAGAAAGGTTTTGTCGATCCTAAGGATGCTAAAAGGTATGCTAGCTCCAGCGAGCCTTCCATGGACTGGAGCAAGCATCTCGGAGTCGGAATATACGCTTTGATGGAGTGATCAAAGTTTTTGGGTATACAAAGTTTGTTAGAAACTTGTATTTACAATAAAGTGAGTGGGAGCACTACAACATTTCTGATAAGTATATGTGAATGACATATTGTTGATCCGAAATGATGTAGAATTTCTGGAAAGCGTAAAGGGTTGTTTGAAAGGAGTTTTTCAAAGGAAGACCTGGATAAAGTTGCTTACATAATTAAGCATCAAGATCTACAGAGATAGATCAAGACGCCTAATGATACTTTCAAAAGAACACACACCTTTGACATGATTTTGAAGGAGTTCAAAATAGCTCAGTCAAAGAACAAGTTCTTACCTGAGTTGTAAGGTGTGAAGTTGAGTAAGACTCAAAGCTTGACCACGGCAGATGAAAGAGGAAGGACGAAGGTCGTCCCCTATGTTTTTGTCATAGGCTCTATACGATATGCCATGCTGAGTACCGAGCCTGATGTGTGCCTTGCCACATGTCTGGCAAGAGGGTACAAAAGTAATCCAGGAGTGGATCACTAGATAGTGGTCAAAATTATCCTTAGAGGAATAAGGAAATGTTTCTCGGTTATGGAGGTGATAAAGAGTTCGACGTAAAGAGTTACGTCGATGCAAGCTTAACACCTATCCGGATAACTCTGAGTGGAGATACCGGATACGTATAATGGAGCAACAGTTTGTAATAGCTCCAAGTGGAACGTGGTAGCAGCATCTACGATATGACATAAAGTTTTGCGAAGTACATAGGGATCTGAATGTTACAGACCCGTTGACTAAGACCTCTCTCACAAGCATAACATGATCAAACCCAGAACTCATTGAGTGTTAATCACATATTGATGTAAACTAGATTACAGACTCTAGTAAACTCTTTGGAAGTTGGTCACATGGCGATGTGACCTGTGAGTGTTAATCACATGGCGATGTGAACTAGATTATTGACTCTAGTGCAAGTGGGAGACTGTTGGAAATATGCCCTAGAGGCAATAATAAATTGGTTATTATTATATTTCCTTGTTCATGATAATTGTTTATTATCCATGCTAGAATTGTATTGATAGGAAACTCATATACATGTGTGGATACATAGACAAACACCATGTCCCTAGTAAGCCTCTAGTTGACTAGCTCGTTGATCAACAGATGGTCACGGTTTCCTGACCATGGACATTGGATGTCGTTGATAACGGGATCACATCATTAGGAGAATGATGTGATGGACAAGACCCAATCCTAAGCCTAGCACAGATCGTGTAGTTCGTATGCTAAAGCTTTTCTAAATGTCAAAGTATCTTTTCCTTAGACCATGAGATTGTGAAACTCCCGTATACCGTAGGAATGCTTTGGGTGTACCAAACGTCACAATGTAACTGGGTGGCTATAAAGGTGCACTACAGGTATCTCCGAAAGTGTCTGTTGGGTTGGCACGAATCGAGACTGGGATTTGTCACTCCGTGTACCGGAGAGGTATCTCTGGGCCCACTCGGTAGGACATCATCATAGTGTGCACAATGTGATCAAGGAGTTGATCACGGGATGATGTGTTACGGAACGAGTAAAGAGACTTGCCAATAATGAGATTGAACAAGGTATCGGGATACCGACGATCGAATCTCGGGCAAGTACTATGCCGATAGACAAAGGGAATTGTATACGAGATTGATTGAATCCTTGACATCGTGGTTCATCCGATGAGATCATCGTGGAGCATGTGGGAACCAACATGGGTATCCAGATCCCGCTATTGGTTATTGACCAGAGAGTTGTCTCGGCCATGTCTGCATGACTCCCGAGCTCGTAGGGTCTACACACTTAAGGTTCGATGATGCTAGGGTTATAGGGAAAGTATGTACGCAGTTACCGAATGTTGTTTGGAGTCCCGGATGAGATCCCGGACGTCACGAGGAGTTCCGGAATGGTCTGGAGGTAAAGATTCATATATGGGAAGTCCCGTTTTGGTCACCGGAAAAGTTTCGGGCGCTATCGGTAGCGTACCGGGACCACCGGGAGGGTCCCGGGGGTCCACCGGGTGGGGCCACCGGCCCCAGAGGGCTGCGTGGGCCAAGTGTGGGAGGGGACCAGCCCCATGTGGGCTGGTGCGCCCCCCACCAGGGCCCAAGGCGCCTCCAAGAGGGGAGGGGGGCAAACCCTAGGGCAGATGGGCCCTAGGGCCCAATCTGGTGCGCCCTCCTCTCCCTCTCCCCCTGTGGCCGCCACCCTTAGATGGGATCTGGGGTGGCCGCACCCCTAGGGGTGGGAAACCCTAAAGGGGGCGCAGCCCCTCCCTTCCCCCTATATATATGTGAGGTTTGGGGCTGCCCATAACACGGTTTGACCTCTCTCTCGCGTGGTGCAGCCCTACCTCTCTCCCTCCTCGTCTCTCGCAGTGCTTGGCGAAGCCCTGCTGGAGTCCCGCGCTCCTCCACCACCACCACGCCGTCGTGCTGCTGTTGGATGGAGTCTTCCCCAACCTCTCCCTCTCTCCTTGCTGGATCAAGGCGTGGGAGACACGATCGGGCTGCACGTGTGTTGAACGCGGAGGCGCCGTTGTTCGGCGCTTAGATCGGAATCAACCGCGATCTGAATCGCAGCGAGTACGACTCCTTCATCCGCGTTCTTGCAACGCTTCCGCATCACGATCTACAAGCGTATGTAGATGCACTCCCCTCTCCCTCGTTGCTAGATTACTCCATAGATAGATCTTGGTGATGCATAGGAAATTTTTTGATTTTCTGCTACGATCCCCAACACACAATTCATCGGATCTCGACAAACACACCGCAAAAAGAGATTACATCGAATAGATCTCCTCGAAGACCAAGGAGAACTTTGTATTAAGATCCAGAGAAATAGAAGAATCCATCTAGATACTAGCTATGGACCCGAAGGTCTGTGGTAAACTACTCACAACTCATGGTGAGGGCGATGATGATGATGATGAAGGCCTCCGTGATGGATCCCCCTCCGGTGGAGCTCCGGAATAGGCTCCAAGATGGGATCTCCTCGGGAACAGAAGGTACGGCGGTGGAATTACGGTTTTCTCTCTGTTCACGGAGTTTCCGGGGTACGTAGACTTATATAGGAAGAAGGAGGGCACCGGGGGACGCTCGAGGGGGCCACGAGGCAGGGCAGGCGCCCTGGGAAGGGGGGCGCGCCCCCACCCTCGTGGGCCAGCCCTCTGTCCCCTGACGTGGTTCTCAAGCTCTGCGTGCGTTATTTTCTCCAAAAATATCTCCCGCGAAGGTTTCATTCCGTTTGGACTACGTTTGATATTCTTTTTCTGCAAAACCCTGAAACAGGCAAAAAAAACAGCAATCTGGACTGGGCCTTTGGGTTAGTAGGTTAGTCCCAAAAATGATATAAAAGTGAATTATAAATCCCATTAAACATCCAAGACTTCATAAATAATAGCATGGAACAACCAAAAATTATAGATACGTTGGAGACGTATCACTATCTATGATGATTATTGTGATGACACGTATGCTATAAAGAATAAAGATAACCATGAAACTTGTCATCATGATTTTACTTTTCAATTGGATTATGCTTCACATGATAGTTATTTTGTTGAGTTTGCTCCCACTACTATTGATAAGAATAAATTTGCTTATGTGGAGAGTAATAAAATTTATATGCTTGGGGATCATGACAAAAATGCTTTATGTGCTGGTTATATTGTTGAATTCATTCATGATGCTACTGAAAATTATTATGAGAGAGGATCATATGCTTCTACATACTGCAATAATATCAAGTTTCCTCTCTAAGTGCTCAAAGTTTTGAAGTTATGCTTGTTTTGCCCTCCTATGCTAGTTGATTATTGTTATCATAAGTTGTTTTCTCACAAAATCCCTATGCATAGGAAGTGGGTTAGACTTAAATGTGCTAGTCATATTATTCATGATGCTCTCTTTATGTTTCAATTCTTATCTTTTATGCGAGCATCATTGAAATCACCGTGCCTAGCTAGGGGCATAAAACGATAGCGCTTGTTGGGAGGCAACCCAATTTTATTTTCTTGGTTTTTTATTCTGTTTAGGAATAAATATTGCATCTAGCTTCTGTTTAGATGTGGTTTTTTGTTTTGTTTAGTGTTTGTGCCAAGTAGAACCTTTGGGAAGACTTGTGTGAAGTTTATATGATCTTGCTGTGAAAAACAGAATCGTTAGCGCTCGCTAGAATGATCACCAGATTTTACTGGAGCATGCTATTTAGTTGATTATTTTTGCAGATGATTAATAGACAAATTCCTCACGTTTACCAATTTATTTTGAAATTTTTGGAGTTACAGAGGTATGCGAAACCTGCAGATTACTACAGACTGTTCTGTTTTTGGCAGATTCTATTTTTCGTGTGTTGTTTGCTTATTTCAATGCATCTATGAGTAATATTGGGAGGTATGAACCATAGAGAAGTTGGAATACAGTAGGTTTAACACCAATATAAACAAAGAATGAATTCATTGCAGTACCTTTGAGTAGTGGTTTGCTTTCTAATACTAACGGAGCTCACGAGATTTTTGTTTAAGTTTTGTGTTGTGAAGTTTTCAGGTTTTGAGTATTGCTTTGATGGACTATGGAACAAAGAGTGGCAAGAGCCTAAGCTTGTGGATTCCCAAGGCACCCCAAGGTAAAATTTAAGGATAACCAAAAGCCTAATCTTGGGGATGCCCCGGGAAGGCATCCCCTCTTTCGTCTTCATCCATCGGTAACTATACTCGGAGCTATATTTTTATTCACCACATGATATGTGTTTTGCTTGGAGCTTCAATTTAGTTTATTTTGTTTTGCTTGCTGTTTGAATAATATCCCAAGATCTGAAGTTCTTAAATGTTAGAGAGTCTTCACATAGTTACATAATTATTCAACTACTCATTGATCTTCACTTATATCTTTCGGAGTAGTTTGTTGTTTGCTCTAGTGCTTCACTTATATTTGTTAGAGCACGGCGGTGGTTTTATTTAGAAGAAATAGATGAACTCTCATGCTTCACTTATATACTTTTGAGAGTCTATTAAAACAGCATGGTAATGTTCATAGGCTATAAAACTAGTCTTCACATGATAGACATCCAAGATCAATGTAGTAAAAACTTTCATACTAAGTGCATTGGATATGATGAGAAGTTGGATGCTTGATAGTTGTTTTGAGATATGAGGATAGTGATATTAGAGTCATGCTAGTGGAGTTATTATGAAATTGAGAAATGCTTGTGTTAAGGTTAGTGATTCCCGTAGCATGCACGTATGGTGAACCGCTATGTGACGAAGTTTGAGCATGAGGTATTTGTAAAGTGTCAACCTTTGTGTGGAGGTCAGGGGCGCGCGATGCTTAACTCCTACCAACCTCCCCCCTAGGAGCATGCGTTGATTGCTTTGTTTTGATGACTCGTAAATTTTTGCAATAAGTATATGAGTTCTTATGACTAATGTTGAGTCCATGGATTATACGCACTTTCACCCTTCCACCATTGCTAGCCTCTCTTGTATCGCGCAACTTTCGCCGGTACCATACACCAACTATATATCCTTCCTCAAAACAGCCACCATATATATTCCTCAAAACAGCCACCATACCTACCTATCATGGCATTTCCATAGCCATTCCGAGATATATTGCCATGCAACTTTTCACCGTTCCGTTCATATGACACGCATCATATTGTCATATTGCCATGCAAGATCATGTAGTTGACATCGTATTTGTGGCAAGGCCACCATGCGTAATTTGTCATACATGTCACTCTTAATTCATTGCACATCTCGGTACACCGTCGGAGGCATTCATATTGAGTCATACATTGTTCTAGTATCGAGTTGTAATATCGAGTTGTAATTCAATGAAAGTGTGACGATCATCATTATTACAGCATTGTCCCATGTGAGGAAAGGCTAAATCAAGAAAGCCCCTCCATAAAAAGAAAGGCCAAAGAAAAAAAAGAAAGGCCCAAAAAAAGGAAAAGAAAAAGGGACAATTGCTACTATTTTTTCCACACTTGTGCTTCAAAGTAGCACCATGTTTTTCATGATAGAGAGTCTCATGTTTAGTCACTTTCATATACTAGTGGCAATTTCCATTATAGAACTTGGCTTGTATATTCCAAGGATGGGCTTCCTCAAACACCCTAGGTCTTCATGAGCAAGCAAGTTGGATGCACACCCACTAGTTTCTTTTGTTGAGATTTCATACATATTTAGCTCTAGTGCATCTGTTGCATGGCAATCCCTACTCACTCACATTGATATCTATTTATGGGCATCTCCATAGCCCATTGATACGCCTAGTCGATGTGAGACTATCTCCCGCCTTTTTGTCTTATCCACAACCACCTCTCTATTCCACCCATAGTGCTATGTCCATGGCTCACGCTCATGTATTGCGTGAAAGTTGAAAGGTTTGAAAGAATAGAGTATGAAAACAAGTGCTTGGCTGAAACCAGGGTTGTGCATGATATGAATATTTTGTATGATGAAGAGGGAGCATAGCTAGACTATATGATTTTGTAGGGATAACTTTGTTTAGCCATAGTATTTTGAGAAGACATGATTGTTTTGTTAGTATGCTTTAAGTATTATTATTCTTATGTCAATATAGACTTCTGTCTTGAATCTTTCAGATCTGAAAATTCTTGCCACAATTAAGAGAACTACATTGAAAATTATGTTGGTTAGCATTCCACATCAAAAATTCTGTTTTTATCATTTACCTACTCGAGGATGAGTAGGAATTAAGCTTGGGGATGCTGATACGTCTCCAACGTATCTATAATTTTTGATTGTTCCATGCTATTATAGTTTCCTTCTAGGATGTTTTATGGGCTTTATTATACACTTTTATGATGTTTTTGGGACTAACCTATTAACCCAGAACCCAGTGCCAGTTTCTGCTTTTCTCTTGTTTTAGGGTTTCACTGAAAAGGAATATCAAACGGAGTCCACTTGACGTGCCAATTTTTGATGATTTTTTCTCGACCAAAAGAAGCCCTCGAAGTAAAAGAGTTGTGCCAGGAGAGCCACGGGCTTCCCACGAGAGTGGGGGCGCGCCCTGGGTAGGTGGTGGCGCCGCCCTATCTCGTGGACCGCCCGAAGGCCCCCCTGACTTGTGCCCTACTCCAAAAATCCTATAAATACTGAAACCTTTGAAAAATAACCTAGATCGGGAGTTCTGCCGCCGAAAGCCTCTGTAGCTAGCGAAAACCAATCTAGACCCCGTTTCGGCACCCTGTCGGAAGGGGAACCCCACTCCGGTGGCCATCTTCATCATCCCGGCGCTCTCCATGATGAGGAGGGAGTAGTCCACCCTCGGGGCTGAGGGTATGTACCAGTAGCTATGTGTTTGATCTGTCTCTCTCGTGTTCTTGAGATGGCACGATCTTGATTTATCGCGAGCTTTGCTATTATAGTTGGATCTTATGATGCTTCTGCCCCTCTACTCTCTTGTAATGGATTGAGTTTTCCCTTTGAAGTTATTTTATCGGATTGAGTCTTTAAGGATTTGAGAACACTTGATGTATGTCTTGCACGTGTTTATCTGTGGTGACAATGGGATATCATGTGATCCACTTGATGTATGTTTTGGTGATCAACTTGCGGGTTCCGTGACCTTGGGAATCTATGCATAGGGGTTGGCACACGTTTTCATCTTGACTCTCCGGTAGAAACTTTGGGGCACTCTTTGAAGTACTTTGTGTTGGTTGAATAGATGAATCTGAGATTGTGTGATGCATATCATATAATCATGCCCACGGATACTTGAGGTGACAATGGAGTATCTAGGTGACATTAGGGTTTTGATTGATTTGTGTCTTAAGGTGTTATTCTAGTACGAACTCTATGATAGATTGAACGTTACTACAGCCTCTTGAATAGATCGATCAGAAAGAATAGCTTTGAGGTGGTTTCGTACCCTACCATAATCTCCTCGTTTGTTCTCCGCTATTAGTGACTTTGGAGTGACTCTTTGTTGCATGTTGAGGGCTAGTAATATGATCTAATTATGTTATCCTTGTGGAGAGAACTTGCACTAGTGAAAGTATGAACCCTAGGCCTTGTTTCCTATCATTGCAACACCGTTTATGCTCACTTTTATCTTTAGTTACCTTGCTGTTTTTATATTTTCTTATTACAAAAACATATATCTACCATCCATATCGCACTTGTATCACCATCTCTTCTCCGAATTAGTGCACCTATACAATTTACCATTGTATTGGGTTTGTTGGGGACAAAAGAGACTCTTTGTTATTTGGTTGCAGGGTTGTTTGAGAGAGACCATCTTCATCCTACGCCTCCCACGGATTGATAAACCTTAGGTCATCCACTTGAGGGAAATTTGCTACTGTCCTACAAACCTCTGCACTTGGAGGCCCAACAACATCTACAAGAAGAAGGTTGTGTAGTAGACATCAACACGTTGGAAGAAAAAAAGTATGAGTCGAGTGACACAAAAGATGGAGACCGGCCCAGGGGACAACGAGGAGGAGAATGACGAGGAATCCGAGAAGGTCAAGGAAGCCGAAAATGTCGATGAGTCGTCTGTTTGACTGGTGTGTGGCCGACATGTCTATAACAACCAAGTTTGACATGGCAAAATTTGATGGAATGGGTCGCAATGTGGCAGAGGAGAGTCAATGACTTGCTGAGTTGGTACTCGGTAGGGGTGCCTAAGGACATTCAAAGTTGAAGATATAAAGATTACCAATATGGATGTTGGTCCCCCGCAAAAAAATAATATGGATGTTGGATACTAGCAAGATCCTTTCGGTTATGTTTCTCGGACCAAAATCTTGTAGAGAAATCATTATGTGGCCTCACCTTATTGACCACTCCTGCTATCCGATTCATCTCCAATGTATCTATAATTTTTTATTGTTCCATGTTATTATATATTCTGTTTTGGATGTTTAATGGGCTTTATTATACACTTTTGTATTATTTTTGGGACTAACCTACTAACCCAAGGCCCAGTGCAAATTGTTGTTTTTTTGTCTATTTGAGTGTTTCGCAGAAAAGGAGTATCAAACGGAGTACAAATGGAATGAAACCTTCGGGAGAGTTATTTTTGGAACGATATCTTCACGAGAGACTTGGAGTACAAGTCAGAGAAGAAACGAGGTGCCCACAAGGGGGCAGGGCGCGCCTAGGGCAGTAGGCGCGCCCCCACCCTCGTGGGCCCCACGTTGCTTTACTGACGTACTTTTCCTCCTATATATATCCACATACCCTGAAAACATCGAGGAGCACGAAGAAACCCTAATTTCACCGCCGTAACCTTCTGTTCCCGTGAGATCCCATCTTGGGGCCTGTTCCAAAGCTCCGCCGGAGGGGGCATCGATCATGGAGGGCTTCTACATCAACACCATAGCTCCTCCGATGAGTTGTCAGTAGTTTACCACAGACCTTCGGGTCCATAGTTATTAGCTAGATGGCTTCTTCTCTCTCTCTTTGGATCTCAATACAAAGTTCTCCTCAATCTTCGAGGAGATCTATTCGATGTAATCTTTTTGCGGTGTGTTTGTCGAGATCCGATGAATTGTGGGTTTATGATCAAGATTATCTATGAACAATATCGGATTCTTTTCTGAAATCTTTTATGTATGATTATAATATCCTTGCAAGTCTCTTCGAATTGTTGGTTTGGTTTGGCCTACTAGATCTATAGTTCTTGCAATGGGAGAAGTGCTTGGCTTTGGGTTCAATCTTGCGGTGTCCTTTCCCAGTGACAGCAGGGGCAGCAAGGCACGTATAGTATTGTTGCCATCGAGGATAAAAATATGGGGTTTATATCATATTGCTTGAGTTTATCCCTCTACATCATGTCATCTTGCTTAGGCTATCTCTGTTCTTATGAACTTAATACTCTAGATGCATGATGGATAGCTGTCGACGTGTGGAGTAATAGTAGTAGATGCAGAATCGTTTTGGTCTACTTGTCACGGACGTGATGCCTATATATAATGATCATGCCTGGATATCTATACCTATACTAATTTGTGACTCCCTAGAATGTATCACATTAATTAGAAATTACGAGCCGTTTATCATGGTGGGACCAAATAATTACGGTGGAGATCAACGCATAGAATCCTTCGCAAAAAAAACACTCAAATACACAATTTATGGCAGTCCCAACCTCTTACGAGTCATTAAAAAGATATAACCTTCAGTAATAAAATTCTCATGAGACCTCCACGTTATGACAGTCCCAACCTCCCAAGAGTCCTCTCTTTTTCCTCGATCTAGCAGGGTGTCTTGCTAAAGGATTCTTATCTTTCTCTCCATCTGGCAGGGTTGACGACTCCGGCGGCTGGTGGCGCTCCAATTCGTCGCCGGCGAGCAGAAGCTGCAGCCTCGCGCCACGAGGTACACCGCCGCAGAGCGCCCAGCCATCTCCCTTTCTCTCTCTTTTCTCCGTCGTAGGTCGCCGGCCATTCATGCTGCAACTCCATCAATCTATTCTCAATCCCATCCCTCCCAAATCTTTAGATCTCCTTTTATTTCAACTTCTCAAATCTAGGACCATAGTGATAATCCGAGGTAAGCCATGCATGTTTCTATTTTCCATTAGATTCATGTGCCACCATGATCTAGAAGAGGATGCCAAATCTGCGTGTTCTTTTGATCTGGAAAAGGTTGCATCACAAGAGCATTAGTAATTTGTGTTTTTTTGCAGGGCTTAATAATTTCTGTTTTAGGGCTCTCTCTAGGCACAATTTGAAGGCCACAGCTGAATTGTAGATTCGGTAATCCCGTTTTCTAAATAGTAAACTGTTAGTCCTTATGTACTATTATTACCAGTAGTGTGCCAAACCAGGCCGTAGTTAGTTTTCACTTCTCATCTTTGCGGAGGTCAAAAGTTGTATATATATGATGTTTTACAAAGTTTTATGCCTTCAACTATACATCTTTAAGGCTTTGACAATTGCATTGCTCTCATTAACCATTTAAGAATTTGTGGTGTCGTTCCATCATAGATATATTCTATCAGTTCTGCATCAGAATCACGTTGGCTGCGAGCAAGCTTAGTGTTACCAATTCTCACTCTCTATAGTAAATAGATGGCATCAATTTCAGTTAATATGTCAATTATTAATTTATAAACCGCACTGGTGTAGCTATAGTGCTATACTAAGTTTCAATGCTCACCCTATTCTGTACTTAAACTTATGGATGTCTGAAAGCAACGGTTTCTATCATAAGTTTGTTTCTCTCACCAGCGCTTTGAATCATAGTAATACTTTCAGATGTTTCCCATGTTTTGTGTTAAAGGTAAAAAAATGGTTGTCAATAATGTGAGGCATGGGATCTGCAATTGCTGATTTCAGTTAGATTGTCTTATATAAGGTGAGTTACTCCCACTTATGTTTACATCTATATTGTGTGTACTTAATACAGTCCAAATTGTAAAGTCCCTTCTGTGTGGCAGCCAGAATTTGCGCCATGGCTGAAATCAACTGCATAGTTGGGCATCTCTAACATGGTGAGCAAATCAATTTTCCAATAAGAGATTGGTTAGCTGATCAATGACTATTAAATGATTGCTTCACCGGCTACATGACTACCATATACCTCCCACCATGGGTTAATTTCGACAGATCAAAGTGCATACATGGTAGGATCCAATTAGTTGTCATTCATATTGCACATTACTACTTTCATGCTTGGTTTTTTTCACATCATGGTGTCACCACGATTATGCCCGGCAATCTGTTATTTATGTTGTCTCCCGGTCAATTTTGTATATATACATGTTGTTTCCCTGATTTAAAGTGTTACGTATGTGCTAAATCATATTACAAAGCATTTGTTTGTTTGTTTTTTAGGATCCTGGAGCATCGATCATGATCTACCTCACCACATCATACCTCTCACCAATGAGGAGGGCATAAAAGACAGTCATTCATGTGTCGGCGCCTGTGTGCATGCAGCACTGCCTCCTCATGTAGTGGCTGCAAGACGACAGCGTGTCCCGCCCCGAGTGGCACGCATGGCTGACGGCCGAGATGGCATCGGTGGAGGAGCTTCTGTAGTAGTTGGAGAACTCAGGAGCTCGGACCATCAGTGTGGCTTGATGCCTCTCTTGGATGTAGCCTGCAGGTAACAACAGCTAAACTCTGATGAGGACAAAATCTACCCGATGGAACTTCTTTCAGCTCAACAACCTGGTATGCAAAGTGGCCCTTTTCCTCTGCCAAGCTCCAATCTTGAAATATCCATCTTCCTCTTGGAGCTGCACATGTTTTTTAGGTAATGCATACTGAAAAATAGTTGAAGGAACAATAGCTGATGCCGATTGTATAGCCTTTTCTTATAAGATATGTTATATGAAAATCCGTGTTTGCCGCATTCGATTCTTATAAATTGTGATACTGCAAGTGATCTTATTATTGTTGGATGCAATTTCTGAACAATATGAGCAGGCAGTGCCCTAGAATCAAGACGTTGAAGAAAATCAATAGGCTGAAGAACTACTGATCGGTAGTAGTGTTGGGTTATCTGGGAATAATACAATAGCAGGCATGGTGTCAAAGTATCTTAAAGTGAGAACGGATCCATACGATTTATTCTTTTTATTGATATAATAACTAACTATATATGTTGGAATTTATCTGGTGTTGATACTTACATGTGGAATATTTCTGAAGCAGCATTGTCCTTTACTTAGTATTTAAATTTAGTGTAAATTACGTGCAGCACAGCCTGTGTCGTTCGGATATCAATATTATTCAGAAATAGCATAATATTTAATAGTGTATTTCTGTTCTAAGATTGAGATAAACAAGAACCACCTAGGATGGAATGTAGAAACTCATCATTTCATTGAATGGACATTATTCGATCAGACTAAAAAATACATAACACCTCCATTTGCTTTGGTAAGAATTGGCAAAGGCAACAGCTGCTTAATTAAACCTGATATAAGAAATGGGGATCTTAAGCCTTATCTCTCTTGAATGGACATTATTATAGAAGTATTTCAAATATAACAATAGAGAAGTTGTCATGTTGACTATAAGAAGAGAAATAGCTTCTCAGATGTACAACCGTAGGTATGATCAAACATGTATCCTTTGTGTGTCTCTGATTCAACTTGAAATGACATGTTTTGCTTCTTCAACACCTATCTATTAATTGTGCTTTTTCAGATGATCTTATATCAAAGTTGCTGGATGAATAGTAGTCTTAAAAATGAAGGTGTAGAAGATTCAGTTCTGTTAACAGTTATAATTGCACTAACTAGAACAATGCAGGGAAGTATGCGTCTTCTCCATTTTGTTTTCAAAAATAATAATGGACTATGACTTGTATCGCACACTAACATGCTTATATGTGCCATGGATTTAGTTTAGCCTATTCATGTATATATCCTTACCAAAAGAATAGAAGTTATGTTATGTTAAACAAATGGAGGGATTACATGTACAAACCGGTGCTGCATAGAATGCCTTTCCATTTAAACAGGAATCTAACAAAACAATATAAGAATGAGAACCTATACAATTTGCGCAAGATTCAAAAGACTAGGTAGAAAAAATGTTCAGACCCATAAACACATGTGAATCATCCAACCATGAACTAACTGAAACTATTTAACTTTGTTTCTCCTAAAGATTACAGTGAGAATAATAATACATGCATGTTTCCAGTAATAATTTACATGTAAAGAGCCTATGGTTTTAGTAGCAGATACTTACGTTAATAAGTATACAAGGACATGATTTAAAATGAAGACTTCACTTTTATGTAGAGGAAAACTTGACAACCACAATTAGAATCATACATATAGCATGTCAAGTTCATGACACACTAATATTTCTAACCCCTTTTGCAAGAGGATTGTGGTCATTCTTATTCCTATTCACCATACAATCCATATTGATTTCATTCCATATCTGATAAAACTTTAGAGGTATGTAGTCCATGGATTTCCAGCTAAGTTCTAAATGTGTACATGCTGCGTTTTCACACTATTATGTTCCAGTTAATAGTAAATACGAAAAAATGTTGTCAAGTCATCGAAAGTACATTGACCCTGAAGAATGTGAGCAATGGATAAATTCCTTGAGTGTTGGTTAATGTCGTGCCTAATGAATTTTGAGTGTTTTCTATTTTCGCCGATCTATAACTTTCACAAATAACAAATGTTATAAAAATAACTTGAATACTTTTTGTCCTATTATAATGTCTAGCCCGTGCAGTTGCACGGGTTGACGACTAGTTCTCATAACTATGTGCTTTTCTATCAATTTCTCGACAGTAATTTGTTCACCCACCGTAGAATTCTGCTATCATGAGAGAAGCCACTAGTAAAACCTATGGCCCCGGGTCTATTCTCATCATATTAATCTTCCATCTACTTTACTTCACATTATTTACTTTCTGTTTCTATACCAAAAATACCAAAAATATTATCTTATCATATCTATCAGATCTCACTCTCGTAAGTGACCGTGAAGGGATTGACAACCCCTTATCGCGTTGGCTGCGAGGTTCTTATTTGTTTGTGCAGGTGCGAGGGACTCGCGCGTGGTCTCCTACTGGATTGATACCTTGGTTCTCAAAAACTGAGGGAAATACTTACGCTACTGTGCTGCATCACCATTTCCTCTTCGAGGGAATACAACGCAAGCTCGAGAAGTAGCAAGAAGAATTTCTGGCGCCGTTGCCGGGGAGACTCACGCCAAGTCTAGTCAAGATTTGATCTCCCGACAACTAGCCAATTTCTGGCGTCGTTGCCGGGGAGATCTACGCAAAAGTCATATACCAAGTACCTATCACAAACCCTTATCCCTCGCACTACATTATTTGCCTCTCGTTTTCCTCTCCCCCACTTCACCTTTGCCATTTTATTCGCCCTTTTTTCATTCGCCTCTTTTCGCTAGCCTCTTGTTTGCTTGTGTGTTGGATTGCTTGTTCGTCACTATGGCTCCCCCTATCAGTGTTGATCCTCACCTTAAGAGGTTGGAGGAGATTGAAAACAATGTTAGAAATTTTATGTCTGTGCAATTTGAGCATAATGAATTCTTCAGAAACGAGCTTAAAGAACAAAACAATTTTATGGAATACATGAAATAAAGAGCTTGATGATATTTCTAAAGAATTTTATGGTTTGAAATCTCAGTTTGCTCATCTTGAGAACTTAATAGCCCAAATATTGGACAAGCAAGCCACCTTAGTTAATAAGATGGCTGCAAAACCGAAAGATTTAGAAAATAAAGATGAAGATCTGAAAGTGATTAATGTGTCTCCTATTAAATCCTTGTTTTCTAGTATGAATCTTGATAATGATGGGACTAAATATGAATCTACTCTAGTTAAAAGGTGTCCCAATGATTCAGAGTTTTTAGATCTTGATGTTAAATAGTTAAAAGTGGGATTGAAAAGATCAAAACTTTGCATAGCGATGAACCCACTATCTTGGACTTCAAGGGTTTTAATTATGATAATTGTTCTTTAATAGATTGTATTTCCTTGTTGCAATCCGTGCTAAATTCTCCGCATGCTTATAGTCAAAATAAGGCTTTTACCAAACACATAGTTGATGCTTTAATGCAGTCTTATGAAGAAAAAATAGAATTAGAAGTTTCCATCCCTAGAAAGCTTCATGATGAGTGGGAGCCTACTATTAAAATTAAGATTAAAGATCATGAATGCTTTGCTTTGTGTGATTTGGGTGCAAGTGTTTCCACAATTCCAAAAGCTTTATGTGATATGTTAGGTTTCCATGAACTTGATGATTGTTCTTTAAATTTGCATCTTGCGAATTCTACCATTAAGAAACCTATGGGAAGGATTAATGATGTTCTTATTGTTGCCAATAGGAATTATGTGCCCGTAGATTTCATCGTTCTTGATATAGATTGCAATCCTTCATGTCCTATTATTCTTGGTAGACCTTTCCTTATAACGATTGGTGCAATTATTGATATGAAGGAGGGAAATATTAGATTCCAATTACCGTTAAGGAAAGGCATGGAACACTTTCCTAGAAAGAAAATCAAATTACCTTATGAATCTATTATGAGAGCCACTTATGGATTGCCTACCAAAGATGGCAATACCTAGATCCATTCTCGTATCGTGCCTAGCTAGGGGCGTTAAACGATAGCGCTTGTTGGGAGGCAACCCAATTTTATTTTCTTGGTTTTTGCTTCTTTTTAGGAATAAATATTGCATCTACCTACTGTTTCGATGTGGTTTTGTGTTTTAATTAGTGTTTGTGTCAAGTAGAACCTTTGGGGACACTTGTGTGAAGTTTATGCGATCATGCTGTAAAAACAGAAACTTTAGTGCTCATGAGATTAGCTATCATTTTTTATTGCAGAGTGCTTTTTAGTTGATTCTTTTTGCAGATGATTAATAGACAAATTCCTCACGTCCACCAATTTATTTCAATTTTTTTAGAGTTACAGAAGTACTCGAAAGTTACAGATTGCTACAGACTGTTCTGTTTTTGACAGCTTCTGTTTTTCGTGTGTTGTTTGCTTATTTTGATGAATCTATGAGTAGTACCGGGGGGTATGAATCATAGAGAAGTTGTAATAAAGTAGGTTTAACACCAATATAAACAAAGTATGAGTTCATTACAGTACCTTTGAGTAGTGGTTTGTTTTCTTATACTAACGGAGCTCACGATATTTTTGGCTAAGTTTTGTGTTGTGAAGTTTTCAAGTTTTGAGTAAGGATTTGATGGGTTATGGAACAAAGAGTGGCAAGAGCCTAAGCTTGGGGATTACCAAGGAACCCCAAGGTAAAATTCAAGGATAACCAAAAGCCTAAGCTTGGGGATGCCCCGGGAAGGCATCCCTCTTTCGTCCTCGTCTATCGGTAACTTTACTTGAGACTATATTTTTATTCAGCACATTATATGTGTTTTTCTTGGAGCGTCATGTATGATTTGAGTCTTTGCTTTTAGTTTGCCACAATCATCCTTGCTGGACACATCTTTTGAGAGAGATAAATATGATTTAGAATTTAGTAGAATACTCTATGTGCTTCACTTATATCTTTTGAGCTAGATAGTTTTGCTCTAGTGCTTCACTTATATCTTTTAGAGCACAGTGGTGGTTTTATTTTGTAGAAATTATTGATCTCTCATGCTTCACTTATATCTATTTCAGAGTCTTTTAGAACAGCATGGTAATGTGCTTTGGTTATAAAACTAGTCCTAATATGATAAGCATCCAAGATGGGTATAGTAAAAACTTTCATACAAGTGCATTGAATATTATGAGAAGTTTGATACTTGATGATTGTTTTGAGATATGAGGATGGTGATATTAGAGTCATGCTAATGGAGTAATTGTGAATTTGAGAAACACTTGTGTTAAAGTTTATGATTCCCGTAGCATGCACGTATTGTAAACCGTTATGTGATGAAGTTGGAGCATGATTTATTTATTCAGTGCCATCCTTTGTGTGGAGGTCGGGATCGCGCGATGGTTAACTCCTACCAACCCTTCCCCTAGGAGCATGCATTAAATACTTTGTTTTGATAACTCGTAGATTTTTGCAATAAGTATATGAGTTCTTTATGAGTAATGTTGAGTCCATGGATTATACACACTCTCACCCTTCCACCATTGCTAGCCTCTCTTGTACTGCGCAACTTTCGCCGGTACCATACACCCACCATATACCTTCCTCCAAACAACCACCATACCTAACTATCATGGCATTTCCATAGCCATTCCAAGATATATTTCCATGCAACTTTCCACCATTCCCTTCATATAACATGCTTCATCATTATCATTCACATAGAGTCATATTTTGTTCTAGCTTCGAGTTGTAAGTAAATAAAAGTGTGATGATCATCATTATTAGAGCATTGTCCCAATGAGGAAATTATGATGGAGACTATGATTCCCCCACAAGTCGGGATGAGACTCCGTACGAAAAAAAGAAAAACAAAAGAGGCCATAAAATTAAAAAGAAAAGGGGGGGGGGGG
>LR738713.1:744007819-744044239 GCA_902687465.1 Secale cereale
CAAAGATGTCGGGGGAAACTGTCCGCCACGAGCACCTATGGGACCGGAGCCCCTTTGTCTATGCGGTACGAGGGCGGAGGGAGCACGAAGAGCAGATCGTAGCGAGCACGCGGGCAGTTTTACCCAGGTTCGGGCCGCGATGAACGCGTAAAACCCTACTCCTGCTTGGCTATGTATTTAGTTGGAGAGCTCGGGAGCTTGAAGAAGCAGCTACACCGAGCGTGAGAGTGATCTAGGTTCCGAACCCCCTCCACGTCGTGCATGGGCCTCCTTTTATAGTGTTAAGGGGTCACCGACAGGTGTCAACGTAGGAGAAAGGGGTAAAAACGTAAAAGAGGTGGTAGTTGTAACAGTGCGGGAACAGTGGAGCTACAGTGCAGAACAGTGGTCTATACCTACTCTAACAGTGGGGGACAAGGGCATTTAATGCCCGTCGCCGTCGACCCCAAAAGCTCCCGCCATAGCTTCTCCGTCCGCCACGGCGATGGATCCACCACCGTGGAGCGCCACCGTGTCCCCCAGGCTGCACAGCCATCCGCCACGCGTCCCTGGATAGGCCCCAGGGCGACGCGTGGGCCGATGAGCTGGAGCGCGGAGACACAGCGTAGCCTTCCCGGCAAGCACCTTGCCGGGGCCTTGATCTTGCCGGGCCCGGGAGCGTATTTGTTTCTGGAACTTCTGGAACTTCCTCGTCGGGTGTTGGGGTCCATTCAGCTATGAATTCTGCCAAAGCTCGGCTCTGTATGGTTGAAGTGCTTTCAAATCTGAGTCCAAAGCTTGACAGCTCCAGTGCCCACTCAACGATCCTGCCTGTTGCTTCTGGATTGTGCAATATCCTCTTCAACGGAAAGCGAGTGACCACTGTTATCTCATGGGCTTGGAAGTAATGGCGCAGCTTTCTCGAGGCCATAAGGAGGCCGAAAAGCAATTTTTGCACACCAGAGTATCTTGATCTAGCCCCCTGGAGAAGGGAACTTACAAAATACACTGGGCGCTGTACCATCTTCTTCCGCACCTCATCCTGTCCCTGCGCAGAGCTGTCCTTGTCGGGGCCAGGGCTCGTCGGAGCAGCCCCCTGCTTGTCGCTGGATTCGCTTGCCGGTGGTGCTGATTCCTCGTCGGACTCCCTCTCCGCTACTAACGCAGCACTAACCACCTGGTTGGTTGCCGCTAGGTATAGCAACAACTTTTCCTGTGGTCTAGGTGCGACAAGTATGGGAGTGGAGGACAGGTACCGTTTCAAATCCTGCAGCGCCGCCTCCGCTTCCGGAGTCCACTTCATGGGACCTGCCTTCTTCAAGATTTTGAAGAAAGGCAGGGCGCGTTCTGCAGACTTTGAAATGAACCTACTGAGGGCAGCCACACAACCTGCAAGCCTTCTGACATCCTTGACGCGCTTCGGGGCCTCTATCTGCTCAATGGCTTTAATCTTGTCGGGGTTGGCTTCAATCCCCCTTTGTGACACAAAGAACCCGAGAAGCTTGCCGGAGGGGACTCCAAAGACGCACTTCTCGGGGTTCAACTTGAGCTGTATCTTGCGCAGGTTCTGAAATGTTTCTTCTAGGTCTTGGACCAAGGTTTCCTTGCTCTTGCTCTTCACCACGATGTCATCCATGTAAGCTTCTACATTTCTGTGGATCTGTGGCTCAAAAGCAGTGTACACTACCCTTGCAAAGGTTGAGCCTGCATTCTTCAATCCAAATGGCATGCGGATAAAGCAATAAGTGCCACATGGAGTGATAAATGCAGTCTTCTCTTGCGCAGCAGATCCTCCGTTTTCTGCAAACTGGAGAACTTCCCGACGACCCACAAGAAATAGAGAAGATAACCAGGCAGTCAAGTATGTACCAGTTCGTGGATAACGAGCTGTACAGAAGAAGACTCAACGGTGTCAGGTTGAAGTGCATCTCCAGGGAAGATGGACAGAAGCTGTTGGCGGAAATACACGGAGGCATATGTGGCCACCACATTGGCGCAAGGGCGCTTGCCGGGAAAGCTTTCCGGCAAGGGTTCTTTTGGCAAGAAGCCCTCCAAGATGCGACTGCACTAGTAACCAAGTGTGAAGCGTGCCAGTTCCATGCAAAGCAGATTCATCAGCCAGCTCAAGCTCTCCAAACAATCCCTTTGTCCTGGCCTTTCTCGGTCTGGGGGCTCGATATCCTCGGCCCCTTCCCCCGAGCTGTCGGGGGCTTTGAGTACTTGTACGTTGCAATCGACAAGTTCACAAAGTGGCCAGAAGTGGAGCCAGTGAGAAAGGTGACAGCACAGACAGCAGTCAGGTTCTTCAGGTCGATTGTTTGCCGTTTCGGGATCCCTAACAGGATCATCACCGACAACGGTACGCAATTCACTAGTCGCACCTTCATGCAGTACGTCCAAGACCTTGGCGCCAAGGTCTGTTTCGCTTCTGTTGCTCACCCGAGGAGCAACGGTCAAGCGGAGAGGGCAAATGCTGAAGTGCTGCGCGGACTCAAGACAAGGACCTTTGACAGGCTGCGCAAGTGCGGAAGAAATTGGATAGAGGAGCTACCGGCGGCTCTTTGGTCAATCAGAACGACACCAAGTCGAGCCACCGGACAGACACCCTTTGCCCTAGTCTATGGGGCAGAGGCAGTTCTCCCCACGGAACTCGTATACGGATCTCCTCGAGTGCTCGCTTATGATGAGCTCGAGCAAGAGCAACTGCGGCAAGATGACGCATTGCTCCTTGAGGAGGGACGTCTCCAGGCTGCTGTACGAGCTGCTCGATACCAGCAAGCCTTGCGTCGCTACCATAGCCGCAAGGTCAAGGCCAGGAGTCTCGAGGAAGGCGACCTTGTTCTTCGGCGTGTTCAGTCCGCCAAGAATTCCAACAAGTTGACGCCGAAGTGGGAAGGCCCTTACCGGGTGAGACAAGTTACGAGGCCCGGCGCTGTCCGCCTCGAGACCGAAGAAGGCTTACCGGTGAGCAACTCCTGGAACATAGAGCATCTTCGCAAGTTTCACCCATAAGGCGCGGTTGCCGTGATCCGCTCCGGCAACCACCTTTTGTACAAGCTTTGCCGCTGTTGCATGTAACCCTTTGTACAAAGCCGGGCGCAGACCCCGTGCATCAGTAAAGCTTTGTGTTTTGCGCTATTTGCCTTTTCCATGCTTTTCCTCGCTATTTGCATGCATTATTTGGCATTTTGTGCAACATACACACCCGGTAAGCATTACCGCGCTGAAAGGCCATATACTTTGTTTCCCTCTCCCATTTCTTTCCTCTTAAACAGAAGGAACGTTCCTCGCGCACAAGTTTGCCGGGGGGAAAGGAGTTGGAGGAGGAACCAAGTGCTGTTCAAGAAAGAGAAGCCTTACCGGAAAGCAAGCAAAACATGAAAGATAAGTTGTTAGAATTTGACCAGTTCAAATTTTAAATTTTAGATTGTCTTCCTTGAACAATCACACTTTGTATGGAAAACCTGTGCGCGGAGGAACCTACCCGTAGCTTGCCGCACCCTTATCTTGTTTTCGAGTTCGCTCAACGATTTAAGTGAGCTGCGACAAGTGTCGCGCCCTTGCTTCGTTCCCGAGTACGCTCAGCAAGTTAAGTGCGTTGCGACTAGCTGCGGCAAGGTTGTTTGCCGGTAAGCCCTTGGCCAGCAGGCTGCTCAGAGTCCAGCACTCAGCGCTCGCGGCAAAGGTCCCTTGCCGGCAAGCTCCCCGGGAGCGTAGGGTGAAAAACATACAAAGTCAAGGGTTGGAACCGGGAAGATGACATTGCACTGATTGATCAAAATAAAGTGAATATATTACAAAGGATAACTTGTCGCAATGGACTAATAAGTTCACGATATAATGTGCAGCAATAAAAATAAAGATAATGGAACCCTAGTCTACGCGGTCGCCTTCCTTCCTGCCAAGCTTTGCCACCTTGGCGATGATGTGGCCGACCTGCTCCTTCAGGGCTTCCGTGTCTGCATCAGCCGGCAAGCTGCGAAGAACGTTCGTGAGGTTGATTCCCGGGTTGCGATACACGATCTTCGTCAGCACCCGCTCCAGAGTTCCCGCGCAGAGCAGGCGCGACTCCTCGGCCAGCTGCGCGGGGATGCGGTTCCGGAGACCTGCAAGGGCCGGAGCAACCCCTCTGAAGAAGAGGCTGAGCTTGGCGCTGTGCGGGAGATCCGGGTCCGGCGAGTAGATAAGATGTTCGACCTTCAGCGCCAGCAGCTCCTGGTCAATATTGGACGCAGAAGAAACCAACTCTTCGGTCCACACTTCAATGGTCTGCCGGAAGAGCTCGGATGCTTTGTTGACGCTCTCCACCAAGGTCCGCTCCTTGCGGAGCTCATCTTTCAACTTGGTCTCCCAGGCCCGGGCAGCATCGAGCGATTCCTTCAGAGTGGTGACTTTCAGCTCCAAGTCCTCAATGGAGTCCTTGGCGGCCTTCAGCTCGTCGCCCCTCTTGGAGAGACTCACCTGAAGCTCGGAGTTCGTGTGAGCATCCTTCTTGCGCTCCAAGATGAGCGCGGCAACCTTCTCGGCGCTCACCTTCAGCGCCTTCTCCAACTGTTCAACCTTGGCGGCAAGCTCCTTCTTGGCGTCTTCCGCGGCAACCGCGGCGGCTTTCGCCTCCTTCAGCTCCCCGCCAAGGGCAGCCTCGCGAGCGGCAAGGTCCTCCTCATGGGAGTCCAGCTGAACCTTCCGCTGCGCGAGCTCTCCCTCTCGCCGGGACATCTCCACCCCGGCGAGCCGCTGCTGTTCGTCAACTTCAGCCTTCTCGAGCACCCACTCCTGGTACTCGCCGGCGAGACGCTCCCGCTCCTCCGCCACCTCGCGGAGGGCTGCCTGATTGGCGGCTCTGAGCTCCGCCGCACGCTTCTCCATTTCCGCGGCGGCCTTGGCGGCAAGAGCCTCCCGAGAGGCGAGCTTCGCCTGCCTGGCCCGGTAGAGGGCCAGGAGCTGGTGAAGCAACCTCTCCTCCTCGGGCCCCTCACTCTCGCCGGGCGCCTCGACGATCTTCAAGCCTGCGGAGGCGAGGACTTCTCCGTCAAACGCCTCGCCCTCCGCAGGAGCTCGCGATGAAGACCCCCAAGGCATCTGGATGAAGACACCGTTGGGGGCCTCAAGATAATACCCCTGCTCCTTGCTGGCGGAGGGGCCGGTGGCCGGTGCAGCATCCGATGCTCCCGCCGCCTCCGGGTCGGCGGTGCGGTCACCGTCCCCCTCCCCGGCCGCTGCGTCCGCAGCCGGAGCAGTCTCCTGCGCGGCCGGCTCGGCGGCCTCGGCCATCTCCTCGACGACAGGGACGCCACCGCCGCCGCCCTGCGCACCCTCCTCCTCGAGGTTGATAACCTCCGTCTCCATGGGCTCAGGAGGAGGAAGATCTATAAAAAAAAGAAGAAGAAGAAAAAGAAGTTCAAGATTCAAGCAAATATCCAAAAAGAAGCAAAGCCAAGAAAACAAGCTACAAAACTTACCTTGGCGGACGTCCTCGGCGGCGGGCTCCCTTGCCGGTGAGCTCTGCCTTGGCGGAGTAACCGCCCTCGCCGGGGAGCTCTGCCTTGATGGAGTGGCCGCCCTCGCCGGGCTGCTCGCCCTTGGCGGGGTACTCTGCCGTGGCGGCGGAGTACCCGCCCTTGGCGGAGCACTCTCCCTTGCCGGAGAGTTCGGCCTTGGCGGGGACGGCGGGGCCCGTGGTTCCTCGACAACGGTCTCCGGGCGCTCTTCCCGCTGTGGCTCCTCCTCTGCACAAGACAAGACAAGAAACGTCAAGACGCGAAGACAAAATCAAATCCTCAGGCGTACCCCGACAAGTGAAAAGAGAGAACCCCAGACTTACGCTGGGGGCTGCGCTGCGGGCTACGCTGGGGGCTGCTCCTCGGAGCAGCGCTCGGGTCCGGCAGGCTCGGCTCCGGCACGCCTCCTGTTGCCGCAGCCGCCGAGTCTTCCGCGACCTCGACCTCGGGCTCAGGCGCCTTGGCCTTCTTCGCCGCGCGATGGGCCAGGGACCTGAAATCAGAACAACAACAAGCAGAGTCAGCATCAACAAAGATCAAGACGAAACTCGAGAAGGTGTAAGATTTTAGACTCTTACTCCTGGTCCTCCTCGTCGTCCTCGCTCAAGGCGGAGAAGTCGTACTCCACCGTCGGCGCGTCGGCGCGAGGAGCGGAAGATGAAGATTCCCTCGCGCGTTTGGTGGTCCCTGGGGCTGGGGGCTGTGAAGACCCAGCCCCAGTGGTAGCCGGCGCCCGAGGAGCGGGCGGAGCCGTTGCTCCGCTCCGAGAAGACCCTTGCCGGCTCGGCGCCGGCCTGCGAGGCGCCTCCGTCGAGGTCCGCGCGCGGGCCGCCTCCGCTGCGGCTGGTGCGCCGGTCGGCCTTGGCGCGGCCTGACTCCCCCGGGGAGCCGCCCGGCGAGGTGGCTGTTGCCGGGGCGCCTGCGCCCTCTCCCCCGTCGCCGCCTTGCGGAGGCGCTTTGGCGGGGACTGCCTCGGGCTTGCCGGGGGCGGGGAGTCCTCCGACGAGGAGAGGTCGTCGGCGTACAACTCCGTGGATCCGCCGGAGTCCTCGGCCTCCTCCTCCTCCTCCTCTGCCCCGGCCGGCTCACTGGGCCCAGCGTCCAGCGCTGCGGCCCCCTTTCCCTTGGCGCCTCCGCCCCTTGCGGCGCCTCTGCTCCCTCCGGCGGTGCCCTCCATTGCCGCGGCCTCTGTCGCGATCCCATGGATCCCGGAGTGCCTCAGCGAGGGGACCCCGGCGAGCGCGTCGGGAGGCAGATCCAGCAACCTGCGGATCTCCGCCTCCTCCGCCTGGGTGGACGCGTCCTCAACCTCCGCCTCCTCCGGCGAGTATCCGAAGACTCCTGCCGCCGCGGTTGCGGCGGCCTCCTCAGCCCGAGAAGCAATGTAGGCAATCTCCTGGTCGGTGGTGGCCCGCGTGTGCAGCTTGAGGTCCTCCTTGTTCTTCGCCACCTCTTCAAGGTTGTCGTAGAAGTTGAGGACGTCGATGGGCTTTGGAGCAAGCCATGTACGGTCCACGCCGTGCGAGTCGCACATGGGCATCATGGCGAGGATTCGATCCCTCGCGGCGCTGTTGCAGAGCGGCACCACTCCCCGGGGAGTCCTGAACCACTCGGGGTGCGTTGGATCGTATTTGAAGAGTTCCCGTACCATTCCCCGCAGCTCCAGCGTGGTGAAGTTGAAGTTGAGCCCGGGGCGCAGCCTCATGATGTCTGCCGGGCCGCCGTACTCCCAGGCCGGCCTCTTCCGGTCTTGGAGAGGGGCGATGCGCCGGCGGAGGAAATCTGCGCCCACCTCGGCAACTGACAGATTGGCCAATCGAAGACGAAGAATCCGGACGAGGGCGATGTTGAGCTTGACGTCGTCCGAGTCGAAATCACTCCAGTCCCTGCCGCGCACGATGGGCGTTGTGCGCGGCGCGGTGAAGGCTTGCGGCTGGTCTTCTACGATCCAGCACCACTCCGCTCGCCATTCCTCCCACTTGCCGCGGAGCTCCCCCGGCAAGTACACACCCTTCTTATTGAGACGGAAGACCCAAGAAATTCCTCCGGAGAGGGGGGTATCGGCCTCGGCTCTAGGAGTGAAGAAGTGTCTAAAGAGTGCTACATTGGGGTGGACTCCTATGAAGTTTTCGCACATGTGTGCGAAAACAGCCATGGTGAGAATGGCGTTGGGGGTGAAATCAAGCAGATGGAGGCCATATGTGTTCATGATGTCGCAGAAGAAATTTGAGAAAGGTGGACAGAGGCCACAATGAAAGAAAGCAGCGAAGAAATGGTACCCGCCGGGATAGCTGTCCTTGGCGGCGGCCGGGTATGCTCGCGTGCGGGGATGCGCGTCGGTTCTCTTGGACCAGAACAAGAAGTACTTGTTCCAGAGCTCCCGCACGCCGAGCTTCGGCGGGAAGACAATGTGCCGCTTCCGGTACTCGATGAGCTTGGCCGCTTGCTCCGATTTCTCCCGCTTGGCCTTCTCCGCCTTCGCCTTGTCGGTCTTTGGGGCCATGGCGGACGCGGTGGATGAAAGGGGGAACGAAGAGCTCGGCGGCGGCGGAGATGAGGAGGCGGAGCGCAAGAGAGAATCTTTGGAAGAGGAAGACGATGCAATGAAAGCGCAAGGAGGGGAACCGCTCCCGCTTCCTCTGTTTTTATGGGGAAGTGGGGGGCGTTTCGCCCTTTCCATTAAGAGATCGTGGGCACGTCCCATCCCACGGCGCCGCAATCGACGCGTGCCGTTGCCGTGGGGTGCGGCGGATATGGAAGTGGATTCGGCGCGCCGCGGGCCGCGGGTGCCCGTGCACTGTTTTGGGCCTGGCCCAACAGCGCTCGGCATCGTGTGTGGCCCAGGCCCGGGGGCTCCTGTCGGTGTACTAAGGTAGGGGTACCTCAGTACCCCAACTTGTGCACGGGCAGTTGCAGCTTCCCGCGGCAAGGTTTACTGCTGGCTCGCCGGAGACCTTCCTGCTCCTTGTTAAACCATTCAAAAACAAAGTATACAAGACATAAGATCGAGGCCCCAGCAAGAGGAACTTGCCGGGAAGGCCGTACCAGGCTCAAGATTACCTCACTAACACAAGGCCCTGGCAAGAGGAGCTTGCCAGGAAGACTAGAAGATTCTATCATAGAAGACCCGGCAAGGGCCCGGGGAGCGGCAAGCTCCCGGGCCCGGCAAGATCAAGGCCCCGGCAAGGTGCTTGCCGGGAAGGCTACGCTGTGTCTCCGCGCTCCAGCTCATCGGCCCACGCGTCGCTCTGGGGCCTATCCAGGGACGCGTGGCGGATGGCTGTGCAGCCTGGGGGACACGGTGGCGCTCCACGGTGGTGGATCCATCGCCGTGGCGGACGGAGAAGCTATGGCGGGAGCTTTTGGGGTCGACGGCGACGGGCATTAAATGCCCTTGTCCCCCACTGTTAGAGTAGGTATAGACCACTGTTCTGCACTGTAGCTCCACTGTTCCCGCACTGTTACAACTACCACCTCTTTTACGTTTTTACCCCTTTCTCCTACGTTGACACCTGTCGGTGACCCCTTAACACTATAAAAGGAGGCCCATGCACGACGTGGAGGGGGTTCGGAACCTAGATCACTCTCACGCTCGGTGTAGCTGCTTCTTCAAGCTCCCGAGCTCTCCAACTAAATACATAGCCAAGCAGGAGTAGGGTTTTACGCGTTCATCGCGGCCCGAACCTGGGTAAAACTGCCCGCGTGCTCGCTACGATCTGCTCTTCGTGCTCCCTCCGCCCTCGTACCGCATAGACAAAGGGGCTCCGGTCCCATAGGTGCTCGTGGCGGACAGTTTCCCCCGACACGGATAATGAAGCTATAACAGCAATCTGTGAAAACAGGACAGTCTGTAGTAATCTGAACATTAACCATACTTCTGTAACCCTAAAAATTCTGGCAAAATTAGGAAAAATCAACAATTTATATAGAAAGACTTTGCAAAAAAATTCATATCCTTTCGACGTTCTAGTAAAAAAGGTAAAATCGCGCACTACAGCCAAAGTTTCTGTTTTTGCACCGCACAAACCAACAAGCAGTTAATCATCCTAAAGGAAACTCTTGGCACATTATTTTTATATAATACAATGGAATTGTACAAGGGGATAATTATTTTTATTGAAAAGTTTCTGTAATTAAGATTTGCAAAGTTTCCATGGGCATGAACAAAGTTCAAGGAGCTCCCCCATTTCAACGGTGCTCGTCCTTCTTACTTTCACTTTTCTTTTTGAAAAAGTTTTAGGTTCCCCTCTTTATTTATTTTTTGTTTTAAAACTTTATAAAAGCACACAATAGAAATAAATGACTCTCTAAAACTTCCAGGTTGTCTCCCTGGCAGCGATTTCTTTATAGCCATTAAGCTAGGCATATAGTGCTCAAGTAATGGACCCACCCGGATCCCAAGGTATATCAAAGCCAATTTTAATTAGCATTGATTTGGCGTTTAGTAGTGAGCACAAAGTGATATGTTTCATGAAACACCGAAGTCTAACTCTCTTCCTATGCATAGGCATGTCATACAAGAACAATCATGCACATCAAGTAAAGGCCAATGCATAGTATAAGCAGTTTCTTGCTATTTTATTATGTTGGAAACATAGAGGGGCGGAGATGTAGTTCCTCTCTCATAGTAATTTCAAGTAGGAGCAGCAAGCACATGCATATTATATTCATCAAAATCATCATGTGTAACGGAAAAAGTCAACCCATCAATGTAATCCTTAATAAGTGCAAACTTCTCTGATATAGTGTAGTTTGGAGAACTCAAAAAGATAATAGGACTATCATGAGTGGGTGTAATAGCAACAATATCATGTTTAACATAAGGAATTATAGCAAGTTCATATCCATAAGCATAATTCATATTGGCATCTTGGCCACAAGCATAGCAAGCATCATCAAAAAGGGATATTTCAAGAGAATCAACGGGGTCATAACAATCAGCATAGCATTCATCCTTCGGTAAGCACGAAGGGAAATTAAACAATGTATGAGTTGAAGAGTTACTCTCATTAGAAGGTGGGCACGGGTAGCTAATCCGCTCTTCCTCCTTTTGTTCTTCGCTCTCCTCGTCATCTTTCTCATCTAATGAGCTCACAATGTCATCAGTTTCTTCTTCCATAGTTTCCAGCAAAATATTACTCTCTTATTGGACAACGGAGACTTTCTCAATAAACGCATCAATATCGGAGTTATATTCATAATTCAAATAGCAATATTTCAATATAGCAAGATTTTCAGGCCTATAAACATCATCATCAAAAGCATCATACTTTTTAAACAGGGATTCAATTTCATAAGCACCCTTAAAAGGAACGAATTCTTCTATTTGTTCCACATCATAATAATCATATATACCATTAGCATAAGAAGCTAAGGTTTCATTATTATTAGATTTGCATGAAAAGGGAAGGTGTGGAGCCTTCACCTTAGAGCAACAAGTATAATCATATCTCAAGCATAGTTGCCGAGCATACCAATGCAACATATGAATTTGATCCCATAACAGTTTCCCTTTTTGTGTCAAGCGATAATCCCTAAAGTATTCACGTTGATCCAACATTACTCCCATTACATAGTTGAATGGGGTTTTCTCAGGATTATCAAAGTAGTACATAATATCTTTCACATAATGAGCATCGAGGGTTTTAGGAGGTACCCCATCTCCATGAGTAGCAAGTACACCTAATTTTTTTGGTATTTCGTGTTCCATATCCATAACTAAAGATAGAGAACAACTTAGAACAGCAAATAAAATCTACTTAGTGATAAGGCAAAAAAGCACACACGAGAATATTCACCCCACGCTATTGCTCCCCGGCAACGGCGCCAGAAAAATGTCTTGATAACCCACAAGTGTAGGGGATCAGTGTGACGCCCGAAGACCGACGTCCCAGAAGATACCAGAAGATTCCAGAAGATTCCAGATGTTCCGGGTTCTCCCGTGTGTTTTTATTTGTGCTTGTGTTATTTATTTTGCATTGCATCATGTCAACATGCCATCATGTTATTTATTTTTGCATCTCAACCAAATAAATTGTGTGGGCCTTCGGTCCATTTAAATCGAGGGAAGAATGTCTTCTCTTTAAAACATATCATCCCAATATTTTAGGGAGCTATATAATAAATATTCCATTGTTTGGAATTACCCGCAACACACTTGCAATATTTCCCCATGTCTTTTCCACTTCGAGTTCTCCTACAAAAACCTTGCCAATAATTCTTTCCGTTGTTTCGAGGTTCCTCCAAAAATTTGAACATTTTTGGGCACTTCAATAATCACGTCTTAGTTCAAACCTATTTGAATTAAATTCAAATATGTTTGAATTATTTTTCCGATCATGCCTTTCTTATTTTTCTCGGACTTTGCTCATTTTATGATGCCCGAGAAAAATACTCCCTTGTGCAAATTCTGCTCCTAACCCCCCTCTATCTTTTTCTTTCTTTGTCTCTATTTTTTTCTTTTCTCTCTTTTATTAAGAGAGCCCAGCAGCTCCCATCCGCCTGGCCCATCAGTCTTCCCCCCCAGCCGGCCCAGGCCTCCCAGCCAGGCCCATTCCATCTTAGGCCCACTCCAAATCCTAACCCTAGCCCCGACCGGTTCGCTCCTCCTCATCCCCTTGTGCGCCGCCGCCACACGCTTCGCTCCCTCCCCTCGCGGCCGAACCCCATCCCCGTTTCCCTCGATCGCCAGGACGTCCGCAACTCGATCTCCTCGAGCGCCCCTGTTTCCTCGCTCCTCTGCCCGAACCCCTCGCCCCTCCTCTCCAGTGGACCCGCGCCTGGCGTCCCACGTCGCCGTTCCCCAGTCGTCCGTCGCATCGGGCCTCGTCCTCGCCGGCCCGACCACCGTCCCGCTGCCATCGACGGCGTCCGCGCCCCCTCCTCCTACTACATCGTCCAGGCCGCGACCTCCCTCCGGCCTCCTCCGCTCTTTCTCCGTCGCCAGGGCCTCAGCCCCGCCTCCTTCTCCCCACGCGGAGCCGCGCCATGGCATTCCTCCCCTCGTCTAGCAGCGCCATGGCCCTGCTACCTTCGGCCCGGACCGCGCCGGTCGCCCCTCCTTCCAGGGCCGGCCAGGAGTTGCTGTCTCCTCCGAGATCCTTCCAGCGCCCGTCCTCCAGTCCTGCGCGTCCGGCCCCGCCTCTCCAGCAAAGAGCGGCCCGCGTCCGCACCTTGGTCGCCAGGCCAGGCCGTGGCCTCCCTTCGTTCCCCTTCCAGCCGCAGCACCGAGCACGCCCCCATCGCTCCCTCCGGCCTCCAGAGGCCATGGCCCCGAGCGCCAAGCCCGACCCTACTGCCTCGCGACCCTGCGCTGGCTCCTCCATGTGCCAAGGCCGCCTCCACCCTGCCTCGTCTCCAGCAAGGCAGCCAGCGTGCCGGCCCCGTTGCCAAGAGTCGCCGAGCATCCTCCGTGCCGTGGTTGTTTTGCTGCTGCTGCTGTGCTTCTTTTTTTCGGCTTTGAGTTTTGTTTTGTCCAGCAATTGAACATGGAGCAGCAAGTGCCACGACGACGAGAACGTCTACGAACCGTGTACGACTACAAGGAGAAATGCAAGTTCCACTACCGTCGACCTCGGAGAACCTCGACGATCTGTTCATCTACGAACGGGAACGACTACATAAGATGACACGCCAAGTACCACGACGACCCTCATGTACCACGACGTCGACGTCCGTCAAGTTCGACTACACGGCGATATGTCAAGTACCCCTACACGGCGAAACGACAAGTACCACTACCCACGCCAGAGCCATCGGAACCCTCAAGTACTTCGACGACATGTACAACTACGACTCGAGACGAGACCGGCAAGACCGAACGGAACGAGTACATCTACCGTCGCCGAGTACAACTACTTCCTCTACCGTCGCCCCGTGTACCTCTCCGGAACAACTACTTCCTCTACGACTCGTGAGAACGACTCCTTCCTCTACGATCTCGAACCGCCCCAAAACGCGCGCTTCAAAGGTATAACGAGACGACCCCGTGGATGACCCGTGAGATGCTTGTTGTGTTGTATGAAATGTTTGCCTTGTGTGCGCCGTGCCCCTTGTGCCCTTCTTTCGTCGTGTTCCTCGGTTGCCTCGTCGCCGACTCGTGGGAACCCGGTGACGGGATCACCCCACCTTATCATCTTCCATGTCTCGCTCTCCGTTACCTTTTGCACCAGTCTCTCAACGAGATACCGGAACCGATATGATGCCGTTGCATCATTTTCCGATCGTTGCCGTGGCACCCTTTTTCATTCCACCACGGTGACGATGCTTCATATCATCTTCTTGTTAACCTTTTAATAAAATTGCATAAAACTTGATCATGTCATCCGCATCATGTTAACAACATTGATATGTTAAATTGTTGTTTGCTTATAATTACTCCCTCCGTCCCAAAATAAGTGACTCAAAAATGACTCAACTTTGTACTAACTTTAGTACAAAGTTGAGTCACTTTTGAGTCACTTATTTTGGGACGGAGGGAGTACTAAACATGCTCATGGGGATTTTCCGGAATTTGTTGTTGTTATTTCCGGCCTCATTTAAAATGTCTTAATAGGTAGTTTGTTTTCGTTTCACCTCTTGCCATGTTAACCAACATTTAATCTTGTCTTGTAAATAAATGAGAGACAACTAAATAATTAAATGTGGTGTTTCGTCAATATGCAACTCGTTGCATATTGAGCTCCACTTAACTTGTAGTGTTGTTTGTGCACTTTGCCATGCCATGCATAATTAAACCGGACATGCATCATACTTGGATGTGCATCGTATGCCATGTTTATGCTTGTATGTTTACCGTGTTGTTTGTTTCTTTCCGGTTTGCTTCTCTTGATAGCTTTCGTTTTGGAGTTGTGAGGATTCTCTCGACTGTGTTGCTCCGTCTACTTCATGGATCCGTTCTTCTCCCTTGTGGAATTCCAGGCAAGATGACCGAACCCGGATACCATTACTATCTTTGCCTATTGCTAGAGTATCACTCTTTAGTAGTTTTGCCTCGATGCCCATGTTTTCCTGTCAGCCTCCTATTGTAACCATGAACCTGTTTAACCACCCTTCCTATGCCAACCGTTGAATGGCTAAGTACGCTTCGCTCAGCCCCTCTTATAGCATTGTTAGTTGCAGGTGAAGATCGAAGATGCTTGCTTCATGTTGAAGTTTGGTTGGGTTATATCACACTATATAAATGCTAAATGAAATCATCTATATATTGGCAAGGGTGGAAGGCTAAGCCTTTTGCTTGGTGATTTGTTCCACTCATGCCGTTAGGAACCGTATAAACCAGTGTTGTGTTCCTTGATTATGCGTTCCTAACACGGTTGGGGTGTATGGGACCCCCTTGATAAACCGCTAAGTGCTAAGTCTTTTCCAGCAAGTCCCAACATTGGTACTATTTGCCTAATAACTAATAAAACTTGCATGTGGACTAGCTATCCCTTTTATTTTAATTCAACAACCCCGGGCCAGTGCTCCACATGAGTGTTGGTCCGAACTGGGCAACCTGCGGGGCCACCTCGAGGAAACTCAAGGTCTGGTAAAAACCCGTAGCTTGTCCCATCCGGTCGTGTCCTGAGACTAGATACGCGCGGCTACCTATCAGGGTGTCGACACGCCGGGAGGATTTGCTGGATTAGCCTTACCTTAGTTCGGAGTATCTTGAGCACGGGATTCCGAGAATACTCGGGTCTTCCCACCTTTGGAGTTGCGACTTCGCGGATCGTGGGCTTGTAATGGGTCAAGTTGGAACACCCCTGCAGGGTTTGAACTTTCGAAAGCCGTGCCCGCGGTTATGTGGCAGATGGGCGCTTGTTAATATCCGGTTGTAGATAACTTGACACATTGTTCTAATACACTACCAGCGTGTGTACCGTGACTGTCAATTTCCGAATAGGGATTCAGGAGTTGAACACGGTGGGGTTATGTTTGACTGGCTTTAGCTAGGATCACTTCATGATCATCTCTCGACCGAGGCACTTCTCTTCTCGCTCTCTTTTACGTAAGTTAGTGCTAGTTGCTGCTGCAGACTCTTGTTGTTCCTTCACCTCTTGTTATTTCTTCAGCCTTGTCCACACCCAAGGCTTAAATAGTCGTGTTACCCGGGAACGGGATTGCTGAGTCCTCTGTGGCTCACAGTTACTTCACCACACCAGATGCAGGTTCAGCCGAGTTTGATGCAGGAGTTGGATCAGTACTTCACCAGGAGCTCGTTGAAGAGTTTGGCCGTATGCTTGTGACGTTTTCGACGATTAGTAGTGGTTTCTACTAGGATTCGATCTAGGCATGTGGCTTTATGTTGTTTGGTATCTTTCTTTGGATCTTCACCCGTAGTCGGGTTGTGATGTTCTGAATGATGTATTGCTTATGTATTGTATTGTGTGAAGTGGCGAGTGTAAGCCAACTATCTCCTTTTGCATTTTAATCCCTCTTTTACATGAGTCGTGCAAAGATACCAAACTTGAGATCATTCTAGGATGGGCTTATACCTTTAAGTCATGCCTCGACACGTAGGAGGTATAGTCCCATCCAAGGCATTACAAGTTGGTATTCAGAGCCTTCTCCGACCTAGAAGCCCCCACTGATTGATCGAATCGTTGACGGTTGAGTCTAGGCACACACTGAAAATGTTTTGAGTCCTATATTATATCGGAGAGTAGGATTTCTTTTGCTCCTCATCTCTTTTCACTCTGGTGAGGACTCCTGACGATTACTCTTTTCTCTTCTACTTTCAAAAATTGCACCAAATTTTTTTTTAGGATCTCGCGAGTATTGATTGGATTGTTCCGATGTCTTTGTGACAAGAACATTGTTCTCGATGCCTCGTGTCATTAGGGGTTGTGGCAGTGTCCCGGGGAGTTGAGCTCCGAGGTGTTGTCGTCACAAATCCATCGCGGTAGTACTAGAATACTTAAGACAGCCGACATCGAAAACTCTCCTATGCGGTTAGTGGCAAGATAACCCCGACATCACCCAGTACTGGGGAGGTAGTTCGGGAGTATTGCCATAGCTTGTATAGTGGATGCGTTTCGAAGGTCCGAGGTAAACGGTTTCCGAGAAAGACTGGTTATGTGTTGAAGGATGGATACACCTGGATGTAGGTTTAGAGTTGATTGCGCGGTGCTTCCCGTGTATCCCCAACACCTGATTGCATAACTGGAAACTTTCGGAAATTAATAGGTGGGTTCATCCAGTAGTTCTAGGCATTCTTCCAACGGATGCACGATATGAAGTTCGGGGTTCTACATTGAGTGAAGTGGTTTTATGGACTTGTTCTGATCGGGAGTTGCATCTTAAAGGGTCCTTGGCTATGCTGATCCGGGGATTGCAAAACCCTTTTGTAACACGTTCCATGAGCCTTCAGCACGAAGATGTCGAACGAAGCTTCTATCTTGTATTTGTTCTATCTGTTCCTTGTTCCTTTTTATTTACTTTTTGTTCTCCAAGTGGCTTCTCGACAAGCTGATGTACCTACGGAACTCATTCGTTCAATTCTCTGTTCGGATGATATTGTGAAGATCATGTTGCATATCTATCCTTTGTTTTTGTTTTGATTCTGGTATTCAAGTTGCTTCGATGTCAAATGTTGATTCCATACCTTTCTTAATCGGTATTCTCATATTTCTATGGGAGTGCTAATCCTTCTTGACCATCAAGATCTTCATGTTAATCCTCTTCAACCGGTGTGCCTTCTCTTCAAGTTATTCCATACAGACGCCGTTGAGAAATCTGACGATTTGTCTGTTTCTTTCATCCCAAGTTGTCCTTGTTTTTCCCACCCTCCCACCCTTCTTCTTCTCGGAGCTGGAATTCTCAGATCAAGTATCCATTTTATTCATGTGATGGTTCTTCATTCTTTTCCTTCAATGTTCTTATCCGGTGATTTATCGTGAAGATGCTCAAGAGCTTCAAGTTCATCATTCTTTTGTTCTTAAATTCTGCCGGTGGATGTAATTCAAGATTTCGGTGTTGATCTTATCCTTTTCCTCATTTCACAATGCTTTCTTATTCCGGTGCACCAATTAATCATTCTCCGCTTGCTACTCATATCCGGAGTGCCGAAGATTCATAATTCCACTCTTAATCCGTTCAAATTATTTTTGAGGATTATCATCTTATTCAAGCCATTTAATTCAACCGGTGCGATATCTCTTAAGCAATCTTTTTCAACGGTGATTTCTTTAGTGGGCCCTAACCCACAGGTCTTTTTCCAGGATCTTACCTGACTCTTCTAATTTTTTCTGGAGTTATACTCAAATTCTTTTTAAAGTGTGACGTAAGAATGAATCCCATCAGTCACAGTCCTTCTCCAAGACCGCTTCCAATTCTTGTTCATCATTGGTTCAACCTTTTAATTCTTCATTCCGGAGTGCTCAACAATTCTTATGGCATTTCTCGTCTTCATTCTCAACATTTGGAGACCGCAGAAGTGTTTCTCTTAAATCTTGGCCCGTTCTCTCAAGATTTTTCATGAATTCTTTTCCTTTGTGTTCCTCCGAAGGCCATCATTTCAGAATATTTCTTCGTTCTCAGTTTTCAACTTCGTCCTCCAACTATTCTTCATCGATGTCTCTTCGTTCGTCTCCATATTCTTACGGTGGTTCTTTCAAGATTACCCTTCCGTTGTCATCGTTTTAATTCATTTGTTCTTTTCATTATCCTACCGGTGGTTCGTTGAAGATTTACCCAAGTTTGTGCGAGATCTCTCTTTAATTCTTCCAACGAGAATAAGTAGTATGCCAAATCCTTGGTTGTCATCAATTTAATTGGTGAAGGAGATGCATGATATAATTCTTATTCTTATTCCTTCAAGGTGATTTAATTCTTTTGTCTGGAGCTTGTTCATCATATCATATTCTCGGTTCTAAGTTGTTCATCTTGTTTTTCCGGAGCTCCAAGTTATTCCAATTATATCATTCCAAAGCTACATCTAATTCATCGCAGGCCTTGAATCTTATTCTTTTCATCTTTCGCTTCTCATGCTTTCATTATCGGAGTTCTCATGATGGTTCATCATTTAATTCATCCTCGAAGTCTTCATCAAGATTCTTGTTGGAGCTCAAACATTCTTCGTCATGCTTCCAATTGCAATTCTTTCTACCTTATCTTTTCAGATGGTGTTATGTCATTCTTGATAATTTTCCTCCATGTTTCATGATTCACGAGTTGTCAGGAATGAGATATTTAAAACCATCATTTTTTCCTTGTTTAGGAGATCTTTTCAACCCTTCAATTTATTCATTGGAGTTATCTTGGGTTGTATTTCACCTAAAAGCTTTCCCTAAGGATTGTTGTTATTGTGGTGTTTGTAAATGACCCAAGTTTTTCATTTATCATTCCGGTGAAATAAGTTTTTCATCTCCTTGTTGATCTCAATACAATCAATTGTTTTCCGTTAGTGGCTGGTTGTCACCTCTTAATTTTGAGATGTTTTCCATAAGCCCACATCAAGCTTATTCATTTCGTGTTGAATTTCCAACAATTCTGTTCAACCCTTCTTCGTAAGGATGCTCTTTCAAATTCAATTTTGAGAGATGTTGTCATTTTCTTCTCCGTTCAAGTCTTTCATTGAGTTATATGCTATCCTGTCATTCCGGAGGCTTTGTGATATTGCTCTCTTTAACCATCATATCGTTTTATCGAGATCATGTTCTTTCCCTTGTTTATCATTTAACCGGAGTGTTGTGCCTTCCATTCTAGTTTCCTCATCTCATCTAGTTTTGCCTGTCTTTTAACCGGAGTGCTGTCTGAATCTTTCTTACACCTTGTGCTTTTTTTTAATTGTTTCGGAGGCATTATGCTGTTGATTTCATCAAGTATCATCTCATCTCCTCAAGTTCTTGTTAATTCCTCCCATTTTCAGACGGAGTGCTGTCCAAATTCTGTCATTCTTATTCCTTGGCCATACCATTGCGGTTTCATATTCTTTCCGTCCATGAGCTCTTGTTTCATGTCTTTCAACCTTCAAGGTTCTCATAATGCTCCTTGTTCCTCTTTCTAACGGAGTGTTTTCATCTTCGTTCATCTCCGTTGCATTCTTTCTTTCAAGATTGTTCAACCTCTCAAGGTTCTTGGTTTTACTCATCTGTCAAAGAAGCAACTTTGTTTTACCTCTTCCTCTTCTGTTTATATCCGGTGCTATCTCTAGGATCTCGGGTCGAGATCCTCTGTTAGTGTGGGAGAGTTGTGACGCCCGAAGACCGGCGTCCCAGAAGATACCAGAAGATTCCAGAAGATTCTAGATGTTCCGGGTTCTCCCGTGTGTTTTTATTTGTGCTTGTGTTATTTATTTTGCATTGCATCATGTCATCATGCCATCATGTTATTTATTTTTGCATCTCAACCAAATAAACTGTGTGGGCCTTCGGTCCATTTAAATCGAGGGAAGAATGTCTTCTCTTTAAAACATATCATCCCAATATTTTAGGGAGCTATATAATAAATATTCCATTGTTTGGAATTACCCGCAACACACTTGCAATATTTCCCCATGTCTTTTCCACTTCGAGTTCTCCTACAAAAACCTTGCCAATAATTCTTTCCGTTGTTTCGAGGTTCCTCCAAAAATTTGAACATTTTTGGACACTTCAATAATCACGTCTTAGTTCAAACCTATTTGAATTAAATTCAAATATGTTTGAATTATTTTTCCGATCATGCCTTTCTTATTTTTCTCGGACTTTGCTCATTTTATGATGCCCGAGAAAAATACTCCCTTGTGCAAATTCTGCTCCTAACCCCCCTCTATCTTTTTCTTTCTTTGTCTCTATTTTTTTCTTTTCTCTCTTTTATTAAGAGAGCCCAGCAGCTCCCAGCCGCCTGGCCCATCAGCCTTCCCCCCCAGCCGGCCCAGGCCTCCCAGCCATGCCCATTCCATCTTAGGCCCACTCCAAATCCTAACCCTAGCCCCGACCGGTTCGCTCCTCCTCATCCCCCTGTGCGCCGCCGCCACACGCTTCGCTCCCTCCCCTCGCGGCCGAACCCCATCCCCGTTTCCCTCGATCGCCAGGACGTCCGCAGCTCAATCTCCTCGAGCGCCCCTGTTTCCTCGCTCCTCTGCCCGAACCCCTCGCCCCTCCTCTCAAGTGGACCCGCGCCTGGCGTCCCACGTCGCCGTTCCCCAGTCGTCCGTCGCGTCGGGCCTCGTCCTCGCCGGCCCGACCACCGTCCCGCTGCCATCGACGGCGTCCGCGCCCCCTCCTCCTACTACATCGTCCAGGCCGCGACCTCCCTCCGGCCTCCTCCGCTCTTTCTCCGTCACCAGGGCCTCAGCCCCGCCTCCTTCTCCCCGCGCGGAGCCGCGCCATGGCATTCCTCCCCTCGTCCAGCAGCGCCATGGCCCTGCTACCTTCGGCCCGGACCGCGCCGGTCGCCCCTCCTTCCAGGGCCGGCCAGGAGCTGCTGTCTCCTCCGAGCTCCTTCCAGCGCCCGTCCTCCAGTCCTGCGCGTCCGGCCCCGCCTCTCCAGCAAAGAGCGGCCCGCGTCCGCACCTTGGTCGCCAGGCCAGGCCATGGCCTCCCTTCAATCCCCTTCCAGCCGCAGCACCGAGCGCGCCCCCATCGCTCCCTCCGGCCTCCAGAGGCCATGGCCCCGAGCGCCAAGCCCGACCCTACTGCCTCGCGACCCTGCGCTGGCTCCTCCACGCGCCAAGGCCGCCTCCACCCTGCCTCGTCTCCAGCAAGGCAGCCAGCGTGCCGGCCCCGTCGCCAAGAGTCGCCGAGCATCCTCCGTGCCGTGGTTGTTTTGCTGCTGCTGTTGTGCTTCTTTTTTTCGGCTTTGCGTTTTGTTTTGTCCAGCAATTGAACATGGAGCAGCAAGTGCCACGACGACGAGAACGTCTACGAACCGTGTACGACTACAAGGAGAAACGCAAGTTCCACTACCGTCGACCTCGGAGAACCTCGATGATCTGTTCATCTACGAACGAGAACGACTACGTAAGATGACACGCCAAGTACCACGACGACCCTCATGTACCACGACGTCGACGTCCGTCAAGTTCGACTACACGGCGATATGTCAAGTACCCCTACACGGCGAAACGAGAAGTACCACTACCCACGCCGGAGCCATCGGAACCCTCAAGTACCTCGACGACATGTACAACTACGACTCGAGACGAGACCGGCAAGACCGAACGGAACGAGTACATCTACCGTCGCCGAGTACAACTACTTCCTCTACCGTCGCCCCGTGTACCTCTCCGGAACAACTACTTCCTCTACGACTCGTGAGAACGACTCCTTCCTCTACGATCTCGAACCACCCCAAAACGCGCGCTTCAAAGGTATAACGAGATGACCCCGTGGATGACCCGTGAGATGCTTGTTGTGTTGTATGAAATGTTTGCCTTGTGTGCACCGTGCCCGTTGTGCCCTTCTTTTGTCGAGTTCCTCGGTTGCCTCGTCGCCGACTCGTGGGAACCCGGTGACGGGATCACCCCACCTTATCATCTTCCATGTCTCGCTCTCCGTTACCTTTTGCACCGGTCTCTCAACGAGATACCGGAACCGATATGATGTCGTTGCATCATTTTCCGATCGTTGCCGTGGCACCCTTTTTCATTCCACCACGGTGACGATGTTTCATATCATCTTCTTGTTAACCTTTTAATAAAATTGCATAAAACTTGATCATGTCATCCGCATCATGTTAACAACATTGATATGTTAAATTGTTGTTTGCTTATAATTACTAAACATGCTCATGGGGATTTTCCGGAATTTGTTGTTGTTATTTCCGGCCTCATTTAAAATGTCTTAATAGGTAGTTTGTTTTTGTTTCACCTCTTGCCATGTTAACCAACATTTAATCTTGTCTTGTAAATAAATGAGAGTCAACTAAATAATTAAATGTGGTGTTTCGTCAATATGCAACTCGTTGCATATTGAGCTCCACTTAACTTGTAGTGTTGTTTGTGCACTTTGCCATGCCATGCATAATTAAACCGGACATGCATCATACTTGGATGTGCATCGTATGCCATGTTTATGCTTGTATGTTTACCGTGTTGTTTGTTTCTTTCCGGTTTGCTTCTCTTGATAGCTTCGGTTTCGTTTCGGAGTTGTGAGGATTCTCTCGACTGTGTTGCTCCGTCTACTTCATGGATCCGTTCTTCTCCCTTGTGGAATTCCAGGCAAGATGACCGAACCCGGATACCATTACTATCTTTGCCTATTGCTAGAGTATCGCTCTTTAGTAGTTTTGCCTCGATGCCCATGTTTTCCTGTCAGCCTCCTATTGTAACCATGAACTTGTTTAACCACCCTTCCTATGCAAACCGTTGAATGGCTAAGTACGCTTCGCTCAGCCCCTCTTATAGCATTGTTAGTTGCAAGTGAAGATCGAAGATGCTTGCTTCATGTTGAAGTTTGGTTGGGTTATATCACACTATATAAATGCTAAATGAAATCATCTATATATTGGCAAGGGTGGAAGGCTAAGCCTTTTGCTTGGTGATTTGTTCCACTCATGCCGTTAGGAACCGTATAAACCGGTGTTGTGTTCCTTGATTATGCGTTCCTAACACGGTTGGGGTGTATGGGACCCCCTCGATAAACCGCTAAGTGCTAAGTCTTTTCCAGCAAGTCCCAACATTGGTACTATTTGCCTAATAACTAATAAAACTTGCATGTGGACTAGCTATCCCTTTTATTTTAATTCAACAACCCCGGGCCAGTGCTCCACATGAGTGTTGGTCCGAACTGGGCAACCTGCGGGGCCACCTCGAGGAAACTCAAGGTCTGGTAAAAACCCGTAGCTTGTCCCATCCGGTCGTGTCCTGAGACTAGATACGCCCGGCTACCTATCAGGGTGTCGACACGCCGGGAGGATTTGCTGGATTAGCCTTACCTTAGTTCGGAGTATCTTGAGCACGGGATTCCGAGAATACTCGGGTCTTCCCACCGTTGGAGTTGCGACTTCGCGGATCGTGGGCTTGTAATGGGTCAAGTTGGAACACCCCTGCAGGGTTTGAACTTTCGAAAGCCGTGCCCGCGGTTATGTGGCAGATGGGAGCTTGTTAATATCCGGTTGTAGATAACTTGACACATTGTTCTAATACACTACCAGCGTGTGTACCGTGACTGTCAATTTCCGAATAGGGATTCGGGAGTTGAACACGGTGGGGTTATGTTTGACTGGCTTTAGCTAGGATCACTTCGTGATCATCTCTCGACCGAGGCACTTCTCTTCTCGCTCTCTTTTACGTAAGTTAGTGCTAGTTGCTGCTGCAGACTCTTGTTGTTCCTTCACCTCTTGTTATTTCTTCAGCCTTGTCCACACCCAAGGCTTAAATAGTCGTGTTACCCGGGAACGGGATTGCTGAGTCCTCTGTGGCTCACAGTTACTTCACCACACCAGATGCAGGTTCAGCCGAGTTTGATGCAGGAGTTGGATCAGTACTTCACCAGGAGCTCGTTGAAGAGTTTGGCCGTATGCTTGTGACGTTTTCGACGATCAGTAGTGGTTTCTACTAGGATTCGATCTAGGCCTGTGGCTTTATGTTGTTTGGTATCTTTCTTTGGATCTTCACCCGTAGTCGGGTTGTGATGTTTTGAATGATGTATTGCTTATGTATTGTATTGTGTGAAGTGGCGAGTGTAAGCCAACTATCTCCTTTTGCATTTTAATCCCTCTTTTACATGAGTCGTGCAAAGATACCAAACTTGAGATCATTCTAGGATGGGCTTATACCTTTAAGTCGTGCCTCGACACGTAGGAGGTATAGTCCTATCCTGGGCATTACAATCAGTTGTAGCCTCTTTCGATAAGTAAGAGTGTCGAACCCAACGAGGAGCTAAAGGCAGAACAAATATTCCCTCAAGTTATATCGACCACCGATACAACTCTACGCACGCTTGACGTTTACTTTACCTAGAACAAGTATGAAACTAGAAGTACTTTGTAGTTTTTGTGGGATAGGTTTTCAAGAATATAAAGAGCACGTAAATATAAACTAGGGGATGTTAAGATAAAGAAGCAATAAAGTTAATATAGCGAGTGTGGAAAAGTGGTGGTAGGAGTTGTGAATTGCACCTAAGCAATTGACTACGTTACTAGACCGATAGCAAGTTTTATGTGGGAGAGGCCACTGCTAGCATGTCATCCCTTACTTGGAATTCTATGCACTTATGATTGGAACTATTAGCAAGCATCCGCAACTACTAACGTTCATTAAGGTAAAACCCAACCATAGCATTAAGATATATTGGTCCCCCTTCAATCTCGTATGCATGAATTTCTACGCTAGCTTGAAGCTTATGTCACTCTTGCCCTCCAATACGTAGTCCTATCAACATACAACTAACCCTATGGTGGGAACTATTAGCAAGCATCCGCAACTACTAACGTTCATTAAGGTAAAACCCAATCATAGCATTAAGATATATTGGCCCCCCTTCAATCTCGTATGCATGAATTTCTACGCTAGCTTGAAGCTTATGTCACTCTTGCCCTCCAATACGTAGTCCTATCAACATACAACTAACCCTATGGTGTGATCCACGCGCGCGCTCAAATGATGGGCACCAAAGGACAACAACTTAACCACAAGCAATTTAAACCAATCATAGCAATTCACCAATCACCGATAGGACAACGATAATCTACTCAGACATCATAGGATGGCAACACATCATTGGATAATAATATGAAGCATAAAGCACCATGTTCAAGTAGAGGGTACCGCGGGTTATGGGAGAGTGGACCGTTGTAGATAGACGGGGGAAGGTGATGGAGATGTTGGTGAAGAAGACTTAGGTGTTGGTGCAGATCGCCGTGACACGATGATGGCCCCGGTGGCACCGGAGTGCCACCGGAAGAGAGGGGGAGAGAGCCCCCCTCCTTATTCTTCTTCCTTGGCCTTCTCCCTATTTGGGAGAAGGGTTTCCCCTCTGGTCCATGGCCTCCATGGCGGCAGAGGGGCGAGAGCCCCTCCGAGATTGGATCTGTCTCTCTATCTCTCTGTGTTTCTGCGTTCCCAGATTCTGGCCCTTCACCGTTTCTTATATTCCCGGAGATCCGTAACTCCGATTGGGATTATTTTTTGGCACCATTTTTATCCGGATATTAGATTTCTTGCGGTGAAAGAAGGGCATCAACCGCCTTACGATGTGGACACGAGGGCCCAGGGTGCGCCTGCCCCTGGTGGGCGCGCCCCCTGCCTCATGGCCCACTCGGGCATCGTCTCATGTTGGTTCCGCTTCCCAAAATTCACATATATTCCAAAAAAATCTCCGTCTGTTTGGACTCTGTTTGATATGGATATTCTGCGAAACAAAAAACATGCAACAAACATGAACTGGCACTAGGCACTGGATCAATATGTTAGTCCCAAAAAATAGTATAAAAGTTGCCAAATGTATATGAAAGTTGTAGAATATTGGCATGGAACAATCAAAAATTATAGATGCGACAGAGACGTATCACATAGCCAAACTATATGATTTTCAGATTTTGTGGGGATAACTTTCTTTGGCCATGTTATTTTGATAAGACATGATTGCTTTGTTAGTATGCTTGAAGTATTATTATTCTTATGTCAATATAGACTTTTGTCTTGAATCTTTTGGATCCGAACATTCATGCCACAATAAAGAAAATTACATTGAGAATTATGTTGGTTAGCATTCCACATAAAAAAAACTGTTTTTATCATTTACCTACTCGAGGACGAGCAGGAATTAAGCTTGGGATGCTTGATATGTCTCCAACGTACCTATAATTTTTGATTGTTCCATGCTATTATATATATTCTATTTTGGATGTTTAATGGGCTTTATTATACACTTTTATATTATTTTTGGGACTAACCTACTAACCCAAGGCCTGAAGGAAATATGCCCTAGAGGCAATAAGAAAGATGTTATTTGTATTTCCTTATATCATGATAAATGTCTTTTATTCATGCTAGAATTGTATTAACCGGAAATTAGTACATTTGTGAATACATAGACAAAACAGTATGTCCCTAGTATGCCTCTACTAGACTAGCTCATTGATCAAAGATGGTTATGTTTCCTAGCCATAGACATGAGTTGTCATTTGATCAACGAGATCACGTCATTAGGAGAATGATGTGATGGACTAGACCCATCCGTTAGCTTAGCACTATGATCGTTTAGTTTTACTGCTATTGCTTTCTTCATGACTTATACATGTTCCTATGACTATGAGATTATGCAACTCCCGAATACCAGAGGAACACATTGTGTGCTATCAAACGTCACAACGTAACTGGGTGATAATAAAGATGCTCTACAGGTGTCTCCGAAAGTGTTCGTGGTGTGGCATAGATCAAGAATAGGATTTGTCACTCCGAGTGTCGGAGAGGTATCTCTAGGCCCTCTCGGTAATACTCATCATAATAAGCCTTGCAAGCAAATGACTAATGAGTTAGTCACGAGATGATGCATTACGGAACGAGTAAAGAGGCTTGCCGGTAACGAGATTGAACTAGGTATTGAGATAACGATGATCGAATCTCGGGAAAGTAACATACCGATGACAAAGGGAACAACGTATGTTGTTATGCGGTTTGACCGATAAAGATCTTCGTAGAATATGTAGGAGCCAATATGGGCATCCAGGTTCCGCTATTGGTTATTGACCGGAGATGAGTCTCGGTCATGTCTACATAGTTCTCGAACCCGTAGGGTCCGCACGCTTAAACGTTTGATGACGATCGGTATTATGAGTTTATGAGTTTTGATGTACCGAAGGTAGTTTGGAGTCCCAGATATGATCACGGACATGATGAGGAGTCTCTAAATGGTCGAGACGTAAAGATCGATATATTTGACGACTATGTTCGAACATTGGAAGGGTCCCGGAAGGTTTCGGGCATATACCGGAGTACCGGGGGATTACCGGAACTCCCCACGGAGTTAAATGGGCCTCATGGGCCCTAGTGGGAGAAGAGGAGGGGCGGCCAGGGCAGCCGCGCGCCCCCTCCCCTTCTAGTCCGAATTGGACAAGGAGGGGGGTGGCGCCCCCCTTTCCTTCTCCCTTCCTACTCCAACTAGGAAAAAAGGGAGTCCTACTCCCGGTGGGAGTAGCACTCCTCCCTTGGCGCGCCCTCCTCTTGGTCGGCCGCCTTCCCCCCTAGCTCCTTTATATACGGGGGCAGGGGGCACCTCTAGACACACAAGTTGATCAGTTGATCTCTCCCAACCGTGTGCGGTGCCCCCCTCCACAGAAACACACATCGGTCATACTGTTGCAGTGTTTAGGCGAAGCCCTGCGCCGGTAGCTTCATCATCTCCGTCACCACGCCGTCGTGCTGACGAAACTCTCCCGTGAAGCTCTACTGGATCAAGAGCTCGTGGGATGTCATCAAGCTGAATGTGTGCTGAACATGGAGGTGTCGTACGTTCGGTACTTGATCGGTTGGATCATGAAGAAGTTCGACTACATCAACCGCGTCACTAGACGCTTCCGCTTTCGATCTACGAGGATACGTAGACACACTCTCCCCTCTTGTTGCTATGCATCTAGTAGATAGATCTTGCGTGATCGTAGGAAATTTGTTGAAATACTACATTCCCCAACAGTGGTATCAGAGCCAGGTCTATGCATAGATGATATGCACGAGTAGAACACAAGTGAGTTGTGGAAGATACTAGTCATACTACTTACCAGCATGTCGTACTTTGATTCGGCGGTATTGTTGGATGAAGCGGCCCAGACCGACATTACGCGTACGCTTACGTGAGACTAGTTCTATCGACATGCTTCGCACACAGGTGGCTGGCGGGTGTCAGTTTCTCCAACTTTAGTTGAATCGAGTGTGGCTACGCCCGGTCCTTGTGAAGATTAAAATAGCACATACTTGACAAAAAATTGTTGTGGTTTTGTATGCGTAGGTAAGAACGGTTCTTGCTAAGCCCGTAGCAGCTACGTAAAACTTGCAACAACAAAGTAGAGGACGTCTAACTTGTTTTTGCAGGGCATGTTGTGATGTGATATGGTCAAGACATGATGAGTTATACATTATTGTATGAGATGATCATGTTTTGTAAAGTTATTGGCAACTGGCAGGAGCCATATGGTTGTCGCTTTAATTGTATGAAATACAATCGCCATGTAATTGCTTTACTTTATCACTAAGCGGTAGTGATAGTTGTGGAAGCAATAGTTGGCGAGACGGCAACGATGCTATGATGGAGATCTAGGTGTCGCGTCGGTGACGATGGTGATCATGACGGTGCCTTGGAGATGGAGATCAAAAGCGCAAGATGATGATGGCCATATCATGTCACATATATTGATTGCATGTGATGTTTATCTTATTATGCTTCTTATCTTGCTTAGTACAACGGTAGCATTATAAGATGATCCCTTACAAAATTTCAAGGTACAAGTGTTCTACCTGAGTATGCACCATTGCGAAAGTTCGTCGTGCCGAGACACCACGTGATGATCGGGTGTGATAAGCTCTACGTTCACATACAACGGGTGCAAGCCAGTTTTGCACACGCAGAATACTAGGGTTAAACTTGACGAGCCTAGCATGTACAGACATGTCCTCGGAACACTGGAGACCGAAAGGTCGAGCGTGAATCATATAGTAGATATGATCGACATAAGATGTTCACCATTGAAAACTACTCCATCTCATGTGATGATCGAACATGGTTTAGTTGATTTGGATCACGTGATCATTTAGATGACTAGAGGGATGTCTATCTAAGTGGGAGTTCTTTAGTAATATGATTAATTGAACTTTAATTTATCATGAACTTAGTCCTGATAGTTTTTGCATATCTATGTTGTTGTAGATAAATGACCCGTGCTACCGTTCCCTTGAATTTTAATGTGTTCCTAGAGAAAGCTAAGTTGAAAGATGATGGTTGAAATTACACGGACTGGGTCCATAACTTGAGGATTATCCTCATTGCTGCACAGAAGAATTATGTCCTTGAAGCACCGCTGGGTGACAAGCCTGCTGCAGGAGCAACCCCGGATGTTATGAACGTCTGGCAACCTTGTGCTGATGACTACACGATAGTTCAGTGTGCCATACAGCTTAGAACCGGGACTTCAACGTTGTTTTGAACGTCATGGAGCATATGAGATGTTCCAGGAGTTGAAGTTGATATTTCAAGCAAATGCCCGTATTGAGAAATATGAGATTTCCAATAAGTTCTACAGCTGTAGGATGGAGGAGAACAGTTCAGTGAACACTTGCTCAGAATGCCTGGGTACTACAATCATATGACTCAACTTGGTTGCCAAGTTGATGAAGATAGTGTTATTGATAGAGTTCTTCAATCACTGCCACCAAGCTATAAAGGCTTTGTGATGAACTATAACATGCAAGGGATGCAGAAGACAATTCCTGAGCTCTTCGCTATGCTCAAAGCTGCGGAGGTAGAAATCAAAAAGGAGCATCAAGTGTTGAGGGTTAACAAGACCACTAGTTTCAAGAAAAAGGGCAAGGGAAAGAAGGGGAACTTCAAGAAGAATAGCAAGACAGTTGCTACTCACACGAAGAAACCCAAGTCTGGAGCCAAGCCTGAAACTCAGTGCTTCTACGGCAAAGGGACTAGACACTAGAAGCGGAACTGCCCCAAGTATTTGGCGGATAAGAAGGTGTAATGCCCAGGATGCGACTATGTCTCCTACATGTCGAGGCACGACTTAGAGACATAAGCGCATTCTTGAATGATCTCAAGCATGGTATCTTTGCACATCTCATGTAAAAGTTCAGGGATGAAAGTGTAAAAGATTGTTGGCTTACACTCGCCACATCACACAATGAATGCAATAACATACATTCATCCAAATAACACATGGTCCGACTACGGACGAAAACAAACGGTAAAAGATACCACAAATCACAAGGACTGATCGCCCCTAGTAGGAACCACTACTGATCGTCGGGATAAGATACATAGTAACGACCCCGCTCTTCATCGAACTCCCACTGAAGTTCAGATCCACCTCCTGCATCGTACTCGGTTGTACCTGCATCTGGTCTATGGTGTAATCTGTGAGCCACAAGGACTCAGCAATCCCATACCCGGGTATCAAACCTAACAAAGCCTTTAGTGTGGAAAGGTAATAAAGGGTTTGCTGCAAGCACTAAGCAACTAGCTTACAAGTTTAGAGCGAGATGAGAACAAGTGCCAACAGTCGCCAAGTTGATCAAGAAGTGATCCTAGCTACTCATGATCATGCATAACCCCACCGTGTTCACTTCCCGAAGCCCTTCGGAAAGAGACCATCACGGTTACTCACACAGGTAGTGTATTCTTAAGTATATGGTGTCAAGTTATCTACAACCGGATATTAACAAATTCCCATCTGCCACATAACCGCGTGCACGACTTTCGAAAGTTCAAAACCCTGCAGGGGTGTCCCAACTTAGCCCATCACAAGCTCACGATCTGCGGAGTCGCAACTCCAAAGTGGGAAGACCCGAGTATTCTCGGAATCCCGTGCTTAAGATATTTCGACAAAGGTAAAACTGATCCAGCAAGACCTCTCGGCGTGCCGACACCCTGATAGTAGCCGCGCATATCTCGTATCAGGCCACGACTGGATGGGTCAAGCTACATATATATACCAGACCTCGGGTTTCCCCAAGGTGGCCCCGCAGGTTGCCCGGTTTGGACCAACGCTCATGAGGAGCACTGGCCCGGGTTGTAAAATTAAGTCCTCGGGGTCCGGAAAGTCCCTATGCAAGTTATTTACTTATGGAAAATGGTAAAACCAAAGTTGGGCCTTGCTGGAAAAGCTTTAAGCAATGCGAATTATCAAGGGGGGCCCATAAACCCCAACCGTGTTAGGAACGCAAAATCAAGGAACATAACACCGGTTTATCGGGTCCTAAGGTGGCATGAGTGGAACAAAACACCAAGCAGAAGGCCAAGCCTTCCACCCATTGCCAATATATATGTGCATTGATTAACATAGATATATATTGCGTTATGCCAATAACAAGTTCATCATGTAGCAATCTTCAAACTTCACCTTCAACTAACAACACTATAAGAGGGGCTGAGCAAAAGCGTTCTTAGCCAATCAACGGTTTGCTAGGAAGGCGGTTAGAGTGTTTCATGGCAACAATAGGAGGCTGACAAAATAGGAATAGGCATCGAGGCATAGCTAAAGAGCGAGACAACTAGCATAGGCAAAGATAGAGGTGATATCGGGGAATGGTCATCTTGCCTGGTAAGTCGTCGGTGGGATGGTAAGACGACTCCTCAAACTCAATCTCGACAAGATCCTCGAACTCGGTATCAGCTCCCGGCTCTACCCAACACAAGAGCACAACAACGGCACAAGATCAATGACGGTGCAATGCACAAACAACATGATGCAAGACATGTCATGGGATGCGAGTATGATGTGCGTATGCATGAGGATGCTCTCGAGCCCAAGGAGAAGATGATGGAAATGGCCTCATCTTGGGTAACCAAGCTAGCCACTGGATATATTGGAAGATTTTGGTCGAAATCGATATAAAGATCATGGAAAACGGATCCACGGTTTGCAAATGGCAAGCAAAACAAGATGCAATGCAAAACAGCAGTTAACAGCAACATGGCATCTTTGGAGCAAGATATAATTATGCTATAGCACCCAAACATGAAGACAAAATGAATGGATGTGAAATAGACATGATAATTAACAAGCATGAACTTAGAGCACACCCAATAACTTACTGGAACACAATTAAACAAGCATGGCAAGTTGCAATAAGTTTACAGATTTCTCAGACTTAGTGAAAATTACAAGGCATGGCAGAAACGACGACAAGTAGGCATGTTTGCAAGCTTGTGCAACTCATCTCAAAGCATAGCATGGCATGTGAATGTAACCAACAGCAAGAAGACATGTTTGTGAAGCTACTCATGGCAAGAACATGGTCATAGGATGCATAGAACACTAGCTATTCACATGGCAAAATTGAACTTGTTGATAACATGCTGACAGAAACATTTTATAGCAACTTGAGAGCATGAAAAAAACAAGCTACAGCAACTCATCATGGCAAACAAGAGCATGGATAGTTAGAGCATAACATATACATCAAGGAACACCCACTGGACAACTCTAAGCATGCACAACAATGATAGTGGCATCATGGAATATGGCATAAAAAATAACTGATTCACACTTAGTAGAAATTTATCATCAAGATGATATGTTAACAAGCTTGATGCACTCATCTCAAGACATATCATGGCATGAAAAAGAATATATCATGTAGAGCACATCCCAATGAGCAAAACTCATGTTGACACCTAGCTCATATGACACATGGATTAATATACACAGACAAGACAAAACATCATCTCATAACAAGTTCAGAAACTTATCAGCCACATGCACTTTTGCAACAGGGTTAAGCATGGCATAATGCAACCTAACATACATGAAAATGCATCCATCATGAAGAGCATCACAAGACGAACATCTGGACATATCATACACTCCATTTGGACCAACATGCACAAAGTTACTAGCTCACGAACATGCCAACCAAATTATTCAGACAACAAGTGCTGAAACAGTTACATCACGAAGCACTCTTGCCACGAAGATTAATACAACTAGATTAACCCTATCATGCATGAAACTGATGCTAACATGTAGAGTACTTCGAGACGAACATTTCGATATATCATATGCGCAAAACGGATACCGAGCACAAAGTTACCACATGTCAAAGAGGGCAATAAATTTAACAGATCCAGGGACTTGGTGATATTTTACCCCTCCGAAAAGTCAAAGGTGGACGGGACGGATCCGGGACGGAGGGATCCGGGCGAGGTGCGTTTGGATCGTCGGACGGGTGGATCTCATCCACCCGCCCAGATCTGGATCGGGACGGCCCCGACGGCTCCGGCGGCTGGAGTTGGCTGGCGGCGATGGAGCATGGGGCCGGCGCGGCGGCGGTGTTGCACGCCGGCGATGGCGGGGCGCGGGTCCGGCGCGGCCCGGCACGGCGACGAGCGCCGGAGGCGGCGGCGGTCGACGCGGCCGGCGTCGGTGGTGGAGGCGGCGGCCGGCGCCGGTCGCGGAGGGCGAGGTGCACGGGCGGCGGGGCCGGCGTGCGGCAGCGGCGGGTGTCGGGCCGGCCGAAGCGCGGCGTGGAGGTGCGGGAACGACGGGTTGGCGGCGGCGGATAGAGGAGGGAGGCTAGGGTTTCTCCCGAAAATGGAGGGGATGGGGCCTTTTTATAGGTAGAGGGAGCTAGGAGTGTCCAAAATGAGGTGCGGTTTTTGCCCACACGATCACGATCCGATGGCCGAGAGGATGGAGGTGGTTGTTCTGGGTTAGTGGGCTATTGTGGAGGGGTGTTGGGCCAAAAGAAAAAGGAGCTTTTAGCCCACAAGGTTAACCGTTGGAGTATCAAACTACCTCCAAACGCGACGAAACTTGACAGACGATCACCACATACTAAAACAACAACGTACGACAAGTCTCACCTCATACCGAGAACGTTCTACAGCCACTTGCAAAAGAGGGACTCGAAGGTGCCACGGGCACGTGTGTGAGTCTCAAACTCGAAACGGACAACAGGAAGAGACGAGCATGACCGGGTGCAAGTGACGACACGAATGCAATGCAATGCACATGATGACATGACATGGATGATATGCACACACGCACAAGGCAAAACGAAGAAACCCGAAATGAAGGAAGAGCCCCGAATGGAATTGATGAAGTCAACAATGCAGATATTGCCATAAATGGAATTGTTACATCCGGGGCGTTACAGAAGGATGGCAAGGTGAACAAAGGTATATGTGATATACATGTTATTGATGCGTACCTTACTAATGCTTGTAGTAGCACCTGGGTATTTGATACCGGTTCGGTTGCTAATATTTGTAACTCGAAGCAGGGGCTACGGATTAAACGAAGATTGGCTAAGGACGAAGTGACGATACACGTGGGAAATGGTTCCAAAGTCGATGTGATCGCCTCGGCACGCTACCTCTTCATCTACCTTCGGGATTAGTTTTAGACCTGAATAATTGTTATTTGGTGCCAGCGCTAAGCATGAACATTATAGCTGGATCTTGTTTATTGCGAGACGGTTATTCATTTAAATCTAAGAATAATGGTTGTTCTATTTGTATGAGTAATATCTTTTATGGTTATGCACCCTTGAAGAGTGGTCTATTCTTGTTGGATCTCGATCGTAGTGATACACATATTCATAATATTGAAGCCAAAAGATGCAAGGTTAATAATGATAGTGCAACTTATTTGTGGCACTGCCGTTTAGCTCATATTGGTGTAAAGCGCATGAAGAAACTCCATACATAGTGATGGACTTTTGGAATCACTTGATTATGAATCACTTGGTGCTTGCGAACCAGGCCTCATGGGCAAGATGACTAAAACTCCGTTCTCCGGAACAATGGAGCGAGCAACAGATTTGTTAGAAATCATACATACTGATGTATGTCGACCGATGAGTGTTGAAGCTCGCGGCGGGTATCGTTATTTTCTGACCTTCACTGATGATTTGAGCAGATATGGGTATATCTACTTGATGAAGCACAAGTCCGAAACATTTGAAAAGTTCAAAGAATTTCAGAGTGAAGTAGAGAATCATCGTAACAAGCAAATAAAGCTTCTACGATCTGGTCGTGGAGGTTAATATTTGAGTTACGAGTTTGGTCTTCATTTGAAACGATGTGGAATAGTTTCACAACTCAGGCCACCCCGAACACCACAGCGTAATGGTGTGTCCGAATGTTGTAACCGCACTTTATTAGATATGGTACGGTCTATGATGTCTCTTACCGATTTACCACTATCGTTTTGGGGTTATGCTTTAGAGACAGATGCATTCACGTTAAATAGGGCACCATCTAAATCCGTTGAGACGACACCTTATGAACTGTGGTTTGGCAACAAACCAAAGTTGTTGTTTCTTAAAGTTCGGGGCTGCGATGCCTATGTGAAAAAGCTTCAACCTGATAAGCTCGAACCCAAGTCGGAGAAATGTGTCTTCACAGGATTGATACGTCCAAAACTTATCTATAATTTCTGCTTGCTCCATGCCACTTTTGGGTGATATTGCTATGATATTCATACACTTCCATACACTTTTTATCATATTTGGACTAACCTACTAATCCAGTGCACCCCGGTGCCAGCTTCTGTTTTCAGCTGTTTTTGTATTTCAGGTTTTCACGTTACGAGAACTGCCAGGAAAAATCCAGAAAAATTATATAAAAAATCAGCGTTCCATAACCTACCTTGCGCCCGAAGGACAGCCGGGGGGGGGGGGCACCAGGGCTCCAGGCGCCCTGGCGGCGCGCCTCCCCTGGGCCGCGCCGGGGGGGGGGCCTGGGCCCCCCGAGCCCCGTCTGGTGCCCCCCTTCGGCATATATTTAGAGCGTCCTTCGAAACCCTCGGGACGGGAACTCTTTTTCGCGATCTCATCTCTATTCCGCCGCCGCCGCCGCTTCCAAGATCGGGAGCACAAGAAGAACTCTTCCCGGCACCCTGCCGGAGGGGAGGATCACCATCGGGAGCTTCTCCACCACCATGGACGCCTCCCGGATGAGTTGTGAGTAGTCTCCCTTGGACCATGAGTCCATGACCAGTAGCTATGTGATGTTCTCCTCCCGTTCTTGTGCTTCACTAATTAATCCTCGTGAGCTGCCCTACATGATCGAGGCACATATGTAATCCTTATGCTGTTGCTATGATGAGTTTGCTGGGATCCGATGGATTATGAGATTATGTTCAGATTGTTCTTGAGTAATATATTTGATCTACCTCTTTTATATTTATGTTCATAAGTAATTCTTGCATGTTCTCCGTTGTTATTTATTGCTTTGGCCAAGTAATACGTAGTGACTCCAAGAGGGAACGTTATGCTTGATTGTGGGTTCATGCCCCTCGATGACTAGCTTGAGTGACAGAAACATGAGTCTAGGGGATGTGTTGTTGCCACAAGGGGGAAAACAACGGT
>LR738713.1:744044249-744134597 GCA_902687465.1 Secale cereale
ATTGATGGATTTCGGTCTACTTACTTTGGCGTACCGCCCATGCTTTGAACCTCAACCTTTCTTGCAATGTAGTCAGCATTGGTTTGCGTTCGTGGTCTTGTCAATTGCCCAGCTGTAATTCGTTTACCTCACATAGCTGTTTTATCGTCTTTTGGGAGAGAGACATCACTAGTGAACATCATGAGACTCCGGTCCATATTACCATCATTGATCACATCCGCTATTTACTTTTCGCTATTATTTACTATTGCAAACATTATCTATCACTACTATCATTTGCGTTTAATCCTTTGTGAACTACAAGGCCGGAGGGATTGACAACCTCTCTGTACTCGTTGGGAGCAAAGTTATTTGTATCTGTGTGCAGGTCCACGTTGATTGCTAATCCGCGCCGTTAGCAGTTGACACCTACTTGTTGAACCTAGGAGTCTCTGGGGATTCGATCCTTGGCATCTTTGCTAAGGGAAAAACTTCCACAACACCGCATCTTACACCTTCCACTTGGGGTAACCAACGAGGGGTTAGAGGCCCATCAAGGAGTTTTTCTGGCACCGTTGCCGGGGACTCCACTCTTCAGGATAGGGGAGTTGCACGCTATCTTTTACCTTTGCTTTTTAGTCTTGTTAGTTTACCTTTCAGTTTTTGCTTTAGTACCTTTTATCGAAAATCACAAAAATAGTTATCTTGCTTGCTTGCTACTATGGGTTCCACCGAGAACACCAAGTTGTGTGACTTCACTAGTCACAACAACGATGACTTTATCAGCACACCTATCACTACACCTGCCACTTCAGCACCTTCATATGAAATTAAACCTGCTTTACTGAACTTAGTCATGAAAGATCAATTCTCCGGTGCTGGAGATGATGCTGCTTTACACTTGAACAACTTTGTTGAACTTTGTGATATGCAAAAGTACCAAGAAATAGATGGTAATATTGTTAAGCTTAAGCTTTTTCCTTTCTCCTTGAGAGGAGGAGCTAAAATTTGGTTTCAGTCTTTGCCTAGAAATAGCATAGATTCATGGGACAAGTGCAAAGATGCTTTTATCGGAAAATACTATCCACTTGCTAAAATTATCCAACTTAGAAGTAACATAATGAATTTTAAACAATTGGATAATGAACACGTTGCCCAAGCTTGGGAACGTATGAAATCTCTTATCAAGAACTGCCGTACTCATGGTTTGACTACTTGGATGGTTATCCAAACTTTTTATGCAGGCTTGAACTTTACCTCGCGAAACTTGTTAGATTCGGCCGCGGGAGGAACTTTTATGTCAACTGCACTTGGTGCTGCCACAAAGCTTCTCGATGAGATGATGACCAACTATTCCCAATGGCACACCGAACGCGCTCCAACAGGTAGGAAGGTAAACTCTGTCGAGGATATTTCCTCCTTAAATGAAAAAGTTGACTTGATCATGTCTCTACTTTCGAAGCAATCTTCTGTTGATCCTCGTGATGTTCCTTTAAATTCTTTGATTGCTCAAGAACAAGTAGATGTGAACTTTATCTCTAGAAACAATTTTAACAACAATGCTTATAGGAGTAATTTTGGTAGCAATCCTAGACCATTCCCCTCTAATTCTTATGGGAACAACAATGCTTATCCTAGTACCAAGAACTCCACTACCGAACTAGAGATTATGCTTAAAGATTTCATCACTACCCAAAAAGCCTTTAATAAGAGTGTAGAAGAAAAACTACATAAACTAGATGATCTTTCTTTTAAGGTAGACCATTTAGCCAATGAGGTAAAATTGCTAAATATTAAAACTTCTCCTCTTGAGGAGAGGGAAGTCACTCCTATAAATGCTATTCAAGTGCAAATTAATGAAAATATTAGGATGATGGCTAAACTTAAAGAAAGATGGGCTAGAGAAAGGGAGGAAGAGGATAGAATTAAGAGCCTTCCTACCCACCACACTGTTGCTACTATCCAAGTTGTTAAAGATGTCCAAACCCTTAGCACCCAATGTACTCCTGGTCCCAATGGACCTATTAATGGTGATGCTATGACTATAGAAACTACCAAACAAGTGAACCTAAAGGACCCCACTACCACTTTACTTGATGCTCGTGACCTTGATTTTGATAATTGCACTCTTACCGAAGTTATTGATTTCCTTCACAAGATGTCTAGAGATCCCCGCACTAGCACGCTTAACCTTGCCTTCACAGAGCATATCACTAATGCTCTCATCAAAGCTAGGGAGGAGAAACTTAGAGTAGAAGCCTCCATACCTAGAAAGCTAGAAGATGGTTGGGATCCTATGATAAAAATTAAATTGAATGACTTCTCTTGCTATGCATTATGTGATGTTGGAGCTAGTACCTCTGTTATGCCCAAAAGAATATATGATATGCTTAAATTGAAACCTTATGATTCTTGTTCTTTTGGTGTTCGTCTCGTTGATTCTTCCATAAAGAAACCTTTGGGGAGGATCGACGATGTTCTTATCGTTGTCAATGACAACTATGTTCCCGTTGATTTTACTATTATGGATATTGAATGTGATCCTTCATGTCCAATTATTTTGGGACGTCCCTTTTTACGCACCGTTGGTGCTATCATTGACATGAAAGAGGGTAATATAAAATTTCAGTTTCCTCTCAAGAAAGGGATGGAACACTTCCCTCGAAAGAAGATCAAGTTACCTTTTGAGTCCGTTGTGCGGGCTAGCTATTCTTTTACTCTTGATAAAACTTCATCTCTATGCATTATGCCTAGCTTAAAGGCATAAAAGAAAGCGCTTTTGGGAGGCAGCCCACATGAATAAATTTTTATATTTTGCTTTTGTTGTGTCTTGATGTTGTTTACTACTGTAGCATCATCATTGTATCTTTGCTTTTCATATTTGTGCCAAGTATAGCCTCTGATTGCTAGAAAGTTCAAAAGTTGTGAGGTGCTGTCCAGGAAACAGATTCTGTCCTTGGATAGAAAAATTCGTATAAAATCACCAGATCATCTTTTTGGTCTGAATTGTTTCGACAGCGTTCTCTATATAATTGTCTTTCGTGCGTCTGTTCTGAGTTTTTTTATTTGAGTTGCAGAAGTTCCCCGAACAAATCAATTACTACCTGCTGTTCTGTTTTTCACAGATTCTGTCCTGTTTTGCCTTTCCTTCATTTTGCAAATCAAGAGCTTGCTTTTTCTTTGCAAAAACCTTTTGGCAATCTTGAGAAACAGTAGAACTTCAAGAATATCTTTATTCCCAGCAAGGTGAAATTATTTTATTAAGGGTACTAACCTCGCTAATCAGATTATAATGAGTTATGTATGAAGGGAGTTTTCAAGTGTGCGAGGGAAGATGATAAAAAGATTCAGGAGTGTCAAGCGCTCAAGCTTGGGGATGCCCCCGTGCACCCCCAAGAAATATTCAAGGAGACTCAAGCGTCTAAGCTTGGGGATGCCCCCGTGCATCCCCTTCTCCATCAACATTATCAGTTCGTCTTTCGTTCCGCTATATTTTTATCACTTCATGTGTTAAGTGCTATGCTTGGAGCGTCTTGCTTTTAGTTTTCTTTTTAGTTTTTCATAACGAGTCAGAACTCAGCGTTCTTTATGTGGGAGATAAACACGCTCCACTTCTACCTAGAACATAACATAGAATTTTCATGTCTATCTTTGCTGTGTGTGTTCTTCGTCTTTTAAATAGCTACTATCATGCTCTGCTCTTAGTATTCATGCTTATCTTTTCAAAGAGATTTTGTTTAGTTGGTTGCTTGAACTCTCTTTAATTATCATGCTTACCTTATTAAGAGAGTTTGCTTCAGTTGCATTGGTTAATATGTCTATGATAAAGATGCTACGTGCATAATGGTGCTTAGTAGTTCAGGTTTCTTATGGTTAGTCTCAAATAGCTGGGGGATTCCCAATATGTTATTGGAGTACCAACTTGATTTGTTTGCCGATGATGTGGTATGGTTTAGTAATATCTTCCTTCGAGAATTTATTTTGATTGACTTGGCGTATGCTCACGCATATTTAAGACTGTAAAGAAAGTCTGTCAAGCCTTGATGATCTTTTATTTCTCAGTAGCGATATAACTTCCATGCCTGATTCAATATTGCTTTGTCGCTCTGCATGATTATGACCGTCATTGCTCTCTTAGTTGGTCGCTCCCAATCTTTTGCTAACCTTCACCTGTACTAAGCAGACTAACTTTGCAATACATAGCTCATGGGAAAGTAGCTTAAAAACTATTGTGGTAAAGAATATGTTGCCTATGTATCTTATTTCTTATAAGTTGCTTGCTGAGCGGTAACCATGTTTCTGGGGACGCCATCAACTGTCACACTTTTGTTGAATATCATGTGAGTTGCTATGCATGTTCGTCTTGTCTGAAGTAAGGGTGATTTGCCATGGGTTGAATGAGTATGCATATTGTTAGAGAAGAACATTGGGCCGCCAACCAAAGCCATGTATCATGGTGGAAGTTTTAGCTTGGACATTAATCCTCAATCTCTTATGAGAATATGCTTATGCATTAAAGAGGAGTCCATCATCTATTTTCTATGTTGTCCCGGTATGGATGTCCTCAAGTTGAGATCTATCAAAAACGAGAAATCAAATGCGATTTATCTCCTTGGACCTTTGTACAGGTGGCATAGAGGTACCCCTTTGTGACACTTGGTTGAAACATATGTAATGTAATGATAGCCCATGGAAATCCGAGCTAATTAGGACAAGGTGCGAGCACTATTGGTATTCGATGCATGAGGCTTGCAACTTATAGGATGTCTTATGCATGACACATATGAAGTACTACTACCATTGACAAAATTGCTTCTATGTTTTTAAAAATAAAAAGCTCTAGCACATAACCATTCTTTTACTTTTATGTTGAGTCTCCACCTTCTTTCTTCAAGCACCAACTATTGAGAGCATGATTGTCATTCTGAGAGTAATGTGCATTGTCCCAAAGTAGCATTGTCTTTTGCATGATTGTGATATCGTTTATTTTGAAATCATTGTATCTAGTCATCACTTAAACCTTGAAGGTCCCCCTGCATTTATGTTTTGCTTCACTAAAGGGGGCTAGCTAGATATCACTTTATCATATTTGCACATCATGTTCATTGCAAATCTTTTTGATGCTTCAATGTCATGTTGTAAAACTTTCAGTCATTTGTGATTTTCTCATGAGGCAACTTAATTACTATAGATTCATTGTCTCAGTAAGCTTTTGTCATATGACTATGAATAAGTCCTATATGGTTAATAGCATGTCACCACAGAAATTATTCTTGTTATCATTTACCTACTCGAGGACGAGCAGGAATTAAGATTGGGGATGTTGATACGTCCAAAACGTATCTATAATTTATGCTTGCTCCATGCCACTTTTGGGTGATATTGCTATGATATTCATACACTTCCATACACTTTTGATCATATTTGGACTAACCTACTAATCCAGTGCACCCCGGTGCCAGTTTCTGTTTTCGGCTGTTTTTGTATTTCAGGTTTTCACGTTACGAGAACTGCCAGGAAAAATCCAGAAAAATTATATAAAAAATCAGCGTTCCAGAACCTACCTTGCGCCCGAAGGACAGCCGGGGGGGGGGGGCACCAGGGCTCCAGGCGCCCTGGCGGCGCCCCCCCGGGGCCGCGCCGGGGGGCGCCTGGGCCCCCCGAGCCCCGTCTGGTGCCCCCCTTGGCATATATTTAGACCGTCCTTCGAAACCCTCGGGACGGGAACTCTTTTTCGCGATCTCATCTCTGTTCCGCCGCCGCCGCCGCTTCCAAGATCGGGAGCACCAGGAGAACTCTTCCCGGCACCCTGCCGGAGGGGAGGATCACCATCGGGAGCTTCTCCACCACCATGGACGCCTCCCGGATGAGTTGTGAGTAGTCTCCCTTGGACCATGAGTCCATGACCAGTAGCTATGTGATGTTCTCCTCCCGTTCTTGTGCTTCACTAATTAGTCCTCGTGAGCTGCCCTACATGATCGAGGCACATATGTAATCCTTATGCTGTTGCTATGATGAGTTTGCTGGGATCCGATGGATTATGAGATTATGTTCAGATTGTTCTTGAGTGATATATTTGATCTACCTCTTTTATATTTATGTTCATAAGTAATTCTTGCATGTTCTCCGTTGTTATTTATTGCTTTGGCCAAGTAATACGTAGTGACTCCAAGAGGGAACGTTATGCTTGATTGTGGGTTCATGCCCCTCGATGACTAGCTTGAGTGACAGAAACATGAGTCTAGGGGATGTGCTGTTGCCACAAGGGGTAAAACAACGGTGCTTGTGCCCGCGGGTGCAAGGATTGTTTACTTTACGCAAAGTTCTTTTAATGCAGTTGTCTGTTGCATTGAGTTTACACTATGGGTGGGGCTCGCAACTTAATACCAGCGAGATGTTCTGGATAGATATCTCAAGGTGGATGATTAGTAGTAGATATTGATGGATTTCGATCTACTTACTTTGGCGTACCGCCCATGCTTTGAACCTCAACCTTTCTTGCAATGTAGTCAGCATTGGTTTGCGTTCGTGGTCCTGTCAATTGCCCAGCTGTAATTCGTTTACCTCACATAGCTGTTTTATCGTCTTTTGGGAGAGAGACATCACTAGTGAACATCATGAGACTCCGGTCCATATTACCATCATTGATCACATCCGCTATTTACTTTTCGCTATTATTTACTATTGCAAACATTATCTATCACTACTATCATTTGCGTTTAATCCTTTGTGAACTACAAGGCCGGAGGGATTGACAACCTCTCTGTACTCGTTGGGAGCAAAGTTATTTGTATCTGTGTGCAGGTCCACGTTGATTGCTAATCCGCGTCGTTAGCAGTTGACACCTACTTGTTGAACCTAGGAGTCTCTAGGGATTCGATCCTTGGCATCTTTGCTAAGGGAAAAACTTCCACAACACTGCATCTTACACCTTCCACTTGGGGTAACCAACGAGGGGTTAGAGGCCCATCAAGGATACCCAAAGGAGACTGTTGGGTACACCTTCTATCACAGATCCGAAGGCAAGATATTCGTTGCTAAGAATGGATCCTTTCTAGAGAAGGATTTTCTCTCGAAAGAAGTGACTGGAGGAAAGTGGAACTTGATGAGGTAATTGTACCTTCTCCCGAATTGGAAAGTCGTACATCACAGAAAATAGTTCCAGTGATTCCTACACCAATTAGTGAGGAAGCTAATGATGATGATCATGATACTTCGGATCAAGTTACTGATGAACTTTGTAGATCAACTAGAGTACGTTCCGTGCCAGAGTGGTTGTAACATCCCAAATTTTCAATTTGGAATGTTTTACAATTATTAGCTAAGCATCTATGCATTTTTTTATTTGAGTGTCATTTGGAAATTTCAGAGGCATTTGAATTTTATCTGACTTTGAATTCTACTTGGCAATTGAAATTTATTTCAAAAATCCCTGACGAGATACTTGTTCAAAAGTATGAGAGGAGCGAACATGACACTCCAAAAAGTCAGAAGAAAACAATGCCGAAAGTTTTGAATTCAAATTTGAGTTTCATTTGGATTTTTAGAAAAAAAATGTTTTTTATAAAGTTTTTATTTAGCCTCTGAAAAATAGTTCATCTTGTAGGATTTAATTTTCTGAATGTTTTGATATATATATATGTTCTATATAAAAATATATTATTTTCTATCTTTATATTTTTTTCTCGCTGTCTAAAAAAAATAAAAAAAAAGGAGCCCGCCAGGCAGGCCAATCGCCCAGCCAGCCAGGCGAGCGCCCGAGGCCGTGCCCTCGCTCCTTCCTTTCTCTCATTGACTTTTCTCTCCCTCTAGCGTTTGGGCCCCACCCCTCATTTTCTTCTTCGCACGAACAGCCAACAGAAACGTACGCGTATATTTGCTCCCGAAGCCCCTTCGTTTCCAATTCATGGAAATCAATTCTCCAGTTCGTTTCACTTCCAAGGAAGATGTCCTATAAATAGCCACAACCCTCCTCGACCGATTCAGATGAAAATCCCTCGCCAAGTCCACCCCTACAACACGTACTCGACGTTCCAATCTCGCAGCAGAAGCTCCAGTTCATCGCCGGATTACGACGCCGGTGAGCGGTCCTGAGCTCTATCCTTTTGGGTTCCGAATTCTCTTGATCCCTATCATCGTTTTGACAAGGTTTTGTGACCCCTCTCCATCTACAGCCGCTGCACCAACCTCGTTGTCTTCACCAGAGCACCCGGAGCATCAATCTTCGCCGCTTCGTTCCGTCGCTGTTCGTCGCCTCCGATCATCACTGACTCCACCACCGGACGAGCCACTCTCCACCGCATCTCCTAGACATCCCCGCGTCCGCCCACGATCGCCGGAGCCGCTGCCTCGCCCGGAGCCAGAGCGCCTCCCCAACGTGGTTCTTCTCTGTAAGTTGAATGAACACAAGTTCGTTCAGTTAAAAAAAAATGTTTTGGTTTTTTTGATCGGTTTTTCTGGTTTAGTTCGAACCGGACAATCAGTTTTTTTAATAAGCCGATGCTACCGAAACCTTTAGTTAGCGAACGTCCTCTCCAAAACCGCAGCAAACCAATCAGCGAGCGCCACTTGTCGCTGGCAGATAATTTTTTTTCCAGGATATTTTTTCAATTCAGATTCTTTACCGAATCTTGTTACTAGTATATCTTTTAGTTTATAGATCTGATTTAGTTGATTCTTTTTCCTACAGGTTCGTAGAAATATCCTCTATCCAGAGAACCAAACGAAATATATTTTTGAAAATTTTAAAATTTGAATTCAAGCAGATCTGAATTCAAACTTCGTTAGGCCATATCTTGAGTTTCGTAACTCCGTTTTGGGTGATTCTTTTTGCTAATCGAAGCTTGTGACATGTACCTTCTGTTAAAACCAAAACCATTTATTATTGTTGCTGTAAAAATTACGTTTTGTACAGAAACTTTATTTGGGTGTTTTTGGAGTTTTTTCGAAGTCTTTTATTCATTTTCTTTTTGTTTCTTTGCTTGTATGCTTATGTATGTTATTGCTTGATTACGCTAGATCATCCGGAGTGCGAAGCTTGCTACTACGAATCTTTAGAGTTCAACGAACGTCAGCAAGGCAAGTTCACACTTTGATCATAAGTTTAAATACCCAGTTTTTACTATGCATTAGTTTCACCCTCAAAGATTGCATGAGTAGGATTGGGAACATGTGGATATGCTTTGTAGTTTATGTGGTAGGAACCTATGACCTTTATCACCCCGGGAATATTTGTTATGTCATATATTGCTTAGCCATGCTCGTAGACGGGGATTGGTATGTGTGATACATGCAAGTTGCGAGAGATAATAATTTTTGGACAACATAAGGTGGCAACTTTAATACACATCTGGGTGGATTGTTTGGGGCACCTGGAGAAACCAGTGCTTGCCCAAGGGGAATCCCGGAGTACCCATGTGATTACCCTAGGTCCGCCACCCAGGCTCAAAGGGATCATAAGATATTTCATGCCTAGAAACTTCCGTGTGTAGCCACAAGCCATTATGGGCTCTGGCATAGTTGAGTAAGTTGTGTGACCTCTTTCCGTGGTAGACTAGCTGATGTAGGGGAAAGTAGGTGTACCGGTCTACCCAGGGTTTGGAGGAAATACTTTAGAAAGACTATGTCTCGATCTTCTGATCATGGAGGTGGTCGAGTTTTGTGGGGAAAAGTGCGCAAACCTCTGCAGAGTGTACAAACTAATCATGATTAACCGTGTCCCCGGTTATGGACAACTTGAGTATCTAGAAGTGAATTCTTGGTTGATCTCATCACTCTTTTTAATGAAATCATTGGGTTAATAATAACTTGGGAATTTTCTTGGTTTGAGTTGGAGGAACCTTCTCAATAATGGCATTTTAATTTTGTAGTAAATAAAAATTTATTCCTTTGTTGTAGGGTAAAATTGGCTTTATGCAAAAATTAAACTTAGAGCCTCCACCAGCTAAATTTGCATATAGAGATAGTCTTTCCATTTATTATTATTTCTATGGTGTGACATTGCCAGCATATTCCATGTGCTGACCTACACGACTGCAACGTCTCATGTTGCAGAGTTTTCCGACGAGGATTAAAGGTGCGATAGGTCGTTGTTCTGCACTCAGTTTGCCGTGGAGTTGGATGGACTCATTTACCTTCGATGCTTCCGCAGTTATTTTTATTTGGATGGCCTTTGGCCGTATTATTGTAATAAATACTCTTTTGATGACCTCGATGTAATAAAGTGTGTGATTGAACTCTGTTATAATTCATCGAGTACTGTGTGTGTCAGCGTACCGATCCAGGGATGACACTTAAGCACAGAGACTTCGATCCATTTGGGTCGGGTCGCTACAAGATGGTATCAGAGCACACGCTGACTGTAGGACGCAACCACTAGGAAATGGAAAACCATAGGAAGAAAACTCTATTTTACCACTTCCTTATATATCCGTTGGTCTGTACTCTTCTCTATTCATTTCTATCTCTTCTCTACTTCAATTCAATAGTTGTTAAACCCCATGACCAAGTTGCTCAGCTGATGAGACCAAGACACATGAAGACATCATTGACGAAGAAGAAGAAGCTAGAATTGACTTTGATTTGAGAAGATTTAGTTCAGACCACCACTACCAAATGGAGTCCAACGAATGGTTGCGGTAGTATGAAGAGATCATATCTCTTGTGGATATGACCTTACCTGTAGGTTTTGCTTGTGTGATGTGATTTGTGTGAATTGCTTGATTTGAAGTTTTATTGCTATCATAAGCATATGGGTAGTGATTTCTCTCATTAGGCCCTTATTCTATTCTAATTTCTCATCCACTCTAAACCTAACAGATGCCTCCGAGACGTGACCCGGAATTTCCGCCGGAACTTACCCAGTTGATCCAGAACCAGAATGCCCTCATGCAGCTACTTATCCAGAATCAGAACCCGAACAACAACAACAACCCACCACCGCCACCCCCGGTCGACAACCTTACCCGTTTCCTGAGGTTGAACCCACCCGTGTTCTCTAGCAGCACAGAGCCGATCGTCGCAGATGACTGGCTCCGCAAGATCGGAAGGGAGCTGACCACCGCAGGATGTACTGACGCAGAGAAGGTGCGCTTTGCCGCACATCAACTGGATGGACCAGCAGTTTCGTGGTGGGAGAATTACACCACCACATTCCCCATAGAAAATGTGTCTTGGGATCAGTTCCAGCAGGCGTTTCGTACTGCACATGTTTCAGCCGGAGCTATGAGTCTGAAGAAGCGTGAGTTCCGCAACTTACGCCAGGGTAATCGTTCTGTTGGTGATTATGTGGAGGAATTCAGCAACTTATCCAGGTATGCTCCCGGAGACGTGGCTGATGATGCCGCTAAGCAGGAGAAATTTCTTGAGGGACTAAATGATGATTTGGGACTTCAGTTGACCGTGGCTACCTTTAACAATTATCAAGAGTTGGTTGAGAAGGCTCTCATTCTGGAAGGCAAGCAGCAGCAGGTGGAAAACCGCAAGAGGAAGTACGGACAGGGAAAGTACAACTCTGGAGTTCAGCAGAAGCCCCGCTACACCCCGTACTCGGGAAATAATGGATCAGGATCTGGCAAGTATGGTGGACACACTCACCATAACCATGGAGGACATTCACATCATGGAGGGAATGGACACAACCATAATGGCCATAGGAATGGCAATGGAAACGGAGGAAACAACAATCAGCATCACTCCAACCCCGCTACACCGACAAAGAAGGATCTGAGCCACATTACCTGTTTCAAGTGCGGGAAGACCGGACACTACGCCACTAATGTCCCGAGGCGAAGAACGGGAATGGCAATGGAAGCTCTGGAAAGAAGCCAAATCCTTTTACCAGAGGTCAGGTGAACCATGTCAATGTGGAGGAAGTTTATGACCAGCCTGACGCCGTTGTTGGTAAGTTCTTGATTAATTCATTTACAGCCCTTGTTCTTTTTGACACTGGTGCATCGCATTCATTCATATCAAGGGGGTGTCGGTGTACTAAGATAGGGGTGCCTTAGTACCCCAACTTGTGCACGGGCAGTAGCAGCTCCCCGCGGCAGGGCTCACCACGTGCTCGCCGGAAACCTTCTCGGTCCCTATGAAGCCATTCAAAAACAAAGTATACAAGACAGAAGATCAAGACCCCGGCAAGTGGGGCTTGCCGGGAAGGCCATCCTAGGCTCAAGATCATCACATTTACGCAAGACCCTGGCAAGAGGAGCTTGCCAGGAAGACTAGAAGACAGCATCTCAGAAGACATGCCTCGGCGCACCCTGCGCCCCGGCAGGGCCCGGGGAGCGACAAGCTTCCGGGCCCGGCAAGATCAAGACCCCGGCAAGGTGCTTGCCGGGGGAAGCCTGCGCTGTGTGCCCGCGCTCCAGCTCATCGGCCCACGCGTCGCCCTGGGGCCCTTCCAGGGACGCGTGGCGGATGGCTGTGCAGCCTGGGGGACACGGTGGCACTCCACGGTGATGAGGCTACCGCCGTGGCGAACGGAGACGCATGGACGGGTGCTTTTGGGGTCGACGGTGACGGGCATTTAATGCCCTTGTCCCCCACTGTCAAAGTTAGGTGAAGACCACGGTTCATCCACTGTTCATGCACTGTTCCCGCACTATTACAACTACCACCAAAGTTACATTTTTGCCCTCCTCTACGTTGACACCTGTCGGTGACCCCTTGAGCTATAAAAGGAGGCCCATGCACAACGTAGAAGGGGTTCGGAACCTAGACATCTCTCTTGCTCGGTGTAGCTAGCTCTTCAAGCTCCCGAGCCCAGGAACTCAATACAATCCAAGCAGGAGTAGGGTTTTACGCGTCCGCGCGGCCCGAACCTGGGTAAACTGCCCGCGTGTGCTCCTCGATCCGCTCTTCGTGCTCCCTCCGCTCCCTTACCGCAACGTAGAAGGGGCTCCGGTCCCATAGGTGCTCGTGGTGGACAGTTTCCCCCGACATCTTTGGCGCGCCAGGTAGGGGGCGTCGAGGTTGTGCGAACCTGATCCGGCGCTCACGCGGGCGCATTCTTCATCAACCTCTCCAGCTTCATCAACTTCATCAGCAATAGCACTATGGCCCCGAAGAAGAAGGCTTCGGAGGTCGCGGGCCCGTCTGCGTCGATTCCACCGCCACCAGAACCAACGGTTGGTGGAGGAGATGCTGGCGGAAGGGTGGTCGCCGGCGAGGAAACTCACGGCGCCACCAAGTCCAAGGACAAGACGGACGACCAGGCAAATTCCAAAGCCTCGGTGTCCGTGGACGCACCACGTCCATCTCAGCAGACGACAGGCCAGCAGCGCCGTGGTACAGGAGGTACCATCCGCTTGCTGGGCCAAGGACAAACCGGAGGATCGCGGGACGCTCAAGGCCATCGTCCTGGCACGAGCAAGGCGTGGTCACCGGGGCGGGAGACTGCTCCTTCTAACCCTGTTAGAAGTCCGAGCATATCTCGCTCCTCGCACCGCTCGCCGCCGCTCCCCTCCTCTCCAGCAGAAGCTCTCGCAAGAGCGCAACTGCTCCTCGACTTCCCTCCAGCGGCAGACAAGGCCGAAGACTGGAGGGCGACGATCCAAAGCCTCATCGCCTTCGCCAACAACGACACGCCGCAGCAGCCGGCGACATCGCGGCCGCGGCAAGTCGACCAGACGAAGGCCGATGGCGACAAGACCGCCGGGGGTGCAACCACCGTGCACTCCCCGCCGCGGAAGCAGAAGACGCCTCCCCGCCGGATCAATGTCGACGACGACTCCACGGCGTCGTCGGACCCGCGGGCTCGTCGGGACCAGCGCCAAGTCCTTGACGATCGGCGACAAGAGGATGCTCGGACGACAATCGAGCGCCGACGAGAAGCCCGGCGACAATCGGATCAGCGCGCTGGGACCGCTGTCGACACGCACGCGCCCGGTGAACTAGGCGACTTGCCGTACGCGGCAGGTTGCCCTGCGTTCACCCGTGAGCTGCGGCGCGTCCAGTGGCCCAGCATGAAAAATTTCAAGCCCGACATACCCGAGAAGTACGACGACAAGACGCACCCCTCGGAGTTCCTCAGCATCTACACCATCGCGGTGCAGGCTGCCGGGGGACGCGACGAGAAGATATTGGCCAACTACTTCCCGCTGGTGCTTAAGCCAAATGTCCGTTCTTGGCTTATGCACTTGCCGGAAGGCTCCATTTCTTCGTGGGCAGATTTGTGCCACCAGTTTGTTGGCGCCTTCACGGGTGGCCACAAACCCCACGGCCAGGAGAGTGATCTCCACATCTTGGCCCAGAAGGAAGGAGAACCCCTGCGCAAGTACATTCGACGATTCAGCCGCGTGCAACACAATATCCCCGACGTCCACCCCGCCGCGGTTATCAGCGTGTTCCACCAGAACGTGCGTAACCGTCGCATGCGGGAAGAGATGGCCATGACCAAGATACGGGATGTCAGCGAGCTCTACGCTCTGGCTGACAAGTGCGCGCGCGCCGAAGAGGGGAGGAGACTCCCCGGGGAGGATGCTGGCGCAGGAGGAAGCGACAGCGAGGATGCCGCCCCGGCAAAGAAGAGCCGGCGGCGGAACAATAGGAAGAAGAAGAGCAAGGAAGTGCTGGTCGTCGAGCAGTTCGGCAAGGAGGCTCCCGCCAAGAAGGCACAGGCTGGCGGCTCCGGCAAGGAGCCTGCCCCTGTGGCAGCAGCCGACAAGCAGGACGGCTCCGACAAGCAATACTGCAAGATACACCGCACCAAGGGCCACGACCTTTCGAACTGCAAGCGAGTCGAGTACCTCGTAGAGCAGCAGAAAGCTGAATACGAGCGGCGCGACAAGGAGAAGGCCCAAGGTGGCGGAGGAGAGCCAAGCAAGAAGCGGCCATTCAATGGCCGGGGAGGACGCCGCGGCAAGGCCAAGCAGCGGCAAGGTGATCGACCTCCCCGGGGCCGCGACAAGGATGAGGAGGAAGACGACGACGACGACATGGAGGAAGGAGATAACAGCGAGCAGGAGTTCCAGAAGGCCACAGAAGTTCTGTGTGTCGACGGAGGCGCCTCTCTGCACGCTTCCCACCGCCAGCTCAAGCAGTGGGTGCGGGAAGTAAACGCAGCTGAGCCGCCCGTTGAGTCACGCAGGCTGCTGAAGTGGTCCAGCACGCCCATCATTTTTGATCTCGAGGATCACCCTGACCGCACAACTGCGGTCGGGTGCTTGCCGATGTTGGTCTCACCCACCATCCGCAACCTCAAGGTCACCAAAATGTTGGTTGACGGCGGGGCCGGCCTGAACTTGATCTCCTCGGCTGTGATCAAGAAACTCCAGATCCCAGACGGCGAGCTCGAAGAAACCGGTTCGTTCCAAGGAATAAACCCGGGGAGGAGCAAGCCGAAGGGGAAGATTACTCTGCCAGTGACCTTTGGCGGGGAACTCAACTTCAGGACGGAGAGGATAACCTTTGACGTGGCCGATATCCCATTGCCATACAATGGGATACTTGGACGTCCTGCCCTCGCCAAGTTCATGGCAGCTTCCCACTACGCCTACAACGTACTCAAGATGCCGGGGCCGATAAGCGTCATCTCTGTCCCTGGCGACAAGAAGGACGCGCTTATCTGCGCCGACAAGATATACCGGGATGCAGCAGCCACAGCGGAGAGCAACACACTTGCCGCTGAAGCTCCCGGGGGGAAGAAGACCAAGACCAAGTCCGGCAAGTGCTCTGGGGCCCACTCCGGCAAACGCACCTCTTCGGAGTGCTGCGCTGCCGTCGAGGACGTTCCATCGAGCTCCACCGGCAAGTGCAAGAAGGGGATGGCCGCTCCACCGGCAACCAAGAAGGTGTCCGCCAAGGAGGACGGCACTGGTGGTACCTTCACCATCAGTGCTACACTTGACAACAAATAGGAAAGCGCGCTCATTGCCTTCCTGCGGGCGAATGTCGATGTGTTTGCATGGAACCATCTGACATCCCCGGCGTTCCCAGGAAGGTAATTGAGCACAAGCTTGCTGTTTGTCCTCATGCGCGGCCCGTCAAGCAGAAGGTCAGGAAGCAAGCCGTGGAGCGCCAAGAATTCATCGCCGAAGAAATCAAGAAGCTAGAAGCAGCAGGCCTGGTTAGAGGCGTGATCCATCCCACGTGGTTAGCAAATCCAGTTGTCGTGCGTAAGGCCAACGGGAAGTGGAGACTGTGTATAGACTTCACTGATGTGAATAAAGCATGTCCCAAGGATCCATTTCCCTTGCCGCGCATTGACCAGATTGTTGACTCAACCGCTGGATGTGAGCTGCTTTCCTTCCTTGATGCATACTCAGGCTACCACCAGATATTCATGGCCAAGGAAGATGAAGAGAAGACTGCATTCATTACTCCATGTGGCACATATTGTTTCATACGCATGCCCTTTGGATTGAAGAATGCAGGCTCAACATTTGCAAGGGTGGTGCACACTGCTTTTGAGCCACAGATCCACAGAAATGTAGAAGCTTACATGGATGACATAGTGGTCAAGAGCAAGAGCAAAGATACCCTGATCCAAGACTTGGAAGAAACATTTGCAAACCTGCGCAAGATCCAGCTCAAGTTGAACCCCGAGAAGTGCGTCTTCGGAGTCCCCTCTGGCAAGCTTCTCGGGTTCTTTGTGTCCCAGAGGGGGATTGAAGCCAATCCCGACAAGATAAAAGCCATCGAGCAGATTGAAGCCCCGAAGCGCGTCAAGGACGTAAGGAGACTTGCTGGTTGTGTGGCTGCCCTCAGCAGGTTCATTTCAAAATCTGCAGAATGCGCCCTGCCTTTCTTCAAAATCTTGAAAAAGGCAGGTCCTATGAAATGGACTCCGGAAGCGGAGGCAGCGCTGCAGGACTTGAAAGGATACCTATCCTCCACTCCAATACTTGTCGCACCTAAACCACAAGAGAAGTTGCTGCTGTACTTAGCGGCAACCAATCAAGTGGTTAGTGCTGCGTTGGTAGCGGAAAGGGAGGCAGAGGAAGAGCCCACACCTCCGGCAAGCGAGTCCAGTGACAAGCAGGGGGCTCCACCGGCAAGCTCTGGCCCCGACAAGGACAACTCTGCGCAGGAGCAAGGAGAAGTGCGAAGGAAGATGGTGCAGCGCCCAGTGTATTTCGTAAGTTCCCTCTTGCAGGGGGCTAGATCGAGATACTCTGGGGTGCAAAAGTTGCTTTTCGGTCTCCTCATGGCCTCGAGAAAGCTGCGCCATTACTTCCAAGCACATGAGATATCAGTGGTCACTCGCTTTCCGTTAAAAAGGATATTGCAGAATCCAGAAGCAACAGGCAGGATCGTCGAGTGGGCACTGGAGTTGTCAAGCTTTGGTCTCAAGTTTGAGAGTACTTCAACCATACAGAGCAGAGCTTTGGCAGAATTCATAGCTGAATGGACCCCAACGCCGGATGAAGAAGTTCCAGATACAAGCGTCCCCGTACAAGAAGCAAGCAGTGAATGGGTAATGTACTTTGATGGTGCCTTCTCGCTGCAAGGCGCCGCTGCCGGCGTGGTACTCATAGCGCCCACCGAAGAGCACCTCAAGTATGTTATCCAGATGCATTTTCCCAGGGAACAAGCGACAAACAATATTGCTGAGTATGAAGGGTTGCTTGCCGGCCTCAGAATTGCAGCCGAACTTGGGATCAAGAAGTTGATTGTGCGGGGAGATTCCCAGTTGGTGGTCCGACAAGTAAATAAGAGTTACCAGAGCCCTTTGATGGAAGCTTATGTAGATGAAGTGAGGAAGCTTGAAGAGCACTTTGAAGGTCTGCAAATGGAGCATGTCCCAAGAGCTCAGAATGATATCGCAGATGGCCTCTCAAAGTGTGCTGCAATGAAGTTACCTGTGGAACCAGGGACCTTCCTGCTCAAGCTAACTCAGCCATCCGTTACACCGTCAGTTGGGCAGAACAAGAAGAGAAAGATGGTCTCCGGCGACTACTTGCCGGCGGATCTTCCCGAAGCCGCCGCCAAGGTCCCCAAGATCAACAACCAGAACGCTGAGGAACAGCTTGCTCCTGCAGATCCAAGGGTCTGTACAGTTGAAGCAAGCGTTCCCGACAAGCCTCGCCCCGGCAGGCTTGCCGGGGAACCATCAGCTCCGGCAGAGCCAGGGGTTCTTGCCGTAGAAGCTGAGGTTCCCGCAGCGGCCCTCATGCCTTTAGTCCTTGCCGTTGAGCCCCGGGCTCTGGCATGGGCACAGCAGATCGTCCGTTTTCTGCAAACTGGAGAACTTCCCGACGACCCAGCAGAGATAGAGAAAATAACCAGACAGTCGAGTATGTACCAGTTCGTTGACAACGAACTGTACAGAAGAAGACTCAATGGTGTCAGGTTGAAGTGCATTTCCAGAGAAGATGGACAGAAGCTGTTGGCAGAAATACACGGAGGCATATGTGGCCACCACATTGGCGCAAGGGCACTTGCCGGGAAGGCATTCCGGCAAGGGTTCTTTTGGCAAGAAGCCCTCCAAGATGCAACTGCACAAGTAACCAAGTGTGAAGCGTGCCAGTTCCATGCCAAGCAAATTCACCAACCAGCTCAAGCTCTCCAGACGATCCCTTTGTCCTGGCCCTTCTCGGTCTGGGGGCTCGATATCCTCGGCCCCTTCCCCCGTGCTGTCGGGGGCTTTGAGTACTTGTACGTTGCAATCGACAAGTTCACAAAGTGGCCAGAAGTGGAACCAGTGAGAAAGGTGACAGCACAGTCAGCAGTCAGGTTCTTCAGGTCAATTGTTTGCCGTTTCGGAATCCCTAACAGGATCATCACCGACAACGGCACACAGTTCACAAGTCGCACCTTCATGCAGTACGTCCAAGACCTTGGCGCCAAGGTCTGCTTCGCTTCCGTTGCTCACCCGAGGAGCAATGGTCAAGCGGAGAGGGCCAATGCTGAAGTGTTGCGCGGGCTCAAAACAAGAACCTTCGACAGGCTGCGCAAGTGTGGAAGAAACTGGATAGAGGAGTTGTCGGCGGCTCTTTGGTCAATCAGAACGACACCAAGTCGAGCCACCGGACAGACACCCTTTGCTCTTGTCTATGGAGCAGAGGCAGTTCTCCCCACGGAACTCGTATACGGATCTCCTCGAGTGCTCGCTTATGATGAGCTCGAGCAAGAGCAACTGCGACAAGATGACGCACTGCTCCTCGAGGAGGAACGTCTCCAGGCTGCTGTACGAGCTGCTCGATACCAGCAGGCCTTGCGTCGCTATCATAGCTGCAAGGTCAAGGCCAGGAGTCTCGAGGAAGGCGACCTTGTTCTTCGGCGTGTTCAGTCCGCCAAGAATTCCAACAAGTTGACGCCGAAGTGGGAAGGCCCTTATCGGGTGAGACAAGTCACAAGGCCCGGCGCTGTCCGCCTTGAGACCGAAGAAGGCTTACCGGTGAGCAACTCCTGGAACATAGAGCATCTTCGCAAGTTTCACCCATAAGGGGCGGTTGCCGTGATCCGCTCCGGCAACCACCTTTTGTACGAGTCTTGCCGCTGTCGCATGTAAACCTTTGTACAAAGCCGGGCGCAGATCCCGTGCATCAGTAAAGCTTTTGTGTTTCGCACTATTTGCCATTTCCATGCTTTTCTTTGATTATTTGCATGCGTTATTTGGCATCTTGTGCAACCCACATCTCCGGTAAGCATTAATGGGCCAAGAAGCCCCGTACTTGTTTTCCCTTCTCTTCTTCTTTCCATCTTAAGCAGAAGGAACGTTCCTCGCGCACAAGTTTGCCGGGGGGGAAGGAGGTGGAGGACGAACCAAGTGCTGTTCAAGAAAGAGAAGCTTGCCGGAGAACGAACAGATTATGAAAGCTAAGTTACCAGAATTTGAGCAGTTCAAATTTTTAAAATTTTAGTTATCTTCCTTGAACAACCACACTTTGTATGGTAAACCTGTGCGCGGAGGAACCTACCCGTGGCTAGCTGCACCCTTACTTTGTTTTCGAGTACGCTCAACGACTTAAGTGAGCTGCGACAAGTGTCGCGCCCTTGCTTCGTTTTCGAGTTCGCTCAGCAAGCTAAGTGCGTTGCGACTAGCTGCGGCAAGGTTACTTGCCGGTAAAGCCTTTGCCAGCAGGCTGCTCAGAGTCCAGCACTCAGCGCTCGCGGCAAGGGCCCCTTGCCGGCAAGTTCCCTAAAAGCGTAGGGTAAAAAGCATACAAAGTAAAGGACCAAAAGCAAGGGAGATAACAATGCGTCAATTGCTCGGAAATAAGATAATATATTACAGAGATAACTTGTCGCAATAACTAATTGATTCTTGTTCATAACACACTTTGCAGCAGCAAAGGAAACAGAAAGGAGGAAGCCTAGTCTACGCGGTTGCCTTCACGCCTTGAGATTTTGTTCACCTTGGCGACGATGTGGGCGACCTGCGCCTTCAACGCCTCCTGATCTGCATCGTCCGGCAAGCTGCGGAGGACGTTGACAAGATTGATGCCAGGGTTGCGGTAGACTATCTTCGTCAAGACGCGCTCCAAGGTACCCGCGCAGAGCTGACGCGACTCGTCGGCCAGCTGCGCGGGGAGCTTCTCCTGCAGCCGTGCAAGCGCCGGCGCGATTCCCCTGAAGAAGAGACTTAACTTGGCGCTGTGAGGGAGATTCTCGTCCGGAGAATACACAAGATGCTCCACCCTCAGCGCCATCAGCTCCTTGTCAATGTTGGCAGCAGAGGCGACCAGATCGTCGGTCCACTGCTCCACAGCCCGGCTGAAGTTGTTCGCTAAAGTGGCGGCGCTCTCCACTAGGCCTCGTTCCTTGCGGAGCTCGTCCTTCAGCTTCGTTTCGCGGTCCCGGGCAGCGTCAAGTGAATCAGTCAAGGTGGAGACCTTCAACTCCAAGTCAGCGATTGAATCTTTGGCAGCAGTAAGCTCGTCGCCCTTCTTGGAGAGGCGTACCTGCAAGTCTGAGTTGGTATGGGCGTCTTTCTCGCGCTCCACGTTGAGCGCGGTGACCCTGTCCTCGCTCGCCTTCAGGTACCGCTCCAGTTGCTCCACCTTGAGCTCCAGGTCCCTCTTGGCGGTTTCCGCGGCAGCAGCAGCTTCCTTTGCCTCCTTCAGGGCCCCGCCAAGAGTCCGCTCCCGGGCGGTGAGCTCGTCGTCATGGGCGTCGAGCTCAACCTTCCGCTGGTTGAGCGCCCCTTCCCGCCGAGATAACTCCTCGGCGGCCAGCCGCTGCCGCTCCTCTGCCTCAGCCTTCTCCAGGAGGAAGGCTTGCTGCTCTTCGGCGAGCCCTTCACGCTCCTCCGCCAAGTTGCGGAGAGCTGCCTGGTTGGCGGCGCGGAGTTCGGCAGCGCGCTTCTCCAAATCGACTCCAGCCTTGGCGGCAAGAGCTTCCCGGGAATCCAGCTTCGCCTGCCTGGCCCGGTAAAGGGCCAGTAGCCGGCGAAGGAGCTTCTCCTCTTCGGGCTCGTCTCCACCACCAAGTGCTTCGACAATCTTCAACCCCGCGGAGGCGAGGACCTCTCCATCAAAGGTCTCTCCCTCCACGGGGGCTCGCGACGAGGACCCCCAAGGGACTTGTATGAAGACGCCATTGGGGGCCTCAAGATAAACGCCTGGCTGCTCCTTGGCGGCGGAGGGGTCGGCGGCCGGTGCAGCGCTTGATGCTCCTGCTGCCTCCGGGCCAGCAGTGTGGTCGCCGTCCCCCTCCCCAGCCGCGGCGTCTGTGGCCGGGGCGGTCTCCTCAGCGGCAGGCTCGTCGGTCCCTGCCATGCCCTCAGTGGCAGTGGCGTTGCCGCCGTCGCCTTGCGCGCCCTCCTCGCCGGCTGCCTCAGTCTCCATCCGCTCCGGCGCAGGAGGATCTAGCAGAAGAAAAAGAAAAGAAAAGATCAAGCAAATATCCAAAAAGACAAGTCCAAGAAGAAGAAGCTACAAGACTCACCTTCGCGGACTTCTTCGACGACAGGCTCCCTCGCCGGGGAGTCCTCCCTTGGCGGTGGAGCGGTGGCCCCTGCTGGCGGAGGGCCGCCCGCGCCCTCCCTTGGCGGGGTGGCCACCCTTGTCGGGCTGCTCGCCCTTGGCGGGGTGCCCGCCCTCGGCGGGGTGCCCGTCCTTGGCGGAGCGCTCTCCCTCGCCGGGGAGTTCACCTTAGGCGGGGAGGGTGGAACATGCAGCTCCTCGGGGGTGACCTCCGGTTGCTCCTGCGGCTGCGGCTCCACTTCTGCGCAAGACAAACAAGGCAACAAGATATTAGTACAAGCAAAAACCTCAAGCGCGCCCGACGAACGGAAAGCTCAAGACCAGACTTACGCTGGGGGCTGCGCTGGGGGCTGCGTTGGGGGCTGCTCCTCGGAGCAGCGGTTTGATCCGGCAAGTTCGTCGCCGGCGCGTCCCCTGTCGCCGCGACGGGCGAGTCGTCTTCGACCTCAACCACAGGGATCTTGGCCCTCTTCGCCATCCGCTGGGTCAGGGTCCTGAAAGCAAAGCAAGAACAAGATCAGAATCATCAAAGAAAGAATCGAAGAAGTTACAAATAACAAACACTTACTCCTCTTCCTCGTCGTCGTCGGAGCTGAGGGCGGAGAAATCGAACTCCACCTGAGATGCTCCCGCACGAGGAGCAGGAGGAGAAGGCTCCCTCGGGCGCTTGGCGGTCTCCGGGGCTGGGGGCTGCGAAGACCCAGCCTCCGTTGACGCCGAGGCCCGAGGAGCAGGCGGAGCGGCCGTTCCGCTCCGGGAGGATCCCCCTCCGCTTGGCGCTGGTGCGCGGGGCGCCTCCATCGCGGCTTGGCTCGCTCTGGTGGCGCGCGCCGCCCGGCGAGCAGGCTGCTGTCGAGGCGCCTGCGTCCTCGTCGCTGTAGCCGCCTTGCGGAGGCGTTTCCTCGGCGCTTGCGTGGGACTTGCCGGAGGCGGGGAGTTCTCTGAAGACGAGGAGGCATCGTCGTCAAGTCCTAGAGATCCGCCGGTGTCTTCATCGGCCTCGACATCCTCCTCCTCCTCCCCAGCAGGCCCGCTGGGTCCAGCATCATGCCCTGCGGCCTCGCTCCCTCCGGCGGCTCCGCTCCCTCCGGTACCTCTGCTCCCTCCGGCAACCTCGCCTCCTGCGGCGGCCTCGCTCACAATCCCGGGAATCCCGGCATGCCTCAGGGAAGGAACCCCGGCAAACTCGTCGGGCGGAAGCTTGAGCAGCCTGCGGATCTCTGCCTCCTCTACTTGGCACGCCTCGTCCGCGGCCTGTGCCTCGTCGACGGTGAATCCGAAATCTCCCGCCGCTGCGGCTGCGGCGGCTTCTTCCATCCGGGAAGCAATATAAGCTAAATCCCGGGCCGTAGTGGCCCGGGTAAGGCCCCTGTTCTCCTCGGGGTTCTTGGGCACCTCGACCAAATTGTCGAAGAAACTCAGTATTGCGTCTGGCGGAGGCTCTATCCAGGTGGGGTCGACGCCGTGGGAATCGCACACAGGCATCATCGCGCGTAAGGAGTCCCGGGCAGTGCTGTTGCACAGCGGCACCACTCCCCGGGGAGATCTAAACCACTCTGGATGGGCCGGGTCGTGCTTGAAGAGCTCCCGGACCATCCCCTTCAGCTCCAAAGCAGTGAAGTTGAAGTTCAATCCCGGGCGCAGCCTCATAATATCCGCCGCATTGCCAAATTCCCATGCTGGCCTTTTCCTTTCTTGTAAAGGGGCAATGCGGCGGCGGAGGAAATCTGCCCCTACCTCTCCAATGGTCAATTTGGCTACCCGGAGGCGAAGTATCCTGATGAGGGCAATATTGAGCTTGCCGTCCTCCAGGGCCAATTCGCTCCAGTCTCTGCCGCGCACTATGGCAGTTGTGCGCGGCGCAGTGAAAGGCTCCGGCTTGTCCTCCACTACCCAACACCAATCTGCGCGCCATTCTTCCCACTTGCCGCGGAGTTCTCCATTCAGGTATGAATCCTTCTTGTTCAACCGGAAGATCCAGGAGATGCCGCCGGAGAGGGGAGCGCCAGCCTCTACTCTAGGCATAAAGAAATGGCGAAAGAGTGCTACGTTTGGATGGATCCCCACATAGTTTTCGCATAGATGTGCGAAAACGGCCATCGTAAGGATGGCGTTGGGGGTAAAGTCTAGGAGGTGGAGGCCGTATGTGTTCATAATGTCACAGAAAAACTCCGAGTACGGAGGGCACAATCCACAATGGAAGAAGACAGCAAAGAAGAAATACCCGCCGGGAAACAAATCTCTGGCGACGGCGGGGAAGGCTCTGGTGCGGGGATGAGCTTTGGTCTCCCTGGACCAGAAGAGATAGTACTTGTTCCACAGCTCCCTCGCGCTGAGCCTCGGCGCGAAGACCACTTCCTCTTCCGCAGGGCGGCAAGCTTCGCCGCCTGCTCGGACTTCTCCTTCTTGGTCTTCTCCGCTTTCGCCTTCTCGCTCTTCGGAGCCATGGCGGAGGCGGCGAGGGAAGGGGTGAGGAGCTCGACGGCGCCACGGATGCAGAAGACGGCGGAGGAGGAGTGGAGGCAAAGAGCAGCGGAGGTTTTCTGGAGAGTCAAGACGCAATGAAGACGAAGGAGGGAAACTGCCCCTGCTTCCTCTGCTTTTAAGGGGGGAGTGGGGGACGCTCCGCATTTCCCATTAAAGAACGAGGCCACGATCTTCCCCACGACGCCGCAATCAACGCGTGCCGTTAGGGGGGGGACGCGGCGGATACGGAAGGAGATACGGCGTGCCATGGGCCGCGTGTGCCCGTGCACTGTCTTGGGCCTGGCCCAACAGCGCTCGGCACCGTGTGTGGCCCAGGCCCGGGGGCTCCTGTCGGTGTACTAAGATAGGGGTGCCTTAGTACCCCAACTTGTGAACGGGCAGTAGCAGCTCCCCGCGGCAGGGCTCACCACGTGCTCGCCGGAAACCTTCTCGGTCCCTATGAAGCCATTCAAAAACAAAGTATACAAGACAGAAGATCAAGACCCCGGCAAGTGGGGCTTGCCGGGAAGGCCATCCTAGGCTCAAGATCATCACATTTACGCAAGACCCTGGCAAGAGGAGCTTGCCAGGAAGACTAGAAGACAGCATCTCAGAAGACATGCCTCGGCGCACCCTGCGCCCCGGCAGGGCCCGGGGAGCGACAAGCTTCCGGGCCCGGCAAGATCAAGACCCCGGCAAGGTGCTTGCCGGGGGAAGCCTGCGCTGTGTGCCCGCGCTCCAGCTCATCGGCCCACGCGTCGCCCTGGGGCCCTTCCAGGGACGCGTGGCGGATGGCTGTGCAGCCTGGGGGACACGGTGGCACTCCACGGTGACGAGGCTACCGCCGTGGCGAACGAAGACGCATGGACGGGTGCTTTTGGGGTCAACGGTGACGGGCATTTAATGCCCTTGTCCCCCACTGTCAAAGTTAGGTGAAGACCACTGTTCATCCACTGTTCATGCACTGTTCCCGCACTGTTACAACTGCCACCAAAGTTACATTTTTGCCCTCCTCTACGTTGACACCTGTCGGTGACCCCTTGAGCTATAAAAGGAGGCCCATGCACAACGTAGAAGGGGTTTGGAACCTAGACATCTCTCTTGCTCGGTGTAGCTAGCTCTTCAAGCTCCCGAGCCCAAGAACTCAATACAATCCAAGCAGGAGTAGGGTTTTACGCGTCCGCGCGGCCCGAACCTGGGTAAACTGCCCGCGTGTGCTCCTCGATCCGCTCTTCGTGCTCCCTCCGCTCCCTTACCGCAACGTAGAAGGGGCTCCGGTCCCATAGGTGCTCGTGGTGGACAGTTTCCCCCGACAGGGGGTTTGTGGATAAGTTTAAGTTGCCGACCGTAGCCCTTAAAACACCAATGTTAGTGAGTTCCCCAGGAGCAGAGAATATGGCTAGTCGGGGATGTTTTCAGTTGCCATTGACCATAGGGAGACATGTTTTTCCCACAGACCTCATCATCCTAGAATCACAAGGATTGGACGTAATTCTAGGCATGGACTGGCTATCCAAGTATGAAGGGAATATTGATTGTGCCAGTAAGTCGATTCTTCTCACCACCCCAGAGGGGAAACAGATCATGTATGTGTCGAGGCATACGCCAAGGAGGACTCAAGTGAATTCTCTTTCGGGAGTTGTTCAGGAGGAAGTACCAGTTGTGAAGGATTATCCTGATGTTTTTCCGGAGGAACTACCAGGCATGCCACCGGATCGGGACATAGAGTTTTTGATTGAATTGTTACCAGGCACTGTACCAATATTCAAGAGACCGTACCAGATGCCCGCAAATGACCTGGAGGAAATTAAGAAGCAAATTAAGGAATTATTGGAGAAAGGTTATATTCGACCGAGTTCATCACCTTGGGGAGCCCCAGTGCTTCTAGTTGAGAAGAAGGATGGATCCTTGAGAATGGTTGTGGATTACCGTGCGTTGAATGAGGTGACGATCAAGAACAAGTACCCTCTGCCGATGATCAATGATTTGTTTGACCAGCTACAAGGAGCAAAAGTTTTCTCAAAGATCGATCTTCGATCTGGATATCACCAGCTGAAGATTCGAGAACAGGATATACCCAAGACAGCCTTTACCACGAGATATGGGCTTTATGAGTATACGGTCATGTCTTTTGGTTTGACTAATGCCCCTGCCTATTTTGTGAGTATGATGAATAAGGTATTCATGGAGTTCTTGGATAAGTTTGTTGTGGTATTCATTGATGACATATTGATTTACGCTTGGTTCTTGAGAAGCTCAGGGAACATCAGTTATATGCAAAGTTCAGCAAGTGTGAATTCTGGTTGAAGAAAGTTGGATTTCTCGGACATGTTATATCAGGGGAAGGAATAGCAGAGGATCCTTCGAAAGTTGAAGCCGTCACCGAATGGAAGGCACCCACCTCGGTCGGAGAGATTCGCAGTTTCCTTGGACTTGCAGGATATTACCGAAGATTTATTGAGAATTTCTCCAAGATCGCAAAGCCCATGACAGAGTTGTTGAAGAAAGACACCAAGTTTAATTGGACTGAGGAATGTGAGGCCAGTTTTCAGGAGTTGAAGAAACGTTTGGTCACAGCTCCAGTGCTAATTCTTCCGAATATACGCAAAGATTTTTAGGTGTATTGTGACGCTTCTCGTCAGGGACTTGGAGGTGTTCTTATGCAAGAAGGAAGAGTTGTTTCATATGCCTCACGTCAGCTTTGACCCCATGAGCGGAATTATGCCACACATGATTTGGAGTTAGTAGCCGTAGTGCATGCGCTCAAGACCTGGAGGCATTTTCTTATTGGAAATCATTGTGATGTTTACACGGATCACAAGAGTTTGAAATACATCTTCACGCAAAAGGAGTTGAAACTCAGGCAGAGAAGATGGTTGGAGCTCATAAAAGATTATGACATGAAATTGCACTATCACCCAGGAAAGGCCAATGTTGTGGCAGATGCATTGAGCCGCAAGAGTTATGTCAATACCCTCACAGCAGGAGGATTACCTCAAGAGTTAATTGATGATCTCAGAGATCTCCGATTGGAGATAGTACCACGAGGTTTCGTTACCGCAATGGAAATTCAATCCACCTTGTTGGGAAAGATTCGAGAAGCCCAGAAGTTAGATAAAGGTATTGCAGAAATAAAGGAAAGGATGAACCAAGGAAAGGCAGAAGGATTTCGTGAGGATGAACTCGGAACCTTATGGTTTGAGCAGCGTATTTATGTGCCAAATGACACAGAGATCAGGAAGTTGATTCTTCAGGAGGCTCATGATTCGCCTTATTCGATAAACCCAAGAAACACCAACATGTATTTGGACTTGAAGGAAAGTTTCTGGTGGACAGGTATGAAAAAGGATATTGCCGAGTATGTCGCAGTATGTGATGTATGTCAAAGGGTTAAGGCAGAGCACCAGAAACCAGCAGGATTACTTCAGCCTTTGCCGATACCGGATTGGAAGTGGGACAAGCTTGGCATGGACTTTATTACAGGATTACCCAGGACACGATCAGGCTATGATTCTATTTGGGTAGTAGTTGATCTCTTGACCAAGGTAGCTCACTTCATCCCCGTGAAAACCACATATACAAGTGCTAAGTTGGCCAAGATATATATGACCAGGATTGTATGTCTGCACGGAGTTCCGAGGACCATCGTATCAGATAGAGGAACACAATTTACCTCAAAGTTTTGGCATTAGTTACACGAAACTTTGGGTACCAGGCTAGAGTTCAGTACAGCCTTTCATCCGCACACAGATGGGCAGACCGAGAGAGTCAATCAGATTCTGGAGGACATGTTGAGAGCTTGTGCGCTAGATTATGGATCTAGTTGGGATGGTAATTTGCCATACGCAGAATTCTCATATAACAACAGCTATCAAGCTAGTTTGAAGATGGCCCCTTTCGAAGCTTTGTACGGAAGGAGGTGCAGGACACCATTAATGTGGGATGAAGTTGGACACCGTATATTATTCGGACCAAATTTAATTAAAGATTCAGAGGAGAAAGTCAAGCTGATCCGTGACAGACTCAAGGTAGCCCAATCCAGACAAAAGAGTTATGCCGATACTAAACGCAAGGAAGTAACCTACGAAGTCGGAGATAGAGCATATCTTCGTGTGTCTCCACTTCGAGGAGTTAAATGGTTTGGAGTTAAAGGCAAACTAGCACCATGATTTGTGGGGCCATACAGAATTTTGGAACGCATGGGTGAAGTTGCCTACAAGTTGGAATTACCCGAAGCCTTGTCAGGAGTTCATGATGTGTTTCACGTTTCCCAGTTGAAGAAGTGCCATGCAGAGATGGCTGATATTCCTTTGAGAGATACAGTGCCACTGGAGGCCATACAGTTGGATAGTGATCTGACCTATGATGAGAAGCCCGTCAAGATTCTCGAAACAACAAGCAGGGTTACCCGCAGCAAGGTCATCAAGTTTTGCAAGGTTCAGTGGAGTCATCATACCGAGGAAGAAGCCACGTGGGAACGCGAAGAAGATCTTCGACAGGATCACCCACACCTTTTTGCTAGCCAACCCGAATCTCGAGGGCGAGATTCATCTTAAGGGGGGTAGGTTTGTAACATCCCAAATTTTCAATTTGGAATGTTTTACAATTATTAGCTAAGCATCTATGCATTTTTTTTTATTTGAGTGTCATTTGGAAATTTCAGAGGCATTTGAATTTTATCTGACTTTGAATTCTACTTGGCAATTGAAATTTATTTCAAAAATCCCTGACAAGATGCTTGTTCAAAAGTATGAGAGGAGCGAACATGACACTCCAAAAAGTCAGAAGAAAACAATGCCGAAAGTTTTGAATTCAAATTTGAGTTTCATTTGGATTTTTAGAAAAAAAATGTTTTTTATAAAGTTTTTATTTAGCCTCTGAAAAATAGTTCATCTTGTAGGATTTAATTTTCTGAATGTTTTGATATATATATATATGTTCTATATAAAAATATATTATTTTCTATCTTTATATTTTTTTTCTCGCTGTCTAAAAAAAATAAAAAAAGGAGCCCGCCAGGCAGGCCAATCGCCCAGCCAGCCAGGCGAGCGCCCGAGGCCGTCCCCTCGCTCCTTCCTTTCTCTCATTGACTTTTCTCTCCCTCTGGCGCTTGGGCCCGACCCCTCCTTTTCTTCTTCGCACGAACATCCAACAGAAACGTACGCGTACATTTGCTCCCGAAGCCCCTTCGTTTCCAATTCATGGAAATCAATTCTCCAGTTCGTTTCACTTCCAAGGAAGATGTCCTATAAATAGCCACGACCCTCCTCGACCGATTCAGATGAAAATCCCTCGCCAAGTCCACCCCTACAACACGTACTCGACGTTCCAATCTCGCAGCAGAAGCTCCAGTTCATCGCCGGATTACGACGCCGGTGAGCGGTCCTGAGCTCTATCCTTTTGGGTTCCGAATTCTCTTGATCCCTATCATCGTTTTGACAAGGTTTTGTGACCCCTCTCCATCTACAGCCGCTGCACCAACCTCGTTGTCTTCACCGGAGCACCCGGAGCACCAATCTTCGCCGCTTCGTTCCGTCGCTGTTCGTCGCCTCCGATCATCACTGACTCCACCACCGGACGAGCCACTCTCCACCGCATCTCCTAGACATCACCGCGTCCGCCCACGATTGCCGGAGCCGCTGCCTCGCCCGGAGCCAGAGCGCCTCCCCAACGTGGTTCTTCTCTGTAAGTTGAATGAACACATGTTCGTTCAGTTAAAAAAAACGTTTTGGTTTTTCTTGATCGGTTTTTCTGGTTCAGTTCGAACCGGACAATCAGTTTTTTTTAATAAGCCGATGCTACCGAAACCTTTAGTTAGCGAACGTCCTCTCCAAAACTGCAGCAAACCAATCAGCGAGCGCCACTTGTCGCTGGCAGATAATTTTTTTTCCAAGATATTTTTTCAATTCAGATTCTTTACCGAATCTTGTTTCTAGTATATCTTTTAGTTTATAGATCCGATTTAGTTGATTCTTTTTTCTACGGGTTCGTAGAAATATCCTCTATCCAGAGAACCAAACGAAATATATTTTTGAAAATTTTAAAATTTGAATTCAAGCAGATCTGAATTCAAACTTCGTTAGGCCATATCTTGAGTTTCGTAACTCCGTTTTGGGTGATTCTTTTTGCTAATCGAAGCTTGTGACATGTACCTTCTGTTAAAACCAAAACCATTTATAATATTGTTACTGTAAAAATTACGTTTTGTACAGAAACTTTATTTGGGTGTTTTTGGAGTTTTTTCGAAGTCTTTTATTCATTTTCTTTTTGATTCTTTGCTTGTATGCTTATGTATGTTATTGCTTGATTACGCTAGATCATCCGGAGTGCGAAGCTTGCTACTACAAATCTTTAGAGTTCAACGAACGTCAGCAAGGCAAGTTCACACTTTGATCATAAGTTTAAATACCCGGTTTTTACTATGCATTAGTTTCACCCTCAAAGCTTGCATGAGTAGGATTGGGAACATGTGGATATGCTTTGTAGTTTATGTGGTAGGAACCTATGACCTTTATCACCCCGGGAATAATCGTTATGTCATATATTGCTTAGCCATGCTCGTAGACGGGGATTGGTATGTGTGATACATGCAAGTTGCGAGAGATAATAATTTTTTGACAACATAAGGTGGCAACTTTAATACACATCTGGGTGGATTGTTTGGGGCACCTGGAGAAACCAGTGCTTGCCCAAGGGGAATCCCGGAGTACCCGTGTGATTACCCTAGGTCCGCCACCCAGGCTCAAAGGGGTCATAAGATATTTCATGCCTAGAAACTTCCGTGTGCAGCCACAAGCCATTATGGGCTCTGGCATAGTTGAGTAAGTTGTGTGATCTCTTTCCGTGGTAGACTAGCTGATGTAGGGGAAAGTAGGTGTACCGGTCTACCCAGGGTTTGGAGGAAATACTTCAGAAAGACTATGTCTCGATCTTCCGATCATGGAGGTGGTCGAGTCTTGTGGGGAAAAGTGCGCAAACCTCTGCAGAGTGTACAAACTAATCATGATTAGCCGTGTCCCCGGTTATGGACAACTTGAGTATCTAGAAGTGAATTATTGGTTGATCTCATCACTCTTTTTAATGAAATCATTGGGTTAATAATAACTTGGGAATTTTCTTGGTTTGAGTTGGAGGAACCTTCTCAATAATGGCATTTTAATTTTGTAGTAAAAAAAAATTATTCCTTTGTTGTAGGGTAAAATTGGCTTTATGCAAAAATTAAACTTAGAGCCTCCACCAGCTAAATTTGCATATAGAGATAGTCTTTCCATTTATTATTATTTCTATGGTGTGACATTGCCAGCATATTCCATGTGCTGACCTACACGGCTGCAACGTCTCATGTTGCAGAGTTTTCCGACGAGGATTAAAGGTGCGATAGGTCGTTGTTCTGCACTCAGTTTGCCGTGGAGTTGGATGGACTCATTTACCTTCGATGCTTCCGCAGTTATTTTTATTTGGATGGCCTTTGGCCATATTATTGTAATAAATACTCTTTTGATGACCTCGATGTAATAAAGTGTGTGATTGAACTCTATTATAATTCATCGAGTACTGTGTGTGTCAGCATACCGATCCAGGGATGACACTTAAGCACAGAGACTTCGATCCATTTGGGTCGGGTCGCTACAGTGGTACGGCAACCCGGTTCTGGAAGTCATGTTGCTAGACCATGATGAACCTACAAACTATTAGGAAGCGATGATGAGCCCAGATTCCGCAAAATGGCTTGAGGCCATGAAATCTGAGATGGGATCCATGTATGAGAACAAAGTGTGAACTTTGGTTGACTTTCCCGATGATCGGCAAGCCATCGAAAATAAGTGGATCTTCAAGAGGAAGACCGACGCTGACGGTAATGTTACTATTTACAAAGCTCTACTTGTTGCGAAAGGTTTTCGACAAGTTCAAGGAGTTGACTACGATGAGACTTTCTCACCCGTAGCGATGCTTAAGTCTGTCCGAATCATGTTAGCAATTTCCGCATTTTATGATTATGAAATCTGGCAAATGGATGTTAAAACTGCATTCCTGAATGGATATCTCAAAGAGGAGTTGTATATGTGCAACTAGAAGGTTTTGTCAATCCTAAAGGTGCTAACAAAGTGTGCAAGCTCCAGCGATCCAGCTATGGACTGATGCAAGCATCTCAGAGTTGGAATATACGTTTTGATGAGGTGATCAAAGCATATACTTTTATACAGACTTTTGGAGAAGCCTGTATTTACAAGAAAGTGAGTGGGAGCTCCGTAGCATTTTTGATATTATATGTGGATGACATATTGTTGATTGGAAATGATATAGAATTTCTGGATGGCATAAAAGGATACTTGAATAAGAATTTTTCAATGAAAGACCTCGGTGAAGCTGCTTACATATTAGGCATCAAGATCTATAGAGATAGATCAAGACGCTTAATTGGACTTTCACAAAGCACATACCTTGATAAAGTTTTGAAGAAATTCAAAATGGATCAGTCTAAGAAAGGGTTCTTGCCTGTGTTACAAGGTGTGAAGTTGAGTAAGTCTCAATGCCCGACCACTGCAGAAGATAGAGAGAAAATGGAAGTCATTCCCTATGCCTCAGCCATAGGATCTATCATGTATGCAATGCTGTGTACCAGACCTGATGTGTGCCTTTCTATAAGTTTAGCAGGGAGGTACCAAAGTAATCCAGGAGTGGATCACGGGACATCGGTCAAGAACATCCTGAAGTACCTGAAAAGGACAAAGGATATGTTTCTCGTTTATGGAGGTGACAAAGAGCTCATCGTAAACGGTTACGTCGATTCAAGATTTAACACTGATCCGGATGACTTTAAGTCACAAACCGGATATGTATTTTTATTGAATGGTGGAGCTGTCAGTTAGTGCAGTTCCAAGCAGAGAGTCGTGGCGGGATCTACGTGTGAGGCGGAATACATAGTTGCTTCAGAAGCAGCAAATGAAGGAGTCTGGATGAAGGAGTTCATATCCGATCTAGGTGTAATACCTAGTGCATCGGGTCCAATGAATTTTTTTTGTGACAACACTGGAGAAATAGCCTTGGCGAAGGAATCCAGGTTTCACAAGAGAACAAAGCACATGAAAAGACGCTTCATTTCCATCCACGATCAAGTCAAGGAGGGAGACATAGAAATTTGCAAGATACATACGGATCTGAATGTCGCAGACCCGTTGACTAAGCCTCTTCCACGGGCAAAACATGATCAGCACCAAGACTCCATGGGTGTTAGAATCATTACTTTGTAATCTAGATTATTGACTCTAGTTCAAGTGCGAGACTGAAGGAAACATGCCCTAGAGGCAATAATAAATATGTTATTTGTATTTCCTTATATCATGATAAATGTATTTTATTCGTGCTAGAATTTTATTAACCAAAAACTTAGTACATGTATGAATACATAGACAAAACAGTATGTCCCTAGTATGCCTCTACTAGACTAGCTCATTGATCAAAGATGGCTATGTTTCCTAGCCATAGACATGAGTTGTCATTTGATCAATGAGATCACGTCACTAGGAGAATGATGTGATGGAGTAGACCCATCCGTTAGCTTAGCACTATGATCGTTTAGTTTTACTGCTATTGCTTTCTTCATGACTTATACATGTTCCTATGACTATGAGATTATGCAACTCCCGAATACCAGAGGAACACCTTGTGTGCTATCAAACGTCACAACATAACTGGATGATTATAAAGATGCTCTACAGGTGTCTTCGAAAGTGTTCGTGGTGTTGGCATAGATCAAGAATAGGATTTGTCACTCCGAGCGTCGGAGAGGTATCTCTGGGCCCTCTCGGTAATACACATCATAATAAGCCTTGCAAGAAAATGACTAATGAGTTAGTCACGAGATGATGCATTACGGAACGAGTAAAGAGACTTGCCGGTAACGAGATTGAACTAGGTATTGAGATACCGACGATCGAATCCCGGGCAAGTAACATACCGATGACAAAGGGAACAACGTATATTGTTATGCGCTTTGACAAATAAAGATCTCCATAGAACATGTAGGAGCCAATATGAGCATCCAGGTTCTACAATTGGTTATTGACCGGAGATGAGTCTCGGTCATGTCTACATAGTTCTCGAACCCGTAGGGTCCGCACGCTTAAACGTTTGATGACGATCGGTATTATGCGTTTATGAGTTTTGATGTACCGAAGGTAATTCGGAGTCCCAGATATGATCACGGACATGACGAGGAGTCTCGAAATGGTCGAGACGTAAAGATCGATTTATTGTACGACTATGTTTGGACACCGAAAGGGTTCCGGAAGGTTTCGGGCATATACCGAAGTACCAGGGGGTTACCGGAACCCCCCCGGGGAGTTAAATGGGCCTCATGGGCCCTAGTGGGAGAAGAGGAGGGGCGGCCAGGGCAGCCGCGCCCCTCCTCCCCCTCTAGTCCGAATTGGACAAGGAGGGGGGTAGCGCCGCCCCCCCTTTCCTTCTTTTCCTCTCGCCCTTCCTTCTCCCCTCCTACCCCAACTAGGAAAAGAGGGAGTCCTACTCTCAGTGGGAGTAGGACTCCTCCCTTGGCGTGCCCTCCTCCTGGTTGTCCGCCTCCTTCCTAGCTCCTTTATATACGAGGGCAGGGGGGCACCTCTAGACACACAAGTTGATCAGTTGATCTCTCCCAACCGTGTGCGGTGCCCCCCTCCACAGAATCACACCTCGGTCATACCGTTGCAGTGCTTAGGCGTAGCCCTGCGCCGGTAGCTTCATCATCTTCGTCACCATGGCGTCGTGCTGACGAAACTCTCCCATGAAGCTCTACTGGATCAAGAGCTAGTGGGACGTCATCAAGTTGAACGTGTGCTGAACGCGGAGGTGTCGTATGTTCGGTACTTGATCGGTTGGATCACGAAGAAGTTCGACTACATCAACCGCGTCACTAGACGCTTCCGCTTTTGTTCTACGAGGGTAGGTAGAAACCCTCTCCCCTCTCGTTACTATGCATCTAGTAGATAGATCTTGCGTGATCGTAGGAATTTTTTTGAAGTACTACGTTCCCCAACAAGGCCCAGTGCAAATTGCTTTTTTTTTGCCTATTTCAGTGTTTCGCAGAAAAGGAATATCAAACGGAGTCCAAACGGAATGAAACCTTCGGGAGAGTTATTTTTGGAATGATATCTTCACGAGAGACTTGGAGTACAAGTCAGAGAAGAAACGAGGTGCCCACGAGGGGGCAGGGCGCGCCCCGGGGGTAGGCACGTCCCCCCACCCTCATGGGCCCCACGTTGCTGCACCGACGTACTTTTTCCTCCTATATATATCCACATACCCTAAAAACATCGAGGAGCACGAAGAAACCCTAATTCCACCGTCGTAACCTTCTGTTCCCGTGAGATCCCATCTTGGGGCCTGTTCCGGAGCTCTGCCGGAGGGGGCATCGATCACGGAGGGCTTCTACATCAACACCATAGCTCCTTCGATGAGTTGTGAGTAGTTTACCACAAACCTTCGGGTCCATAGTTATTAGCTAGATGGCTTCTTCTCTCTCTTTGAACCTCAATACAAAGATCTCCTCGATCTTCGAGGAGATCTATTCGATGTAATCTTTTTGCGGTGTGTTTGTCGAGATCCGATGTATTGTGGGTTTATGATCAAGATTATCTATGAACAATATTGGAATCTTTTCTGAAATCGTTTATGTATGATTATAATATCCTTGCAAGTATCTTCGAATTATTGGTTTGGTTTGGCCTACTAGATCTATAGTTCTCGCAATGGGAGATGTGCTTGGCTTTGGGTTCAATCTTGCGGTGTCCTTTCCCAGTGATAGCAGGGGCAGCAAGGCACGTATAGTATTGTTGCCATCGAGGATAAAAAGATGGGGTTTATATAATATTGCTTGATTTTATCCCTCTACATCATGTCATCTTTCTTAAGGCGTTACTCTGTTCTTATGAACTGAATACTCTAGATGCATGCTGGATAGCGGTCGATGTGTGGAGTAATAGTAGTAGATGCAGAATTGTTTCGGTCTACTTGTCACGGACGTGATGTATATATAATGATCATGCCTAGATATTCTCAAAACTATGCGCTTTTCTATCAATTGCTCGACACTAATTTGTTCACCCACCATAGAATTCTGCTATCATGAGAGAAGCCACTAGTAAAATCTATGGCCCCGGGTCTATTCTCATCATATTAATCTTCCATCTACTTTACTTTGCATTATTTACTTTCTGTTTCTATACCAAAAATACCAAAAATATTATCTTATCATATCTATCAGATCTCACTCTCGTAAGTGACCGTGAAGGGATTGACAGCCCCTTATCGCGTTGGCTGCGAGGTTCTTTTTTGTTTGTGCAGGTGTGAGGGACTCGCGCGTGGTCTCCTACTGGATTGATACCTTGGTTCTCAAAAACTAAGGGAAATACTTATGCTATTGTGCTGCATCACCCTTTCCTCTTCGAGGGAATACAACGCAAGCTCGAGAAGTAGCACTATCCCAATGAAATACTATAAGTTATGTACCACAAGTTTTTATATGATTAAAAGCCTCTTTCAAATACTATCTAGGCTCTCTTAACCTCTTTTATTGACACAATTGGTTTGGATGCTATTTCCCTATATCCACAAGGATAATCTCTTGCTAACCCTAGTGATGATCTTGCAACTATATTTTGGGAAGAGCCAAGGGGCCTCAAGGACATGTGAATATTGTCGCATTCGCTAAGAAATGTAGAATGTTGGGACTTGGGAGGTCGTATGCAACAAGTTCCTCGCTCGTGATGCATGTCTTCCAGATCAACAACAACGCCGGAAGAGCCGGTGTCATGTGATGGGACGCTACATTTGGGGCGTTAGCTGACACAAGATAAGACAATGGATTGTGAGCGGTTGGGCGAGGTTAATGTCACACCTTAACAACTCCAGCCAGGCAAGCCATCCAGGCCTTTCTGGCTGAGAATGTAAAAGATGTTTCCATGATGACACTCATTCCGAAGCCGTGCTTCTATGCACCATATTTGCATAATCCAAAAGATTTTTTTTTTGGGACGCTCAGAAAAAAAAAATACCGAGTGGCATGTGGTTAATTAAACTCACAATATTGTGTGCTTGCGTGTTTGTATGTGTGAACCGACCTAGACCAGGACTACAAAGTTCATACTACTATATACTACTTGGCCAGGGCCGGAGGTAACAAGCTTGCACATGGAGAAGTTACTTTGAAGTTCCTCTCTACCATTTGTTGGCTCTAAGTACAGTGCAATTATGAACCATGATATATATGTGACAAGTAGAAGAAACCAGTCTACTATTTGACTAGTTTTCTTGAGTAGAACCTACCATCTTTATGTTCAAGAGTCGGGACTGAGTTGTTTCTATCTTGAGTGAAATACGCTTCTACGTCAATGACTAGCTATAAGCCAGTGTGACCAAATATGAATAATGACTCGTATACACTTTGTGCACAACGTAAGGATCATTATCCCAACCTTTGAATAATTTGATGCACACAACTCATTTTATTCATGCGAAGCTCAAGACATTGAGGCCGAAAACAACATGCAAATAGAAGCCATCTAACTCCGCTAAACCCCGCCACTGATTAAACGACAACATGTTAATGTTGCAATTTATTACTTCATTTAAACCACCAAAAAGAAGCAACATATATAGTATATGGATTCCGGGCACCAAGGCAACACATTTAACAAGGCAGCAACACCAGTAAATCAACATTTTTAGAACCATTCGGTGAAGTCAAAACACGTGATTTTACCTCCAAGTTCACCTCACTATACCGTCTCCCTGATGTAGAAACTCAAACTAGATTTCACCGGAAGCATGATACATCTCCAACATATCTATAATTTATGAAGTATTCATGTCATATTTACAACAATTCTATATGGTTTTGGTGTGATTTGAATGGAACTAACCCGGACTGACGTTGTTTTTAGTATAACTACGGTGGTGTTCTTTTTTTTGTGCAAAAATAAAAGTTTTCCAAATGCAACGAAACTGTTTGACGATTTTTTTTGTAACAAAAGAGGCACCAGAAGCTTCGTGGGAGGACCAGAAGGGGTTGGAGGTAGCCACTATCCACCAGGGCATGCCACCCCCCTCTAGTGCCACATGGTGCCTCGTGGGCCCCTCGTGGCCCCCCTTAGCGTGTGACCGATGCCAAAAAACCTTATAAATAAAAAACCTCCAAAAATAACCGTATATTAGTAGTTCCGCCGTCGCAAGCCTCTGTACCCATGAAAAACCAATCTAGACCCCGTTCCGGCACCCTACCGGAGGGGGGGTGATACATCTCCAATGTATCTCTAATTTTTTATTTATCCATGCTATCATATTATCTGTTTTGGATGTTTAATGGTCTTTAATATGCTCTTTTATATTATTTTTGGGACTAACCTATTAACCGAAGGCCCAGTGCAAATTCCTTTTTTTTTGCCTATTTCAGTGTTTTGTAGAAAAGGAATACCAAACGGAGTCCAAACGGAGCGAAACCTTCGGGAGGATCTTTCTTGGACCGAAAGCAAACTAGAAGACTTCGAGTTGAAGTCTGGAACGCCACGAGGCGGCCACGAGGAAGGAGGGTGCGCTCAGGGGGTAGGCGAGCCCCCCACCCTCGTGGGCCCCTCGTAGCTCCACCGACGTACTTCTTCCTCCTATACATACCCTTATACCCTAGAAACATCAGGGGGGCCACGAAAACACTTTTCCACCACCGCAACCTTCTGTACCCGTGAGATCCCATCTTGGGGCCTTTTCCGGCACTCCACCGGAGGGGGATTCGATCATGGGGGGCTTCTACATCAACACCCTAGCCTCTCTGATGATGTGTGAGTAGTTTACCACAGACCTTCTTGTCCATAGTTATTAGCTAGATGGCTTCTTCTCTCTCTTTGGTTCTCAGTACAAAGTTCTCCTCGATGTTCTTGGAGATCTATTCGATGTAATTCTTTTTGCGGTGTGTTTGTTGAGATCCGATGAATTGTGTGTTTATGATCAAGATTATCTATGAACAATATTTGGTTCTTCTCTGAATTATTATATGCATGATTTAATATCTTTGCAAGCCTCTTCGAATTATCAGTTTGGTTTGGCCTACTAGATTGATCTTTCTTGCAATGGGAGAAGTGATTAGCTTTGGGTTCAATCTTGCGGTGCTCGACCCCAGTGACAAAAAGGGAACCGACACGTATTGTATTGTTGTCATTGAGGATAAAAAGATGGGGTTTATATCATATTGCTTGAGTTTATACCTCTACATCATGTCATCTTGCTTAAGGCGTTACTTCGTTCTTATGAACTTACTACTATATATGCATGTTGGATAGCGGTCGATGTGTGGAGTAATAGTAGTAGATGCAGAATCGTTTCGGTCTACTTGACACGGATGTGATGCCTATGTTCATGATCATGCCTAGATATTCTCATAACTATGTGCTTTTCTATCAATTGCTCGACAGTAATTTGTTCACCCATAGTAATATATGCTATAATGAGAGAAGCCACTAGTGAAACCTATGGCCCCCGGGTCTACTTTACATCATATAAGTTTCCGATCTACAATTCTAGTTTACTATTTATTTTGCAAACTTTATTTTGCAATCTATACAAAAAATACCAAAAATACTTATCTTATTATCTTTATCAGGTCTCACTTTTGCAAGTGGCCGTGAACGGATTGACAACCCCTTTATCGCGTTGGTTGCAAGGTTCTTGATTGTTTGTGCAGGTACTAGGCAACTTGCGTGTAGTCTCCTACTGGATTGATACCTTGGTTCTCAAAAATTGAGGGAAATACTTACGCTACTTTGCTGCATCACCCTTTCCTCTTCAAGGGAAAACCAACGCATGCTCAAGAGGTAGCAAGAAGGATTTCTAGCATCGTTGCCGGGGAGATCTACGCGAAGTCAAGACATACAAAGTACCCATCATAAACTCTTCTCCCTCGCATTACATTATTCACCATTCACCTCTCGTTTTCCTCTCCCCCACTTCTAAAATGTTTTCAGAAGAACACAAAAATATTTGCCTTCTTTTCATTTGCCTTTTTCTCGTTCGATCTTATGTTTTCTCGTGGTTCCATGTGCCTTCTATTTGCTTGCATCTTCGTTTGTTGAAAATCTATCTATGGTTCCTCATCCTCTTGCTAATCTTTTTAAGATATCCAACTATGATGAACCAATTGCTAGTGAGTTTAGTGCACTAGATTATATTTATGAGGTTTTGCTTGAAATTCGTGAATCTGAAAATTGTGACGAAGTGTTGAAAGAAGAAATTTATGAAGTGATTCACGATAGCTCTTTGAATGAAAAACATGATTGCAATGATGTTATTATAGAATCTATTAATGTCAATTGTGTTAATTATACGCAAAACCCTAATCTTGGGGATGCTAATTTTGCCATGTCCACTACTTGTTGCAATGATCATGATTGGTGTGATTCTTCTTATGATCTTGAAAATCTATTTAATCCCCATGATGAATGTAAGATTGATAATAATGCTTGCAATAATACTGGAAGTGGGTTTGGAAGAGTGTCAACTTTCGATCCCACATATTTGGAGAATGTTCAATCTTATGAATTTTTTGATAAAAGTGGGTTTGGAGAGGTCGTGACTTTAGTTAATGTTGATCCCACTATTTTGGAAGAGTGTCAACTTCGCATGCATGTGCATCGTGTTGACAATATGTTAGATGATAGCTATATTGTTGAATTTTCTTATGATCCTACATGCAATTATTACGAGAGACGAAAATATGGTCGTAGAAATTTTCATGTTACTAAATTACCTCTCGTTATGTTGAGATTGCTATTGTTTCTTTCTTCTTCCTTGCATATGCTAGAAATTGATTGTCTTGATAATTTATTTGCGTATAAAATGCCTATGCATAGGAAGTATGTTAGAATTAGATGTGTTTGCCACGTGTTTTATGATGCTCTCTTTGTGCTTAAATTCTTATCTTTCATGTGAGCACCATTAAAATTATGTCTAGCTAGGGGCGTTAAATGATAGCGCTTGTTGGGAGGCAACCCAATTTTATTTTTGTTCTTTGCTTTTTGCTTCTGTTTAGTAACTATTAATTCATATAGCTTATGTTTAGATGTGGTTTTATGTTTTAATTAGTGTTTGTGCCAAGTAGAAACTGTGGGAAGACTTAGGTGAAGTCTTTGCAATCTTGCTGTAAAAAACAGAAACTTTTGCGCTCACGAGATTAGCTGACATTTTTTACTGGAGAGTGCTTTTAGGTAGATTCTTTTTGCAGATGATTAATAGACACATTCCTCACGTCCACCAATTTATTTCAGAATTTTTAGAGTTACAAAAGTATTCAAAAGTTACAGATTTCTACAGACTGTTCTGTTTTTGACACATTCTGTTTTCCGTGTGTTGTTTGCTTATTTTGATGAATCTATGAGTAGTATCGGGGGGTATGAACCATAAAGAAGTGGTAATACAGTAGTTTTAACACCAATATAAATAAAGGATGAGTTCAATACAGTACCTTAAAGTGGTGGTTTGTTTTCTTATACTAACGGAGCTCACGAGATTTTTTTTGTTAAGTTTTTTGTTGTGAAGTTTTCAAGATTTTGGGTAAGGATTTGATGGACTATGGAATAAAGAGTGGAAAGAGCCTAAACTTGGGGATGCCCAAGGCACCCTAAGGTAAAATTCAAGGACAACCCCCTAAGGTTGGGGATGCCCCAGGAAGGCATCCCCTCTTTCGTCTTCATCTATCGGTAACTTTACTTGAGGCTGTATTTTTATTCACCATATGATATGTGTTTTGCTTGGAGCGTCTTGTATGATTTGAGTCTTTGCTTTTTAGTTTACCACAATCATCCTTGCTGTACACACCTTTTGGGAGAGACACACATGAATCGGAATTTATTAGAATACTCTATGTGCTTCACTTATATCTTTTGAGCTAGATAATTTTGTTCTAGTGCTTCACTTATATCTTTATAGAGCACGGTGGTGGATTTATTTTATAGAAATTATAGATATCTCAAGCTTCACTTATATTAATTTGAGAGTCCTTTAGAACAGCATGGTAATTTGCTTTGGCTATAAAATTATTCCTAATATGATAGGCATCCAAGATGGGTATAATAAAAACTTTCAAATAAAGTGCGTTGAATACTATGAGAAGTTTGATGCTTGATGATTGTTTTGAGATATGAGGATGGTGATATTAGAGTCATGCTAGTAGAGTAATTGTGAATTTGAGAAATACTTGTGTTGAGGTTTGCAAGTCCCGTAGCATGCACGTATGGTAACCGTTGTGTAACAAATTTGAAGCATGAAGTATTTCTTTGATTGTCTTCCTTTGTGTGGAGGTCGGGATCGCGTGACGGTTAACTCCTACCAACCCTTCCCCTAGGAGCACGTGTGTAGTGCTTGGTTTTGATGACTTGTAGATTTTTGCAATAATTATGTGAGTTCTTTATAACTAATGTTGAGTCCATGGACTATACGCACTCTCACCCTTCCACCATTTCTAGCCTCTCTAGTACCGTGCAACTTTCGCTGGTACCATATACCTTCCTCAAAACAGCCACCATACCTACCTATTATGGCATTTCCATAGCCATTCCGAGATATATTGCCATGCAACTTTCCACCGTTCCGTTTATTATGACACGCTCCACCATTGTCATATTGCCTTGCATGATCATGTAGTTGACATTGTATTTGTGGCAAAACCACCATTCATAATTGTTCATACATGTCACTCTTGATTCATTGCACATCCCGGTACACCGCCAGAGGCATTCATGTAGAGTCATATTTTGTTCTAAGTATCGAGTTGTAATCCTTGAGTTGTAAATAAATAGAAGTGTGAGGATCATCATTATTAGAGCATTGTCCCGTGTGAGAAAAAAAGGCCAAATAAAAAAGGCAAAAAAAAGAGAAAGATTCTCCAAAAATGAGAGAAAAAGAGAGAAGGGACAATGCTACTATCCTTTTTCCACACTTGTGCTTCAAAGTAGCACCATGATCTTCATGATAGAGAGTGTCGTGGAATTAGCACGGCAGATGTCCGGTTTAACGGACTTAGTGATGGAACCATCGCACGGGTTAGCTTGAAGGGGTTAAGAGCACACAAAGGACACAGAGGGTTTATACTAGTTCGGCCCCTTCGATGAAGGTAAAAGCCTACGTCTAGTTTGGTTTGGTATTGCTTGGGTGTCGATGAACGGGGAGCTGATTGCTTGCTTGTGTCTCGACGGGTTGTTTCTCGCCCTTGAACCGTCGCTGGGTCGTCCCTTTATATAGGAGGCAACACCCGGTCCGGTTTACAGAGTCCCGAGGCCGGCTCATAATTGTGTCCGCCTCGGTCTCTATTCTCTTTCCTTGTGTCTCAAGTTTACATGATAGGACGGTTTACAAATCGTAACCTTTACACATGGGCCCTCAGCCTTCATGGGCCGTAATCTCTACTGAGTTTAAAATTATACAACCATATCACCATAATCCGGTTTAACCTAGCCGGTTCACACCTGCTAGTAATATCCCTGACATTAGGCCCCAGAATGATTTGAACTTGTTCATGTCAGTCTCTAAATCTTGCATAAACTTCTTTCTTGTATATTTTCTGTTTTTGTAAACCGGCTATGACGTCATCCTTGGAAATCGTTTGATTCGATCGTGATATCACTTCCGCATTTACTGCGCACAGCTATTTGTTACCTTTGTTTAAAGGCCATCCCGAAAATCGAGGCGATAGAAGAATCTTTATCCAATCTCTTTCTTCCTCAAATCCCGCGCTTGCCGTTTCGTCTCTCCACCTTTATAAATACGGCCGTGCCCTTACTTTTCTTCCTTCCGCTCATCTTCCTCCTCCGTCGCCCAAAGCTTCTCCGCTGCGCTCGAGCTCGTCGCCGTCGTCGACCAGGCCGCTGCATCAACCTGAATCGCGTCCAGAGCCACTCCGCCGCCGTTTCCTTCTGCCTCAGGTATCCCTTTTTCCCTCGCTGTATATCTGTAGCTTAGGGTTTCACCATTGATTCTGCCATGAGACCTCGAAGCTCTATCTGTTCATCCCTTATGATGTTTCTGCGGTAGATTCAATCTCAGATTACCTTTGAGATCTGCTCCTGCTCCGCTGCTTTATGCTTAGACTTGGTATTTTTAGATTAAATCCTTAGATTCATCCGCTCTGTATAAGACCCCCGCAGTTCTTCTGTAATAGACCTGCATAAATTTCCTCTTTTTCTTACCGCTCAGATCTGTTTTACCTTAGCCTCTTGTAGAAACATGTTTCTTCATCCTCATAGATCTGTAAGATACTCGCCGGTTTAGTCAATCATGCATTGTTTCTGCGACGTATCAACCATGAACCCGACGATTTAGCTTCTTTCTTTTTTGTTGTCATAAATCGGTAGCAGTTCGTTTCCCTCTTGCTTCCGGGTTGTCAATGCCATTAGTCCCTTGTCTAAACTGTCGTTGTGATTTTGCATATGTGATCCGGTTTATGCCTCTGTACTTGAATAATCCGGATTTTATACTTCACCTTTTCTGCACTTTCCTTCTACTAATATGTCTGCCAAGCAGTTCGTTTCTTGCGACTGGGTTCCTTCCGTCATTACGGAAGAAGACTTAGCTAATGCTGCTGCAATTGGCACTCTGGGCCCTCAAGTAGTTCTGAAATGGCGGGCCCCAGGAAATGAATGCCCCCCTACTCCCAAAGAAGGAGAAGTTATTGTTTTCTTTGATCATATAGCCCGGGGCTTTAGTCCTCCCGGTTCAAAGTTCTTCCGGGACGTGCTTGCCGCTTTTCAGCTTCATCCTCAGGACATAGGTCCAAAATTCCATATCAAACATCTGCGATTTCCAAGTTTTCTCCGAGGTGTATGTTCAAGAGGAGCCATCAGTCGACTTGTTCCGGGATTTTTTCCATTTGAACCGGCGAACTGAGTTTACTGGCGGACCTCATCAAGAACTGGGTGGGGTTAGCATTCAAAAGAGAAGAGACGCGGTCTTTCCTCACGCTGCTCTCCATACACACCCCAAGGATTGGAACAAATCTTGGTTCTATTGCCACGATACTTCACCTGAAGGAGAGAACCCACTGCCGGGTTATCGCGAACATCGTCTTCCTGAAGATCATCCACTGCCGCAGCGTCTCAGCTCTTCAGAACGGCCCCGGTTCGCCTCTCAACTCGCCAAACTCAAAGCCTTTATGGCCAACGGATTGACTGGAGTTGATTTTATGCGTTGCTGGCTTGCCTGGAGTATCCTCCCTCTGAGCCGGCGCTCCGGTTTAATGTATCAGTATACCGAAAAGCCGGATGATCCTGAGCGGTTTACCGACGTAACACTTCCTAAAAAGGAAGTTATTGAATCTGCCAAGAAAATGCTCAACATCTCCTTGGAGAAATGTAGCAAAACCGGATTGGCTCCATATTATAGGAAGAACAAACTACCAGCGGTAAGCCTTAATCTCTTCTGTTTGTTTCTAATTCGTCCATTTAAATTATCTTCCATTTATCTGTCATCTTCTACACAGGCCGACGATCCTTTCTGGAAAAGGAAACCTCAGGATAAGTCAGGAAAACAGCCGCGCCGGAAAACCTTCGCTGTTAAGAAGAAAAAGGCGGCTGCTGGCTCCGGTTCACATGTTGAAGAAGATGATCCGGATTCTGAGGTATGAGTTAATCCTGATATGCTTTGTTCTCTTTTATCCCGATTTATGTTAACAGTGTCTTTTCACAGGATTTGGCTGAAGCTGATAAAGCGGCCAAAACTGAGGTAATCATTCTTTCTTCAGATTCTGAACCGTCGGTACCCAAGATTCGTAAGGCATCTCGGAAGTATCCTTTTTCTCATCCTTACGCTCAACTGGACCCCAATTTTCTTTTGAAGAAGCAGCAACACGAAGCCCGCCGGACTACACGCCATAGCGGCCATGTAGTCGAGTCTACCGGAATATCTCTTACTCCGGCCCGGAGGCGCCTGATGGCTCCTCGCCCCTCGTTGGTTACCCCAAGTGGAAGGTGTGAGATGTAGTGTAGCGGTAGTTTTCCCTTGGCAAAGATACCAAGGATCGAATCCCGTGAGACTCCGAGGGTCAACAAGAAGGTGTCAACTGCTAACGGCGCCAGATACTTAGCGATTGACAGGACCTGCACACAGATACAAATAACTTTGCTCCCAACGAGTACAGAGAGGTTGTCAATCCCTCCGGCCTTGTCGTTTACAAAGGATCAAACACAAGAGATAATAGTGATAGGTATGACTGCAACTAGTAAATAAGAACAGAAAGTAAATAGCGGATGTGATCAGTGACGGTAATATAGACCGGGGTCCCATGATGTTCACTAGTGATGTCTCTCTCCCAAAAGACGATAAAACAGCTAAGCGAGGTAAACAAATTACAGCTGGGCAATTGACAGGATTATGTGCGCAAACCAATGCTAATTATGCTGCAAAGAAAGGTAGAGGCTCAAAAGCATGGGCGGTACGCCAAGGCAAGTAGACCGAAATCCATCTGCATCTACTACTAATCATCCACCTTGAGATATCTATCCAGAACATCTCGTTGGTATTAAGTTGCGAATCCCACCCATAGTGTAAACTCAAAGCAACAGACAACTGCATTAAAAGAACTTTGCGTAAAGTAAACAATCCTTGCACCCGCAAGTACAAGCACCGTTGTTTTCCCCCTTGTGGCAACATCACATCCCCTAGACTCATGTTTCTGTCACTCAAGCTAGTCATCGAGGGGCATGAACCCACAATCAAGCATAACGTTCCCTCTTGGAGTTACTACCTACTACTTGGCCAAAGCAATAAAAAGCAACGGAGAACATGCAAGAATTACTCAAGAACATAAATATAAAAGAGGTGAATCAAATATATTACTCACACACAATCTGAACATGATCTCATAATCCATCGGATCCCAGCAAACTCATCATAGCAACAGCATAAGGATTACATATGTGCCTCGATCATGTAGGGCAGCTCACGAGGTCTAATCGGTGAAGAACAAAGAGGGGAGGAGAACATCACATAGCTACTGGTCATGGACCCATGGTCCAAGGGAGACTACTCACAACTCATCCGGGAGGCGTCCATGGTGGTGGAGAGGCTCCCGGTGGTGGTTCTCCCCTCCGGCAGGGTGCCGGGAAGAGTTCTCCTGGTGCTCCCGATCTTGGAAGCGCGGCGGCGGCGGAACAGAGATGAGGACGCGAAAAAGGGTTCCGTCCTCGAGGGTTTCGGGACGCGGTGTAAATATATGCCAAAGGGGGTCGCCAGAAGAGGTAAGGGGGGCCCAGGCGGCCTGGCGCGACGGCCAGGAGGGGGGGCACGCCCTCTGGGCGCCTGGAGCCCCTGTGGCCCCCCTCCGGCCCTACTTCGGCCGCATGGAAGCTTCTGGAGTGCTGATTTTTTATAAATTTTTCCCGGAATTTTTCTGGCACTTTAAGTAATGGGAAAACCTGAAATACAAAAACAGCAGAAAACAGAAACTAGCACTGGGGTGCACTGAGTTAATAGGTTAGTCCAAATATGATCAAAAGTGTATGGAAGTGCATAAATATCATAGCAATATCACACAAAAGAGGCATGGAGCAAGCAGAAATTATAGATACGTTTTGGACGTATCAACATCCCCAAGCTTAATTCCTGCTCGTCCTCGAGTAGGTAAATGATAACAAGCATAATTTCTGTGGTGACATGCTATTAACCATATAAGAACTTTTCATAGTCACATGACAAATTCTTACTGAGATAATGAATCTTTAGTAATTACGTTGCCTCATGAGAATGTCACAAAGAACCGAAAGTTTTACAATATGATACTGAAAACACCCAATTGATTTGTAGTGAGCATGGTGTGCAAACATGACAAAGTGATACCTCGCTTGCCCCCTTTAGTGAAGCAAAAAATAAATGCAGGAGCACCTCCAAAGTTTAAGTGACGACTAGATACAATGATTTCAGAATAAGCGATATCATAATCATGCAGAAGACAATGGTACTTTGGGACAATGCACATTACACTCAGAATGACAATCATGCTCTCAATAGTTGGTGCTTTGAAGAAAGAAGGCGGAGACTCTCGAACCGTGGCTTTTGATGGCAAGGTTGAAAATCCGTGGTTGGAAGCAAAGACTAAACATGTACCAGAGCTCTTGATTTTTAAAAAGGTAAAATTGATTTTTGGGAGATGCATATTTCGTCAACGAATGCTAGTAGATAACTCAATTACTTCTCGAGCTGGACAAGTTTCGAGGAACGGCTCCCGCACGGGGACGATCACATCCCCTTAATCTCCTTTGTTTATCACTGCCAAAGTTTTCTGATTTCTCATGAACAAAGCGTGAAGGAGGGTTTGTTTGTTGTATATTTTTTATGAGCCGGGCGCACTCTTTGCCAGTTCCTTCTCGTATTAGGGGTTTGCAGATTAGACATGCAATCCCGGGGTGAAACTTGTCCAACTTAAAAAGATCATGAATTAACTACTACTTCCTCATGAGCTAAAACAGAGGCACAAAAGAGAAATGCTTTTGAATAATTTTGAGATGGTACAAGATAGTCTTCGTTAGGAATGGCAAGTAAATACCATGTATAGGAAGGTATGGTGGACTCATATGGCATAACTGGTTTCAAGGATGTTGGATGCACAAGCAGTCAGTCCGCTTAGTACAGGTGAAGGCTAGCAAAAGACTGGGAGCGACCAACTAAGAGAGCAATGACGACCATAATCATGCAGAGCGACAAAGCAACATTGAATCAGGTATGGAAGTTATATCATTACTCAGAAATTAAAGATCATCAAGGCTTGATAGACTTTCTTTACAGTCTTAAATATGCGTGAGCATATGCCAAGTCAATCAAAATAAATTCTTGGAGGAAGATATCACTAAACCATACTACATCATAGGCAGACAAATCATGTTGGTACTTCAATAACACATTAAGAACCCCCCAACCATTTGAGACTAACCATAAGAAAACATGAACTACTAAGCACCATTATGCACATAGCATTTTTATCATAGACATATCAACCAGTGCCACAGACAAACTCTCTTAACAAGATAAGCATGATAACTCAAGAGAGTTCAGCAACCAACTAAACAAAGCTCTTTAAAAAGAAAAGCATGAAAACTGAGAGCTAAACATGATAGTAGCTATTGAAAGACAAAGAACATACACAGCAAAGATAAACATGAAAATCCTATGTTGTGTTCTAGGTTAAAGTGGAGCGTGTTTCTCTCCCACATAAAGAAAGCTGGGTTCTAACTCGTTATGAACAGTAAGCAAAGCTAAAGAAAACTAAAAAGGAAACTAAAAGCAAGACGCTCCAAGAATAGCACATAACACATGAAGTGATTAAAATATAGTGGAACGAAAGACGAACTGATAATTGTTGATGGAGAAGGGGATGCGCGGGGGCATCCCCAAGCTTAGACGCTTGAGTCTTCTTGAATATTTCTTGGGGGTGCACGGGGGCATCCCCAAGCTTGAGCGTTTGACCCTCCTGAATCTTTTTATCATCTTCCCTCGCACACTTGAAAACTCCCTTCATACATAACTCATCATAATCTGATTAGCGAGGTTAGTACCCATAATAAAATATTTTTTCCTTGCTGGAAATAAGGATAATCTTGAAGGTTTACTGTTTCTCAAGATTGCCAAAAGGTTTTTGCAAAGAAAAAGCAAGCTCAAGGTTTGCAAAATGAAGGAAAGGCAAAACAGGACAGAATCTGTGAAAAACAGACCAGCAGGTAGTAAATAATTTTTTCGGGGCACTTCTGCAACTCAAATCAAAAACCTCAGAACAGATGCCCGAAAGCCAATTGTATATAGCACACTGTCGAAAAAATTCAGACTGAAAAGATGATCTGGTGATTTTATACGAATTTTTCTGTCCAAGGACAGAATCTGTTTCCTGGACAGCACGTCACAACTTTTGAACTTTCTTGCAATCAGAGGCTAAACTTGGCACAAAGCTGAAAAGTAAAGATACAATGATGATGCTACTGTAGTAACAAACATCAAGACACAACAAAAGCAAAATAAAATTTTATTCATTGTGGGCTGCCTCCCAAAAGCGCTTTCTTTTATGCCTTTAAGCTAGGCATAATGCAAAGAGATCAAGTTTTATCAAGAGTAAAAGAATAGCTAGCCCGTATAACGGACTCAAAAGGTAACTTAATCTTCTTTCTAGGGAAGTGTTCCATCCCTTTCTTGAGAGGAAATTGGAATTTTATATTCCCCTCTTTCATGTCAATGATAGCACCAACGGTGCGAAGAAAAGGACGTCCCAAAATAATTGGACAAGAAGGTTCACATTCAATATCCATAATAGTAAAATCAATGGGAACATAATTGTCATTGACAATGATAAGAACATCGTCGATCCTCCCCAAAGGTTTCTTTATGGAAGAATCAACAAGACGAACACCAAAAGAACAAGAATCAAAAGGTTTCAATTTAAGCATATCATATATTCTTTTGGGCATAACGGAGGTACTAGCTCCAACATCACATAAAGCATAGCAAGAGAAGTTATTCAACTTAATTTTAATCATAGGATCCCAACCATCTTCTAGCTTTCTAGGTATGGAGGCTTCTACCCTAAGTTTCTCCTCCCTAGCTTTGGTAAGAGCATTAGTGATATGCTCTGTGAAGGCAAGGTTAAGCGTGCTAGTGTGGGGATCTCTAGACATCTTGTGAAGAAAATCAATAACTTCAGAAAGGGTGCAATTATCAAAATCAAGGTCACTATTGTCAAGTAAGGTGATAGTGGTGTCCTTTAGGCTCATTTGTTTGGTAGCTTCTATGGTCATAGGAGTTTTTATGGTTGAGGTCATAGCATCACCATTAATAGGTCCAATGAGACCAGGAGTGCATTGGGTGCTAAGAGTTTGGACATCCTCAACAACTTGGATAGTAGCAACAGTGTGATGGGTAGGAAGGCTCTCTTCTTCCTCCTTCAGGGGTGCAACCACTTCGGGTTTAGCTGCCATTTGGTTTATCAAAGTGGCTTGTGTGTGGGACATATTGGAAACTTGGGTCTCAGTGATGGTGAGCCTAGTCTGGAGGTTAGAAATCTCAATATTTAGGCTCTCCAGTTGTCTACCAATGTCTTGCAAGATAGCAGTATGCTCATCTAATTGCCTCGAGAAGGTCTTGTTTTGTTCATATTGGGTGTGCATGTAGTTTTTAGTGGCCTTCTCTATTTCTAGAAGTTTCTCATAACTAAGCGTGTCTCTATCTCTTGGGGTGGAGTTCCTGGTGTTAGGATAAACATTGTTGTTCCCATAGGAATTAGAGGGGAACGGTCTAGGGTTGCTACCAAAATTACTCCTATAAGCATTATTATTGAAATTGTTTCTAGAGATAAAGTTCACATCTACTTGTTCTTGAGCAATCAAAGAATTTAAAGGAACATCATGAGGATCAATAGAAGATTGCTTGGAAAGTAGAGACATGATCAAGTCAACTTTTTCATTTAGGGAGGAAATCTCCTCGACAGAGTTTACCTTCCTACCTGTTGGAGCGCGTTCGGTGTGCCATTGGGAATAATTGGTCATCATCTCATCGAGAAGCTTCGTGGCAGCACCAAGTGTAGTTGACATAAAGGTTCCTCCCGCGGCCGAATCCAACAAGTTCCGCGAGGTAAAGTTCAAGCCTGCATAAAAAGTTTGGATAACCATCCAAGTAGTCAAACCATGAGTAGGTCAGTTCTTGACAAGAGATTTCATGCGTTCCCAAGCTTGGGCAACATGTTCATTATCCAATTGTTTAAAATTCATTATGTTACTTCTTAGTTGGATAATTTTAGCAGGTGGATAGTACTTCCCAATAAAGGCATCCTTGCACTTGTCCCAAGAATCTATGCTATTTCTAGGCAAAGATTGAAACCAAATTTTAGCTCCTCCTCTCAAGGACAAAGGAAAAAGCTTAAGCTTAACAATATTACCATCTATTTCTTGGTACTTTTGCATATCACAGAGTTCAACAAAATAATTTAAGTGTAAAGCAGCATCATCTCCAGCACCGGAGAATTGATCTTTCATAACTAGGTTCAGTAAAGCAGGTTTAATTTCATAAGAAGGTGCTGAAGTGGCAGGTGTAGTAATAGTCATCGTTGTTATGACTAGTGAAGTCACACAACTTGGTGTTCTCGGTGGAACCCATAGCAGCAAGCAAGCAAGATAACTATTTTCGTGATTTTTGATAGAAGACACTAAAGCAAAAACTGAAAGGTAAACTAACAAGACTAAAAAGCAAAGATAAAAGATAGCGTGCAACTCCCCTATCTTGAAGAGTGGAGTCCCCGGCAACGGCGCCAGAAAACTTTGCTTGATGGCTTCTCGCCCCTCGTTGGTTACCCCAAGTGGAAGGTGTGAGATGTAGCATAGCGGTAGTTTTCCCTTGGCAAAGATACCAAGGATCGAATCCTGTGAGACTCCGAGGGTCAACAAGAAGGTGTCAACTGCTAACGGCGCCAGATACTTAGCGATTGATAGGACCTGCACACATATACAAATAACTTTGCTCCCAACGAGTACAGAGAGGTTGTCAATCCCTACGGCCTTGTCGTTTACAAAGGATCAAACACAAGAGATAATAGTGATAGGTATGACTGCAACTAGTAAATAAGAACAGAAAGTAAATAGCGGATGTGATCAGTGATGGTAATATGGACCGGGGTCCCATGATGTTCACTAGTGATGTCTCTCTCCCAAAAGATGATAAAACAGCTAAGCGAGGTAAACAAATTACAGCTGGGCAATTGACAGGATTATGTGCGCAAACCAATGCTAACTATGCTGCAAAGAAAGGTAGAGGCTCAAAAGCATGGGCGGTACGCCAAGGCAAGTAGACCGAAATCCATCTGCATCTACTACTAATCATCCACCTTGAGATATCTATCCAGAACATCTCGCTGGTATTAAGTTGCGAGTCCCACCCATAGTGTAAACTCAAAGCAACAGACAACTGCATTAAAAGAACTTTGCGTAAAGTAAACAATCCTTGCACCCGCAAGTACAAGCACCGTTGTTTTCCCCCTTGTGGCAACAGCACATCCCCTAGACTCATGTTTCTGTCACTCAAGCTAGTCATCGAGGGGCATGATCCCACAATCAAGCATAACGTTCCCTCTTGGAGTTACTACCTACTACTTGGCCAAAGCAATAAACAGCAACGGAGAACATGCAAGAATTACTCAAGAACATAAATATAAAATAGGTGAATCAAATATATTACTCACACACAATCTGAACATAATCTCATAATCCATCGGATCCCAGCAAACTCATCATAGCAACAGCATAAGGATTACATATGTGCCTCGATCATGTAGGGCAGCTCACGAGGTCTAATCGGTGAAGAACAAAGAGGGGAGGAGAACATCACATAGCTACTGGTCATGGACCCATGGTCCAAGGGAGACTACTCACAACTCATCCGGGAGGCGTCCATGGTGGTGGAGAGGCTCCCGGTGGTGGTTCTCCCCTCCGGCAGGGTGCCGGGAAGAGTTCTCCTGGTGCTCCCGATCTTGGAAGCGCGGCGGCGGTGGAACAGAGATGAGATCACGAAAAAGGGTTCCGTCCTCGAGAGTTTCGGGACGCGGTGTAAATATATGCCAAAGGGGGTCGCCAGAAGAGGTAAGGGGGGCCCAGGCGGCCTGGCGCGGCGGCCAGGAGGGGGGCCGCGCCCTCTGGGCGCCTGGAGCCCCTGTGGGCCCCCTCCGGCCCTACTTCGGCCGCATGGAAGCTTCTAGAGCGCTGATTTTTTATATATTTTTCCCGGAATTTTTCTGGCACTTTAAGTAATGGGAAAACCTGAAATACAAAAACAGCAGAAAACAGAAACTGGCACTGGGGTGCACTGAGTTAATAGGTTAGTCCAAATATGATCAAAAGTGTATAGAAGTGCATAAATATCATAGCAATATCACACAAAAGAGGCATGGAGCAAGCAGAAATTATAGATACGTTTTGGACGTATCAGCGCCGCTCTAAGGTTTTACTTTCCCCAACTCTTCTTCATCCCAAGGCTGGACTTATACGCAAACCACTTAAACCGTCTGATCCTAATTATCAGGAGACTCCTTTATCATCTTCTGGCGAATCAACTGCCACACAGGTCCCGGTTCTGAAACCTGTCCCTGGGTAAGTCCTTCATCTTATCCGGCTTACGATTGTATTTGTTTTTGTGACTCTGATTTCTTTTCCAATTCCTTTCAGCAAGCCTAAGCCTAGCAAAAGGGCAAAGGCCAGCAAAACGGTTGCTGAGACTACCACTGATGATCCGGCGGCTGATCCGGATGTAGTCATCCCTCCGGAAAATGAGCCTACAGTTCAGCTTGACGATCCTGCTCCCATGGATCATGATTATGCTACTGCTCCTGAAAATCCCAACGCTGAAGATGTTCATGAACCGGCAAGTCCTGTCCGGGCCAACCCTCCTCGGACTAGCCCGGCTCCCGCTAGTCCGGTTCATACTGCTACTCCACAACCGGCCGCTGCCTCTTCTCCGGATATTCAAATAACCGGTACAGGTTTTATCGCTCCTGCTGAGCCTATCATTTTAGCCAAGCATACTGCTAAAGCGGAGAAGCTTCAACAAGAGAAAGGCAAATGGAGCACCGATTTATCCAATTATGCTGATCTGAGTGCCCAGGAGCTTTATTCCGGATATTTGAACCGGCTGCATACCAGTCGGGACTATGAAGCGGGCTTGGTCAATCTGATGAAGGATAAATACGAGGTATCTTACTTGTCTTTTGATTTTGCCTTCTTTGTATTTCTGTCTATATCATGGTAGCCCCCAAGTTCCGGTTTAGCTTTGTTGAAAGGTGAACCGGTACTTTCAAATGTGAGCAAATAATCTTACATTAGCCCCCAAGTGCCAGGGGCATAACTCGGTTTATGTGCCTGGGACTTGTCTGAATCTTTCTTTCGATATTTCAACTGCCCATTAGCCCCCAAGTGTCAAGTAGACAACTTGCTTGTGTGCTTGAGACTTGTCTTTAATTGTCACTCTTTCATACTTCAATTGCTCATTAGCCCCCAAGTGTCAAGTGGATAACTTGGTTATGTGCTTGAGACTTGTCTGAACTTTGTCATTTATTCCACTTGATTTCCTTTGCAGGCTGACTTGACCCGGAGAGCTGAAGAAATAACTGAACTCCGGAATAGACTTGCTGAAACTGAATCTGCTGCTGCCAAGGCCAAAAAAGATCTGGCGCTGAGCTTAACCACTGCTAAACAATTGAAGAAATATTTTGAATCGGAGCGGATAACCTGGGAAGTGCAGAAAAATGCTCTTGAAAAGAGAGCGAAGGATGCTGAGGAACCTCTTAACCTGGTGACAGAAGAGTTGTCCAGTTTAAAGCGGCAAATAGAGCTTATGACTTCTGCCGTCTTTGGTAAATACTTAACTTGCATGTGTTTCTACTTCTGCAATCTTTAGTCCGTTCCGGCTTAATTGTGATAACCCTATGCAGGGCGACACGTCACCCATCTTGGGGATGACCTCCGGAAGAAACTCAAGGCCTCTTATACTCTGGTTGAGCAGCTGTATTCCGGCGCTCAAAGGATTATAAGTGCGATGTCTTTTAATAAACCGGCCCCCGCCACTATCCAAGGCACTTTGGAAAAGCTTTCTATCTTGCCTGTACGCTTGGAAGAGGTGAAGAAATCTACTGCCCGGGCCGGTTCTCTTGTGGCGCTAACCAGAGCCAAGGCATGGGTTCCAGACTTTGATCCGGAAGAAGCCATGAACGGGTATCCTGGTACCAAGGAAGATGGATCGGCCTTCTCTGAAAAAGATCTTCATGCTTTGACTAAGGAGATGCGTCCGCTGGCCAGCAAGCTTGCTGATGAATCGGATCTGTCCAGGTATCATCCGACATACGACTTAAAGAATGAGCGGGTGGATCGGCCGGTTTATGATACCGAAAATCTAATCCCACCAGTACGCCCCCATACTTTCGCCCCAGATGTTGATCCATCAGATCTCATTACTGAAGAGATGTACTTCCGTGCCTTATCCAAGATCGATTGGCGCGCCCTTGATTTTCAGCCGCTTCAAGAGGATGAAGAAACTCCGGAGCAAGTTGATCCTCAGCCTTCGCAGCAGGAAGAAACATAAGCCACTCAGTTTATCTTTAGCTGCTGTATTATTTTGTCAATAAATACTTTAATCCATTCAGGCTTGCTATGCCTTGTAATAGGATAGCTTTGAAATATTGTCCGTCTTGATCCGGATGTCAGATGTTTGATTGGGCCTTTATATTATCTGTATCTGCATAGATAACACTTGAAAGATGTCCTAGCGGTTTACCGCCGGACCGATTAAAGCGCTCTTATAAATATATCAAACAAGTGTCTGTTTTATACCAGAAATAACTTCATACATGTGATTAAGTATGCTTGATATCCTTAATCCGGCGAACATTGTTGTTTCTGAGGAAGCTCCTGGGTCCGTTGGGGCGTACCCAATTATTCCGGGTTTGTAAGAACTACCGGTTTAAATAATGCTGGAGCTCTGTGTCCAGACTTTTGAAGATATGTGGTCAACTTTGAAGTTGTCCCACTCCGGATAAAAAAAACATAGAAACACATGAGAACACAAACACAAAAAACACAAGTTTGCAAATAATACCATGTATTCGAGGCTTTTTGCGAGCTGCCAGGCTCCAAATCGAGGCTTCTGATTCGAATACGATCAGTAAATCGGACCAAAGTGGTTAAGCTAGGATTCGAATACGATCGTGTAGCCCCCAGTGGCCTTGACACTTTAGCCAATCAATGGATTCGAATACGATCCAAGGAGCTTATGATTCGAATACGATCATATAAACCGAACCACAAGGGGTTAAGCTAGGATTCAAATACGATCCGTAGCACCCTAGTGACCGTGAAATTTTGCCGATCAGTGGATTCGAATACGATCCAAGTCGGACCCAAAAGGGGTTAAGCTATGATTCGAATACGATCAAGAAGCCCCCTAGTGAGTGTGGCTATGTTCTCTTTGGTTCGAATACGACCTATGTTTGAACAAGAAGCCCCCTAGTGAGTTTGGCTATGTTCTCTTTGGTTCGAATATGACCTATGTTTGAACAGGAAGCCCCCTAGTGAGTTTGGCTATGTTCTCTTTGGTTCGAATACGACCTATGTTTGAACAGGAAGCCCTCTAGCGAGTCTGGCTATGTTCTCTTTGGTTCGAATACGACCTATGTTTGAACAGGAAGCCCCCTAGTAAATGTAGAAGTGGGGTACCTATATGGGAGTTGCACTGTGCGGCAAACCTTCTTTGGTCCCTTAATAAATAGTTGTCCTGTATATCAACATAGATAGATCAAGGCATCTTGTCTCTTATTTTATCACTTTCATATACTAGTGGGAATTTTTCATTATAGAACTTGGGTTGTATATTCCAACGATGGGCTTCCTCAAATGCCCTAGGTCTTTGTGAGCAAACAAGTTGGATGCACACCCATTTAGTTTCTTTTGTTGAGCTTTCATAAATTCATAGCTCTAGTGCATCCGTTTCATGGCAATCCATACTCACTCACATTGATATCTATTGATGGGCATCTCCATAGCCCATTAATACGCCTAGTTGATGTGAGACCATCTTCCTACTTTTTTGTCTTCTCCACAACCACCACTCTATTCCACCTATAGTGCTATATCCATGGCTCACGCTCATGTATTGCGTGAAAATTTAAAAAGTTTGAGAATACTAAAGTATGAAACAATTGCTTGGCTGAAACCGGGATTGTGCATGATTTGAAAAATTTGTGTGACGAAGATGGAGCATAGCTAAACTATATGATTTTGTAGGGATTAACTTTCTTTGGCTATGTTATTTTGAGAAGACATAATTGCTTAGTTAGTATGCTCGAAGTATTATTATTTTTATGTCAATATTAAACCTTTGTCTTGAATCTTTCGGATCTGAACATTCATGCCACAATAAAGAAAATTACATTGAAAATTATGTTAGGTAGCATTCCACATCAAAAATTCTGTTTTTATCATTTACCTACTCGAGGACGAGCAGGAATTAAGCTTGGGGATGCTGATACGTCTCCAACATATCTATAATTTTTGATTGTTCCATGCTATTATATTATCTGTTTTCGATGTTTAATGGGCTTTAATATGCTCTTTTATATTAATTTTGGGACTAACCTATTAACTGAAGGCCTAGTGCCAATTCCTGTTTTTTTGCCTATTTCAGTGTTTTGCAGAAAAGGAATACCAAGTGGAGTCCAAACGGAACGAAACCTTCGGGAGGATCTTTCTTGCATCGAAAGCAAACCAGAAGACTTGGAGTTGAATTCTGGAACGCCACGAGGCGGCCGCGAGGCAGGAGAGCGCGCCCAAGGGGGTAGGCGTGCCCCCCACCCTCGTGGGCCCCTCGTAGCTCCACCGACGTACTTCTTCTGCCTATATATACCCTTATACCCTAGAAACATTTGGGGGAGCCACGAAAACACTTTTCCACCGCCGCAACCTTCTGTACCCATGAGATCCCATCTTGGGGCCTTTTTCGGCTCTCCGCCAGAGGGGGATTCGATCATGGAGGGCTTATACATCAACACCCTAGCCTCTCCGATGACGTGTGAGTAGTTTACCACAGACCTTCGGGTCCATATTTATTAGCTAGATGGCTTCTTTTCTCTGTTTGGTTCTTAATACGAAGTTCTTCTCGATGTTCTTGGAGATCTATTCGATGTATTTCTTTTTGCGGTGTGTTTGTCGAGATCCGATGAATTTTGGGTTTATGATCAAGATTATCTATGAAAAATATTTTGTTCTTCTCTAAATTCTTATATGCATGATTTAATATCTTTTCAAGTCTCTTCGAATTATCAGTTTGGTTTGGCCTAGTAGATTGATCTTTCTTGCAATGGGAGAAGTGATTAGCTTTGGGTTCAATCTTGCGGTGCTCGATCCCAGTGACAGAAAGGGAACCGACACGTATTGTATTGTTACCATCGAGGATAAAAAGATGGGGTTTATATCATATTGCTTGAGTTTATCCCTCTACATCATGTCATCTTGCTTAAGGCGTTACTCCGTTCTTATGAACTTAATACTCTATATGCATGATGGATAGCGGTCGATGTGGGGAGTAATAGTAGTAGATGCAGAATCGTTTCGGTCTACTTGACACGGACGTGATGCCTATGTTCATTATCATGCCTAGATATTCTCATAACTATGCGCTTTTCTATCAATTGATCGGCAGTAATTTGTTCACCCACCGTAATATATGCTATCATGAGAGAAGCCACTATTGAAACCTATGGCCTCCGGGTCTACTTTACATCATATAATTTTCTGTTCTACAATTCTAGTTTACTATTTATTTTGCAATCTTTATTTTCCAATCTATACAACAAAAATACTTATCTTATTATCTTTATCAGATCTCACTTTTGCAAGTGGCCGTGAAGGGATTGACAACCCGTTTATTGCGTTGGTTGCAAGGTTCTTGATTGTTTGTGCAGGTACTAGGCGACTTGCGTGTAGTCTCCTACTGGATTGATACCTTGGTTCTCAAAAACTAAGGGAAATACTTAGGCTACTTTGCGGCATCACCCTTTCCTCTTCAAGGGAAAACCAACGCATGCTCAAGAGGTAGCAGGGGGTCATTATCGGAGACCATCTTCATCATCCCGGCAACCACCATGATGAGGAGGGAGTAGTCCACCCTCGGGACCGAGGGTTTTTACCAGTAGTTATGTGTTAAATCTCTCTCTCTCTCTCTCTCTCTCTCTCTCTCTCTCTCTCTCTCTCTCTCTCTCTCTCGTGTTCTTGAGATGGCACGATCTTGATGTATCGCAAGTTTTGTTAATATAGTTGGATCATATGGTGTTTCTCCCTCTCTATTTTGTTGTGATGGATTGAGTTTTCCCTTTGAGATTTCGTTGTTATCGAATTGAATACTTTTATGGATTTGAGCACTTGACACTACTAGGGAAAACCTTATACACAGTAGCTTACTAGTAGCGCTTTTAAGAAGGAAACACTGCTACTACTTATCAGTAGCGCTTGGCCGTAGTAAGCGCTACTACTATGCACTTACCAGTAGCGTTGTAGTTATAAAACACGCTACTACTATAATTGCCAGACCGTTGCCGGCAGGCCAGGCATAGTACACTAGTAGAAAACGGGGCAATGGTCCAGCCCATTAGTCCCGGTTCAATCCAGAACCGGGACCAATGGGGGCATTGGCCCCGGTTCGTGAGCCCAGGGGGCCAGCCGGGCCACGTGGGCCATTGGTCCCGGCTCGTCTGGACCTTTTGGTCCCGGTTGGTGCGACGAACCGGGACCAATGGGTCTTGCTCCTGGCCCACCACCATTGGTCCCGGTTGGTGCCTTGAACCGGGACCAAAGGCTCTCCTTTAGACCCGGTTCATATCACCAACCGGGACCAATGAGGTGCCTATATATACCCCCTCGCGTAAGAGCAGAGCACACTGCTCTGTTTTTTCTGGCCGAGGGGGAGAGGGCTTGGTGGTGCTCTAGCTCACCTCCTATGCACACAACGTGTTCGATGAAATGCCCGAGCCACACTAGTTAAGCTTTTCTCCTCTCGAAGCTCGAACTCGAAGCTCCATTTTCTCCGAGATTTGTCTAGGTTTAGCGGTCCATCACGTCCCGTCCCCGTCTTCGCCGCCGTCGATCGCCCCCGCCGATCTCGTCACCCGCACCACCGTGGTGAGCCTCTTGTTATGTCCATACTTTTCTTACTTTTATTATTGCTTGTTATTATTGATTTAGATAGATATTTGACTAATTTTCTTACGTTTATTATTGCTTGTTATTATATCGTGCGATGGTTTTGATATCCGCCCACGTGGGCCCTCGTCCTGTCTATGATTCGGATGTGGTATATTATCTTTAATTTATAACCATTTGTTTTAGTGTTTATGACAATTATGCCGACCAACCTGACATGCATAGATGTTTTTATATGTCTAGGAGCTAGTTGAACCGGAAATTCCAACCGACCCTCTTGTGGAGAGGTTAAATTTAGTTGAAGAGGAAAACATTTCCTTGAAGAAAAAATTGGAAAAAATGGAGGAGGAGAAGATGGAATTGGAGTTGCATGTTGCGGAAGTCGTCGATGATCACAAGATCAAGATGGACCCTATTGTTGAGAGGTTAAATTTAGTTGAAGAAGAAACCAATTTCTTGAAGGAAAAAATAAAAAAATTGAGGATGAGAAGATGATATTGGAGTTGCATGTTGCGGATGTCGTCGATGATCACCAGATCAAGATGGATGCAATGCGGTTGAAGATTAGAAAGATTATAAAATATGCCATTCATACCAAGGCTTGGTATCATTATGCCGTTGGATCAATTGTTACCTTGGTTGCGATTATGATCGCATTTGTTTTCGCATTGAAATGTTTTACATAGTTTCGATGTATGGTGAAAATTAATTAGATGCTCTGGAGAGCTATATGTTGTTAGATGAGAACTATGTATGTACTTTGGTCTTAATGTGATGATGAACTTCTATTAATTTGGTCACTTAATTATCTATTTATGATGTTCTGTAATGGTTTTTGACACACTTAATTATATATAATGCACGCAGACGAACCGGCAATGGATGTACGGTGACAGACACACCTCCGAGTACATTAAGGGCGTGCATGAGTTTCTGAATGCGGCTGAGGCGCGCAAACAAGCAGAATTGTTTTATGTGTTGTCCATGCACTAAATGTGGGAATACGATGTCTTACTCTAACCGGAAAATCCTTCACTCCCACCTGCTTTACAAGGGTTTCATGCTGATGGCTTCTCGCCCCTCGTTGGTTACCCCAAGTGGAAGGTTTGAGATGTAGCGTAGCAGCAAGTTTCCCTTGGCAAAGGTACCAAGGATCGAATCCCGTGAGACTCTGAGGGACGACAAGAAGGTGTCAACGGCGCCAGAAACTTAGCGGTTGACAGGACCTGCACACAGATACAAATAACTTTGCTCCCAACGAGTACAGAGAGGTTGTCAATCCCTCCGGCCTTGTCGTTTACAAAGGATCAAACACAAGAGATAATGGTGATAGGTATGACTGCAACTAGGAAATAAAGACAGGAAGTAAATAGCGGGTGTGATCAGTGGTGGTAATATGGACTGGGGTCCCATGATGTTCACTAGTGATGTCTCTCTCCCAAAAGATGATAAAACAGCAAAGCGAGGTAAACAAATTACAGCTGGGCAATTGACAGGATTATGTGCGTAAACCAATGCTAACTATGCTATAAAGAAAGGTAGAGGCTCAAAAGCATGGGCGGTACGCCAAGGCAAGTAGACCGAAATCCATCTGCATCTACTACTAATCATCCACCTTGAGATATCTATCCAGAACATCTCGCTGGTATTAAGTTGCGAATCCCACCCAAAGTGTAAACTCAAAGCAGCAGACAACTGCATTAAAAGAACTTTGCGTAAAGTAAACAATCCTTGCACCCGCAAGTACAAGCACCGTTGTTTTCCCCTTGTGGCAACAGCACATCCCCTAGACTCATGTTTCTGTCACTCAAACAAGTCATCAAGGGGCATGAACCCACAATCAAGCATAACGTTCCCTCTTGGAGTTACTACTTACTACTCGGCCAAAGCAATAAACAGCAACGGAGAACATGCAAGAATTACTCAAGAACATAAATATAAAAGAGGTGAATCAAATATATTACTCACACACAATCTGAACATAATCTCATAATCCATCGGATCCCAGCAAACTCAGCAGAGCAACAGCATAAAGATTACATATGTGCCTCGATCATGTAGGGCAGCTCACGAGGTCTAAACCATGAAGAACAAAGATGGGAGGAGAACATCACATAGCTACTGGTCATGGACCCATGGTCCAAGGTGGACTACTCACGACTCATCCGGGAAGCGTCCATGGTGGTGGAGAAGCTCCCGGTGGTGGTTCTCCCCTCCGGCAGGGTGCCGGGAAGAGTTCTCCTGGTGCTCCCGATCTTGGAAGCGCGGCGACGGCGGAACAGAGGCGAGATCGCGAAAAAGGGTTCCGTCCTCGAGGGTTTCGGGACGCGAGGAATATATATGCGAAGGGGGGTCACCAGAGGCGGAGAGGGGGCCCCAGGCGCCCCCCCCCCCTGGGCGGCCAGGGGTGGGGCCGCCCCGGGTGGCCGCCTGGGCCACCCCAGGCTCCCCTCCGGCCCTGCTTTGGTTTTTCTTGAAGCTCCCGTTATGCTGATTTTTCCTGTATTTTTCCCAGAATTTTTAGAGCACTTTTAATATGGGGGAAACCTGAAATAGAAAAACAGCAGAAAACAGGAACTGGCACTGTGGTGCACTGAGTTAATAGGTTAGTCCAAATATGATCAAAAGTGTATGGAAGTGCATAAATATCATAGCAATATCACACAAAAGAGGCATTGAGTAAGCAGAAATTATAGATACGTTTTGGACATATCAACATCCCCAAGCTTAATTCATGCTCGTCCTCGAGTAGGTAAATGATAACAAGCATAATTTCTGTGGTGACATGCTATCAACCATATAAGAACTTTTAGGTAAAGCAATCAAGGCATGTAATTCAATTCAAGTCATAACAAGCAAGAGTCTATATTAGCATTGTAACAAGCAACATAAGAACATAAAGGTGCAAGAGCTCTCCCTGTCCGTGACTCGAATGTCTCCAAATGGTGTTTGCGTGCAAGAAAGGGGATGGGGATATATGAGAGAGTAAAACATAGTTTTTGTATTGTTGAGAACTTAATCTACTAAAGTTTCACACTTGGTCTTCTTTGGAATCTTATCTTGACTCATCCCCAAACCGTCAGCCAGGTACAAGTCAAAATGATCCACTCCCTTTCGATATTTTGAGCACTCATGCAATGGATGAGCGTAAGCAAGAAAGTTGACACTTAGGATGGCAAAGAGAGAAAAATGATGAAGGGGGAAGACAAAAAAGGTGTGAAAGGCTCACATCAATGAGGACAATCATAGGCGAGAGAAAGCCAAATGATAGATATGATGTGAGGAGTAGGGATTGCCATGCAACGGATGCACATATGAGCTAAGGTAAGCTCTCCAATGGAACTAGTGGGGGTGCATCCAACTTGCTTGCTCAAGAAGACCTAGAGCTCTTTTGAGGAGGCTCGTCATTGGAATATACAAGCCAAGTTCTATAGTGTGAAGGTCCCCACATAGCTATATGCATGAATGATAATCTCTATGGAGTACAAGGTATAAGATGGAGTACGAGATGGGCAACACTCTATTTATTACAAGAAGTATAGAAGATCTTTCACACTTTACAAAAGTACTCAACATAAAGAAAATGAAACTATCATGATGTATGCAAATGTATGCCTCTGCCAGTGTAGCAGGATATGCAATGATACTAGCGCGTCATGTAGAAATGATTAGGGCAAGGCCCAACTAGCATGCGGCTCATCGATCAAGCAAAAAGCATGTATGACATGAAGATCAAGTCATGAGAAGATGGATGTTGAATGGCAATGTATCTCGAAAAGGCTATGGAAATGCCTTAATAGGTAGGTATGGTGGCTGTTTTGAGGAAGGATATAATGAGGCTTATGATGACAGAGCGTATCGTGCCAAGGATTTGGATGCACCGGCGAAGTATGCGCCAACTCTCGAGGTGAGAAAGGGCAATGCACGGTCCCGAAGAGGCTAGAAAAATATGGCTAGGTGGAAGTGTCAACCTTCGAATACTCACATTAGTCCGAAGAACTCATGCACTTATTATCGGTAACTCTCAATCTAATTAGGAGGTTCACAAAGAGACAAGTACCCCGAGGAGGAGTGTATGGGGGTTTGGTTATCCTTGCGCATCCTCGACTCATGGTACGTGAGTGTACTCTAATATTCGATCCCTCCAAAGATTAGTGATCCATTTAGTAGCTAAAGTTCTCAACTATTTGTAGGTTTTCGAAAATAAACACGGATTGCCCAAAATACGACATCTATCACTAATAGGCTAAAGCTCTTGACACCAAAAGTTCAGACATTACTCATGGCAATACCTCAAAACTATTGCAAGTTACTACTAGAATTAAATAGCAACCTCAATTACCTACTTTAAGTTAAGACACACAACTCAGTGCAACAGGCAAAACTCTCTTAACAAGATAAACATGAAAACTCAAGAGAGTTCAGCAACCAACTAAACAAAAGCTCTTTAAAAAGAAAAGCATGAAAACTAAGAGCTAAACATGACAGCAGCTATGGAAAGACAAAGGACACACACAGCAAAGATAAGCATGAAAATCCTATGTTGTGTTCTAGGTTGAAGTGGAGCGTGTTTCTCTCCCACACAAAGAAAGCTGGGTTCTAACTTGTTATGAACAGCAAGCAAAGCTAAAGAAAACTTAAAAAGGAAACTAAGAGCGAGACGCTCCAAGCATAGCACATAACACATGAAGTGATAAGAATATAGTGGAACGAAAGACAAACTGATAATTGTTGATGGAGAAGGGGATGCATGGGGGCATCCCCAAGCTTAGACGCTTGAGTCTTCTTGAATATTTCTTGGGGGTGCACGGGGGCATCCCCAAGCTTGAGCGTTTGACCCTCCTGAATCTTTTTATCATCTTCCCTCGCACACTTGAAAACTCCCTTCATACATAACTCATCATAATCTGATTAGCGAGGTTAGTACCCATAATAAAATAACTTTTTTCCCTGCTGGAAATAAGGATAATCTTGAAGAGCTACTGTTTCTCAAGATTGCCAAAAGGTTTTTGCAAAGAAAAAGCAAGCTCAAGGTTTGCAAAACGAAGAAAAGGCAAAACAGGACAGAATCTGTGAAAAACAGACCAGCAGGTAGTAAATAATTGTTTCGGGGCACTTCTGCAACTCAAATCGAAAAACTCAGAACAGACGCCCGAAAGCCAATTGTACAGAGCACGCTGTCAAAAAAATTCAGCTCAAAAACATGATCTCGTGATTTTATACGAATTTTTCTGTCCAAGGACAGAATCTGTTTTCTGGACTGCACGTCACAACTTTTGAACTTTCTTGCAATCGGAGGCTAAACTTGGCACAAAGCTGAAAAGAAAAGATACAATGATGATGCTACTGTAGTAACAAACATCAAGACACAACAAAAGCAAAAAAAAATCCTAATTCGTTGTGGGCTGCCTCCCAAAAGCGCTTTCTTTTATGCCTTTAAGCTAGGCATGATGCAAAAAGAGAAAATCAAGTTTTATCAAGAGTGAAAGAATAGCTAGCCCGTGTAACGGACTCAAGAGGCAACTTAATCTTCTTTCTAGGGAAGTGTTCCATTCCTTTCTTGAGAGGGAATTGAAATTTTATATTCCCCTCTTTTATGTCAATGATAGCACCAACGGTGCGAAGAAAAGGACGTCCCAAAATAATTGGACATGAAGGTTCACATTCAATATCCATAATAGTAAAATCAACGGGAACATAATTGTCATTGACAACGATAAGAACATCGTCGATCTTCCCCAAAGGTTTCTTTACGGAAGAATCAACAAGACGAACACCAAAAGAACAAGGATCAAAAGATTTCAATTTAAACATATCATATATTCTTTTGGGCATAACGGAGGTACTAGCTCCAACATCACATAAAGCATAGCAAGAGAAGTTATTCAACTTAATTTTAATCATAGGATCCCAACCATCTTCTAGCTTTCTAGGTATGGAGGCTTCTACCCTAAGCTTCTCCTCCCTAGCTTTGATAAGAGCATTAGTGATATGCTCCGTGAAGGCAAGATTAAGTGTGCTAGTGTGGGGATCTCTAGACATCTTGTAAAGAAAATTAATAACTTCAGAAAGGGTGCAATTATCAAAATCAAGGTCACTACTATCAAGTAAAGTGGTAGTGGTGTCCTTTAGGCTCACTTGTTTGGTAGCTTCTATGGTCATAGAAGTTTCTTCTACGGTTGAGGTCATAGCATCACCATTAATAGGTCCAACGGGACTAGGAGTGCATTGGGTGCTAAGAGTTTGGATATCCTCAACGACTTGGATAGTAGCAACAGTGTGGTGGGTAGGAGGGCTCTTAATTCTATCTTCTTCCTTCTTTTCTCTAGCCCATCTCTCTTTAAGTTTAGCCATCATCCTAATGTTTTCATTAATTTGTACTTGAATAGCATTCATAGGAGTGGTCTTCCTCTCCTCAAGAGGGGAAGTTCTAATTTTAAGCAACTCTACCTCATGGGCTAAATTGTCTACCTTCAAAGAGAGATTATCTAGTTTGTCTAGTTTTTCTTCTACACTCTTATTGAAGGCTTTTTGAGTAGTGATGAAGGCTTTAAGCATAATCTCTAGTTCAGAAGTGGAGTTCTTGGTGCTAGGATAAGTATTGTTGTTCCCATAGGAATTAGAGGGGAACGGTCTAGGGTTGCTACCAAAATTACTCCTATAAGCATTGTTATTGAAATTGTTTCTAGAGATAAAGTTCACATCTACTTGATCTTGAGCAATCAAAGAATTTAAAGGAACATCATGAGGATCAATAGAAGATTGCTTGGAAAGTAGAGACAAGATCAAGTCAACTTTTTCATTTAGGGAGGAAATCTCCTCGACAGAGTTTACCTTCCTACCTGTTGGAGCGCGTTCGGTGTGTCATTGGGAATAATTGGTCATCATCTCATTGAGAAGTTTCGTGGCAGCACCAAGTGTAGTTGACATAAAGGTTCTTCCCGCGGCCGAATCTAACAAGTTCCGCGAGGTAAAGTTCAAGCCTGCATAAAAAGTTTGGATAACCATCCAAGTAGTCAAACCATGAGTAGGGCAGTTCTTGACAAGAGATTTCATGTGTTCCCAAGCTTGGGCAACGTGTTCATTATCCAATTGTTTAAAATTCATTATGTTACTCCTTAGTTGGATAATTTTAGCAGGGGGATAGTACTTCCCAATAAAGGCATCCTTGCACTTGTCCCAAGAATCTATGCTATTCCTAGGCAAGGATTGAAACCAGATTTTAGCTCCTCCTCTCAAGGAGAAAGGAAAAAGCTTAAGCTTAACAATATCACCATCTATTTCTTTGTACTTTTGCATATCACAGAGTTCAACCAAATTATTTAAGTGCAAAGCAGCATCATCTCCAGCACCGGAGAATTGATCTTTCATAACTAGGTTCAGTAAAGCAGGTTTAATCTCATAAGAGGGTGCTGAAGTGGCAGGTGTAGTAATAGGCGTGCAGATAAAGTCATTGTTGTTATGACTAGTGAAGTCACACAACTTGGTGTTCTCGGTGGTACCCATAGCAACAGCAAGCAAGATAACTATTTTTGTGATTATTGGTAGAGGACACTAAAGCAAAAACTGAAAGGTAAACTAACAAGACTAAAAAGCAAAGATAAAAGATAGCGTGCAACTCCCCTATCTTGAAGAGTGGAGTCCCCGGTGTCGGTGTACTAAAGTAGGGGTACCTTAGTATCCCAACTTGTGCACGGGCAGTAGCAGCGTCCCGCGGTCTGGCTCACCACGCGCCCGCCAAAGCCCGCTCCAGACCCCTTTTAAGCCATTCAAGAACAAAGTATTCAAGTTAGGAGATAAGACCCCGGCAAGAGGAGCTTGCCGGGAAGGCCGCACCAGGCTCAAAGTTATCATTCCAGCACGAGACCCTGGCAAGAGGAGCTTGCCAGGAAGGCCAAAAGAACGGCACTTCAAGGAGGTATATCGCGGCGCATCATGTGCCCCGACAGGACCCGGAGAGCGGCAAGCTTCCGGGCCCGGCAAGGTTGCGACCCCGGCAAGGTGCTTGCCGGGGGAAGCTTATGCTGTGTGCCTGCGGCTCCAGCTCATCTGGCCACGCGTCGCCCCGGGGCCCTTCCAGGGGCACGTGGCGGATGGCTGTGCAGCCTGGGGTACACGGTGGCAAGCTGCGGTGGCAAGGCTATCGCCGTGGCGAACGGAGACGCATGGACGGGCGCTTTTTGGGTGACGGCGACGGGCATTCAATGCCCTTGTCCCCCACCGTCAGAGTTAGGTGAAGACCACTATTCATACACTATTCATGCACTGTTGCAACTACCACCGATTTTACATTTTTACCCTCCTTTACGTTGACACCTGTCGGTGACCCCTTTGAGCTATAAAAGGAGGCCCATGCACAATGTAGAGGGGGTTCGATCCCAGAAACTCGCTCACTCCCTCGCTCGGTGTAGCTGGTACTGTAGATCTTCAAGCTCCCGAGCCCAAGAACTAAATACACCCTAAGCAGGAGTAGGGTTTTACGCGCCATCGCGGCCCGAACCTGGGTAAACTGCCCGCGTGTGCTCCTCGATCTGCTCTCCGTGCTCCCTCCACTCCCTTACCGCAACGTAGAAGGGGCTCCGGTCCCATAGGTGCTCGTGGGAGGACAGTTTCCCCCGACATCTTTGGCGCGCCAGGTAGGGGGCGTCGAGGTTGTGCGAACCTGATCCGGCGCTCACGCGGGCGCAACCTTCAGCAACCTCTCCAGCTTCGTCAACTTCATCGGCTACGTCAACATGCCTCCGAAGAAGAAGCCTTCGGAGGTCGGAGGCCCGTCCGCGTCGGTCCCTCCACCGCCAGAACCGACGGTGGGTGGGGGAGACGCCGGCGGAAGGGTGGACGCCGGTGGAGAGACTCACGGCGCCACCAAATCCAAGGACAAGACGGATGACCGGGCGAACTCCAAAGCCTCGGTGTCCGTGCACGCACCACGTCCCTCTCAGGAGGTGCCAGACCAGCAGCGACGTGGTACCGGAGGTACCATACACTTGCTGGGACATGGCCAGGCCGGCGGGTCACGGGACGCTCAAGGCCAACGTCCTGGCACGAGCAAGGCGCGGTCGCCGGGACGGGAACATGCTCCTTCTAACGCGGTTAGAAGTCCGAGCGTGTCCCGCTCCTCGCACCGTTCGCCACCGTTTCTTTCCTCTCCAGCAGAAGCCCTGGCCAGGGCTCAGCTGCTCCTCGACTTCCCTCTAGCAGCAGACAAGGCCGAAGACTGGAGGGCTACGATCCAGAGCCTCATCGCCTTCGCCAACAACGACACGCCGCAGCAGCCGGCAACATCGCGCCCGCGGCAAGTCGACCAAGCGAAGGCCGATGGAGACAAGACCACCGGGGGTGCAACTACCGTGCACTCCCCGCCGCGGAAGCAGAAATCGCCACCCCGCCGGATCAACGTCGACGACGACTCCACGGCGTCGTCAGATCCGCGGGCTCGCCGCGATCAGCGCCAAGTCCTAGACGACAGGCGACAAGAAGACGCTCGAACCCGCATCGAGCGTCGACGAGAAGCCCGAAGACAATCTGATCAGCGGGCTGGGACTGCTGTCGACATGCACGCGCCCGGTGAACCAGGCGACTTGCCGTACGCGGCAGGCTGCCCTGCGTTCACCCGAGAGCTGCGACAAGTCCAGTGGCCCAGCATGAAGAACTTTAAGCCCGACGTACCCGAGAAGTACGACGGCAAGACCCATCCCTCGGAGTTCCTCAGCATCTACACCATTGCGGTGCAGGCTGCCGGGGGACGCGACGAGAAGATCCTAGCCAACTACTTCCCGCTCGTGCTTAAGCCAAACGTCAGGTCTTGGCTTATGCACTTGCCGGAGAACTCCATCTCTTCATGGGCGGATTTGTGCCACCAATTTGTCGGCGCCTTCACGGGCGGCCACAAGCCCCACGGCCAGGAAAGCGATCTCCACATCCTCGCCCAGAAGGAGGGAGAGTCCCTGCGCAAATATATCCAAAGGTTCAGCCGCGTTCAACACAATACCCCCGATGTCCACCCTGCCGCGGTTATCAGCGCGTTCCACCAGAACGTGCGTAACCGCCGGATGAGGGAGGAGATGGCCATGACCAAGATCCGGGACGTCAACGAGCTTTACGCTCTGGCTGACAAATGTGCACGTGCTGAAGAGGGAAGGAGACTCCCCGGAGAGGATACCGGCGCAGGAGGAAGTGACAGCGAGGATGCCGCCCCAGCAAGGAAAGGCCGGCGGCGGAATAACGGGAAGAAGAAGAACAAGGAGGTACTTGTTGTCGAGCAGTCCAGCAAGGAGGCACCCGCCAAGAAGACACAGGCAGGTGGCTCCAGCAAGGAGCCTGCCCCTGTAGCGGCAGCCGACAAGCAGGACGGCTCCGACAAGCAGTACTGCAAGATCCACCGCACCAAGGGCCACGATCTCCAGAACTGCAAGAGAGTAGAGTACCTCGTAGAACAGCAGAAGGCTGAATACGAGCGTCGCGACAAGGAGAAGGCCCAAGGAGGCAGAGGAGAGCCAAGCAAGAAGCGGCCATTCAATGGCCGGGGAGGACGCCGCGGCAAGGCCAAGCAGCGGCAAGGAGACAGACCTCCCCGAGGCCGCGACAAGGATGAAGACGAAGACGACGATGAGGATATGGATGAAGGAGACAACAGCGAACAGGAGTTCCAGAAGGCCACAGAAGTTTTGTGCGTCGATGGAGGTGCCTCTCTGCACACTTCCCACCGCCAACTCAAACAATGGGTGCGGGAAGTGAATGCAGCTGAGCCACCCGTCGAGTCGCGCAGGCTGCTGAAATGGTCCGGCACGCCCATCATCTTCGACCTTGAGGACCACCCTGACCGCACAACTGCGGTCGGGTGCTTGCCGATGTTGGTTTCACCAACTATCCGCAACCTCAAGGTCACCAAGATGTTGGTTGACGGCGGGGCCGGCCTCAACTTGATCTCCTCTCCTGTGATCAAGAAACTGCAGATCCCCTACAGCGAGCTCGAGGAAACCGGGACATTCCAAGGGATCAACCCGGGAAGGAGCAAGCCGAAGGGGAAGATCACGCTGCCAGTGACCTTTGGCGGAGAGCTCAACTTCAGGACGGAGAGGATCACGTTCGACGTTGCCGATATCCCATTGCCATACAATGGAATACTTGGCCGTCCTGCGCTCGCCAGGTTCATGGCAGCTTCCCACTACGCGTACAACATGCTCAAGATGCCGGGGCCGATAAGCGTCATCTCTGTCCCCGGCGACAAGAAGGATGCGCTTATCTGCGCCGATAAGATCTACCGGGACGCAGCAGCCGCGGCAGACAGTAAGACACTTGCCGCTGAAGCTCCCGGAGGGAAGACCAAGACCAAGTCCGGCAAGAGCTCTGGGGCCCACTCCGGCAAACGCACCTCTTCGGAGTGCTGCGCTGCCGTCGAGGACGCACCATCGAGCTCCACCGGCAAGTGCAAGAGAGGAATGGCAGCTCCACCGGCAACCAAGAAGGTGTCCGCCAAGGAGGACGGCACTGGTGGTACCTTTACCATCAGTGCTACGCTCGACCCCAAATAGGAAAGCGCGCTCGTTGCCTTCCTGCGGGCGAATGTCGACGTGTTCGCATGGCAACCGTCTGACATCCCCGGCGTTCCCAGGAAGGTAATTGAGCACAAGCTTGCTGTTTGTCCTCACGCGCGGCCCGTCAAGCAGAAGGTCAGGAAGCAAGCTGTGGAGCGCCAAGAGTTTATAGCTGAGGAAATCAAGAAGTTGGAAGCAGCAGGCCTGGTTAGAGGTGTACTTCATCCCACATGGTTGGCCAATCCAGTTGTCGTGCGCAAGGCTAATGGGAAGTGGAGACTTTGTATAGACTTCAGTGATGTGAATAAAGCTTGCCCTAAGGATCCATTCCCTTTGCCGCGCATCGACCAGATTGTTGACTCCACCGCCGGATGTGAGTTGCTTTCATTTCTCGATGCATACTCAGGTTACCACCAGATATTCATGGCCGAGGAAGATGAAGAGAAGACCGCGTTCATTACTCCATGTGGCACATATTGCTTTATACGCATGCCCTTTGGATTGAAGAATGCGGGCTCAACGTTTGCGAGGGTGGTGCACACTGCTTTTGAGCCACAGATTCACAGGAATGTAGAAGCCTACATGGATGACATAGTGGTCAAGAGCAAGAGCAAGACTACCCTAGTTCAGGATCTAGAAGAAACCTTTGAGAATCTGCGCAAGATACAACTCAAGTTGAACCCCGAGAAGTGCGTTTTCGGAGTCCCCTCCGGCAAGCTTCTCGGGTTCTTTGTGTCCCAGAGGGGGATCGAAGCCAATCCCGACAAGATAAAAGCCATCGAGCAGATCGAAGCCCCGAAGCGCGTCAAGGACGTAAGGAGACTTGCTGGTTGTGTGGCTGCCCTCGGCAGGTTCATTTCAAAGTCTGCGGAACGCGCCCTGCCTTTCTTCAAAATCTTGAAAAAGGTGGGTCCTATGAAATGGACTCCGGAAGCGGAGGCAGCGCTGCAAGACTTGAAAGGATACCTGTCCTCCACTCCGATACTTGTCGCACCTAGGCCACAAGAGAAGTTGCTGCTGTACTTAGCGGCAACCAATCAAGTGGTTAGTGCTGCGTTAGTAGCGGAGAGGGAGGCAGATGAGGAACCCACATCCCCGGCAAGCGCATCCAGCGACAAGCAAGGAGCTTCCCCGACAAGCTCTGGCCCCGGCGAGGACAAGTCTTGGCAGGAACAAGGAGAAGTGCGAAAGAAGATGGTACAGCGCCCGGTTTATTTTGTAAGTTCCCTCCTGCAGGGGGCTAGGTCAAGATACTCTAGGGTGCAAAAGTTGCTTTTCGGCCTCCTCATGGCCTCAAGAAAGCTGCGCCATTACTTCCAAGCACACGAGATAACAGTGGTCACTCGCTTTCCGTTGAAGAGGATATTGCAGAATCCAGAAGCAACAGGCAGGATCGTCGAGTGGGCACTGGAGCTGTCAAGCTTTGGTCTCAAGTTTGAGAGTACCTCAACTATCCAGAGCAGAGCTTTGGCAGAATTCATAGTAGAATGGACTCCAACACCAGATGAAGAAGTTCCAGAAACAAACATCCCCGTCCAAGAAGCAAGCAAGGAGTGGATAATGTACTTCGATGGTGCCTTCTCGCTGCAAGGCGCCAGCGCTGGCGTGTTACTCATAGCGCCCACCGGAGAGCACCTCAAGTATGTTGTTAAAATGCACTTTCCCAAGGAGCAAGCGACAAACAATACTGCCGAGTATGAAGGTTTGCTTGCCGGTCTCAGAATTGCGGCCGAACTTGGGATCAAGAAGTTGATTGTGCAGGGAGACTCACAGTTGGTGGTTCGACAAGTAAACAAGAGTTACCAGAGCCCTCTGATGGAAGCTTATGTCGATGAAGTGAGGAAGCTTGAAGAACACTTTGAAGGCCTACAGATGGAGCACGTTCCAAGAGCTTAGAATGATATCGCAGATGGCCTCTCAAAGTGTGCTGCAATGAAGTTACCTGTGGAACCAGGGGTCTTCGTACTCAAGCTAACTCAGCCATCCGTTACACCATCAGCTGGGCAAAGCAAGAAGAGGAAGTTGGTCTCCGGTGACTACTTGCCGGCGGATCTTCCAGAGACCGCCGCCAAGGTCCCCAAGATCAGCAACCAAAATGCTGAGGAACAGTCTGCTCCTGCGGACCCAAGGGTTTGTACAGTTGAAGCAGGCGTTCCCGACAAGCCTTGCCCCGGTAGGCTTGCCGGGGAACCCTCAGCTCCGGCAGAGCCGCAGGTTCTCGCCGTAGAAGCTGAGGTTCCCGCAGCAGCCCTGATGCCTTTAGTCCTTGTTGTCGAGCCTCAAGCTCCAGCATGGGCGCAGCAAATCGTCCATTTTCTTCAAACTGGAGAACTTCCCGAAGAACCAGAAGAGATAGAGAGGATTACCAGGCAGTCAAGTATGTACCAGTTCGTCGGAAATGAACTGTACAGAAGAAGACTCAATGGTGTCAGATTGAAGTGCATATCCCAGGAAGATGGACAGAAGCTGTTGGCAGAGATACACGGAGGCATATGTGGTCACCACATTGGCGCAAGAGCACTTGCCGGGAAGGCATTCCGGCAAGGTTTCCTTTGGCCAGAAGCCCTCCAAGATGCAACTGCACAAGTAACCAAGTGTGAAGCGTGCCAGTTCCATGCAAAGCAGATTCACCAGCCAGCTCAAGCTCTCCAGACGATCCCTTTGTCCTGGCCCTTCTCGGTCTGGGGGCTCGATATCCTCGGCCCCTTTCCCCGCGCAGTCGGGGGCTTTGAGTACTTGTACATTGCAATCGACAAGTTCACAAAGTGGCCAGAAGTGGAACCAGTGAGAAAGGTGACAGCACAGTCATCAGTGAGGTTTTTCAGATCAATCGTTTGCCGTTTCGGAATCCCTAATAGGATCATCACCGACAACGGCACACAATTCACAAGTCGCACCTTCATGCAGTACGTCCAAGACCTTGGCGCCAAGGTCTGCTTTGCTTCCGTTGCTCACCCAAGGAGCAATGGCCAAGCAGAGAGGGCCAATGCTGAAGTGTTGCGCGGGCTCAAGACAAGAACCTTCGACAGGCTGCACAGGTGCGGAAAAAACTGGATAGAGGAGTTGCCGGCGGCTCTTTGGTCAATCAGGACGACACCAAATCGAGCCACCGGACAGACACCCTTTGCTCTTGTCTATGGAGCAGAGGCAGTTCTCCCCACGGAACTCGTATATGGGTCTCCTCGAGTACTCGCTTACGACGAGCTCGAGCAAGAGCAACTTCGGCAAGATGATGCATTGCTCCTCGAGGAGGACTGTCTCCAGGCTGCTGTACGAGCTGCTCGATACCAGCAAGCCTTGCGTCGCTATCATAGCCGCAAGGTCAAGGCCAGGAGTCTCGAGGAAGGCGACCTTGTTCTTCGGCGCGTTCAGTCCGCCAAGAATTCCAACAAGTTGACGCCGAGGTGGGAAGGCCCTTATCGGGTGAAACAAGTCACAAGGCCCGGCGCTGTCCGCCTTGAGACCGAAGAAGGCTTACCGGTGAGCAACTCCTGGAACATCGAGCATCTTCGCAAGTTTCACCCGTGAGGCGCGGTTGCCGTGATCCGCTCCGGCAACCACCTTTTGTACAAGTCTTGCCGCTGTTGCATGTAAACCTTTGTACAAAGCCGGGCGCAGACCCCGTGCATTAGTAAAACTTTTGTGCTTTGCACCATTTGTCATTTCATGCCTTTCTTTCTTGCTTGCATGTATCGTCTGACATTTTGTGCAGCACACATCCCCGGTAAGCAGTAACAAGCCGCAAGGCTCCGTACTTGTATTTCCTCCTCTTTTGCCTTTCTCTCTGAAACAGAAGAAATGTTCCTCGCGCACAAGTTTGCCGGGGGGGAAGGAGATAGAAGTATGGACCAAGTGCTGTTCAAGAGAAGCTAAGCCTTGCCGGGAAGCAAACAACCCACAAAAGCTAAGTTACCAAAGTTTGAGCATTCAAATTTTTAAATTTTTTGTTATCTTCCTTGAACAACCACACTTTGTATGGAAAACCTGTGCGCGGAGGAACCTACCCGTGGCTAGCCGCGCCCTTACTTTGTTTCGAGCACGCTCAATGGCTTAAGTGAGCTGCGACAAGTGTCGCGCCCTTACTTCGTTTTCGAGTTCGCTCAGCAATCTAAGTGTGCTGCGACTAGCTGCGGCAAGGTTTCTTGCCGGCAAAGGCATTGCGAGCAGGCTGCTAAGAGTCCTGCACTCAGCGCTCGCGGCAAGGGTCCCTTTGCCGGCAAGTTCCCTGAAAGCGTAGGGCGGAAAGCATACAAAGTGAAGGGACTAAAGCAAGGGAGATAACACTGCATTGATTACCCGAAAAAAAAGCATATATTACAGTGATAACTTGCCGCTGTTCTAAACAACTACTGCCTATGACTTAATTTACAGCGGCGAGGGAAGCAAGGTGCCTAGTCTCTCCGGTCTCCGTCGATCCTCTGGATCTTGCCCACCTTGGCTACGATGTGGGCAACTTGGGCCTTCAACGCCTCCTGGTCGGCTTCGGGCGGCAGGGTCCGGAGGACGTTGACAAGGTTGATCCCGGGGTTGCGGTAGACGATCTTCGACAACACCCGCTCCATAGTGCCCGTGCAAAGCCGGCGCGCCTCGTTGGCTAGCTGCACGGGGATCTTCTCTCGTAACCGCGCGAGAGCCGGCGCCACCCCTCTGAGGAACAAGCTCAGCTTGGCGCTGTGGGGGAGGTTCTCGTCGGGGGAGTACGCGAGGTGCTCCGCCCTCAGCGCCACCATCTCCATATCGATGTTGGCGGCGGAGGCGACGAGCTCCTCGGTCCACTGCTCCACCGTCCGCTGGAAGTGGTTTTGCGAGACGGCGGCGCTCTCCAGCAAGGCCCTCTCGGTACGGAGATCGTCCTTCAGCTTCGTCTCGCGGTCCCGGGCGGCGTCGAGCGAGCCGGTGAGGGTGGAAACCTTCATCTCCAAGTCAGCGATGGAGTCCTTGGCGTCGGTGAGCTCTTTGCCCTTCTCGGAGAGGCGGATTTGCAGCTCCGAGTTGGTGTGGGCATCCTTCTCCCGCGCCACGTTGAGCGCGGCGACCCTGTCTTCACTCTCCTTCAAGTTCAACTCCATCTGCACCACCCTGGCCTCCAGATCCCTCTTGGCGGTCTCTGCGGCAGCAGCGGCGTCCCTCGCCTCTTGCAGAGCCCCGCCAATGGCCTGCTCACGAACGGTGAGGTCATCCTCGTGGCTGTCGAGGTCGACCTTCCGCTGGTTGAGCTCTCCCTCCCGCCGAGACAGCTCCTCGGCGGCCAGACGCTGCTGCTCCTCCACCTCGGCCTTCTCGAGGAGGAATGCTTGGTGTGCTCCGGCAAGCTCTTCGCGCTCCTCCGCCAAGTTTCGGAGGGCCGCCTGGTTGGCGGCACGGAGCTCCGCAGCACGTTTCTCCAAATCAACGCCGGCCTTGGCAGCCAAAGCCTCTCGGGACTCCAGCTTGGCTTGCCTGGCCCGGTACAAACCCAGGAGTCGACGCAGGAGTTGCTCCTCTTCGGGCTCGTCGCTGCTGCCGGGCGCGTCGACCACCTTCAACCCGGCGGAGGCGAGAACTTCTTCGTCGAAGGTCTCCCCCTCCGCTGGTGCCCTTGATGAGGACGCCCACGGGACTTGGATGAAGACCCCGTTGGCGGCCTCCAGATAGACGCCCGCCCCAGGTGCGGAGGCGGAGGGGTCGGCGGCCGGTGCAGCGTCCGGCGCTCCCGCGGCCTCCGGGCCAGCGGTATGGTCGCCGGTCCCTTCCCCAGCCACGGCGTCAGCGGTTGGGGCAGTCTCCTCGGCGGCTGGCTCGTCGGCGCCGGCCATTCCTTCCGCGGCGGTGCCGTCGCCAGTCTCGCCGCGCACCTCCTCCTCGGCGATGGTTTCCGTCTCCATCGGCTCTGGAGCGGGCGGGTCTGACAACAGAAGAAAAAGAAAAGAAAGATTTGTCAAGCAAATATCCAAAAAGAAGAATCCAAGAAGAAGAAAGTACAAGGGTTTACCTGCGCGGGCCTCTTCAACAACGGGGTCCCTTGCCGGGGAGTTATCCCTTGGCGGCGTAGAAGAAGCCCCTGCTGGCGGAGGGCCACCGGTGCCCTCCCTTGGCGGGGAGTCCACCCTTGGCGGGGTACCTGCCCTTGGCGGGGTGCTCGCCCTTGGCGGAGTACCCGTCCTTGGCGGGGCACTGTCCCTCGCCGGGGAACTCATCCTTGGCGGGGAGGATGGAACAAGCGGCTCGTCAGGGGCGACCTCTTGGTGCTCTTGCGGCTGCGGCTCCACTTCTGCACAAGACAACAAGACATCAATAAGGATTAAAAACTCAAGCGCGCCCATCGAGCAGAAAAATGAATACCGGACTTACGCTGGGGGCTGCGCTGGGGGCTGCTCTCCGGAGCAGCGGGCTGGTCCGGCAAGTCCGTCGCTGGCGCATCCCCTGCCGCTGTGACGGGCTCGTCGTCCTCGAGATCGACCACAGGGATCTTGGCCCTCTTCGCCATCCTCTGGGTCAAGGTCCTGGAAGCCAAAACAAGATCAGAATCAAGCAAGAGAAATCAAGACAAAATCGAAGGAAATGAAAATTGCAAGTACTTACTCTTCCTCCTCTTCATCGGAGCTGAGGGCGGAGAAGTCGAACCCCGCCTCACGTGCTCCGGCGCGAGGATCTGGAGGAGAAGGCTCCCTCGGGCGCTTGGCGGGCTCCGGGGCTGCGGGCTGTGAAGACCCAGCACCGGTCGTCGCTCAGGACCGAGGGGCAGAAGGAACCCCAGAGCCACTCCGGGAAGATCCCCCTCCTCTTGTCGCTCGGGCACGAGGCGCCTCCTTGACGACCTTGCTCGTCGTGGTGGCGCGCGTCGCCCGGCGCTTCGGTTGCTGTCGGGGCGCCTGCGGCCTCACCGTCTCGGCGGCCTTGCGGAGGCGCTTCTTCTGTTGCGGCGGAGGACTTGGTGGTGACGGAGAATTTTCTGAGGACGAGGAGGCGTCGTCATCAAGATTCAGAGACCCGCCAGAGTCTTCATCGGAATCACCGGACTCGGCCTCCTCCTCCTCCTCGGCAGGCCCGCTGGACTCAGTACCCTGCCCGGCAGCCTCGCCCATCTCGGCAGGCTCCCCGGTAAGCTCCCCGGCAAACTCCTCGGGCGTGATCTTCAGCAGCTTGAGGATTTCCTCCTCCTCGGCCTGGCTCACCGCGTCCGCCGCCTCCGCTTCATCCACAGTGTACCCAAACTCACCTGCTGCCGCAGCCGCAGCGGCCTCCTCCATCCCGGAGGCAATGTATGCCAGATCCCGTTCGGTGGTGTCCCGGGTGAGGCCCTTTTTCTCCTCGGGGTTGCGAGGCCGTTCAACCAGGCTATCGAAGAAAGCCTGCACGGTCTCCGCTGAAGGCTCCAGCCATGTGGGGACGACCCCGTGGGAGTCACACTCAGGCATTGCCGCGCGGATGGCACTAAGGGCAGTATTGTTGCACAAGGGAACTACTCCGGTCGACGGTTTGAACCACTCCGGGTGCTTGGGGTCGTGTTTGAACAGCTCCCGGACCATCCCCTTCAGTTCCAAGACGGTGAAGTTATAGTTCAGCCCGGGGCGCAGCCTCATGCGGTCTGCCGCGTTGCCGAACTCCCAAGCGGGTCTCTTCCTTTCCTGTAGAGGGGCAATGCGGCGGCGGAGGAAGTCAGCCCCAACTTCACCCATAGTCAGATTGGCAGCCCGGAGACGAAGAATCCTAGTAAGAGCGATCTGCAGCTTGTCATCCTCCGGGGCCAAGTCGCTCCAATCCTTGCCGCGCACTATTGCAGTCTGGCGCGGCAAGCTAAACTGCTCGGGCTCGTCTTCCAAGACCCAGCACCAGTCAGCCCTCCACTCCTCCCACTTGCCACGGAGCTCCCCAATCAAGTACGCCTCCTTCTTGTTCAGCCTAAAGATCCAGGAGATGCCGCCGGAGAGTGGGGATCCAGATTCTACTCTAGGCGTGAAGAAGTGGCGGAAAAGAGCTACATTTGGGTGGACCCCGACGTAGTTTTCGCACAGATGTGCGAAAACGGCCAAGGTGAGAACGGCATTTGGGGTGAAATCTAAGAGGCGGAAGCCATACGTGTTCATCACATCACAAAAGAACTCCGAGTACGGAGGGCAGAGACCGCAATAGAAGAATGCAGCGAAGAAGTGGTAACCTCCCGGGAACATGTCGACGGCCACGGCGGGGAGGACTTGGGTGCGGGGATGATCCTTCGTCTCCCTCGCCCAGAACAAGTAGTACTTGTCCCGCAGCTCCCTCGGGCCGAGCCTCGGCGGGAAGACCGCCATCTTTCTCCGCATAGCTGCCAGCTTCGCCGCCTGCTCGGACTTCTCCTTCTTCGCCTTGTCGCTCTTCACCTTGTCGCTTTTCGGAGCCATGGCGGGAGCGGCAAGGGGGGGGGGAGGTCGACGGCGCCGCGGATGCTGGGGACGGCGGAGGAAGGGTGGAGCTCGGCTCTCTGTCAACCTGAGGGGAGGCAGAGGGCGGCGGGGGTTTCTGAGGACTCAAGGCGCAATGAAAGCGATGGGGGAAACTGCCCCTGCTTCCTCTGCTTTTAAGAGGGAAGTGGGGGGCGTTCCGCATTTCCCCATTAAAGAAGCAGGCCACGATCTCTCCCACGACGCCGCAATCGACGCGTGTCGTTAGGGAGGGATGCGGCGAATCTGGAGTGGGAAACGGCGTGCCGTGGGCCGCGTGTGCCCGTGCACTGTTCTGGGCCTGGCCCAACAGCGCTCGGCACCGTGTGTGGCCCGGGCCCGGGGGCTCCTGTCGGTGTACTAAAGTAGGGGTACCTTAGTATCCCGAATTGTGCACGGGCAGTAGCAGCGTCCCGCGGTCTGGCTCACCATGCGCCCGCCAAAGCCCGCTCCAGACCCCTTTTAAGCCATTCAAGAACAAAGTATTCAAGTTAGGAGATAAGACCCCGGCAAGAGGAGCTTGCCGGGAAGGCCGCACCAGGCTCAAAGTTATCATTCCAGCACGAGACCCTGGCAAGAGGAGCTTGCCAGGAAGGCCAAAAGAACGACACTTCAAGGAGGTATATCGCGGCGCATCATGTGCCCCAACAGGACCCGGAGAGCGGCAAGATTCCGGGCCCGGCAAGGTTGCGACCCCGGCAAGGTGCTTGCCAGGGGAAGCTTATGCTGTGTGCCTGCGGCTCCAGCTCATCTGGCCACGCGTCGCCCCGGGGCCCTTCCAGGGGCACGTGGCGGATGGCTGTGCAGCCTGGGGTACACGGTGGCAAGCTGCGGTGGCAAGGCTATCGCCGTGGCGAACGGAGACGCATGGACGGGCGCTTTTTGGGTGATGGCGACGGGCATTCAATGCCCTTGTCCCCCACCGTCAGAGTTAGGTGAAGACCACTGTTCATACAATATTCATGCACTGTTGCAACTACCACCGATTTTACATTTTTACCCTCCTCTACGTTGACACCTGCCGGTGACCCCTTTGAGCTATAAAAGGAGGCCCATGCACAACGTAGAGGGGGTTCGATCCCAGAAACTCGCTCACTCCCTCGCTCGGTGTAGCTGGTACTGTAGATCTTCAAGCTCCCGAGCCCAAGAACTAAATACACCCAAAGCAGGAGTAGGGTTTTACGCGCCATCGCGGCCCGAACCTGGGTAAACTGCCCGCGTGTGCTCCTCGATCTGCTCTCCGTGCTCCCTCCGCTCCCTTACCGCAACGTAGAAGGGGCTCCGGTCCCATAGGTGCTCGTGGGAGAACAGTTTCCCCCGACACCCGGCAAAGGCGCCAGAAACTTTGCTTGATGGCTTCTCGCCCCTCGTTGGTTACCCCAAGTGGAAGGTTTGAGATGTAGCGTAGCAGCAAGTTTCCCTTGGCAAAGGTACCAAGGATCGAATCCCGTGAGACTCCGAGGGTCGACAAGAAGGTGTCAACGGCGCCAGAAACTTAGCGGTTGATAGGACCTGCACACAGATACAAATAACTTTGCTCCCAACGAGTACAGAGAGGTTGTCAATCCCTCCGACCTTATCGTTTACAAAGGATCAAACACAAGAGATAATGGTGATAGGTATGACTGCAACTAGGAAATAAAGACAGGAAGTAAATAGCGGGTGTGATCAGTGGTGGTAATATGGACCGGGGTCCCATGATGTTCACTAGTGATGTCTCTCTCCCAAAAGACGATAAAACGGCAAAGCGAGGTAAACAAATTACAGCTGGGCAATTGACAGGATTATGTGCGCAAACCAATGCTAACTATGCTATAAAGAAAGGTAGAGGCTCAAAAGCATGGGCGGTACGCCAAGGCAAGTAGACCGAAATCCATCTGCATCTACTACTAATCATCCACCTTGAGATATCTATCCAGAACATCTCGCTGGTATTAAGTTGCGAATCCCACCCAAAGTGTAAACTCAAAGCAACAGACAACTGCATTAAAAGAACTTTGCGTAAAGTAAACAATCCTTGCACCCGCAAGTACAAGCACAGTTGTTTTCCCCCTTGTGGCAACAGCACATCCCCTAGACTCATGTTTCTGTCACTCAAACTAGTCATCAAGGGGCATGAACCCACAATCAAGCATAACGTTCCCTCTTGGAGTTACTACTTACTACTCGGCCAAAGCAATAAACAGCAACGGAGAACATGCAAGAATTACTCAAGAACATAAATATAAAAGAGGTGAATCAAATATATTACTCACACACAATCTGAACATAATCTCATAATCCATCGGATCCCAGCAAACTCAGCAGAGCAACAGCATAAAGATTACATATGTGCCTCGATCATGTAGGGCAGCTCACGAGGTCTAAACCATGAAGAACAAAGAGGGGAGGAGAACATCACATAGCTACTGGTCATGGACCCATGGTCCAAGGTGGACTACTCACGACTCATCCGGGAAGCGTCCATGGTGGTGGAGAAGCTCCCGGTGGTGGTTCTCCCCTCCGGCTGGGTGCCGGGAAGAGTTCTCCTGGTGCTCCCGATCTTGGAAGCGCGGCGGCGGCGGAACAGAGGCGAGATCGCGAAAAAGGGTTCCGTCCTCGAGGGTTTCGGGACGCAAAGAATATATATGCGAAGGGGGGTCACCAGAGGCGGAGAGGGTGCCCCAGGCGCCCCCCCCCCCCCTGGGCGGCCAGGGGTGGGGCCGCCCCGGGTGGCCGCCTGGGCCCCCCCAGGCTCCCCTCTGGCCCTGCTTTGGTTTTTCTTGAAGCTCCCGTTACGCTGATTTTTCCTGTATTTTTCCCGGAATTTTTAGAGCACTTTTAATATGGGGGAAACCTGAAATAGAAAAACAGCAGAAAACAGGAACTGGCACTGTGGTGCACTGAGTTAATAGGTTAGTCCAAATATGATCAAAAGTGTATGGAAGTGCATAAATATCATAGCAATATCACACAACAGAGGCATGGAGCAAGCAGAAATTATAGATACGTTTTGGACGTATCACATGCCACACTATAATGTTTGGACGAGGCACAGAGAAATAGGGGTTATGATGGAAGACGGCGAAGAAGAAGAGTACGATGACAACTATGTGCCCCCTGAATACGGTGATGCTGCAATGAGGGGAGCTGGTGAAGATCAAGAGGAACCAGACGATGTGCCCAATGATGCTGCAACGGGTGAAGCTGCTGAAGATCAAGAGGAACCAAACGATGTGCCTGATGATGATGATCTCCGCCGGGTCATTGTCGATGCAAGGACGCAATGCGAAAGTCAAAAGGAGAAGCTGAAGTTCGATCGCATGTTAGAGGATCACAAAAAAGGGTTGTACCCCAATTGCGAAGATGGCAACACAAAGCTCGGTACCATACTGAAATTGCTGTAGTGGAAGGCAGAGAATGCTGTGGCTAACAAAGGATTTGAGAAGCTACTGAAAATATTGAAGAAGAAGCTTCCGAAGGATAACGAATTGCCCGACAGTACATACGCAGCAAAGAAGGTCGTATGCCCTCTAGGATTGGAGGTGCAGAAGATACATGCATGCCCTAATGACTGCATCCTCTACCGCGATGCATACAAGGATCTCAACGCATGCCCGGTATGCGGTGCATTGCGGTATAAGATGAGACGAGATGACCCTGGTGATGTTGACGGCGAGCCCGCCAGGAAGAGGGTTCCTTCGAAGGTGATGTGGTATGCTCCTATAATACCACGGTTGAAACGTTTGTTCAGAAATGGAGAGCATGCCAAGTTGATGCGATGGTACAGTTAGGACCGTAAGAAAGACGGGAAGTTGAGAGCACCCGCTGACGGGTCGCGGTGGAGAAAAATCGAGAGAAAGTACTGGGAGGAGTTTGCAAAGGACCCAAGGAACGTATGGTTTGCTTTAAGCGCGGATGGCATTAATCCTTTTGGGGAGCAGAGCAGCAATCACATCACCTGGCCCGTGACTCTATGTATGTATAACCTTCCTCCTTGGATGTGCATGAAGCAGAAGTTCATTATGATGCCAGTTCTCATCCAAGGCCCTAAGCAACCCGGCAACGACATTGATGTGTACCTAAGGCCATTAGTTGAAGAACTTTTACAGCTGTGGAATGGAAACGGTGTACGTGCGTGGGATGAGCACAGACAGGAGGAATTTAACCTAAAGGCGTTGCTGTTAATGACCATCAACGATTGGCCCGCTCTCAGTAACCTTTCAGGACAGACAAACAAAGGATACCACGCATGCACGCACTGTTTAGATGGTACTGAAAGTATATACCTGGACAAATGCAGGAAGAATGTGTACCTGGGCCATCGTCGATTTCATCCGACCAACCATCAATGTCGAAAGAAAGGCAAGCATTTCAAAGGCGAGGCAGATCACTTGAAGAAGCCCGCCATGCGTACCGGTGATCACGTACTTGCTATGGTCAATGATTTACACGTAATCCTTGGAAAGGGCCCCGGCGCACTAGCTGTTCCGAATGATGCTGAGGGACAAGCACCCATGTGGAAGAAGAAATCTATATTTTGGGACCTACCCTACTGGAAAGACCTAGAGGTCCGCTCTTCAATCGACGTGATGCACGTGACGAAGAACCTTTGCGTGGACCTGCTAGGCTTCTTGGGCGTGTATGGAAACACAAAAGATACACCTGAGGCACGGGAGGACCTGCAACGTTTGCACGAAAAAGACGGCATGCCTCCGAAGCAGTATGAAGGTCCTGCCAGCTACGCTCTTATGAAAGAAGAGAAAGAAATCTTCTTTGAATGCCTGCTCCGTATGAAGGTCCCGACTGGCTTCTCGTCGAATATAAAGGGAATAATAAATATGCTAGAGAAAAATTTCCAGAACCTAAAGTCTCATGACTGCCACGTGATTATGACGCAACTGCTTCCGGTTGCATTGAAGGGGCTTCTACCGGAAAACGTCCGATTAGCCATTGTGAAGCTATGTGCATTCCTCAATGCAATCTCTCAGAAGGTGATCGATCCAGAAATCATACCAAGGCTAAGGAGTGATGTGGCGCAATGTCTTGTCAGTTTCGAGCTGGTGTTCCCACCATCCTTCTTCAATATCATGACACACGTCCTAGTTCATCTAGTCGACGAGATTGTCATTCTGGGGCCCGTATTTCTACACAATATGTTCCCCTTTGAGAGGTTCATGGGAGTCCTAAAGAAATATGTCTGTAACCGCGCTAGGCCAGAAGGAAGTATCTCCATGGGCCATCAAACAGAGGATGTCATCGGGTTTTGTGTTGACTTCATTCCTGGCCTTAATAAGATAGGTCTCCCTAAATCGCGGTATGAGGGGAGACTGACTGGAAAAGAAACGCTTGGAAGGGACTCAATAATATGCAGGGACGGATATTCTTGGTCTCAAGCACACTACACAGTTCTACAGAACTCTACCTTGGTGACCCCGTATGTCGATGAACACAAGAACAGTCTACGCTCCAAACACCCGGAGCAGTGCGACGACTGGATTACGTGTGAATGATACGTCCAAAACGTATCTATAATTTCTGCTTGCTCCATGCCTTTTTTGTGTGATATTGCTATGATATTTATGCACTTCCATACACTTTTGATCATATTTGGACTAACCTACTAATGGTTGCAAAAGTGCACAATGTTCTTGTTTTACACTTTATTGTGTAGGAATTACTTGGAAATTGACAAAAACGCAAAAGGAGTCGTATTGGAGTAAGACTCTGACTTTCCTGAAATCTGTCTGATAACGTTTTTTAAAGATGGTCACGTTCCGGCCGAAGACGACGTCAAACGGAAAAAGTCTAGTTGCGAAAGTTGTGGGGAATTTCGAGGCGATGCTTCTGGATATAAAATTCATCCAAATCGGAGTCCGGACGGCCGAGTAAAGCCCGTTTTACTGAGGCCCAAAATCTGATGACGGTAATCCGAGAGTCTATATAAAGAGAGTAAACCTAGGTCACCAAGGGCCACGAATTTTCCTCCTCCCAAGCCGCCGTCTTGGAGGGGAGGACTAGCACCATTGCAGCACCATCCACAAGGAAGAAGGGGGGCCAAGGAGCCGCTGCCCCCTATGGCCGCCGCCGCCCCGAGGGCCGCCGGCGTCTCCTCCCAGCCGCCGCCGCCTCCGTGGCCGCCGCCGGCCGCCGCCTCCTCGCGGGGCTGCACCTCTCCATCAACACCACCATCAAGATCCTCCTCACCATGTCCATGTGTGAGTAGTCTCCTCCGGGGCTGAGGGCTCGTACGTGTAGCTATGTGGTTATCTCTCTCTCCCATGATGTGATCTTCGTTGTGATCATAGGCTATGTTAATCTAGGGTGATCCCATGATATTTCCCTTTCCTCTATGTATTGGATTGATGTACTCACTTGTCTTTATCTAGTATAATCCCCGAGACCAAGGTGACAGCGGTCTATTGGACATGGATTAGAAGAATATTTTCATGAGTGATTTCCTCTCTTGTGTGTTGATTGAAGATTGAGAGTCTCTTGGTGCTTGTCTTTGACTATCCTTTAGATATGTTGTGGTGATTGTGGTACTATCTTTGGATGGCCGCGGTGACATTGGGAAATCCATAGATTGAGAACTACGAACTTTGATGTGTGCTTTTGTAGCCCTACATAATTCTCGTCCTCTCTTGACCACAAAGGAATGACATCCGGGTGCGTCTCCATTGCATGTTTTATGGAAAATATCATGTGATTCGATTATGTTAATGTTGTTGGGAGTTGCCACTAGTGAAAGTATGATCCCTAGGCCTTGTTTTCACCATTGCAATACCATTTGTGCTCACGTTTACCACTTGTTTGCTTGCTGCACTTTTTATTACAGATTTATATTACTTTGCTTTGCCACTCCTATCATCCATATTTTACCATCTCTTCGCCGAACTAGTGCACCTATGCAACTCCTAGTTGTATTAGGTGTGTTGGGGACACAAGAGACTTCTTGTATCTTAGTTGCAGGGTTGCTTGAGAGAGACCATCTTCAACCTCTACTTCCCTGAGTTCGATAAACCTTAGGTCATCCACTTGAGGGAAATTGCTGCTGTCCTACAAACCTCTGCGCTTGGAGGCCCAACATAGTCTACAAGAGTAGAAGCGTGTGTAGACATCAGTGAACACATCAGGACTTTCAGCAGTTGGTTGGAAACACGTCTCAGAGGTGACAACACTATTTGTGATGAGCTGTACTTGTTGTCCAGGGGACCATCTTTGACTGTATTGATTTACAAAGGATACGAGATAAATGGGAATACATTTTACACGATTGCCCAAGATCAAAAGAGCACCAACCAAAATAGCGGTGTCCGCTTTGATGCAACAACCGAGAGGGAAAAGGACACATATTATGGTTACATAGTGGACATATGGGAACTTGACTACGGACATGATTTTAAGGTCCCTTTGTTTAAGTGCAAATGGGTCAATATGTCAGGAGGCGGGGTACAGGTAGACCCATAGTACGGAATGACAACAGTGGATCTGAAAAATCTTGGGTACACTGACGAACCGTTTGTCTAGCCAATGATGTGGCACAGGTTATCTATGTGAAGGACATGTCTACCAGACCGAGAAAAACAAAAGATAAGGAAGCGAATACATCATACGATGAGCCAAAGCGCCACATAGTTCTTTCAGGAAAAAGGGACATCCTGGGACTGGAGGGCAAGACAGACATATCTGAAGATTATGAAAAGTTTCATGAAATTCCTCCCTTCAAAGTCAAGGCTGACCCAAGCATCCTGATAAACGATGAAGATTATCCATGGTTACGGCGCAATAAGCAAATGACACAAGCGAAGAAAAAGTGAAGACTTTTTTCCGCAACTATTATGATGATACCATGCCAACTTTGTAACAGACGAGTATGATACCATTGTCCGTTTTGTACATGCACATGCTATGCCAACTTTTTCAGAGTTCATTTGCAAACTATGAATTTAGGTCGAATTTTCTCTATAGGTGCATCTATGTTCATTTTTTTAGTAAAGTTAACCACAAACTTGGGATTCACACAAATTTCAAAGAATTCAAATTTTAACTATTCAAAATTGAAAACTAATGGCACTAACATAAAGTTTATATTTTTTCTAAAACTAATGGCACTAACAGAAAGTTTATAATTTTGCTGACCTAAAAGCAAAAATAATTAAAAAAAAGCAAAAAACAAAAGAAAATAAATAATGCAGAAAACAAAACAAAAAAACTGGAAAAAAATAAAAATAGCAACAATAAGTATTTTGTTGTAAGTAGAAACAAAATAAAATAAATAAAGCAACAAAAAAACAAATAATTTCAAATTTAAACTATTCAAATTTGAATACTACTGGCACTAACAGAAGTTTGTAATTGGTTTTACCTAAAGCAACAAAGAAAGTATTTTGTTGTAAGTAGAAACAAAATAAAATAAATAAAGCAACAAAGAAAACAAATAAATTCAAATTTGAATACTACTGGCACTAACAGAAAGTTTGTAATTGGTTTTACCTAAAGCAATAATATTCACAAAGAAACTCTAAATACAGCAAAAAAACAACTCAGAAATAAATAAAGCAGAAAAGGAAAAAAAAACTACATTTAAAAAATAGGGCGCTGCCCAGTGAGCCTGCAAGGCCTACGGCCTAGCATGCAGCTGGACTATAAGGCCCGGCAGACTCACAGGGCAGCGCGCAAAGTTAGGCCCAGAAGCTTGCAATATAGAGGAGTTCAATACAGCGCTCGCAGTGGGGCTTATAAACAACTCCGAACCCCTGTCAACTAGCGAGGTGGGACTAAAGATTTTTGTTCATATGTGATGTATATATTTTATTAGTTTAATTTTTTTGTTCATATGTGATGTATATGTGTATGTGTATATAGTTGCTGTATGTGTATATGTATATGTGTATATAGTTGTTGTATGTGGCTATAATGTATATGTGTATGTGATGTATATGTGTATGTGGCTATAGTTTTTTTTTTCTTAGGAATTTGCTAAATATATATGTTAAAAAAAATTGTTCATAGAAAGTTTTTTGTTCATATATAGAAAGTTACAATTTTAGAAAAGTTTTATATATGCAAAAGTTACAATTTTAGAAAAAGAAGGATAGGAAAGAAGAAAATAAGAAGAGGAAAGAAAGAAGAAGAGGAGAGGAAGAAGAGGGGAAATAAATAAGAAGAAATCTTCTCCTCTCACTATTCCTTTCTTCTTCTCCTCTTTTTATTTCTTCTTCGTTTTCTTATGTTTTATCGGGTCTGTCGTCGTCGATATACCCCTCCCGATAACTTCAACACGAGGGGGGGTGGTCGATATACTCCCTCCCCGATAATATTATTTTCCCATGTACGCACGTGGGGGGGTCAATATACCCCCTCCCGATAACTTCAACACAGG
>LR738713.1:744140047-744214096 GCA_902687465.1 Secale cereale
TGTGTGTGTATTGACCCCCTTCTTTAAATTAGATCTTTCGGATGCGAAATGAACTCCTAGCACCAGATCGTCTGCGAGCAATTCAAGAGGAATTGGCGGCATTCTTCCTTGACCACGTGATCACTGAAGACGGAGAATACTATGTGGACCATGCGTCCATATGATAGGAGATTATATTTGTAAGAGATAATTATTGTATATATATGTACCCGGTAGTGTCGGATAGATATACGAGAACTTGTTGTTCGACCAATCTCTCGGAGAAAGAGAGGTGGTCGATATCACTTCTCTCTGTATGCATATATATATGTTGATGACGATCTTCTGTTTCCTTCGTTTGCTTACTAGCTAGCTAGCTAGCGTGTCTAGTCCTCTCTATACGTATGTGTAGTACGTAGCGTCGACCAAGCACGGACATAAGAGAGGACACTTCTCTCTATTAATTAGCTAGCTAATTAACATGATATATGAAACACCTAAATTAACCCCCCAAAAACCCCAAACCTACCCCCCTTTCCAAAAAAAACCCAGCCACAGAAATGCTGACGCGTGGATGCCTTTTGGTCCCGGTTGGTGCCACCAACTGAGACCAAAGGCCCTCCTGCCTGGGCTCCGCGCACAGGCCACGTGGAGGCCCATCTGTCCCGATTATAGTTTGAACCGGGACTAAAGGGATAGGGCATTAGTACCGACACTTTAGTCCCGGTTCCAGAACCGGGACAAAAGGCCCTTACCAACCGGGACTAAAGGCCCGTTCTTTACTAGTGGTAGTAGCGCTCGTATGTAAAATGTGCTACTGTTACTATACATAGCAATAGCGCTTTCCTTCGACCAGCGCTACTGCTAAATTCAGCCCCCTCCTACATATATGACCAAAGTTTAGTCCCACCTCGCTCCGCGGACATAATTTTTACCACCTTAAATACGGTGCTTCCCAAACTATCACTACCAATTGGTCTTCATTGAACTCTATGTGTAGGATTTGTGGCTGCAATAGGAGTCATCACCGGTTCCTAAACCGAACCGGTGAGGACTCCTATTGACAATTTAAATTCTACACAAAAAGATCAATGATGATCAACGCATTTTTAAATTTGATACTTTTTAGCCATAGTAGTAGCGCTAGTTCCACAACAATGCTACTGCTAATGTACATAGCAGTAGCGCTGATTTTAGAGGAGCGCTACTGCTATGTACATTAGCAGTAGCACTTTTTGCCTTCCAGCGCTACTACTAGGTGTGCCTTATCCACACCGGCCGGCCGCACGCGTCCCTCACTCTCCGTCACACACTCTCACTCACAAGGAGGTTCTGGGAAGCAACATTGTGTGAAAGGCAAGAATTGGAGACAGGATAATCTCCATTCTCCATAATGGAGAGTCAGGGCCTATCTTGTTTTATGCTAGTTTACCTAAGAGAAGGTAGTAGATTCTAGTTAATAATACTCATGATCATGTGCTAAGAACAACTAAGTAGGATTGGTTAGATGACTATGATGATGATGTGGTATCGAGTAGAAGTTGTATGATCGATGATGATGAGTATGACTTGTTATTATGGTACAAATGATGAGTTATTTATTATTATGATCGATGATGCATGATGCTAAGTTGTTATATGAGCATGATGAGTTATTATATATATCAGTAGGTGAAATGAACATGGATTAGATTCAAGTAGAGCCAACATGTGATGCACATCGAAAGTACTACTAATCCAAACAAGTTCAAGTTTGGATTAGAGTAGTACTTTCGACATGCACCACATGTTGCCTCCACTTGAATCTAATCCATGTTTATTTCACCCATTGTTATATATAATAGGTAATCATGGTCATAAAATCATATGATGAAAGTACTGTATATAAAACCACACAACGAAAATAAGCTGTATTTTTTAAAATACAGGAAAAGTTAGCAGCAGCGCTTTTTAGAACAGGCGCTACTGCTACTTAGGTATAGCAGCAGCGCTTTTTAGAACAAGCGCTACTACTAACTAGGTATAGCAGTAGCACTCCCATTCCAGCACTACTGCTACTAGTTAGCTGTAGCGCCTTAGTGGTAGCGCTAGTACCAGCACTACTACTAGCTATAAATCAAGCGCTACTACTAGGGTTTTCCCTAGTAGTGTGATTTATGGCTTGGCACTCAACTCGCCGATTCCCGAAGTGACATTGGGGTAATCTATGCATATGGGTTGATGCAGGTTTTCGTCCTTGTTTCTCCGGTAGAAATCTTGGGGCACTCTTTGAGGTTCTTTGTGTTGGATTGGGTATTATGAATCTAAAATGGTTTGATGCATATCGTATAATCAACTCACGAATACTTGCGGTGACATTACGGTATCTAGGTGACATTAGAGTTGGTTGATGTGTATCATATGGTGTTATTTTAGTACGAACTCTTGGATAGATCGATCGAAAAGAATAACTTGGTGTTATTTTAGTACGAACTCTTGGATAGATCGATCGGAAAGAATAACTTTGAGGTGGTTTCGTACCCTACAAACAATTTCTTCTTATGTTCTCCGCTAGATAAGAACTTTGGATTGATTCTTTATCGCACATTGAGGGACTGTCATATGATCAAACTATATTAGCATTGTTGAGAGATTGCACTAGTGAAACTACGAACCCTCTGCCTCATTTTCAAGCATTCCAATACCGTTTGTGCTCACTTTTGTTACTTGCTACCTTGCTGTTTTTTATTGCTCCTATTACAAAAATCAATATCTACTATCATTACTACACTTGTATCACCATCTCTTCGCCGAACTAGTGCACCTATACAGTTTACCATTGTATCTGGTGTGTTGGGGACACAAGAGACTCATTGTCATTTGGTTGCAGGGTTGTTTGAGAGAGACCATCTTCATCCTATGCCTCCCGCGGATTGATAGACCTTAGGTCATCCACTTGAGGGAAAATTTCTAATGTCCTACAAAACTCTGCGCTTGGAGGCCCAACACAAGTCTACAAGAATAAAGTTACGTAGTAGACATCAAGCTCTTTTCTGGCGCCGTTGTCGGGGAGGCGAGTGCTTGAAGGTATATCTTTAGATCTTGCAATTGAATCTTTTAGTTTCTTGTTTTAGTTTGGTCTACAAAAGAAAATAAAAAATGCAATTGATGTTGCCTCATATTATTCGTCTTTGTCATGTCTTTCTTGAAAATGATGGAAAGGAAAATTGTGCTCAATTGATAGAAGAAGAATTCAATAAAATGTTTGGCATAAATGATGAGCAGGATTGCAATGTTGTTAGTATGAATTCTATGAATATCCAAAATACTAATGAAGATTGCACTAGTCATGATAAAAATGTTTCTTATAAGCATGGCATTTTTGTGGAGTGCATAAAATTTGTGAAGATGTTCCTAATGGGGATGATAGATTTTGTAAGAAGCATAAACATGATAGAACCAATTTTTGCTCTAGATGAATTTTCTACAAATTTACGTTCTCTCTGTCCTATTACTTGTGAACTTGCAACAAGGTTGGTCATCTTAATTTCCAATGCAAACTTTTTCATTGAATCTTGGCCAAATATTGTAATGACTTGATCACCCTTGAACTTTATAATGAGCTTTGTCTATTTTTGGGGAGTGAAGAATTGACACATAAAAATAGTTGGTTTGAAGTATTCATTCTCAAAGATGACATTGAAACTAATCTAAAAGATATATATGTTTTGCATGGTAATTTGCAATGGGAATGCTTATATTGCCAATTGTAGAAAGATGCGAAAACCAATACAATATAAAAGGTATAGTAATGAAAGGATAAATATTTCCACTTTCCCTTCTAATGTCTCTCATGATGAAATAGGTGACTGATACGTCTCCAACGTATCTATATTTTTTGATTGTTCCATGCTGTTATATTATCATCCTTGGATGTTTTACAATCATTTTATAGTAATTTTGTATCATTTTTTGGTAGTAACCTATATGCTATATCTAAATAGCTAGCCCCCACTAACTATTTCTCTCAACATGCAAGCATGCCACATCATCCTACAACATGCATGAGAAAAGACCCACCTCCACTACCATATATCTCTCAACATGCAAGCACGCCACTTCATCATGACATGTGATACGTCCATTTTGCATCATGCTTATATGTTGATATTTATTGCATTATGGGCTATTACTACATGTTTTGTCACAATACTTATGCCTTTTCTCTCTTATTTTACAAGGTCTACATGAAGAGGGAGAATGCCGGCAGCTGGAATTCTGGGCTGGAGAAGGAGCAAACTCTGGAAACCTATTCTACACAACTCCAAAAGCCCCAAAACTCCACAGAACTCCATTTCAGAAAATATAAAAAATATCTGGCGAAAGAAGTTTACGAGGGGGCCACCTGCTGTCCACGAGGGTGGGGGCGTGCCCCCCCCCCTCTTAGGGCGCGCCCCCTGTCTCGTGGGCCCACCTACGGCCCCCCGATGCCCATCTTCTCCTATATGAGGTGTTTTGACCTGGAAAAAATCATAAGGAGGCTTTCGGGACCAGACGTCGCCGTCTCGAGGCGGAACCGAGGCGGAAACCAATCTAGAGCTCCGGCAGAGCTGTTCTGCCGGGGATACTTCCCTCCGGGAGGGGGAAATCGTCACCGCCGTCATCACCAACAACTCTCCCATCTTGGGGAGGGCTATCTTCATCAACATCTACAACAGCACCATCTCCTCTCAAACCCTAGTTCATCTCTTGTATCCAATCTTTGTACCCAAACCTCAGATTGGTACATGTGGGTTGCTAGTAGTGTTGATTACTCCTTGCAGTTGATGCTAGTTGGTTTATTTGGTGGAGGACCATATGTTCAGATCCATTATGCATATTAATACCCCTATGATCATGAACAATATTATGTCTTGTGAGTAGTTACTTTGGTTCCTGAGGACATGTGAGAAGTCTTGCTATAAGTAGTCATGTGAATTTGGTCTTCGTTCGATATTTTGATGAGATGTATGTTGTCTCTCCTCTAGTGGTGTCATGTGAACGTCGACTACATGACAATTCACCATTATTTGGGCCTAGAGGAAGGCATTGGGAAGTAATAAGTAGATGATGGGTTGCTAGAGTGACAGAAGCTTAAACCCTAGTTTATGCGTTGCTTTGTAAGGGGCTGATTTGGATCCATATGTTTCAGGCTATGGTTAGGTTTACCTTAATACTTCTTTTGTAGTTGCGGATGCTTGCATTAGAGGTTAATCATAAGTGGGAGGTTTGTCCAAGTAAGGACAGCACCCAAGAACCGGTCCACCCACATACCAAATTATCAAAGTACTGAACGCGAATCAGATGATCGTGATGAAAACTAGCTTGAAGATAATTCCCATGTGTCCTCGGGAGCGTTTTCCTTTATATAAGAGTTTGTCCAGGCTTGTCCTTTGCTACAAAAAGGATTGGGCCACCTTGCTGCAATTTATTTACTTTTACCTTTTGAAACTTGCTACCAATTACCTTATCACAAAACTATATGTTACCTATAATTTCAGTGCTTGCAAAAAATACCTTACTGAAACCTGCCTATCATTTCCTTCTGCTCCTCGTTGGGTTCGGCACTCTTACTTATCGAAAGGACTATGATAGATCCCCTACACTTGTGGGTCATCAAGACTCTTTTCTGGCGCCGTTGTCGGGGAGTGAAGCGCCTTTGGTAAGTGGAATTTGGTAAGGACAAATTTATATAGTGTGCTGAGATTTATTCTCACTTGTTACTATGGCTCAAAATCCTTTGAGGGCTTGTTCGGGGTATCTTCACCCCGCCAGAAGAGCAAAGAGTTGCTCCTAGACCTACAGCACCTACTGAAAATATTTGCTCTGAAATTCCTTTGGGTATGATAGAAAAACTGCTTGAAAATCCTTTTACAGGAGACGGAACACTGCATCCCGACTTACACCTAATCTATGTGGATGAAGTATGTGGATTATTTAAGCTTGCAGGTATGCCCGAGGATGTTATCAAGAAGAAGGTCTTCCCTTTATCTTTGAAGGGAGATGCATTGACATGGTTTAGGCTATGTGATGATATTGTATTATGGAACTATAATCGTCTGAAGTTGGAATTTCATCAGAAGTTCTACCCTATGCACCAGGTTCATCGTGATCATAATTATATTTATAATTTCTGGCCTCGCGAAGGAGAAAGCATTGCTCAAGCTTGGGGGAGGCTTAAGTCAATGTTATATTCATGCCCCAATCATGAGCTCTCAAGAAAAATGATCATTCAAAAATTTTATGCTCGTCTTTCTCTCAATAATCGCACCATGCTCGATAATTCTTGTTCTGGCTCTTTTATGATGAAGACTATTGAATTCAAATGGGATTTATTGGAAAGAATTAAACGCAATTCTGAAGATTGGGATCTCGACGAAGGTAAGGAGTCAGGTATGACCCCTAAGTTTGATTGTGTTAAACTTTTATGGATACTGTCGTGGATTTAGCACGGCAGATGTCCTACCAAAAGGACTTAGTCGTGAGGCCATCGCTACGGGTTAGCTCAAAGGGGTTAAAGTGGATGAAGGACACGGGGAGTTTGTTGGGGAACGTAGCATAATTCAAAAAATTTCTACGTCATCACCAAGATCCAACTATGGATACATCTAGCAACGAGCAAGTAAGAGTGCATCTACATACCGTTATGAAGATTGCGTGCGGAAGCTTTCAACGAAGCAAGGATGAAGTAGTCGTACTCTTCACGTTCTTCGTCACCGATGATCTAGCGCCGAACGGACGGCACCTCCGCGTTCAACACACATACGGTGCAGCAACGTCACCTCCTTCTTGATCCAGCAAGGGGGGAGGAGAAGTCGTCAGAGATCCGGCAGCACGACGGCGTGATGACGGATGCAGTGGAGATCGCAGCAGGGCTTCGCCGGGCGCCCTGCGTGGGAGTTGGGAGGTGTGACGGGAGGGGGAGAGGCGCCAGGGCTCAGGTGCGGCTGCCCTCTCCCCCCCCCCCCCACATATATATAGGGGCCAGGGGGGGCGCCTGGACCCCTGCAGATCCAATCTGCAAGGGGGCGGCGGCCAAGGGGGGTTCCTTGCCCCCCAAGGCAAGTGGAGCCCCCTCCCCTTTAGGGTTTGAACCCTAGGCGCAGGGGAGGTGGGCCTCCCTTAGTGGTGCGCCAGCCCAGAGGGCTGGACACATCCCCTCGCGGCCTAGGGGCCCCACCGGGATGGGTGGCCCCACCCGGTGGACCCCCGGGGCCCCTCCGGTGGTCCCGGGACGCTCCCGGTGACCCCCGGAGATCACCCGTTGGCCGAAACTGGACTTCCCATATATCAATCTTTACCTCCGGACCATTCTGGAACTCCTCGTGACGTCCGGGATCTCATCCGGGACTCCGAACTACTTTCGGGTTTCCACGTGCATTTATCTCTACGACCCTAGCGTTACCGAACCTTAAGTGTGTAGACCCTACGGGTTCGGGAGACACGTAGACATGACAGAGACCACTCTCCGGTCAATAACCAACAGCGGGATCTGGATACCCATGTTGGTTCCCACGTGTTCCTCGATGATCTTCATCGGATGAACCACCGTGTCAAGGATTCACTCAATCCCGTATGTTATTCCCTTTGTCCATCGGTACGGTACTTGCCCGAGATTCGATCGTCGGTATTCCCAATACCTTGTTCAATCTCGTTATGGCAAGTCTCTTTACTCGATCCGTAATCCATCATCCCGTGACTAACTACTAAGTCACATTGAGCTCATTATGATGATGTATTACCGAGTGGGCCCAGAGGTACCTCTCCGTCATACGGAGTGACAACATCCCAGTCTCGGTTCGTACCAACTCAACAGACACTTTCGGAGATACCCGATGCGTACCTTTATAGCCACCCAGTTACGTTGTGACGGTTGGCACACCCAAAGTACTCCTACGGTATCCGGGAGTTGTACAACCTCATGGTCTAAGGAATAATTACTTGACACCGAAAAGCTTATGCATCACGAACTATACGATCTCGTGTTATGCTCAAGTTTGGGTCTTGTCCATCACATCATTCTCCTAATGATGTGATCCCGTTATCACTGACATCCTATGTCCATGGTCAGGAAACCGTGACCATCTGTTGATCAACGAGCTGGCTACTAGAGGCCTACCAGGGACTCATTGTGATCTATGTATTCACACATGTATCGCTGTTTCCGTACAATACAATTCAAGCATGAATAACAGACAATTATCATGAACAAGGAGATATAATAATAATGCTTTTATTATTGCCTCTAGGGCATATCTCCAACAGTCTCCCACTTGCACTAGAGTCAATAATCTAGTTACATTGTGATGAATCGAACACCCATGGAGTTCTGGTGTTGATCATGTTTTGCTCGTGAAAGAGGTTTAGTCAACGGGTCTGCTACATTCAGATCGGTATGCACTTTACAAATATCTATGTATCCATCCTGAACATAATTCCGGATGGAGTTGAAATGGCGCTTGATGTGCTTGGTCTTCTTGTGAAACCTGGGCTCCTTTGTAATAGCAATAGCACCAGTGTTGTCACAGAAGAGAGTCATCGGGCTTGACGCGCTTGGAATGACTCCTAGGTCGGTGATGAACTCCTTCATCCAGACTCCTTCCTGCGCTGCTTCCGAAGCAGCTATGTACTCCGCTTCACATGTAGACGCTGCCACCACGCTTTGCTTGCAACTGCACCAGCTGACTGCCCCTCCATTCAAAATATACACGTATCCAGTTTGTGACTTAGAGTCATCCAGATCTGTGTCGAAGCTAGCTTCGACGTAACCCTTTACGACGAGCTCTTCGTCACCTCCATAAACGAGAAACATATCCTTAGTCCTTTTCAGGTACTTCAGGATGTTCTTGACCGCTGTCCAGTGTTCCGTACCGGGATCACTTTGGTACCTCCCTACCAAACTTATGGCAAGGTTCACATCAGGTCTGGTACACAGCATGGCATACATGATAGAACCTATGGCCGAGGCATAGGGAATGACACTCATCTTTTCTCTATCTTCTGCCGTGGTCGGCGACTGAGCTTTGCTCAATCTCATACCTTGCAAAACAGGCAAGAATCCTTTCTTTGACTGATCCATATTGAACTTCTTCAATATTTTGTCAAGGTATGTACTTTGTGAAAGACCAATGAGGCGTCTCGATCTATCTCTATAGATTTTGATGCCTAATATGTAAGCAGCTTCTCCAAGGTCCTTCATTGAAAAACTTTTATTCAAGTAGGCCTTTACATTTTCCAAGAATTCTATATCATTTCCCATCAGCAATATGTCATCCACATATAATATGAGAAATGCTACAGAGCTCCCACTCACTTTCTTGTAAATACAGGCTTCTCCATAAGTCTGTATAAATCCAAATGCTTTGATCACCTCATCAAAGCGAATATTCCAACTCCGAGATGCTTGCACCAGCCCGTAGATCGAGCGCTGGAGCTTGCATACCTTGTTAGCGTTCTCTGGATCGACAAAACCTTCCGGTTGCATCATATACAACTCTTCCTTGAGGAAGCCGTTAAGGAATGCTGTTTTGACGTCCATTTGCCATATCTCATAATCATAGAATGCGGCAATAGCTAACATGATTCTGACTGACTTCAGCATCGCTATGGGAGAGAAAGTCTCATCGTAGTCAATCCCTTGAACTTGTCGATAACCCTTAGCGACAAGCCGAGCCTTATAGATGGTCACATTACCATATGCGTCTGTCTTCTTCTTAAATATCCATTTATTTTCTATGGCGTGCCTATCATCAGGCAAGTCCACCAAAGTCCATACTTTGTTTTCATACATGGATTCTATCTCGGATTTCATGGCTCCAAGCCATTTATTGGAATCTGGGCCCGCCATCGCTTCTTCATAGTTCGAAGGTTCACCGTTGTCTAACAACATGATTTCCAGGACAGGGTTGCCGTACCACTCTGGTGCGGAACGTGCCCTTGTGGACCTTCGAAGCTCAGTAGTAACTTGATCTGTTTCTTCATGATCATTATCATCAACTTCCTCCCTTGTTGGTGCAGGCACCTCAGGAACAGTTTCCTGCGCTGCGCTACTTTCCGGTACAGGAGGGGTGACTGTCACCTCATCAAGTTCTACTTTCCTCCTACTCACTTCTTTCGAGAGAAACTCTTTCTCCAGAAAGCATCCATTCTTGGCAACAAAGACTTTGCCTTCGGATCTGTGGTAGAAGGTGTACCCAATTGTTTCCTTTGGGTATCCTATGAAGACGCATTTCTCCGATTTGGGTTCGAGCTTTTCAGGTTGAAGTTTCTTGACATAAGCATCGCAACCCCAAACTTTTAGAAACGACAGCTTCGGTTTCTTGCCAAACCAAAGTTCATACGGAGTCGTCTCAACGGATTTCGACGGAGCCCTATTTAAAGTGAATGCGGCAGTCTCTAAAGCATAACCCCAAAAAGATAGCGGTAAATCGGTAAGGGACATCATAGATCGCACCATGTCCAACAGAGTACGATTTCGACGTTCGGACACACCGTTACGTTGAGGTGTTCCGGGCGGTGTCAATTGTGAAACAATTCCACAGCTTCTAAGGTGTGTGCCAAATTCATGACTTAAATATTCACCCCCACGATCCGATCGCAAGAATTTTATTTTTCTGTCACGTTGATTCTCAACCTCATTCTGAAATTCCTTGAACTTTTCAAAAGGTCTCAGACTTGTGTTTCATCAAATAGATATACCCGTATCTACTCAAGTCATCTGTGAGGGTGAGAACATAACGGTAGCCTCCGCGAGCCTCAACACTCATTGGACCGCACACATCGGTATGTATGATTTCCAACAAGTTGGTTGCTCGCTCCATTGTTCCGGAGAACGGAGTCTTGGTCATCTTGCCCAAGAGGCATGGTTCGCACGTGTCAAATGATTCATAATCAAGAGACTCCAGAAGTCCATCCGAATGGAGCTTCTTCATACGTTTGACACCAATATGACCAAGGCGGCAATGCCACAAGTATGTGGGACTATCATTATCAACTTTACATCTTTTGGCATCTACACTATGAATATGTGTATCACTACGTTCGAGATTCATCAAAAATAAACCATTGACCAGCGGGGCATGACCATAAAACATATCTCTCAAATAAATAGAACAACCGTTATTCTCCGATTTGAAAGAGTAGCCATCTCGCATAAGACGAGATCCAGAAACAATGTTCATGCTCAAAGCTGGTACTAAATAACAATTATTGAGGTTTAAAACTAATCCCGAGGGTAGATGTAGAGGTAGCGTGCCGACGGCGATCACATCGACCTTGGAACCATTCCCGACGCGCATCGTCACCTCATCCTTCGCCAGTCTCCGTTTATTCCGCAGCTCCTGTTTTGAGTTACAAATGTGAGCAACTGCACCGGTATCGAATACCCAGGAGCTACTACGAGTGCTGGTAAGGTACACATCAATAACATGTATATCATATATACCTTTGACGTTGCCGGCCTTCTTGTCTGCTAAGTATTTGGGGCAGTTCCGCTTCCAGTGACCCGTTCCCTTGCAATAAAAGCACTCTGTCTCAGGCTTGGGTCCATACTTTGGCTTCTTCCCGGCAACAGGCTTGCCAGGCGTGGCAACTCCCTTGCTGTCCTTCTTGAAGTTCTTCTTACCCTTGCCTTTCTTGAACTTAGTGGTTTTATTGACCATCAACACTTGATGTTCTTTCTTGATGTCTACCTCCGCTGATTTCAGCATTGAATACACCTCGGGAATGGACTTCTCCATCCCCTGCATATTGAAATTCAACATGAAGCTCTTGAAGCTTGGTGGGAGCGACTGGAGGATTCTGTCAACGACCGCTTCATCTGGGAGATTCATTCCCAGCTGAGACAAGCGGTTGTGCAATCCTGAAATCTTGAGGATGTGCTCACTGACAGAACTGTTCTCCTCCATCTTACAGCTGTAGAATGCGTCGGAGACATCATATCTCTCGACTCGGGCATGAGCTTGGAAAACCATTTTCAGCTCTTCGAACATCTCATATGCTCCATGGTGCTCAAAACGCTTTTGGAGCCCCGATTCTAAACTGTAAAGCATGCCGCACTGAACCAGGGAGTAATCATCACTACGCGACTGCCAGACGTTCAAAACGTCTTGGTCCGCATCGGGAGCAGGTGCATCACCTAACGGTGCTTCTAGGACATATGATCTCTTGGCAGCTATGAGGATAATCCTCAGGTTACGGACCCAATCCGTATAGTTGCTACCATCGTCTTTCAGCTTGGTTTTCTCTAGGAACGCGTTGAAGTTGAGGGAAACCTGAGCGTGGGCCATTTGATCTACAAGAGATATTGTAAAGAATTTAGACTAAGTTCATGATAATTAAGTTCATCTTAATCAAATTATAATGAACTCCCACTCAGAATGACATCTCTCAAGTCATCCAAGTGATACACGATCCGAATCGAGTAGTCCGTGTCCGATCATCACGTGAGACGGACTAGTCAAAAACGGTGAACATCTTCATGTTGATCGTATCTTCTATACGACTCGTGTTCGACCTTTCGGTCTTCCGTGTTCCGAGGCCATGTCTGTACATGCTAGGCTCGTCAAGTGAACCCTAAGTGTATTGCGTGTGTAAATCTGTCTTACACCCGTTGTATGTGAACGTTAGAACCTATCACACCCGATCATCACGTGGTGCTTCGGAGCAACGAGCTTTAGCAACGGTGCACAGTTAGGGGAAACACATTACTTGAAATTTTAGTGAGAGATCATCTTATTTACTACCGTCGTTCTAAGTAAACAAGATGCATAAACATGATAAACATCACATGCAATCAATTAAAGTGACATGATATGGCCAATATCATCTTGCTCCTTGGATCTCCATCTTCGGGGCACCATGATCATCTTGTCACCGGCTTGACACCATGATCTTCATCATCATGAACTCCATCATCGTGTCTTGAAGAAGTCGTCACGCCAACTATTACTTCTACTACTATAGCTAACGTTTAGCAATGAAGTAAAGTAATTACATGGCGTTATTCAGTGACACGCAGGTCATACAATAATAAAGACAACTCCTATGGCTCCTGCCGGTTGTCAAGTTCATCGACATGCAAGTCGTGATTCCCTATTACAAAAACATGATCAATCTCATACATCACATATATCATTCATCACATCTTCGTTCTTGGCCATACCACATCACAAAACACATGCTGCAAAAACAAGTTAGACGTCCTCTAATTGTTGTTGCAAGTTTTACGTGGCTTCTATAGGATTTCTAGCAAGAACGTTTCTTACCTACGCCAAAACCACAACGTGATTTGTCAACTTCTATTTACCCTTCATAAGGACCCTTTTCATCAAATCCGATCCGACTAAAGTAGGAAAGACAGACACCCGCCAGCCACCTTATGCATCTAGTGCATGTCTGTCGGTGGAACCAGTCTCACGTAAGCGTACGTGTAAGGTCGGTCCGGGCCGCTTCATCCCACAATACCGCCGAATCAAGATTGACTAGTAACGGTAAGAAAGTTGAACAAGATCATACGCCCACAACTGCTTTGTGTTCTACTCGTGCAAGATGCTACGCATAAAACCTAGGCTCAGATGCCACTGTTGGGGAACGTAGCATAATTCAAAAAATTTCTACGTCATCACCAAGATCCAACTATGGATACATCTAGCAACGAGCAAGTAAGAGTGCATCTACATACCGTTATGAAGATTGCGTGCGGAAGCTTTCAACGAAGCAAGGATGAAGTAGTCGTACTCTTCACGTTCTTCGTCACCGATGATCTAGCGCCGAACGGACGGCACCTCCGCGTTCAACACACGTACGGTGCAGCAACGTCACCTCCTTCTTGATCCAGCAAGGGGGGAGGAGAAGTCGTCAGAGATCCGGCAGCACGACGGCGTGATGACGGATGCAGTGGAGATCGCAGCAGGGCTTCGCCGGGCGCCCTGCGTGGGAGTTGGGAGGTGTGACGGGAGGGGGAGAGGCGCCAGGGCTCAGGTGCGGCTGCCCTCTCCCCCCCCCCACATATATATAGGGGCCAGGGGGGCACCTGGACCCCCTGCAGATCCAATCTGCAAGGGGGCGGCGGCCAAGGGGGGTTCCTTGCCCCCCAAGGCAAGTGGAGCCCCCCTCCCCTTTAGGGTTTGAACCCTTGGCGCAGGGGAGGTGGGCCTCCCTTAGTGGTGCGCCAGCCCAGAGGGCTGGACACATCCCCTCGCGGCCTAGGGGCCCCACCGGGATGGGTGGCCCCACCCGGTGGACCCCCGGGGCCCCTCCGGTGGTCCCGGGACGCTCCCGGTGACCCCCGGAGATCACCCGTTGGCCGAAACTGGACTTCCCATATATCAATCTTTACCTCCGGACCATTCCGGAACTCCTCGTGACGTCCTGGATCTCATCCGGGACTCCGAACAACTTTCGGGTTTCCACGTGCATTTATCTCTATGACCCTAGCGTTACCGAACCTTAAGTGTGTAGACCCTACGGGTTCGGGAGACACGTAGACATGACCGAGACCACTCTCAGGTCAATAACCAACAGCGGGATCTGGATACCCATGTTGGTTCCCACGTGTTCCTCGATGATCTTCATCGGATGAACCACCGTGTCAAGGATTCACTCAATCCCGTATGTTATTCCCTTTGTCCATCGGTACGGTACTTGCCCGAGATTCGATCGTCGGTATTCCCAATACCTTGTTCAATCTCGTTATGGCAAGTCTCTTTACTCGATCCGTAATCCATCATCCCGTGACTAACTACTTAGTCACATTGAGCTCATTATGATGATGTATTACCGAGTGGGCCCAGAGGTACCTCTCCGTCATACGGAGTGACAACATCCCAGTCTCGGTTCGTACCAACTCAACAGACACTTTCGGAGATACCCGATGCGTACCTTTATAGCCACCCAGTTACGTTGTGACGGTTGGCACACCCAAAGTACTCCTACGGTATCCGGGAGTTGTACAACCTCATGGTCTAAGGAATAATTACTTGACACCGAAAAGCTTATGCATCACGAACTATACGATCTCGTGTTATGCTCAAGTTTGGGTCTTGTCCATCACATCATTCTCCTAATGATGTGATCCCGTTATCACTGACATCCTATGTCCATGGTCAGGAAACCGTGACCATCTGTTGATCAACGAGCTGGCTACTAGAGGCCTACCAGGGACTCATTGTGATCTATGTATTCACACATGTATTGTTGTTTCCATACAATACAATTCAAGCATGAATAACAGACAATTATCATGAACAAGGAGATATAATAATAATGCTTTTATTATTGCCTCTAGGGCATATCTCCAACAGAGTTTATACTAGTTCGCCCCCTTCGATGAAGGTAAAAGCCTATGTCTAGTTTGGTGTGGTATTGCTTGGGCTTCGATGACCAGGGAGCGAATCCGCTTCGCCTGTGTCTCGAGCTGTTGTTTCTTGTCCCTGAACCGTCGCCGGGCCATCCCTTTATATAGGAGGCGACGCCTGGTCCGGTTTACAGAGTCCCGAGGCTGGCTCATAAACGTGTCCGCCTCGGTCTCTACTCTTTCTATTTTACATCCCAAGTTACACGGCATGACGGTTTAGAAATCATGGGCCTTATACATGGGCCCTGAGCCTCCGTGGGCTATAACCTTCTATTACATACTCCACTGGGCTTTTGATAATATAATCTTAATAACGTAAACCGGACCCTCCTAGCTAGTTTATACCTGATAGTAATATCCCTGACAGATACCAATGTTTTCCGTGAGTTTAGCACTAAATATGGACTTGACTCTGAGATAGTAGCTTCTTTCTGTGAATCTTTTGCTACTCATGTTGATCTCGCCAAGGAGAAGTGGTTTAAATACCACCCCCCTATTGAAGTAAAAGTAGTTGAACCTGTTAAAGTTGAAGAAAATACTATCACTTATAATGTTGATCCTATTGTTCCTACTGCTTATATTGAGAAACCACCTTTCCCTGTTAGGATAAAGGATCATGCTCAAGCTTCAACTGTAGTTTGTAAGAGTAATACTAGAACACCTACACCCTCTAAGCAAATTAAAGTTGAACCTAGTGTTGCTATGGTTAAAGATCTCTTGGTAGAAGATTTAGATGGACATGTTATTTACCTCCAAGAAGAGTCTGCTAGAATAGCCAAACCCAACGCTAGGAATAAACATAGACCTATTGTAGGCTTGCCTGTTATCTCTGTCAAGATAGGATATCATTGTTATCATGGTCTATGTGACGTGGGTGCTAGTGCGAGTATTATCCCTCATACCTTATATCAAGAAATTATGCATGACATTGCACCTGTTGAGCTAGAAGGGATTAATGTTACTATTAAGCTAGCTAATAGAGATACTATTTCACCAGTTGGGATTGTTAGAGATGTTGAGGTCTTGTGTGGGAAGGTTAAATACCCTGTTGATTTTCTTGTTCTTAGTTCCCCACAAGATGAATTTTGTCCCATTATTTTGGTAGATCCTTCTTGAATACTGTTAATGCTAAGTTAGACTACGTAAAAGATATTGTTACTGTTGGGTTAGGGGATATGTCTCATGATTTTAACTTTGCTAAATTCGTAGACAACCCCTTGATAAAGAATTACCTAGTAAGGATGAAATTATTGGTCTTGCTTCTATTGCTGTACCTCCTAATGATCCTTTAGAACAATACTTGCTAGACCATGAAAATGATATGCATATGAATGAGAGAAGGGAAATAGATGAAATATTCTTTAAACAGGGACCCGTATTAAAAAACAACTTGCCTATTGAAATCCTAGGGGATCCTCCTCCACCCAAGGGTGATCCCGTGTTTGAACTTAAACCTTTACCTGATAATCTTAAGTATGTTTATCTTGATGAAAAGAAGATATATCCTGTTATTATTAGTGCTAACCTTTCAGAGCAGGAAGAAGAAAAATTATTGAAAACTCTGAAGAAGCATCGTGCTGCTATTGGATATACTCTAGATGATCTTAAGGGCATTAGTCCCACTATATGCCAACACAAGATAAAATTGGAAGAAAATGCTAAACCGGTTATTGATCATCAGCGACGGTTAAATCCTACGATGAAAGAAGTGGTAAGGAGGGAAATACTAAAGCTTCTATAGGCAGGTATTATCTACCCAGTTGCTGATAGCCAGTGGGTAAGTCATGTCCATTGTGTCCCTAAGAAGGGAGGTATGACTGTCGTTCCTAATGATAAAGATGAATTGATCCCGCAAAGAATAGTTACAGGTTATAGGATGGTAATTGATTTCCGTAAGTTAAATAAAGTTACTAAGAAAGATCATTACCCCTTGCCATTTATTGATCAAATGCTAGAAAGGTTATCCAAACATACTCATTTTTGCTTTCTAGATGGTTATTCTGGTTTCTCTCAAATACCTGTGTCAAAAGGGGATCAAGAAAAGACCACTTTTACTTATCCTTTCAGTACCTTTGCTTATAGACGTATGCCTTTTGGTTTATGTAATGCACCTGCTACCTTTCAAAGATGCATGATGGCTATATTCTCTGATTTTTGTGAAAAGATTGTTGAGGTTTTCATGGATGATTTCTCCGTTTACGGAACTTCTTTTGATGATTGCTTAAGCAACCTTGATCGAGTTTTGCAGAGATGTGAAGACACTAATCTTGTTTTGAATTGGGAGAAGTGCCACTTTATGGTTAATGAAGGCATTGTCCTAGGACATAAAATTTCTGAAAGAGGTATTGAAGTTCACAAAGCTAAAGTTGATGCTATTGAAAAGATGCCATGCCCAAAGGACATCAAAGGTATACGAAGTTTCCTTGGTCATGCCAGGTTTTATAGGAGGTTCATAAAGGACTTCTCCAAAATCTCCAGGCCTCTGACTAATCTATTACAAAAAGATATTCCTTTTGTCTTTGATGATGATTGTCTAGAAGCATTTGAAATACTTAAGAAAGCATTGATCTCTGCACCTATTATCCAGCCTCTTGACTGGAATTTACCTTTTGAGATTATGTGTGATGCTAGTGGTTATGCTATAGGTGTTGTTTTAGGGCAAAGAGTTGATAAGAAATTGAATGTCATCCAGTATGCTAGTAAAACTCTATATAGTGCTCAGAGAAATTATGCTACTACTGAGAAAGAATTTTTAGCAGTTGTATTTGCTTGTGATAAGTTTAGACCCTACATTGTTGAATCTAAAGTAACTATTCACACTGATCATGCTGCTATCAAATACCTTATGGAAAATAAAGATGCTAAACCTAGACTTATTAGATGGGTTTTCTTGCTGCAAGAGTTTGACTTGCATATTATTGATAGAAAGGGAGATGAGAACCCCGTTGCAGACAACTTGCCTAGGTTAGAGAATATACTTGATGACCCACAACCTATTGATGATAGCTTTCCTGATGAACAATTAGCTGTCATAAATACTTCTCATACTGCTCCATGGTATGCTGATTATGCTAATTATATTGTTGCTAAGTTTATACCTCCTAGCTTCACATACCAGCAAAAGAAAAAGTTCTTCTATGATTTGAGACATTACTTCTGGGATGACCCACATCTTTATAAAGAAGGAGTAGATGTTATTATTAGATGTTGTGTACCTGAGCATGAACAGGAACAGATCCTACGCAAGTGCCACTCCGAAGCTTATGGAGGACACCATGCCGGAGATAGAACTGCACACAAGGTATTGCAATCCGGTTTTTATTGGCCTACTCTCTTCAAGGATGCCCGGAAGTTTGTCTTATCTTGTGGTGAATGTCAAAGAATTGGTAATATCAGTAGACGTCAAGAAATGCCTATGAATTATTCGCTTGTTATTGAACCATTTGATGTTTGGGGCTTTGATTATATGGGACCGTTTCCTGCCTCTAATGGGTACACACATATTCTAGTTGTTGTTGATTACGTTACTAAGTGGGTAGAAGCTATTCCAACTAATAGTGCTGATCATAACACCTCTATTAAGATGCTTAAACAAGTTATTTTCCCGAGGTTTGGAGTCCCGAGATATCTAATGACTGATGGTGATTCACACTTTATTCATGGTGCTTTCCGTAAGATGCTTGCAAAGTATGATGTGAATCATAGAATTGCATCTCCTTATCACCCGCAAACTAGTGGTCAAGTAGAACTAAGTAATAAGGAGTTGAAATTAATTTTGCAAAAGAAAGTTAATAGGTATAGGAAGAATTGGTCCAAGAAACTTGATGATGCATTATGGGCCTATAGAACTGCATACAAAAATCCTATGGGTATGTCTCCATATAAGATGGTATATGGAAAAGCTTGTCACTTACCTCTTGAGCTAGAACATAAGGCATATTGGGCTATCAAAGAGCTCAATTATGATTTCAAACTTGCCGGTGAAAAGAGGCTATTTGACATTAGCTGTCTAGATGAATGGAGAACCCAGGCCTATGAGAATGCCAAGTTGTTTAAAGAAAAATTTAAAGATGGCATGACAAAAGGATACAAAAGCATGAGTTTAACGTAGGTGATTATGTCTTGTTATACAACTCACGTTTAAGTTTTTTTGCAGGAAAACTTCTCTCCAAGTGGGAAGGACCTTACGTTATCAAGGAGGTCTATCGTTCCGGTGCCATAAAAATCAACAACTTCGAAGGCACAACATTATATCTTAGGTAATCCTATAAATGTTGAAACCAATGTTATTGAAACCGTAACCCCAGAGGAATACATAAGGGACACTTTCCAGAACGATCCAGACTCCGAAAAGGAAAAGGTATGTGGTACGGTAAGTAAACCGACTCCAAAACAGTTCTAAAGGCATTTTTTCTCCGTTTTGGAATATTTAGAGAAATATAAAAATTAGTAGCAGCCCGGAAGAGACACGAGGCTTCCACGAGGGTGGAGGGCACGCCCCCCTTCCCTGGGTGTGCCCCCTGCCTCGTGGGCACCCCGTGTGCCTCCCGGACTCCATTTTCTTGTGGGTTACTCCTTTTGGTCGGTAAAAATTCATTATATATACTCCCGAAGGTTTTGACCTCTGTATCACGCAAAAATCCTATGTTTTCGTTTCGAGCTGCCATTTTTGACAAATCTAGATCATCATGGCGTCCTCCAACATCCCCAAGGACAAGTTCTTCGAGAAGGTCATCAACCCCTACCTTGCGGAGGTGCTGCATCACCCTAAAACCATGGAGTTGCATGAGGGGGTGCTGCACATCCGTGATGTTGAGGGGCCGAGGAGGACCGGAAGCGTGGAGACAAGACTCGAAGCAATGGAGCAGCAAGTTTTCAAGTGCCAAGGTATGGTGGAATGAGGACTCAACACCAACCACATGATGATCTCGGAGCTCGCCAACAACCTCAAGCTGGACTCGAGGATCTTCGGGGAAGCTATCTCCAATCTTCAAGAGAAGATCGATCGCCTCCAAGCCCAGATCTATGACCTACAAAACTAAAACTGTGAGTATGAATATAGATTCAAGAAGATGAGTTTGGCTGCAGATTTGAGTATCCCGGAGACTCTATCATCCTTCTATGATGGTGAGCCCATGCCTTGGAAGGTGGACAACAAGCCTACATCATCAACAACTCCATCATCACCACCCCCTAAGAAGGGGACCTAATCATATGGGTATGGGCACTCCCCTTGGCAACTGCCAAGCTTGGGGGAGTGGCCCCGGTATCGTATCACCATCACTCCTATCTTTACCGTTTTTCTTAGTTCGATCCTTTTGGTAGTATCTTGATCTAGTAGAATAAAGTTAGCATGATCTAGTTGTGAGCTTTTTCCTTATGATTTTTACCCTTTGTAATCGAGTCTGTGAGCTATATAATAAAGATTAGTGTTGAGTCAAGGGCTTTATTTCCTCACTTGGGTCAAGATAAAGAAAGAAAATATAAAAAGTATCAAAGAGATCATATTGATCTTATGGGAAGTAATGACTTCACATATAAGAGTATGATAAATAAAAGTTGTTGGGAGTTGACAAGCATAGTTTTGGTCATCGTTGCAATTAATAGGAAGTAATAAAAGAAGAGAGGCTTCACATACAAATATACTATCTTGGACATCTTTTATGATTGTGAGCACTCATTAAAGTATGACATGCTAAAGAGTTGATGTTGGACAAGGAAGACAAGATAATGGGTTATGTCTTCTTATATCCGATATAAAGTATATTGTCATGGATCATCCAACATGTTGAGCTTGCCTTTCCCCCTCATGCTAGCCAAAACTCCTCGCACTAAGTAGAGATACTACTTGTGCTTCCATATATCCTTAAACCCAGTTTTGCCATGAGAGTCCACCATACCTACCTATGGATTGAGAAAGATCCTTCCAAGTAAGTTGTCATGTTGCAAACTCGCTAAAATATGTATGATTTATTAGCGTGGAAGAAATTAGCTTTATACGATCTTGTGATATGGAAGTAATAAAAGCGACGGACTGCATAATAAAGGTCTTTATCACAAGTGGCAATATAAAGTGAAGTTCTTCTATGCTAAGACTTTGTGCATCCAACCATAAAAACACATGACAACCTCTGCTTCCCTCTGTGAAGGGCCTATCTATCATTCTTGCCTTACAAGAGTCAAGGTGAAATTCACCTTTCCTTTTTACATTTTATCCTTCGGCAAGAACACTGTGTTGGAAAGATCCTGACATATATACCCACTTGGATGTAAGTTTTCATGGTCTATTAATGTTGACATTAGCCTTTGAGGTAAAAGGTTGGGAGGCATCACCATAAGCCCCTATCTTTCTCTCTGTCCGATTAAAACTCCATAAACATAAGTATTGCGTGAGTGTGAGAAATTGTGAAAGACTATATGATAGTTGAGTATGTAGGCTTGCTGAAAAGCTCTTATATTGACTCTTTACGATGTTACGATAAATTGCAATTGCTTCAATGACCGAGATCAAAGTTTGTTAGTTTTCAATGAAGTTTATGATTCATACTTGATATTGTGGATGAATTGTTACTTTAGCATAAGAATCATATGACTATATATATATATATATATATATATATATATATATATATATATATATATATATATATATATATATATATATATATGTTGCTGTTATGAGAATGATCATGATGCCCTCATGTCCGTATTTCATTTTTATCGACACCTCTATCTCTAAACTTGTGGACATATTTCTCGATATCGGCTTTCGCTTGAGGACAAGCGAGGTCTAAGCTTGTGTCGGGGGAAACTGTCCTCCCACGAGCACCTATGGGACCGGAGCCCCTTCTACGTTGCGGTAAGGGAGCGAAGGGAGCACGGAGAGCAGATCGAGGGGCACACGCGGGCAGTTTACCCAGGTTCGGGCCGCGCGGACGCGTAAAACCCTACTCCTGCTTAGGTTGTATTGAGTTCTTGAGCTCGGGAGCTTGAAGATCTACAGTACTGGCTACGCCGAGCGAGAGAGTTGTCTAGGTTTCGAACCTCCTCTACGTTGTGCATGGGCCTTCTTTTATAGCTCAAAGGGGTCACCGACAGGTGTCAACGTAGAGGAGGGTAAAAGTGTAAATTTGGTGGTAGTTGCAACAGTGCGTGAATAGTGCATGAACAGTGGATGAACAGTGGTCTTCACCTAACTTTGACAGCGGGGGACAAGGGCATTAAATGCCCGTCGCCGTCGCCCCCAAAAGCGTCTGTCCATGCTCCGTTCGCCACGGCGGTAGCCTCGTCACTGTGGCTTGCCATCGTGTGCCCCAGGCTGCACAGCCGTCTGCCACGCATCCCTGGAAGGGCCCCAGGGCGACGCGTGGGCAGATGAGCTGGAGCGCGGGCACACAGCGTAGGTTTCCCCGGCAAGCACCTTGCCGGGGTCGTGATCTTGCCGGGCCCGGAAGCTTGTCGCTCTCCGGGTCCTGCCGGGGCGCATGATGCGCCGAGACATCTCTTGAGGTATGTGTTCCTTGGCCTTCCTGGCAAGCTCCTCCTGCCAGGGTCTTGTGCTAAAGTGATAACCTTGAGCCTGGTGCGGCCTTCCCGGCAAGCTCCTCTTGCCGGGGCCTTGATCTTCTGACTTGTATACTTTGTTCTTGAATGGCTTCATAGGGACCAGAACGGTTCTTGGCGAGCACGTGGTAAGCCCTGCCACGGGAAGCTGCTACTGCCCGTGCACAAGTTGGGGTACTAAGGTACCCCTATCTTAGTACACCGACAGGAGCCCCCGGGCCTGGGCCACACACGGTGCCGAGCGCTGTTGGGCCAGGCCCAAGACAGTGCACGGGCACACGCGGCCCACGGCAAGCCGTATCCCCTTCCGTATCCGCCGCGTCCCTCCCTAACGGCACGCGTCGATTGCGGCGTCGTGGGAGTGATCGTGGCCTGTTCTTTAATGGGAAATGCGGAACGTCCCCCACTTCCCCCTTAAAAGCAGAGGAAGCAGGGGCAGTTCCCTCCATCGTCTTCATTGCGCCTTGATTCTCCAGAAACCCCCGTCGCCCTCCGCCTCCCAAAGGTCGACAGAGAGCCAAGCCCCTCCCTTCCTCCGCCGTCTCCCGCATCCGCGGCACCGTCGACCTCCTCGCCTCTTTCCTCGCCGCCCCCGCCATGGCTCCGAAGAGCGACAAGGCGAAGAGTGACAAGGCCAAGAAGGAGAAGTCCGAGCAGGCGGCGAAGCTGGCAGCCCTGCGGAAGAAGTGTGTGGTCTTCGCGCCGAGGCTTGGCGCGAGGGAGCTGCGGGACAAATACTATTTGTTCTGGGCGAGGGAGACCAAAGCTCATCCCCGCACCAGAGTCCTCCCCGCCGTCGCCGCTGACATGTTCCCCGGCGGGTACTTTTTCTTTGCCGCATTCTTCCATTGTGGTCTGTGCCCTCCGTACTCGGAGTTCTTTTGTGATGTAATGAATACGTATGGCCTCCAGCTCCTAGATTTCACCCCCAACGCCATCCTTACGATGGCCGTTTTCGCACATCTGTGCGAAAACTATGTTGGGGTTCATCCAAATGTAGCTCTTTTACGCCACTTCTTCATGCCTAGAGTAGAGTCCGGTGCTCCCCTCTCTGGCGGCATCTCCTGGATCTTTAGGCTGAACAAGAAGGACGCGTACTTGAAGGGAGAGCTCCGCGGCAAGTGGGAGGAGTGGAGAGCCGACTGGTGCTGGGTGCTGGAATCTAATCCTGAGCCCTTTACCTCGCCGCGCAAGACTGCCATAGTGCGCGGCAGGGATTGGAGTGAATTGGCCCCGGAGGACAGCAAGCTTCAGATCACCCTCATTAGGATCATTCGTCTCCGGGTCGCCAATCTGACTATTGGAGAAGTTGGAGCAGATTTCTTCCGCCGCCGCATCGCCCCTTTACAAGAAAGGAAGAGACCCGCCTGGGAATTCGGCAATGCGGCAGACATCATGAGGCTGCGCCCTGGATTGAACTACAACTTCACCGTCTTGGAGTTGAAGGGGATGGTTCGGGAGCTCTTCAAGCATGACCCCGCCCACCCGGAGTGGTTCAAACCTTCCCGGGGAGTGGTGCCGCTGTGCAACAGCACTGCCCGCGATTCCATACGCGCGATGATGCCCGAGTGCGACTCCCATGGCGTCGTCCCCACTTGGCTGGAGCCTTCACCGGAGACCGTGCTGACCTTCTTCGACAACTTGGTCGAGAAGCCCCGCAACGCCGAGGAGAATAAGGGCCTCATCCGGGATACTACTGACCGGGATGTAGCTTACATTGCCTCCAGGATGGAGGAGGCCGCCGCAGTTGCGGCTGCGGGCGACTTTGGATACACTGTGGATGAGGCAGAGGCCGCGGATGTAGTGAGTCAAGCATAGGAGGCGGAAATCCTCAAGCTGCAGAAGATTGCGCCCGAGGAGTTTGCCGGGGAGCCTTCCGTGAAGCTTGCCAGGACGAGCGAGGTTGCCGGGGGGAGCGAGGCCGCCGGGCATGGCACTGAGTCCAGCGGGCCTGCCGAGGAGGAGGAGGACGCCGAGGCTGGAGATTCCGATGAAGACTCTGGTGGATCTCTAAATCTTGACGACGATGCCTCCTCATCCTCAGAGAACTCTCCGCCTCCGTCAAGCCCTCCGCAGCAACCGAAGAAGCGCCTCCGCAAGGCAACTGAGACGGCGAGGCCGCAGGCGCCTCGACAGCAGCCGGCGCGCCGTGCGACGCGCGCCACCAAGACGAGCGAAGTCGTCAAGGAGGCGCCCCGTGCTCGAGCGCCAAGCGGAGGGGGATCTTCCCGGAGCGGAACGGGTGCTCCTTCTGCCCCTCGGTCCTCGGCGACAACGGGGGCCGGGTCTTCACAGCCCACAGCCCCGGAGACCGCCAAGCGCCCGAGGGAGCCTTCTCCTCCTGCTCCTCGCGCGGAAACGCACCAGGCGGAGTTTGACTTCTCCGCCCTCAGCTCCGACGAAGAAGAAGAGGAGTAAGTACTTGCAATTCTTTTAGTTTCTTTGATTTTGTCTTGATTTTCCTTGCTTGGTTCTGATCTTGTTTTGTTTTGCTTCGCAGGACCTTGACCCAGCGGATGGCGAAGAGGGCCAAGATCCCTGTGGTCAATATCGAGGACGACGAGCCCGTCGCGGCGACAAGCGACATGCCGGCGACGAGCTTGCCGGATCAGCCTGCTGCTCCGAGGAGCAGCCCCCAGCGCAGCCCCCAGCGTAAGTCTGGTATTTATCTTTCTGCTTGACGGGTGCGCTTGAGCTTATCATCTTGGTTGATGTTTTGTTGTCTTGTGCAGAAGTGGAGCCGCAGCTGCAGGAGCGCCAGGAGGTCGCCCCCGACGAGCCACTTGCTCCACCCTCCCCGCCAAGGATGAACTCCCCGGCAAGGGAGAACGCTCCGCCAAGGACGGGCACTCCGCCAAGGGCGAGTACGCCGCCAAGGGTGAGCAGCCCGACAAGGGTGAGTACCCCGCCAAGGGAGGGCGCAGGCGGCCCTCCGCCAGCAGGGGCCACTACTCCGCCGCCAAGGGAGAATTCCCCGGCGAGGGACCCCGTCGTCGAAGAGATCCGCGAAGGTAAAGCTTGTAATTTCTTCTTCTCGGATTCGTCTTTTTTGGATATTTGCTTGATTGTTTCTTTTCTTCTTCTTCCACTAGATACTCCTGCCCCAGAGTTGATGGAGACGGAGGCCACCGCTGAGGAGGAGGTGCACGGCGACGGCGGCAACGCCACTGCCACCGAGGGAATGGCTGGAGCCGACGAGCCTGTCGCTGAAGAGACCGCCCCGACCGCAGACGCCGCGGCTGGGGAAGGGACCGGTGACCGCACTGCCGGCCCGGAGGCCGCAGGAGCGCCGGACGCTGCACCGGCCGCCGACCCTTCCGCCTCCGCGGCTGGGCAGGGCGTCTACCTGGAGGCCGCCAACGGGGTTTTCATACAAGTCCCGTGGGCGTCCTCGTCTCGAGCACCCGCGGAGGGAGAGACCTTTGACGGAGAGGTCCTCGCCTCCGCCGGATTGAAGGTTGTTGAAGCGCCCGGCAGCAGTGATGAGCCCGAAGAGGAGAGACTCCTTCGTCGGCTCCTGGCCTTGTATCGGGCCAGGCAGACGAAGTTGGAGTCTCGGGAGGCTCTGGCTGCCAAGGCCGGAGCTGATCTGGAGAAGCGCGCCGCGGAGCTCCGCGCCGCCAATCAGGCGGCCCTCCGCAACTTGGCGGAGGAGCGTGAAGAGCTTGCCGGGGCACAGCAAGCCTTCCTCCTTGAAAAAGCTGAGGCCGAGGAGCAGCAACGATTGGCCGCCGAGGAGCTGTCTCGGCGGGAAGGAGTACTCAACCAGCGGAAGGTCGACCTCGACGCCCACGAGGACGACCTCGCCGCCCGGGAGCAGGCCATTGGCGGGGCTCTGAAGGAGGCGAGGAACGCCGCAGCCGCCGCAGAAACCGCCAAGAAGGACCTGGAGGCCAAGGTGGCGCAGACGGAGCTGTACCTGAAGGCGAGCGAGGAGAGGGTCACTGCGCTCAATGTGGAGCGGGAGAAAGATGCCCACACCAACTCTGAGCTGCAGGTACGTCTCTCCGAGAAGGGCCAAGAGCTCTCTGACGCCAGGAATTCCATCGCTGACTTAGAGCTGAAGGTTTCCACCTTGACTGACTCGCTCGACGCCGCCCGGGATCGCGAGACGAAGCTGAAGGACGAACTCCGCAAGGAAAGGGCCTTGGTGGAGAGCGCCGCCGTCTCGGCGAACAACTTCAACCGGGCAGTGGAGCAGTGGACTGATGAGCTGGTCACCTCCGCCGCCAACATTGACATGGAGATGATGGCGCTGAGGGCTGAGCATCTCATGTACTCCCCGGATGAGAACCTCCCCCACAGCGCCAAGTTGAGTCTGTTCTTCAGGGGAATTGCGCCGGCGCTTGCGTGGCTGCAGGAGAAGATCCCCGTGCAGCTGGCCGACGAGGCGTGTCGGCTCTGCATGGGCACCATGGAACGGGTCTTGTCGAAGATCGTCTACTGCAACCCCGGCATCAACCTCATCAATGTCCTCTGCACCATGCCGCCCGAAGCTGATCAGGAGGCGTTGAAGGCGCAGGTTGCCCACATCGTCGCCAAGGTGGGCAAGATCACGAGGCGTGAAGGCGGCCGCGTAGATTAGATTCCTTTCTTTCTGCTTCCTTTGCCGCCGCAAAGCATGTTATGGACAAGAATCTGTTAGTATTGCGGCAAGTTATCTTTGTAATATACAATCTTATTTCGAGCAACCAATGCAGTGTTATCTCCCTTGCTTTGGTCCCTTCACTTTGTATGCATCCCACCCTACGTTTTTAGGGAACTTGCCGGCAAAGGACCCTTGCCGCGAGCGCTGAGTGCTGGACTCTTAGCAGCCTGCTGGCAATACCTTTGCCGGCAAGAAACCTTGCCGCAGCTAGTCGCAGCACACTTAGGTTGCTGAGCGAACTCGAAAACGAAGTAAGGGCGCGACACTTGTCGCAGCTCACTTAAGTCGTTGAGCGTGCTCGAAACAAAGTAAGGGTGCGGCTAGCCACGGGTAGGTTCCTCCGCGCACAGGTTTTCCATACAAAGTGTGGTTGTTCAAGGAAGACAACTAAAAAAATTTGAAAAGTTTGAAATACTCAAACTTGGGTAACTTAGCTTTCATGGGTTGCTTGCTCCCCGACAAGGCTTCTCTTTCTTGAACAGTACTTGGTACATGCCTCCATCTCCTTCCCCCCCCGGCAAACTTGTGCGCGAGGAATATTCCTTCTGCTTAAGAGGGAAAGAAAAAGAGGAGGAAAAACAAGTATAGGGCCTCACGGCTTGCTAGTGCTTACCGGGGATGTGCGTTGCACAAGGTGTCAGATGATGCATGCAAATAACAAAGAAAAGCATGGTAATGACAAATAGTGCGAAGCACGAAAGCTTTACTGATGCACGGGATCTGCGCCCGGCCTCGTACAAAGGTTTACATGCAACAGCGGCAAGACTTGTACAAGAGGTGGTTGCCGGAGCGGATCACGGCAACCGCGCCTTATGGGTGAAACTTGCGAAGATGCTCTATGTTCCAGGAGTTTCTCACCGGTAAGCCTTCTTCTGTCTCAAGGCGGACAGCGCCGGGCCTTGTGACTTGTCTCACCCGATAAGGGCCTTCCCACTTTGGCGTCAACTTGTTGGAATTCTTGGCGGACTGAACACGCGGAAGAACAAGGTCGCCTTCCTCGAGACTCCTGGCCCTGACCTTGCGGCTATGATAGTGACGCAAGGCTTGCTGGTATCGAGCAGCTCGTACAGCAGCCTGGAGACGTTCCTCCTCAAGGAGCAATGCGTCATCTTGTCGCAGTTGCTCTTGCTCGAGCTCATCATAAGCGAGCACTCGAGGAGATCCGTATACGAGTTCCGTGGGGAGAACTGCCTCTGCTCCATAGACAAGAGCAAAGGGTGTCTGTCCGGTGGCTCGATTTGGTGTCGTCCTGATTGACCAAAGAGCCGCCGGCAACTCCTCTATCCAGTTTCTTCCGCACTTGTGCAGCCTGTCGAAGGTTCTTGTCTTAAGTCCGCGCAGCACTTCAGCATTGGCCCTCTCCACTTGACCATTGCTCCTCGGGTGAGCAACAGAAGCGAAGCAGACCTTGGCGCCAAGGTCTTGGACGTACTGCATGAAGGTGCGACTTGTAAACTGTGTGCCGTTGTCGGTGATGATCCTGTTAGGGATTCCGAAACGGCAAACAATTGATCTGAAGAACCTGACTGCTGACTGTGCTGTCACCTTTCTCACTGGTTCCACTTCTGGCCACTTTGTGAACTTGTCGATTGCTACGTACAAGTACTCAAAGCCCCCGACTGCGCGGGGAAAGGGGCCGAGAATATCGAGCCCCCAGACCGAGAAGGGCCAGGACAAAGGGATCGTCTGGAGAGCTTGAGCTGGCTGGTGAATTTGCTTGGCATGGAACTGGCACGCTTCACACTTGGTTACTTGTGCAGTTGCATCTTGGAGGGCTTCTGGCCAGAAGAACCCTTGCCGGAACGCCTTCCCGGCAAGTGCCCTTGCGCCAATGTGGTGGCCACATATGCCTCCATGTATCTCTGCCAACAGCTTCTGTCCATCTTCCCTGGAAATGCACTTCAACCTGACACCATTGAGTCTTCTTCTGTACAGTTCGTTGCCAACGAACTGGTACATACTTGACTGCCTGGTTATTTTCTCTATCTCTTCTGGCTCGTCGGGAAGTTCTCCAGTTTGCAGAAAACGGACGATTTGCTGTGCCCATGCTGGAGCCTGAGGCTCAACAACAAGGACTAAAGGCATGAGGGCTGCTGCGGGAACCTCAGCTTCGACGGCAAGAACCTGCGGCTCTGCCGGAGCTGATGGTCCCCCGGCAAGCCTGCCGGAGCAAGGCTTGTCGGGAACGCCTGCTTCAACTGTACAGACCCTTGGATCTGCAGGAGCAAACTGTTCCTCAGCATCTTGGCTGTTGATCTTGGGGACCTTGGCGGCGGCTTCGGGAAGATCCGCCGGCAAGTAGTCGCCGGAGACCAACTTTCTCTTCTTGTTTTGCCCAACTGATGGTGTAACGGATGGCTGAGTTAACTTGAGCACGAAGGTCCCTGGTTCCACAGGTAACTTCATTGCAGCACACTTTGAGAGGCCATCTGCAATATCATTCTGAGCTCTTGGGACGTGCTCCATTTGCAGACCTTCAAAGTGTTCTTCAAGTTTCCTCACTTCATCAACATAAGCTTCCATCAAAGGGCTCTGGTAACTCTTATTCACTTGTCGGACCACCAACTGTGAATCTCCCCGCACAATCAACTTCTTGATCCCAAGCTCGGCCGCAATTCTGAGGCCGGCAAGCAAACCTTCATACTCTGCAGTATTGTTTGTCGCTTGCTCCTTGGGAAAGTGCATCTGGACAACATACTTGAGGTGCTCTCCGGTGGGCGCTATGAGTACCACGCCGGCACCGGCGCCTTGCAGCGAGAAAGCACCATCAAAGTACATTATCCATTCGCTGCTCGCTTCTTGGACGGGGACGCTTGTCTCTGGGACTTCTTCATATGGCGTTGGGGTCCATTCCGCTATGAATTCTGCCAAAGCTCTGCTCTGTATGGTTGAAGTACTCTCAAACTTGAGACCAAAGCTTGACAGCTCCAGTGCCCACTCGACGATCCTGCCTGTTGCTTCGGGATTCTGCAATATCCTCTTCAACGGAAAGCGAGTGACCACCGTTATCTCGTGTGCTTGGAAGTAATGGCGCAGCTTCCTTGAGGCCATGAGGAGGCCGAAAAGCAACTTCTGCACCCCAGAGTATCTTGATCTAGCCCCCTGCAAGAGGGAACTTACGAAATACACTGGGCGCTGCACCATCTTCTTTCGCACTTCACCTTGTTCCTGCGCAGACTTGTCCTTGTCGGGGCCAGAGCTTGTCGGGGAAGCCCCCTGCTTGTCGCTGGATTCGCTTACCGGGGATGTGGGTTCCTCATCTGCCTCCCTCTCCGCTACTAACGCAGCACTAACCACTTGATTGGTTGCCGCTAGGTACAGCAGCAACTTCTCTTGTGGCCTAGGTGCGACAAGTATCGGAGTGGAGGACAGGTATCCTTTCAAGTCTTGCAGCGCTGCCTCCGCTTCCGGAGTCCATTTCATAGGGCCTGCCTTTTTCAAAATTTTGAAGAAAGGCAGGGCGCGTTCTGCAGACTTTGAAATGAACCTGCTGAGGGCAGCCACACAACTAGCAAGTCTTCTTACGTCCTTGACGCGCTTCGGGGCTTCAATCTGCTCGATGGCTTTTATCTTGTCGGGATTGGCTTCAATCCCCCTCTGGGACACAAAGAACCCGAGAAGCTTGCCGGAGGGAACTCCGAAGACGCACTTCTCAGGGTTCAGCTTGAGTTGGATCTTGCGCAGATTCTCAAAGGTTTCCTCTAAGTCCTGTATCAGGGTATCTTTGCTCTTGCTCTTGACCACTATATCATCCATGTAGGCTTCTATATTCCTGTGGATCTGTGGCTCAAAAGCAGTGTGCACCACCCTCGCAAATGTTGAGCCTGCATTCTTCAATCCAAAGGGCATGCGTATGAAGCAATATGTGCCGCATGGAGTAATGAATGCAGTCTTCTCTTCATCTTCCTTGGCCATGAATATCTGGTGGTAACCTGAGTATGCATCAAGGAATGAGAGCAACTCACATCCAGCTGTGGAGTCAACAATTTGGTCGATGCACGGCAAGGGAAAGGGATCCTTGGGACAAGCTTTGTTCACGTCGGTGAAGTCTATACAAAGTCTCCACTTTCCATTAGCCTTTCGCACGACAACTGGATTGGCCAACCACGTGGGATGTATTACGCCTCTAACCAGGCCTGCTGCTTCTAACTTCTTTATCTCTTCAGCTATGAACTCTTGGCGCTCCACGGCTTGCTTTCTGACCTTCTGCTTGACGGGCCGCGCGTGAGGACAAACAGCAAGCTTGTGCTCCATTACCTTCCTGGGAACGCCGGGGATGTCAGACGGTTGCCATGCAAACACGTCGACATTCGCCCGCAGGAAGGCAACGAGCGCGCTTTCCTATTTGTGGTCGAGTGTAGCACTGATGGTGAAGGTACCACCAGTGCCGTCCTCCTTGGCGGACACCTTCTTGGTTGCCGGTGGAGCTGCCATTCCCTTCTTGCACTTGCCGGTGGAGCTCGATGGCGCGTCCTCGACGGCAGCGCAGCACTCCGAGGAGGTGCGTTTGCCGGAGTGGGCTCCAGAGCTCTTGCCGGACTTGGTCTTGTTCTTCCCCCCGGGAGCTTCAGCGGCAAGTGTGTTGCTTTCTGCTGCGGCTGCTGCATCCCGGTAGATCTTGTCGGCGCAGATAAGCGCGTCCTTCTTGTCGCCAGGGACAGAGATGACGCTTATCGGCCCCAGCATCTTGAGCATGTTGTATGCATAGTGGGAAGCTGCCATGAACTTGGCGAGGGCAGGACGGCCAAGTATCCCATTTTATGGTAACGGGATATCGGCAACATCAAACGTGATCCTCTCTGTCCTGAAGTTGAGCTCCCCGCCAAAGGTCACTGGCAGCGTAATCTTCCCCTTCGGCTTGCTCCTTCCCGGGTTGATCCCTTGGAACGACCCGGTTTCCTCGAGCTTGCTGTCTGGGATCTGTAGCTTTTTGATCACAGCTGAGGAGATCAAATTCAGGCCGGCCCCGCCGTCAACCAACATCTTGGTGACCTTGAGGTTGCGGATAGTTGGTGAGATCAACATCGGCAAGCACCCGACCGCAGTTGTGCGGTCAGGGTGGTCCTCAAGGTCAAAGATGATGGGCGTGCCGGACCACTTCAGCAGCCTGCGTGACTCGACGGGCGGCTCAGCTGCATTCACTTCTCGCACCCACTGCTTGAGCTGGCGGTGGGAAGTGTGTAGAGAGGCACCTCCGTCGACACACAGAACCTCTGTGGCCTTCTGGAACTCCTGCTCGATGTTGTCTCCTTCTTCCATGTCATCATCGTTGTCTGCATCCTCATCCTTGTCGCGGCCCCGGGGAGGTCTATCACCTTGCCGCTGCTTGGCCTTGCCGCGGCGTCCTCCCTGGCCATTGAACGGCCGCTTCTTGCTGGGCTCTCCTCCACCTCCTTGGGCCTTCTCCTTGTCACGTCGCTCGTATTCAGCCTTCTGCTGCTCTACGAGGTACTCCACTCTTTTGCAGTTCTGGAGATCGTGGCCTTTGGTGCGGTGGATCTTGCAGTACTGCTTGTCGGAGCCGTCCTGCTTGTCGGCTGCCGCTACAGGGGCGGGCTCCTTGCCGGAACCGCCAGCCTGTGTCTTCTTGGCGGGAGCCTCCTTGCCGGATTGCTCGACAACCAGCACCTCCTTGCTCTTCTTCTTTCTGTTATTCCGCCGCCGGCTTTTCCTTGCCGGGGCGGCGTCTTCACTGTCGCTTCCTCCTGCGCCAGTATCCTCTCCGGGGAGTCTCCTCCCTTCTTCGGCGCGCGCACACTTGTCAGCCAGAGCGTAGAGCTCGCTGACATCCCGGATCTTGGTTATGGCCATCTCCTCCCTCATCCGGCGGTTACGCACGTTCTGGTGAAACGCGCTGATAACCGCGGCAGGGTGGACGTCGGGAATGTTGTGCTGGACGCGGCTGAATCTTTGGATGTATTTGCACAGGGACTCTCCCTCCTTCTGGGCGAGGATGTGGAGATCGCTCTCCTGGCCGTGGGGTTTGTGGCCGCCCGTGAAGGCGCCAACAAACTGGTGGCACAGATCTGCCCATGAGGAGATGGAGTTCTCCGGCAAGTGCATAAGCCAAGACCGGACGTTTGGCTTAAGCACTAGCGGCAAATAGTTGGCTAGGATCTTCTCGTCGCGTCCCCCGGCAGCCTGCACCGCAACGGTGTAGAAGCTGAGGAACTCCGAGGGGTGCGTCTTGCCGTCGTACTTCTCGGGTACGTCGGGCTTGAAATTCTTCATGCTGGGCCACTGGACTTGCCGCAGCTCACGGGTGAATGCAGGGCAACCTGCCGCGTACGGCAAGTCACCTGGTTCACCGGGCGCGTGCGCGTCGACAGCGGTCCCAGCGCGCTGATCTGACTGTCTTCGGGCTTCTCGTCGACGCTCGATGCGAGTCCGAGCGTCCTCTTGTCGCCTGTCGTCTAGGACTTGGCGCTGATCGTGGCGAGCCTGCGGATCCGACGACGTCGTAGAGTCGTCGTCGACGTTGATCCGGCGGGGTGGCGATTTCTGCTTCCGCGGCGGGGAGTGCACGGTAGTTGCACCCCCGGCGGTCTTGTTGCCATCGGCCTTCGCTTGGTCGACTTGCCGCTGCCGTGAAGTTGCCGGCTGCTGCGGCGCGTCGTTGTTGGCGAAGGCGATGAGGCTCTGGATCATCGCCCTCCAGTCTTCGGCTTTATCTGCCATTGGAGGGAAGTCGAGGAGCAGCTGTGCTCTTGCTAGAGCTTCTGCTGGAGAGGAGGGGAGCGGCGGCGAGCGGTGCGAGGAGCGGGACACGCTCGGACTTCTAACAGCGTTAGAAGGAGCATGTTCCCGCCCCGGCGACCGCGCCTTGCTCGTACCAGCGCGCTGGCCTTGAGCATCCCGCGATCCTCCGGCTTGGCCACGCCCCAGCAAGCGTATGGTACCTCCAGTACCACGCCGCTGCGGGTCTTGCACCTCCTGGGAGGGACGTGGGGCGTGTACTGACACCGAGGCTTTGGAATTCGCCCGGTCGTCCGTCTTGTCCTTGGACTTGGTGGCGCCGTGAGTCTCCTCACCGGCGGTCACCCTTCCGCCGGCGTCTACCCCACCAACCGTTGGCTCCGGTGGTGGTGGGATCGACGCGGACGGGCCTCCAACCTCCGAAACCTTCTTCTTCGGAGGCATGTTGATGTAGCTGATGAAGTTGGAGAGGTTGATGAAGAATGCGCCCGCGTGAGCGCCGGATCAGGTTCGCACAACCTCGACGCCCCCTACCTGGCGCGCCAAAGATGTCGGGGGAAACTGTCCTCCCACGAGCACCTATGGGACCGGAGCCCCTTCTACGTTGCGGTAAGGGAGCGGAGGGAGCACGGAGAGCAGATCGAGGGGCACACGCGGGCAGTTTACCCAGGTTCGGGCCGCGCGGACGCGTAAAACCCTACTCCTGCTTAGGTTGTATTGAGTTCTTGAGCTCGGGAGCTTGAAGATCTACAGTACTGGCTACGCCGAGCGAGAGAGTTGTCTAGGTTTCGAACCTCCTCTACGTTGTGCATGGGCCTCCTTTTATAGCTCAAAGGGGTCACCGACAGGTGTCAACGTAGAGGAGGGTAAAAGTGTAAATTTGGTGGTAGTTGCAACAGTGCGTGAATAGTGCATGAACAGTGGACGAACAGTGGTCTTCACCTAACTTTGACAGTGGGGGACAAGGGCATTAAATGCCCGTCGCCATCGCCCCCAAAAGCGTCTGTCCATGCTTCTCCGTTCGCCACGGCGGTAGCCTCGTCACCGTGGCTTGCCACCGTGTGCCCCAGGCTGCACAGCCGTCTGCCACGCGTCCCTGGAAGGGCCCCAGGGCGACGCGTGGGCAGATGAGCTGGAGCGCGGGCACACAGCGTAGGTTTCCCCGGCAAGCACCTTGCCGGGGTCGTGATCTTGCCGGGCCCGGAAGCTTGTCGCTCTCCGGGTCCTGCCGGGGCGCATGATGCGCCGAGACATCTCTTGAGGTATGTGTTCCTTGGCCTTCCTGGCAAGCTCCTCCTGCCAGGGTCTTGTGCTAAAGTGATAACCTTGAGCCTGGTGCGGCCTTCCCGGCAAGCTCCTCTTGCCGGGGCCTTGATCTTCTGACTTGTATACTTTGTTCTTGAATGGCTTCATAGGGACCAGAACGGTTCTTGGCGAGCACGTGGTAAGCCCTGCCACGGGAAGCTGCTACTGCCCGTGCACAAGTTGGGGTACTAAGGTACCCCTATCTTAGTACACCGACAGCTTGGGGGAGTTGATACGTCCATTTTGCATCATGCTTATATGTTGATATTTTTTGCATTATGGGATGTTATTACATGTTTTGTCACAATACTTATGCCTTTTCTCTCTTATTTTACAAGGTCTACATGAAGAGGGAGAATGCTGGCAGCTGGAATTCTGGGCTGGAAAAGGAGCAAACTCTGGAAACCTATTCTGCACAACTCCAAAAGCCCCGAAACTCCACAGAACTCCGTTTCAGAAAATATAAAAAATATCTGGCGAAGGAAGTTTACGAGGGGGGCAACCTACTGTCCACGAGGGTGGGGGCACCCCCCCCCCCTCTCAGGGCGCGCCCCCTGTCTCGTGGGCCCACCGACGGCCCCCTGATGCCCATCTTCTCCTATATGAGGTGTTTTGACCTGGAAAAAATCATAAGGAGGCCTTCGGGACCAGACGCCTCCGTCTCGAGGCGGAACCGAGGCGAAAACCAATCTATGGCTCCGACAGAGCTGTTCTGCCGGGGATACTTCCCTCCGGGAGGGGGAAATCGTCACCGCCGTCATCACCAACAACTCTCCCATCTTGGGGAGGGCTATCTTCATCAACATCTACACCAGCACCATCTCCTCTCAAACCCTAGTTCATCTCTTGTATCCAATCTTTGTACCCAAACCTCACATTGGTACCTGTGGGTTGCTAGTTGTAACAGCCTGGATTTTGTCCTTTTCTTTTTCTTTTGATTTTCTGGGATTTCTTGATTTTATTTACTTTTCAGTGGCTATGTGGTTCTGAAACTTGGGAAGATCATGTCTTCCTAGGTTTTATAGTGGCTTGTCGATCTCATCATCATCCCAAGACCCTGTCATTTTCATCCTTGACCCAACCCAATATTCCTTTCCCAGGGAATATTCCTTTTCTATTAAAGGAATAATTCTTTTTACCTAGGTTGTGAAGCAACCTATATCTCTGTCATTCCAAAAATTCCCAAATAAATTTTAATAAATTGTTTGGGTCATATAATGCTCAAATATGGCAAAACATTTCATTGCCATGTTCAAAAATAATCATCTAATAATCATTTTCCTATTCTCCCCTAAATGGCATTTTGTGAAGCAAGTGCTATTTATCTTTGCCCAATTGCCCTCAAACTTCATGGACATCTTTTCATGTCCATATCATTGCTATGTGCCAAATTTCAAACTCATTTGCCTAGTAATTATTTTCCAGTGATTTTCCAAAGATTCTGTCCAGAAAGAAAATTTGTGAAGGAAGTATATTCTAGGCATGTCCAAATGAGATGAAACTTTGCCAAATCCTTCATTTGACCAAATCATGAATCTCTACCAAATTGGAGATCATGGAGATCATATATGTGAGATCAGCCCAAAATCTTGGTTTTTTGTAAAATTTTCACTTTGTGAAGCAACACTATTTTACCTTGCTTCATTTGAGCTGACAATTTACCAGGCCATTCTTACATGTACGTCTACTCGCTCCACAAAGTTTTGACTCAATCCAGTTATCCATTTACCCTCAGTAAATTCTCCAAGATTCTGTCCAGAATGGAGCATTGTGAAGCAAGTGCCACTTTGGTAACTCCAAATGGCATGGTATTTTTACAGCAGCTCCATATGGTAAAATAATCTCCCTACACCCAATTTCAGCTCATGAAACTTATGTATGTGAATGCAACATCTTAATCTCTAATTCTGGCCAGTTTTCCACTTTCTACAGCAACCCCCAGCTAAACTCCTCCTCTTAGTCTGATTTTTGATTATCTACATCATCTTAGTGTGTGATCATCGCGAGACAACTTATTTACCAAGTTACCAAGCTGGTTTAACCACAGGAAGTTACAAACACCTTCATGTTGAGTTACTTTGGAGCTAAGTGCAAATCTCTTCTTTGCCCCTGGACCAATTTCTTTCTGTATCTTTACTAAGGGCACCTAGGTCATCCTACTGGACATGGTTGGCCACGCCAAAGCGCGCCGCTCGCACCAATGCGCGTGGTGAGCACGCTTGCGTCATGCACAGCGCGCGCTCTGGAACGGTCGGGCCACTGTGCTCGTTGCCTCCCTCCTAGTCTCGGCCTCAAACCATGTCCTGGAGCTCCCCCGTGCTCGACTGCACCACCCTGCATCACTGCATCATCGTGGCTCGTCGGCAGCGCGCCGTCATAACAGTGCCACTGCGGTGCACTGCCTCTGCTCTCCATTAGAGCACTGCTCCAGCTCTCTAGCGATCGTCTAGAGCCTCCTCCTCGCCTATATAAGAGACCCCCGACCTCTCCCGCACCTCACCAGCCCCTCCTCGATTCTCCTTGACCATCAGAGCCCTCGGGTTCATCTTCTTTTCGCCGGTGACCGCCATGGCCGCCTCGGCCTTGGCCTAGTTCCAGCCAACCCAAGCCCCCTCTCCTCCTCTGATGTTGTCCATCGTGTTCCCCACACTCCCACAAGCCGCCCCAACCCCTTGCCCCTCGCCGGAGTTGCCTGCATCGTCGAGCCCCTCGTCAATAGAAGCTTTCTGTGACTCCTCTGGCGCCGCCTCTCCCCTCCATCCCAAGCCTCCTCGGCGCCAGCTGATCCTCTAAATGGATGTGGCGCCCTTCCCTGAGTCCGTCGGTGCCCTCCGTTCGACCGGAGATGACTGGAGCTGGCCGGCCCTGTCGCCGCAGCCGCCTCTGCCTTCCCCGTCCTCCTCCCGTCGCCGCCTCCCCTGTCCTCCCCGGCGGCCGAAGCCTCTCCAGGCGGCCCTACCTCGGTCTGCCGCGCCCTGGCCGGAGTGGCCCGCCCCGTCGCCGGCAGAACCTCCCCTGCCTCGCTCTGTTCCACGAGCGGAACAGCAGCGAGAGGAAGATGACGACGCCCGTGCCTAGCCCGCTGTCCCTGGGTCCCACCTGTAAGTGACCCTAGCCCCGAGCCCAGGTACGTTAAGTGGAGACGTTTTCTTGAAATACGTTTTCTATTTCTGAAAGCGTATTTTCATTCTACTTCGGCCCAGAGTACGTATTCCAGTTCTGGAAGCATATTTTTCTTATCTGCGCTTCTGCCTTATCCACTCAGGGACCCGTTGGTGATAGAAATATTCACAGATTGGTCCCTCCCCTTCAACACCTCATATCTTCGCTACCGTAACTCCGAATCAGGTGATTCCAAAGCCCATGTCTTCGTCTCATCAAGCCCGTTCTGTTGGTACCATTTTCACCGAGTGTTCACACTGTGAAAATGACCATTATACCCTTGCCCCTAATCAGCCCCCTCCGAGAGAGAAGCGTTTCGGCGTTTCGTTCCGCGGCTTCACCGCACTTCTTCCTGGAGTCTCCGCCACCCCAGGCAAGCCACAATACCCACTTGCATGATAGTCCTGCATTAGCCATGGTTTTCAACTTGAATATTTATTAAATGTTTGCTTGTTTGAAATATGATTATCGTTGTTTCGGTAATGCTTCGAGGTTACTGTTTATTTTCTTGCTATGTTGTTATGCACCTGTTTATCATGCCCTGCTAGTTGCTAGTATTCTTTTCACATGTTTATGCTTGCTAGTAGTGCATGCTGATGTTGGTGATGGTCTTCGGTGCATGACTACCGTCTGTCCCGAGTACCGTTGTTATGCATGTTCCTTTGCATCCAGTTAGTTAAATACTTGCATGTTAGTATTGTTGATATGTTCTTGCATGATATTTGTTGTTGATGTTAGTGGTCATGCTATGTTTCGGAGAAGTATGTACTTATGATGTTCATGCTAGTCATTATGCCATGCTTATGATTCATTGTTGATATGGTGGATAGTTATGTGTTCTCTCATGATTATGTTGATATTCATGCTCATGCATTGTAATTGCATCATGTATTTTATCATGACTCAGCATATTTGCATTCAAGTTTAACCGAATTAAATTGAACTTGAACAACTGTTGGCTGAGTCATGGTGCCACCATATCGAACTGACCAGTGCAATCACGTTTACCTTTATGGGAAGGTCCTAACTGGGTCTATTGTCATGCCTCTTGCCGGTGCCTCCAACGCAGGAAGGTTATGGGCGTGCGGTACCTTGGCCCGGTAAGCAGACATAACCTTGTGTGCCCGTTGTTGTTGTTATGGATCCAGGTCCCCGTTTGGGACCGTGTATGTTTGGCCACGACGGTGGTTGTCGTTTCTTTGGTAGACATGGGGCCACCCAGGACTAGCCCAGTGGGGCGTGAGTCAGTGTCATGACAGTAGATCGGTTTTGTCGGAACGCCGTTGGTCCACCCGAATAGGAGAATGAGGCCATGGGTTCCGTAGTGTGGGTACAGTGCGCTACTGATACGTCCAAAACGTATCTATAATTTCTGCTTGCTCCATGCCTCTTTTGGGTGATATTGTTATGATATTTATACACTTCCATACACTTTTGATCATATTTGGACTAACCTATTAACTCAGTCCACCCCAGTGCCAGTTTCTGTTTTCGGTTGTTTTTGTATTTCAGGTTTTCACGTTACGAGAACTACCAGTAAAAATCCAGAAAAATTATATAAAAAATCAGCGTTCCAGAACCTACCGTGCGCCCGAAGGACAGCCGGGGGGGGCACCAGGGCTCCAGGCGCCCTGGCGGCGCCCCCCCCCCCTGGGCCGCGCCGGGGGGGCGCCTGGGCCCCCCGAGGCTCCTCCGATGCCCCCCTTTGGCATATATTTAAAGCGTCTCCCGGAACCCTCGAAACAAGAACTCTTTTCGCGATCCCATCTTTGTTCCGCCGCCGCCGCCGCTTCCAAGATCGGGAGCACCAGGAGAACTCTTCCCGGCACCCTGCCGGAGGGGAGGATCACCACCGGGAGCTTCTCCACCACCATGGACGCCTCCCGGATGAGTTGTGAGTAGTCTCCCTTGGACCATGAGTCCATGACCAGTAGCTATGTGATGTTCTCCTCCCGTTCTTGTGCTTCACTAATTAGTCCTCGTGAGCTGCCCTACATGATCGAGGCACATATGTAATCCTTATGTTGTTGCTATGATGAGTTTGCTGGGATCCAATGGATTATGAGATTATGTTCAGATTGTGTTTGAGTAATATATTTGATTCACCTCTTTTATGTTTATGTTCGTAAGTAATTCTTGCATGTTCTCCGTTGTTATTTATTGCTTTGGCCAAGTAGTAGGTAGTGACTCCAAGAGGGAACGTCATGCTTGATTGTGGGTTCATGCCCCTCGATGACTAGTTTGAGTGACAGAAACATGAGTCTAGGGGATGTGCTGTTGCCACAAGGGGGAAAACAACGGTGCTTGTGCCCGCGGGTGCAAGGATTGTTTACTTTACGCAAAGTTCTTTTAATGCAGTTGTCTATTGCTTTGAGTTTACACTATGGGTGGGGCTCGCAACTTAATACCAGCGAGATGTTCTGGATAGATATCTCAAGGTGGATGATTAGTAGTAGATATTGATGGATTTCGGTCTACTTACTTTGGCGTACCGCCCATGCTTTGAACCTCTACCTTTCTTGCAATGTAATCAGCATTGGTTTGCGCACATGGTCCTGTCAATTGCCCAGCTGTAATTCGTTTACCTCACATAGCTGTTTTATCGTCTTTTGGGAGAGAGACATCACTAGTGAACATCATGAGACTCCGGTCCATATTACCATCATTGATCACATCCGCTATTTACTTTTCCGCTATTTACTTACTATTGCAATTATACCTATCACTATTATCACTTGCGTTTGATCCTTTGTAAACTACAAGGCCGGAGGGATTGACAACCTCTCTGTACTCGTTGGGAGCAAAGTTATTTGTATCTGTGTGCAGGTCCATGTTGATTGCTAATATCCGGCGCCGTTAGCAGTTGACACCTTCTTGTTGAAACTGGGAGTCTCTGGGAAATCGATCCTTGGTATTACCAAGGGAAAACTTCTGCTACACTGCATCTCAAACCTTCCACTTGGGGTAACCAACGAGGGGTGAGAAGCCACCTAGCAAAGCAATTTCTGGCGCCGTTGCCGGGGACTCCACTCTTCAGGATAGGGGAGTTGCACGCTATCTTTTACCTTTGCTTTTAGTCTTGTTAGTTTACTTTTCAGTTTTACTTTAGTATCTTTTATCGAAAATCACAAAAATAGTTATCTTGCTTGCTTGCTACAATGGGTTCCACCGAGAACACCAAGTTGTGTGACTTCACTAGTCACAACAACGATGACTTTATCAGCACACCTATCACTACACCTGCCACTTCAGCACCTTCATATGAAATTAAACCCGCTTTACTAAACTTAGTCATGAAAGATCAATTCTCCGGTGCTGGAGATGATGCTGCTTTACACTTGAACAACTTTGTTGAACTTTGTGATATGCAAAAGTACCAAGAAATAGATGGTAATATTGTTAAGCTTAAGCTTTTTCCTTTCTCCTTGAGAGGAGGAGCTAAAATTTGGTTTCAGTCTTTGCCTAGAAATAGCATAGATTCATGGGACAAGTGCAAAGATGCTTTTATCGGAAAATACTACCCACGTGCTAAAATTATCCAACTAAGAAGTAACATAATGAATTTTAAACAATTGGATAATGAACACGTTGCCCAAGCTTGGGAACGTATGAAATCTCTTATCAAGAACTGCCCTACTCACGGTTTGACTACTTGGATGGTTATCCAAACTTTTTATGCAGGCTTGAACTTTACCTCGCGGAACTTGTTAGATTCGGCCGCGGGAGGAACTTTTATGTCAACTACACTTGGTGCTGCCACAAAACTTCTCGATGAGATGATGACCAACTATTCCCAATGGCACACCGAACGCGCTCCAACAGGTAGGAAGGTAAACTCTGTCGAGGAGATTTCCTCCTTAAATGAAAAAGTTGACTTGATCATGTCTCTACTTTCGAAGCAATCCTCTGTTGATCCTCGTGATGTTCCTTTAAATTCTTTGATTGCTCAAGAACAAGTAGATGTGAACTTTATCTCTAGAAACAATTTTAACAACAATGCTTATAGGAGTAATTTTGGTAGTAATCCTAGACCGTTCCCCTCTAATTCTTATGGGAACAACAATGCTTATCCTAGCACCAGGAACTCCACTACTGAACTAGAGATTATGCTTAAAGATTTCAACACTACCCAAAAAGCCTTTAATAAGAGTGTAGAAGAAAAACTAAACAAACTAGATGATCTCTCTTCGAAGGTAGACAATTTAGCCCATGAGGTAGAATTGCTTAAAATTAGAACTTCTCCTCTTGAGAAGAGGAAGGTCACTCCTATGAATGCTATTCAAGTGCAAATTAATGAAAATATTAGGATGATGGCTAAACTTAAAGAGAGATGGGCTAGAGAAAGGGAGGAAGAGGATAGAATTAAGAGCCTTCCTACCCACAACACTGTTGCTACTATCCAAGTTGTTGAGGATATCCAAACTCTTAGCACCCAATGTACTCCTGGTCCCGATGGACCTATTAATGGTGATGCTATGACTATAGAAACTACCAAACTGAAGGAAATATGCCCTAGAGGCAATAATAAAGTTGTTATTTATATTTCCTTATATCATGATAAATGTTTATTATTCATGCTAGAATTGTATTAACCGGAAACTTAGTACATGTGTGAATACATAGACAAAACAGAGTGTCCCTAGTATGCCTCTACTAGACTAGCTCATTGATCAAAGATGGTTATGTTTCCTAACCATAGACATGAGTTGTCATTTGATCAACGGGATCACATCATTAGGAGAATGATGTGATGGACTAGACCCATCCGTTAGCATAGCACTATGATCGTTTAGTTTTACTGCTATTGCTTTCTTCATGACTTATACATGTTCCTATGACTATGAGATTATGCAACTCCCGAATACCGTAGGAACACCTTGTGTGCTATCAAACGTCACAACGTAACTGGGTGATCATAAAGATGCTCTACAGGTGTCTCCGAAAGTATGCGTGGTGTTGGCATAGATCAAGATTAGGATTTGTCACTCCGAGTGTCGGAGAGGTATCTCTGGGCCCTCTCGGTAATGCACATCATAATAAGCCTTGCAAGCAAATGACTAATGAGTTAGTCACGAGATGATGTATTACGGAACGAGTAAAGAGACTTGCCGGTAACGAGATTGAACTAGGTATTGAGATACCGACGATCGAATCTCGGGCAAGTAACATACCGATGACAAAGGGAACAACGTATGTTGTTATGCGGTTCGACCGATAAAGATCTTCGTAGAATATGTAGGAGCCAATATGGGCATCCAGGTTCCGCTATTGGTTATTGACCGGAGAGATGTCTCGGTCATGTCTACATAGTTCTCGAACCCGTAGGGTCCGCACGCTTAAACGTTCGTTGACGATATAGTATTTAATGAGTTATGTATGTTGGTGACCGAATGTTATTCGGAGTCCCGGATGTGATCACGGATATGACGAGGAACTCCGGAATGGTCCAGAGATAAAGATTAATATATGAGATAATAGTGTTTGACCTCCGGAAGGGTTCCGGAATTCACCGGAAGGGGTTCCGGATGTTTCCCGAAGTGTTTGGGTACGAGAACACTTTATTTGGGCCAAAGGGGAAAGCCCACGAGGCTTTAGGAAAGTGCAAAAGGAAGTTTTGCGGAGACCAGAGGCTAGACGCCAGGAACCCTGGCGTCTAGGGGGTAGACGCCGGGAACCCTGGCGTCTAGCCCTGGAGTCCGAGTGGGACTCTTTCCTTTCGGGCAAAACCGACTTTGAGGAGGCTTTTGCTCCAAGTTTCGACCCCAGGGCTCAACATATAAATAGAGGGGTAGGGCTAGCACCCAAGACACATCAAGATACACCAAGCCGTGTGACGGCAACCCCGACCCTCTAGTTTATCCTCCGTCTAGTTTCTGTAGTGCTTGGCGAAGCCCTGCAGAGATTGTTCTTCATCAACAACCGTCACCACGCCGTCGTGCTGCCGGAACTCATATACTACTTCGCCCGTCTTGCTGGATCAAGAAGGCGAGGACGTCATCGAGCTGAACGTGTGCTGAACGCGGAGGTGCCGTACGTTCGGTACTAGATCGGGACGGATTGTGAAGGTGCACGACTACATCAACCGCGTTGATATATGCTTCCGCTTTCAGTCTACGAGGGTACGTAGACACACTCTCCCCTCTCGTTGCTATGCATCTAGTAGATAGATCTTGCGTGATCGTAGGAAAATTTTGAAAATACTACGTTCCCCAACAGTGGCATCATGAGCCAGGTCTATGCGTAGATGATATGCACGAGTAGAACACAATGAGTTGTGGGCGATACTAGTCATACTGCTTACCAGCATGTCATACTTTGCTTCGGCGGTATTGTGAGATGAAGCGGCCCGGACCGACATTACGCGTACGCTTACGCGAGACTGGTTTCACCGTTACGAGCACCCGTTGCTTAAAGGTGACTGGCGGGTGTCTGTCTCTCTCACTTTAGCTTAAACAAGTGTGGCTACGCCCGGTCCTTGTGAAGGTTAAAACAGCACATACTTGACGAAACATCGTTGTGGTTTTTGTATGCGTAGGTAAGAACGGTTCTTGCTAAGCCCGTAGCAGCCACGTAAAACTTGCAACAACAAAGTAGAGGACGTCTAACTTGTTTTTGCAGGGCATGTTGTGATGTGATATGGTCAAGACATGATGAGTTATACGGTTTTGTATGAGATGATCATGTTTTGTAATGTTATCGGCAACTGGCAGGAGCCATATGGTTGTCGCTTTATTGTATGAAATGCAATCGCCATGTAATTGCTTTACTTTATCACTAAGCGGTAGCGATAGTCGTAGAAGCAATAGTTGGCGAGACGACAACGATGCTACGATGGAGATCAAGGTGTCGCGCCGGTGACGAAGGTGATCATGACGGTGCTTTGGAGATGTAGATCAAAAGCACAAGATGATGATGGCCATATCATGTCACATATTTTGATTGCATGTGATGTTTATCTTATTATGCTTCTTATTTTGCTTAGAACGACGGTAGCATTATAAGATGATCCCTTACTAAATTTCAAGGTATAAGTGTTCTCCCTGAGTATGCACCGTTGCGAAAGTTCGTCGTGCCGAGACACCACGTGATGATCGGGTGTGATAAGCTCTACGTTCAAATACAACGGGTGTAAGCCAGTTTTGCACACGCAGAATACTCGGGTTAAACTTGACGAGCCTAGCATATGCAGATATGGCCTCGGAACACTGGAGACCGAAAGGTCGAGCGTGAATCATATAGTAGATATGATCAACATAAGATGTTCACCATTGAAACTACTCCATCTCACGTGATGATCGGACATGGTTTAGTTGATTTGGATCACGTGATCATTTAGATGACTGGAGGGATGTCTATCTAAGTGGGAGTTCTTTAATAATATGATTAAATTGAACTTTAATTTATCATGAACTTAGTCCTGGTAGTATTAGCATATCTATGTTGTAGATCAATACCTCGTGATGTTGCTCCCCTTTTATTTTATATGTTCCTAGAGAAAACTAAGTTGAAAGATGTTAGTAGCAATGATGCGGAATTGTTCCGTGATCTGAGGATTATCCCCATTGCTGCACAGAAGAATTATGTCCTTGATGCACCCCTAGGTGACAGACCTATTGCAGGAACAGATGCAGACGTTATGAACGTTTTGACAAAAGCTCGGTATGATGACTACTTGATAGTTTAAGTGCACCATGCTTTACGGCTTAGAACCGGGACTTCAAAAACGTTTTGAACGCCACAGAGCATATAAGATGTTCCAAGAGTTGAAATTAGTATTTCATACTCATGCCCGTGTCGAGAGGTATGAGACCTCTGACAGTACTTTGCCTACAAGATGGAGGAGAATAGCTCAACCAGTGAGCATGTGCTCAGATTGTCTGGGTACTGCAATTGCTTGAATCAAGTGGGAGTTAATCTTCCAGATAAGATAGTAATTGACAAAGTTCTCTAGTCACTATCACCAAGTTAGTAGAACTTCGTGATGAACTATAATATGCAAGGGATGACGAAAGTAATTCCCGAGCTCCTCGCGATGCTGAAATCGGCGAAGGTAGAAATCAAGAAAGAGCATCAAGTGTTGATGGTTAATAAGACCACTTGTTTCAAGTAAAGGGCAAAGGGATAGAAGGGGAACTTCAATAAGAATGACAGGCAAGTTGTCACTCCCATGAAGAAACCCAAAGCTAAACTCAAGCCTGAAACTAAGTGTTTCTATTGCAAAGGAAATGGTCACTCGAAGTGGAACTGCCCTAGATAGTTGGCGGATAAGAAGGATGGCAAAGTGAACAAAGGTATATTTGATATACAGATTATTGATGTGTATTTTACTAGTGTTCATAGCAACCCCTCGGTATTTGATACTGGTTTAGTTGCTAAAGAGTAGTAACTCGAAATGGGAGTTGCATAATGAACAGAAACTAGTTAAAGGATGAAGTGACGATGTGTATTGGAAGTAGTTCCAAGATTGATATGATCATCATCGCCCACTCCCTATACTTTCGGGATTAGTGTAAAACCTAAATAAATGTTATTTGGCATTTGCGTTGAGCATGAATATGATTTGATCATATTTGTTGCAATACGGTTATTCATTTAAAGTCATAGAATAATTGTTATTCTGTTTACATGAATAAAACCTTCGATGGTCATACACCCAATGAAAATAGTTTGTTGGATCTCGATCGTAGTGATACACATATTCATAATATTGAAGCCAAAAGATGCAAGGTTAATAATGATAGTGCAACTTATTTGTGGCACTGCTGTTTAGGTCATAATGGTGTAAAGCGCATGAAGAAACTCCATAGTGATGGACTTTTGGAATCACCTGATTATGAATCACTTGGTGCTTGCGAACCATGCCTCATGGGCAAGATGACTAAAACTCCGTTCTCCAGAACTATGGAGCGAGCAACAGAGTTGTTGGAAATCATACATACTGATGTATGCGGACCAATGAGTGTTGAAGCTCGCGGCGGGTATCGTTATTTTCTGACCTTCACTGATGATTTGAGCAGATATGGGTATATCTACTTAATGAAGCACAAGTCTGAAACATTTGAAAAGTTCAAAGAATTTCAGAGTGAAGTGGAGAATCACCGTAACAAGAAAATAAGAGTTTCTACGATATGATCGTAGAGGTAAAATATTTGAGTTAGCGAGTTTGGCCTTCAGTAAAAACAATGTGAAATAGTTTCACTACTCACGCCACATGGAACACCATAGTGTAATGGTGTGTCCGAACGTCATAACCGTACTTTATTAGATATGGTGCGATCGATGATGTCTCTTACCGATCTACCACTATTGCTTTTGGGGTTATGCATTAGAGACAACTACATTCACGTTAAATAGGGCACCATCTAAATCCATGGAGATGACACCGTATGAACTGTGGTTTGACGAGAAACCTAAGCTGTCATTTCTTTAAGTTTGGGACTGCGATGCTTATGCGAAAAAGTTTTAACATGATAAGCTCGAACCCAAATCGGAGAAGTAAATCTTCATAGGATACCCAAAAGAAACTGTTGGGTACACCTTCTATCACAGATCCGAAGGCAAGGTCTTTGTTGCTAAGAGTGGATCCTTTCTAGAGAAGGAGTTTCTCTCGAAAGAAGTGAGTGGGAGGAAAGTAGAACTTGATGAGGTAATTGTACCTTCTCCAGAATTGGAAAGTGGAACATCACAGAAACTAGTTCCAGTGATTCCTACACCAATTAGTGAGGAAGCTAATGATGATGATCATAAAACTTCAAATCAAGTTTTTGCTGAATGTCGTAGATCAACCAGAGTACGTTCCGCACCAGAGTGGTACGGCAACCCTGTTCTGGAAGTCATGTTACTGGACCATGATGAACCTACGAACTATGAGGAAGCGATGATGAGCCCAGATTCCGCGTAATGGCTTGAGGCCATGAAATCTGAGATGGGATCCATGTATGAGAACAAAGTGTGGACTTTGGTTGACTTGCTCGATGATCGGCAAGCCATCGAAAATAAATGGATCTTCAAGAGGAAGACCGACGCAGACGGTAATGTTACTGTTTACAAAGCTTGCGAAAGGGTTTCGACAAGTTCAAGGAGTTGACTACGATGAGACTTTCTCACCTGTAGCGATGCTTAAGTCTGTTCGAATCATGTTAGCAATTGCCGCATTTTATGATTATGAAATCTGGCAGATGGATGTCAAAACTGCATTCCTAAATGGATATCTCAAAGAAGAGTTGTATATGATGCAACCAGAAGGTTTTGTCGATCCTAAAGGTGCTAACAAAATGTGCAAGCTCCAGCGATCCATCTATGGACTGGTGCAAGCATCTCGGAGTTGGAATATACGCTTTGATAAGTTGATCAAAGCATATATATTTATACAGACTTGCGGTGAAGCCTGTATTTACAAGAAGTGAGTGGGAGCACTACAACCTTTCTGATAAGTATATGTGAATGACATATTGTCGATCGGAAATGATGTAGAATTTTCTGGTAAGCATAAAGGAGTGTTTGAAAGGAGTTTTTCAAAGAAAGACCTTGGTGAAGCTGCTTACAAATTGAGCATCAATATCTATAGAGATAGATCAAGACGCTTGATAAGACTTTCGATGAGTACATACCTTGATAAGATTTTGAAGTAGTTCAAAATGGATCAGTCAAAGAAGAAGTTCTTGCCTGACTTGTAAGGTGTGAAGTTGAGTAAGACTCAAAGCCAGACTACGGCAGAAAAATATAGAGAGAATGAAAGTCATTCCCTATGCCTCGGCCATAGGTTCTATAAAGTATGCCATGTTGTGTACCAAACATGTTGTGTACCTTGCCATGAGTTTGACAAGGAGGTACAATAGTGATCCAGGAGTAGATCACTGTACAGCGATCAAAATTATCCTTAGTAACTGGATGACTAAGGAAATGTTTCTCGATTATGGAGGTGATAAAGAGTTCGTCGTAAAGGGTTACGCCGATGCAAGCTTTGACACTAAATCCAGATGACTCTAAGTATCAATCTGGATGCGTATTGAAAGTGGGAGCAATTAGCTAGAGTAGCTCCATGCAGAGCATTATAGACACATAGAAATTTGCGAAATACATACGGATCTGAATGTGACAGACCCGTTGACTAAACTTCTCTCACGAAGCAAAACATGATCACACCTTAGTACTCTTCGGGTGTTAATCACATAGCGATGTGAACTAGATTATTGACTCTAGTAAACCCTTTGGGTGTTGGTCACATGGCGATGTGAACTATGGGTGTTATTCACATAACGATGTGAACTATCGGTATTAAATCACATGGCGATGTGAGCTAGATTATTGACTCTAGTGCAAGTGGGAGACTGAAGGAAATATGCCCTAGAGGCAATAATAAAGTTGTTATTTATATTTCCTTATATCATGATAAATGTTTATTATTCATGCTAGAATTGTATTAACCGGAAACTTAGTACATGTGTGAATACATAGACAAAACAGAGTGTCCCTAGTATGCCTCTACTAGACTAGCTCATTGATCAAAGATGGTTATGTTTCCTAACCATAGACATGAGTTGTCATTTGATCAACGGGATCACATCATTAGGAGAATGATGTGATGGACTAGACCCATCCGTTAGCATAGCACTATGATCGTTTAGTTTTACTGCTATTGCTTTCTTCATGACTTATACATGTTCCTATGACTATGAGATTATGCAACTCCCGAATACCGTAGGAACACCTTGTGTGCTATCAAACGTCACAACGTAACTGGGTGATCATAAAGATGCTCTACAGGTGTCTCCGAAAGTATGCGTGGTGTTGGCATAGATCAAGATTAGGATTTGTCACTCCGAGTGTCGGAGAGGTATCTCTGGGCCCTCTCGGTAATGCACATCATAATAAGCCTTGCAAGCAAATGACTAATGAGTTAGTCACGAGATGATGTATTACGGAACGAGTAAAGAGACTTGCCGGTAACGAGATTGAACTAGGTATAGAGATACCGACGATCGAATCTCGGGCAAGTAACATACCGATGACAAAGGGAACAACGTATGTTGTTATGCGGTTCGACCGATAAAGATCTTCGTAGAATATGTAGGAGCCAATATGGGCATCCAGGTTCCGCTATTGGTTATTGACCGGAGAGATGTCTCGGTCATGTCTACATAGTTCTCGAACCCGTAGGGTCCGCACGCTTAAACGTTCGTTGACGATATAGTATTTAATGAGTTATGTATGTTGGTGACCGAATGTTATTCGGAGTCCCGGATGTGATCACGGACATGACGAGGAACTCCGGAATGGTCCAGAGATAAAGATTAATATATGAGATAATAGTGTTTGACCTCTGGAAGGGTTCCGGAATTCACCGGAAGGGGTTCCGGATGTTTCCCGAAGTGTTTGGGTACGAGAACACTTTATTTGGGCCAAAGGGGAAAGCCCACGAGGCTTTAGGAAAGTGCAAAAGGAAGTTTTGCGGAGACCAGAGGCTAGACGCCAGGAACCTTGGCGTCTAGGGGGTAGACGCCGGGAACCCTGGCGTCTAGCCCTGGAGTCCGAGTGGGACTCTTTCCTTTCGGGCAAAACCGACTTTGAGGAGGCTTTTGCTCCAAGTTTCGACCCCAGGGCTCAACATATAAATAGAGGGGTAGGGCTAGCACCCAAGACACATCAAGATACACCAAGCCGTGTGACGGCAACCCCGACCCTCTAGTTTATCCTCCGTCTAGTTTCTGTAGTGCTTGGCGAAGCCCTGCAGAGATTGTTCTTCATCAACAACCGTCACCACGCCGTCGTGCTGCCGGAACTCATATACTACTTCGCCCGTCTTGCTGGATCAAGAAGGCGAGGACGTCATCGAGCTGAACGTGTGCTGAACGCGGAGGTGCCGTACGTTCGGTACTAGATCAGGACGGATTGTGAAGGTGCACGACTACATCAACCGCGTTGATATATGCTTCCGCTTTCGGTCTACGAGGGTACGTAGACACACTCTCCCCTCTCGTTGCTATGCATCTAGTAGATAGATCTTGCGTGATCGTAGGAAAATTTTGAAAATACTACGTTCCCCAACACAAACATGTGAACCTAAAGGACACCACTACCACTTTACTTGATGCTAGTGACCTTGATTTTGATAGTTGCACTCTTACCGAAGTTATTGATTTCCTTCACAAGATGTCTACAGACCCCCGCACTAGCACGCTTAACCTTGCCTTCACACAGCATATCACTAATGCTCTCATCAAAGCTAGGGAGGAGAAACTTAGAGTAGAAGCCTCCATACCTAGAAAGCTAGAAGATGGTTGGGATCCTATGATAAAAATTAAATTGAATGACTTCTCTTGCTATGCATTATGTGATGTTGGAGCTAGTACCTCTGTTATGCCCAAAAGAATATATGATATGCTTAAATTGAAACCTTTTGATTCTTGTTCTTTTGGTGTTCGTCTCGTTGATTCTTCCATAAAGAAACCTTTGGGGAGGATCGACGATGTTCTTATCGTTGTCAATGATAATTATGTTCCCGTTGATTTTACTATTATGGATATTGAATGTGATCCTTCTTGTCCAATTATTTTGGGACGTCCCTTTTTACGCACCGTTGGTGCTATCATTGACATGAAAGAGGGTAATATAAAATTTCAGTTTCCTCTCAAGAAAGGGATGGAACACTTCCCTCGAAAGAAGATCAAGTTACCTTTTGAGTCCGTTGTACGGGCTAGCTATTCTTTTACTCTTGATAAAACTTGATCTCTATGCATTATGCCTAGCTTAAAGGCATAAAAGAAAGCGCTTTTGGGAGGCAACCCAATGAATAAATTTATTTTTCTTTTGTTGTGTCTTGATGTTGTTTACTACTGTAGCATCATCATTGTATCTTTGCTTTTCATATTTGTGCCAAGTGTAGCCTCTGATTGCTAGAAAGTTCAAAAGTTGTGAGGTGTTGTCCAGGAAACAGATTCTGTCCTTGGATAGAAAAATTCGTATAAAATCACCAGATCATCTTTTTGGTCTGAATTTTTTCGACAGCATTCTCTATATAATTGTCTTTCGTGCGTCTGTTCTGAGTTTTTTTATTAGAGTTGCAGAAGTTCCCCGAACAAATCAATTACTACCTGCTGTTCTGTTTTTCACAGATTCTGTCATGTTTTGCTTTTCCTTCATTTTGCAAACCTAGAGCTTGATTTTTCTTTGCAAAAACCTTTTGGCAATCTTGAGAAACAGTAGACCTTCAAGAATATCTTTATTTCCAGCAAGGTATAATTATTTTATTATGGGTACTAACCTCGCTAATCAGATTATGATGAGTTATGTATGAAGGGAGTTTTCAAGTATGCGAGGGAAGATGATAAAAAGATTCAGGAGTGTCAAGCGCTCAAGCTTGGGGATGCCCCCATGCACCCCCAAGAAATATTCAAGGAGACTCAAGCGTCTAAGCTTGGGGATGCCCCCGTGCATCCCCTTCTCCATCAACATTATCAGTTCGTCTTTCGTTCCACTATATTTTAATCACTTCATGTGTTATGTGCTATGCTTGGAGCGTCTTGCTTTTAGTTTCCTTTTTAGTTTTTCATAACGAGTCGGAACTCAGCGTTCTTTATGTGGGAGAGAAACACGCTCCACTTCTACCTAGAACATAACATAGAATTTTCATTTCTATCTTTGATGTGTGTGTTCTTTGTCTTTTAATAGCTACTATCATGCTCTGCTCTTAGTATTCATGCTTATCTTTTTAAAGAGCTTTTGTTTAGTTGGTTGCTTGAACTCTCTTTAATTATCATGCTTATCTTATTAAGAGAGTTTGCTTCCGTTGCATTGGTTAATATGTCTATGATAAAGATGCTACGTGCATAATGGCGCTTAGTAGTTCAGGTTTTCTTATGGTTAGTCTCAAATAGCTGGAGGGTTCCCAATGTGTTATTGGAGTACCAACATGATTTGTTTGCCAATGATGTGGTATGGTTTAGTAATATCTTGTTGGGGAACGTAGCATAATTCAAAAAAATTCTACGTCTTCACCAAGATCCAACTATGGATACATCTAGCAACGAGCAAGCAAGAGTGCATCTACATACCGTTATGTAGATCGCGTGCGGAAGCTTTCAACGAAGTGGGGATGAAGTAGTCGTACTCTTCACGTTCTTCGTCACCGATGATCTAGCGCCGAACGGACGGCACCTCCGCGTTCAACACACGTACGGTGCAGCAACGTCACCTCCTTCTTGATCCAGCAAGGGGGAGGAGAAGTCGTCAGAGATCCGGCAGCACGACGGCGTGATGACGGATGCAGTGGAGATCGCAGCAGGGCTTCGCCGGGCGCCCTGCGTTGGGAGTATGGAGGTGTGACGGGAGGAGGAGAGGCACCAGGGCTTGGGTGCGGCTGCCCTCTCCCCCCCCCCCACATATATATAGGGGTCCAGGGGGGCGCCAGCCCCCTGCAGATCCAATCTGCAAGGGGGGCGGCGGCCAGGGAGGAGTCCTCCTCCCCCAAGGCAAGTGGTGGCCCCCCTCCCCTTAGGGTTTTAACCCTAGGCGCATGGGGAGGTGGGCCACCTTGTGGTGCGCCAGCCCAGAGGGCTGCACACTTCCCCTCGCGGCCTAGGGACCCCACCGGGATGGGTGGCCCCACCCGGTGGACCCCCGGGGCCCCTCCGGTGGTCCCGGGACGCTCCCGGTGACCCCCGGAGATCACCCGTTGGCCGAAACTGGACTTCCCATATATCAATCTTTACCTACGGACCATTCCGGAACTCCTCGTGACGTTCGGGATCTCATCCGGGACTCCGAACAACTTTCGGGTTTCCACGTGCATTTATCTCTACGACCCTAGCGTTACCGAACCTTAAGTGTGTAGACCCTACGGGTTCGGGAGACACGTAGACATGACCGAGACCACTCTCTGGTCAATAACCAACAGCGGGATCTGGATACCCATGTTGGTTCCCACGTGTTCCTCGATGATCTTCATCGGATGAACCACCGTGTCAAGGATTCACTCAATCCCGTATGTTATTCCCTTTGTCCATCGGTACGGTACTTGCCCGAGATTCGATCGTTGGTATTCCCAATACCTTGTTCAATCTCGTTATGGCAAGTCTCTTTACTCGATCCGTAATCCATCATCCCGTGACTAACTACTTAGTCACATTGAGCTCATTATGATGATGTATTACCGAGTGGGCCCAGAGGTACCTCTCCATCATACGGAGTGACAACATCCCAGTCTCGGTTCGTACCAACTCAACAGACACTTTCGGAGATACCCGATGCGTACCTTTATAGCCACCCAGTTACGTTGTGACGGTTGGCACACCCAAAGTACTCCTACAGTATCCGGGAGTTGTACAACCTCATGGTCTAAGGAATAATTACTTGACACCGAAAAGCTTATGCATTACGAACTATACGATCTCGTGTTATGCTCCAGTTTGGGTCTTGTCCATCACATCATTCTCCTAATGATGTGATCCCGTTATCACTGACATCCTATGTCCATGGTCAGGAAACCGTGACCATCTGTTGATCAACGAGCTGGCTACTAGAGGCCTACCAGGGACTCATTGTGGTCTGTGTATTCACACATGTATCGCTGTTTCCGTACAATACAATTCAAGCATGAATAACAGACAATTATCATGAACAAGGAGATATAATAATAATGCTTTTATTATTGCCTCTAGGGCATATCTCCAACAGTGCCACTTGCACTAGAGTCAATAATCTAGTTACATTGTGATGAATCGAACACCCATAGAGTTCTGGTGTTGATCATGTTTTGCTCGTGAAAGAGGTTTAGTCAACGGGTCTGCTACATTCAGATCCGTATGCACTTTACAAATATCTATGTCTCCATCCTGAACATAATTCCGGATGGAGTTGAAACGGCGCTTGATGTGCTTGGTCTTCTTGTGAAACCTGGGCTCCTTGGTAATAGCAATAGCACCAGTGTTGTCACAGAAGAGAGTCATCGGGCTTGACGCGCTTGGAATGACTCCTAGGTCGGTGATGAACTCCTTCATCCAGACTCCTTCCTGCGCTGCTTCAGAAGCAGCTATGTACTCCGCTTCACATGTAGATGCTGCCACCACGCTTTGCTTGCAACTGCACCAGCTGACTGCCCCTCCATTCAAAATATACACGTATCCGGTTTGTGACTTAGAGTCATCCAGATTTGTGTCGAAGCTAGCATCGACGTAACCCTTTACGACGAGCTCTTCGTCACCTCCATAAACGAGAAACATATCCTTAGTCCTTTTCAAGTACTTCAGGATGTTCTTGACCGCTGTCCAGTGTTCCGTACCGGGATCACTTTGGTACCTCCCTACCAAACTTATGGCAAGGTTCACATCAGGTCTGGTACACAGCATGGCATACATGATAGAACCTATGGCCGAGGCATAGGGAATGACACTCATCTTTTCTCTATCTTCTGCCGTGGTCGGCGACTGAGCTTTGCTCAATCTCATACCTTGCAAAACAGGCAAGAATCCTTTCTTTGACTAATCCATATTGAACTTCTTCAATATTTTGTCAAGGTATGTACTTTGTGAAAGACCAATGAGGCGTCTCGATCTATCTCTATAGATTTTGATGCCTAATATGTAAGCAGCTTCTCCAAGGTCCTTCATTGAAAAACTTTTATTCAAGTAGGCCTTTACATTTTCCAAGAATTCTATATCATTTCCCATCAGCAATATGTCATCCACATATAATATGAGAAATGCTACAGAGCTCCCACTCACTTTCTTGTAAATACAGGCTTCTCCATAAGTCTGTATAAATCCAAACGCTTTGATCACCTCATCAAATCGAATATTCCAACTCCGAGATGCTTGCACCAGCCCGTAAATCGAGCGCTGGAGCTTGCATACCTTGTTAGCGTTCTCTGGATCGACAAAACCTTCCGGTTGCATCATATACAACTCTTCCTTGAGGAAGCCGTTAAGGAATGCTGTTTTGACGTCCATTTGCCATATCTCATAATCATAGAATGCGGCAATAGCTAACATGATTCTGACTGACTTCAGCATCGCTACGGGAGAGAAAGTCTCATCGTAGTCAATCCCTTGAACTTGTCGATAACCCTTAGCGACAAGCCGAGCCTTATAGATGGTCACATTACCATCCGCGTCTGTCTTCTTCTTAAATATCCATTTATTTTCTATGGCGTGCCTATCATCAGGCAAGTCCACCAAAGTCCATACTTTGTTTTCATACATGGATTCTATCTCGGATTTCATGGCTCCAAGCCATTTATTGGAATCTGGGCCCGCCATCGCTTCTTCATAGTTCGAAGGTTCACCGTTGTCTAACAACATGATTTCCAGGACAGGGTTGCCGTACCACTCTGGTGCGGAACGTGCCCTTGTGGACCTTCGAAGTTCAGTAGTAACTTGATCTGTTTCTTCATGATCATTATCATTAACTTCCTCCCTTGTCGGTGCAGGCACCTCAGGAACAGTTTCCTGCGCTGCGCTACTTTCCGGTACAGGAGGGGTGACTGTCACCTCATCAAGTTCTACTTTCCTCCCACTCACTTCTTTCGAGAGAAACTCTTTCTCCAGAAAGCATCCGTTCTTGGCAACAAAGACTTTGCCTTCGGATCTGTGGTAGAAGGTGTACCCAATTTTTTCCTTTGGGTATCCTATGAAGACGCATTTCTCCGATTTGGGTTCGAGCTTTTCAGGTTGAAGTTTCTTGACATAAGCATCGCAACCCCAAACTTTTAGAAACGACAGCTTCGGTTTCTTGCCAAACCAAAGTTCATACGGAGTCGTCTCAACGGATTTCGACGGAGCCCTATTTAAAGTGAATGCGGCAGTCTCTAAAGCATAACCCCAAAAAGATAGCGGTAAATCGGTAAGGGACATCATAGATCGCACCATGTCCAACAGAGTACGATTTCGACGTTCGGACACACCGTTACGTTGAGGTGTTCCGGGCGGTGTCAATTGTGAAACAATTCCACAGCTTCTAAGGTGTGTGCCAAATTCATGACTTAAATATTCACCCCCACGATCCGATCGCAAGAACTTTATTTTTCTGTCACGTTGATTCTCAACCTCATTCTGAAATTCCTTGAACTTTTCAAAGGTCTCAGACTTGTGTTCATCAAATAGATATACCCGTATCTACTCAAGTCATCCGTGAGGGTGAGAACATAACGGTAGCCTCCGCGAGCCTCAACACTCATTGGACCGCACACATCGGTATGTATGATTTCCAACAAGTTGGTTGCTCGCTCCATTGTTCCGGAGAACGGAGTCTTGGTCATCTTGCCCAAGAGGCATGGTTCGCACGTGTAAAATGATTCATAATCAAGAGACTCTAGAAGTCCATCCGAATGGAGCTTCTTCATACGTTTGACACCAATATGACCAAGGCGGCAATGCCACAAGTATGTGGGACTATCATTATCAACTTTACATCTTTTGGCATCTACACTATGAATATGTGTATCACTACGTTCGAGATTCATCAAAAATAAACCATTGACCAGCGGGGCATGACCATAAAACATATCTCTCAAATAAATAGAACAACCATTATTCTCCGATTTGAAAGAATATCCATCTCGCATAAGACGAGATCCAGAAACAATGTTCATGCTCAAAGCTGGTACTAAATAACAATTATTGAGGTTTAAAACTAATCCCGAGGGTAGATGTAGAGGCAGCGTGCCGACGGCGATCACATCGACCTTGGAACCATTCCCGACGCGCATCGTCACCTCATCCTTCGCCAGTCTCCGTTTATTCCGCAGCTCCTGTTTTGAGTTACAAATGTGAGCAACTGCACCGGTATCGAATACCCAGGAGCTACTATGAGTGCTGGTAAGGTAAACATCAATAACATGTATATCATATATACCTTTGACGTTGCCGGCCTTCTTGTCTGCTAAATATTTGGGGCAGTTCCGCTTCCAGTGACCCGTTCCCTTGCAATAAAAGCACTCTGTTTCAGGCTTGGGTCCATACTTTGGCTTCTTCCCGGTAACAGGCTTACCAGGCGCGGCAACTCCCTTGCCGTCCTTCTTGAAGTTCTTCTTACCCTTGCCTTTCTTGAACTTAGTGGTTTTATTGACCATCAACACTTGATGTTCTTTCTTGATGTCAACCTCTGCTGATTTCAGCATTGAATATACCTCGGGAATGGACTTCTCCATCCCATGCATATTAAAGTTCAGCACGAAGCTCTTGAAGCTTGGTGGGAGCGACTGGAGGATTCTGTCAACGACCGCTTCATCTGGGAGATTCATTCCCAGCTGAGACAAGCGGTTGTGCAATCCTGAAATCTTGACGATGTGCTCACTGACAGAACTGTTTTCCTCCATCTTACAGCTGTAGAATGCGTCGGAGACATCATATCTCTCGACTCGGGCATGAGCTTGGAAAACCATTTTCAGCTCTTCGAACATCTCATATGCTCCGTGGTGCTCAAAACGTTTTTGGAGCCCCGATTCTAAACTGTAAAGCATACCGCACTGAACCAGGGAGTAATCATCACTACGCGACTGCCAGACGTTCAAAACGTCTTGGGCCGCATCGGGAGCAGGTGCATCACCTAGCGGTGCTTCTAGGACATATGATCTCTTGGCAGCTATGAGGATAATTCTCAGGTTACGGACCCAATCCGTATAGTTGCTACCATCATCTTTCAGCTTGGTTTTCTCTAGGAACGCGTTGAAGTTGAGGGAAACTGGAGCGTGGGCCATTTGATCTACAAGAGATATTGTAAAGAATTTAGACTAAGTTCATGATAATTAAGTTCATCTTAATCAAATTATAATGAACTCCCACTCAGAATGACATCTCTCTAGTCATCTAAGTGATACACTATCCGAATCGAGTAGTCCGTGTCCGATCATCACGTGAGACGGACTAGTCATCAACGGTGAACATCTTCATGTTGATCGTATCTTCTATACGACTCGTGTTCGACCTTTCGGTCTTCCGTGTTCCGAGGCCATGTCTGCACATGCTAGGCTCGTCAAGTGAACCCTAAGTGTATCGCGTGTGTAAATCTGTCTTACACCCGTTGTATGCGAACGTTAGAACCTATCACACCCGATCATCACGTGGTGCTTCGGAGCAACGAGCTTTAGCAACGGTGCACAGTTAGGGGAAACACAATACTTGAAATTTTAGTGAGAGATCATCTTATTTACTACCGTCGTTCTAAGTAAACAAGATGCATAAACATGATAAACATCACATGCAATCAATTAAAGTGACATGATATGGCCAATATCATCTTGCTCCTTGGATCTCCATCTTCGGGGCACCATGATCATCTTGTCACCGGCTCGACACCATGATCTTCATCATCATGAACTCCATCATCGTGTCTTGAAGAAGTCGTCACGCCAACTATTACTTCTACTACTATAGCTAACGTTTAGCAATGAAGTAAATTAATTACATGGCGCTATTCAGTGACACGCAGGTCATACAATAATAAAGACAACTCCTATGGCTCCTGCCGGTTGTCAAGTTCATCGACATGCAAGTCGTGATTCCCTATTACAAAAACATGATCAACCTCATACATCACATATATCATTCATCACATCTTCGTTCTTGGCCATACCACGTCACAAAACACATGCTGCAAAAACAAGTTAGACGTCCTCTAATTGTTGTTGCAAGTTTTACGTGGCTTCTATAGGATTTCTAGCAAGAACGTTTCTTACCTACGCCAAAACCACAACGTGATTTGTCAACTTCTATTTACCCTTCATAAGGACCCTTTTCATCGAATCCGATCCGACTAAAGTAGGAGAGACAGACACCCGCCAGCCACCTTATGCATCTAGTGCATGTCTGTCGGTGGAACCAGTCTCACGTAAGCGTACGTGTAAGGTCGGTCCGGGCCGCTTCATCCCACAATACCGCCGAATCAAGATTGACTAGTAACGGTAAGAAAGTTGAACAAGATCATACGCCCACAACTGCTTTGTGTTCTACTCGTGCAAGATGCTACGCATAAAACCTAGGCTCAGATGCCACTGTTGGGGAACGTAGCATAATTCAAAAATTTCTACGTCTTCACCAAGATCCAACTATGGATACATCTAGCAACGAGCAAGCAAGAGTGCATCTACATACCGTTATGTAGATCGCGTGCGGAAGCTTTCAACGAAGTGGGGATGAAGTAGTCGTACTCTTCACGTTCTTCGTCACCGATGATCTAGCGCCGAACGGACGGCACCTCCGCGTTCAACACACGTACGGTGCAGCAACGTCACCTCCTTCTTGATCCAGCAAGGGGGGAGGAGAAGTCGTCAGAGATCCGGCAGCACGACGGCGTGATGACGGATGCAGTGGAGATCGCAGCAGGGCTTCGCCGGGCGCCCTGCGTTGGGAGTATGGAGGTGTGACGGGAGGGGGAGAGGCGCCAGGGCTTGGGTGCGGCTGCCCTCTCCCCCCCCCACATATATATAGGGGGCCAGGGGGGGCGCCAGCCCCCTGCAGATCCAATCTGCAAGGGGGGGCGGCGGCCAGGGAGGAGTCCTCCTCCCCCAAGGCAAGTGGTGGCCCCCCTCCCCTTAGGGTTTTAACCCTAGGCGCATGGGGAGGTGGGCCACCTTGTGGTGCGCCAGCCCAGAGGGCTGCACACTTCCCCTCGCGGCCTAGGGGCCCCACCGGGATGGGTGGCCCCACCCGGTGGACCCCCGGGGCCCCTCCGGTGGTCCCGGGACGCTCCCGGTGACCCCCGGAGATCACCCGTTGGTCGAAACTGGACTTCCCATAAATCAATCTTTACCTCCGGACCATTCCGGAACTCCTCGTGACGTCCGAGATCTCATCCGGGACTCCGAACAACTTTCGGGTTTCCACGTGCATTTATCTCTACGACCCTAGCGTTACCGAACCTTAAGTGTGTAGACCCTACGGGTTCGGGAGACACGTAGACATGACCGAGACCACTCTCCGGTCAATAACCAACGGCGGGATCTGGATACCCATGTTGGTTCCCACGTGTTCCTCGATGATCTTCATCGGATGAACCACCGTGTCAAGGATTCACTCAATCCCGTATGTTATTCCCTTTGTCCATCGGTACGGTACTTGCCCGAGATTCGATCGTTGGTATTCCCAATACCTTGTTCAATCTCGTTATGGCAAGTCTCTTTACTCGATCCGTAATCCATCATCCCGTGACTAACTACTTAGTCACATTGAGCTCATTATGATGATGTATTACCGAGTGGGCCCAGAGGTACCTCTCCGTCATACGGAGTGACAACATCCCCGTCTCGGTTCGTACCAACTCAACAGACACTTTCGGAGATACCCGATGCGTACCTTTATAGCCACCCAGTTACGTTGTGACGGTTGGCACACCCAAAGTACTCCTACGGTATCCGGGAGTTGTACAACCTCATGGTCTAAGGAATAATTACTTGACACCGAAAAGCTTATGCATTACGAACTATACGATCTCGTGTTATGCTGAAGTTTGGGTCTTGTCCATCACATCATTCTCCTAATGATGTGATCCCGTTATCACTGACATCCTATGTCCATGGTCAGGAAACCGTGACCATCTGTTGATCAACGAGCTGGCTACTAGAGGCCTACCAGGGACTCATTGTGGTCTGTGTATTCACACATGTATCGCTGTTTCCGTACAATACAATTCAAGCATGAATAACAGACAATTATCATGAACAAGGAGATATAATAATAATGCTTTTATTATTGCCTCTAGGGCATATCTCCAACATATCTTCCCTCAAGAATTTATTTTGATTGACTTGGCGTATGCTCACGCATATTTAAGACTGTAAAGAAAGTCTGTCAAGCCTTGATGATCTTTTATTTCTGAATAGCGATATAACTTCCATGCCTGATTCAATGTTGCTTTGTCGCTCTGCATGATTATGACCGTCATTGCTCTCTTAGTTGGTCGCTCCCAGTCTTTTGCTAACCTCCACCTGTACTAAGCGGACTGACTGCTTGTGCATCCACATCCTTTTAAACCAGTTATGCCATATGAGTCCACCATACCTACCTATATGTGGTATTTCACCGCCACTCCAAGTAAATTTACATGTGCTACCTTTAAAACCTTCAGTTGCAATATATAGCTCATGGGAAAGTAGCTTAAAAACTATTGTGGTAAAGAATATGTTGCTTATGTATCTTATTTTCTTATAAGTTGCTTGCTGAGCGATAACCATGTTTCTGGGGACGCCATCAACTGTTACACTTTTGTTGAGTATAGACCTGGCTATGGGCAGCCCGGCCCGGTCGACCCGACCCGGCCCGGCCCGAAAAAGCCCGACCCGGCCCGGCCCGACCTTGTCCACGGGCCGGGCTCGGGCCTAGATTTCAGGCCCGGTGGTTGGGCCGGGCCGGGCCCGGGTCCGTCATTTTTACACATTAGCGAAGGAGCCCGGCCCGAGGCCCAAGGCCCGTCGGGCTTTTGCATGTTCGGGCCGGGCTCGGGCCCGATTTTTAGGCCCGACGGCCGGGCCGGGCCGGGCTTGGGCCTGGGTTTTTTGCACCGGGCTTGGGTCGGCCCGGCCCGAAGCCCGGCCCGGCCCGAGGTTTGGCCAGGTCTAGTTGAGTATCATGTGAGTTGCTATGCATGCTCGTCTTGTCTAAAGTAAGGGTGATTTGCCATGAGTTGAATGGTTTGAGTATGCATATTGTTAGAGAAGAACATTGGGCCGCCAACCAAAGCCATGTATCATGGTGGAAGTTTTAGCTTGGACATTAATCCTCAATCTCTTATGAGAATATGCTTAAGCATTTAAGAGGAGTCCATTATCTATTTTCTATGTTGTCCCGGTATGGATGTCCTCAAGTTGAGATCTATCAAAAACGAGAAATCAAATGCGATCTATCTCCTTGGACCTTTGTACAGGTGACATAGAGGTACCCCTTTGTGACACTTGGTTGAAACATATGTAATGCAATGACAATCCATGGAAATCCGAGCTAATTAGGACAAGGTGCGAGCACTATTGGTATTCGATGCATGAGGCTTGCAACTTATAGGATGTCTTATGCATAGCACATATGAAGTACTACTACCGTTGACAAAATTGTTTCTATGTTTTCAAAATAAAAAGCTCTAGCACATGAGTAATCCTTGCTTCCCTCTGCAAAGGGCCATTCTTTTACTTTTATGTTGAGTCTCCACCTTCTTTTAAAAGCACCAACTACTGAGAGCATGATTGTCATTCTGAGTGTAATGTGCATTGTCCCAAAGTAGCATTGTCTTTTGCATGATTGTGATATCGTTTATTCTGAAATCATTGTATCTAGTCATCACTTAAACCTTGAAGGTGCCCCTGCATTTATGTTTTGCTTCACTAAAGGGGGCAAGCTAGATATCACTTTATCATATTTGCACATCATATTCATTGCAAATCTTTTTGATGTTTCAGTATCATATTGTAAAACTTTCAGTTCTTTGTGATTTTCTCATGAGGCAACTTAATTACTACAGATTCATTGTCTCAGTAAGCTTTTGTCATATGACTATGAAAAATTCCTATATGGTTTATAGCATGTCACCACAGAAATTATTCTTGTTATCATTTACCTACTCGAGGACGAGCAGGAATTAAGCTTGGGGATGTTGATACGTCCAAAACGTATCTATAATTTCTGCTTACTCCATGCCTCTTTTGGGTGATATTGCTATGATATTTATACACTTCCATACACTTTTGATCATATTTGGACTAACCTATTAACTCAGTGCACCCCAGTGCCAGTTTTCTGTTTTCGGCTGTTTTTGTATTTCAGGTTTTCACGTTACGAGAACTGCCAGGAAAAATCCAGAAAAATTATATAAAAAATCAGCGTTCCAGAACCTACCGTGCGCCCGAAGGACAGCCGGGGGGGGCACCAGGGCTCCAGGCGCCCTGGCGGCGCCCCTCCCCCCTGGGCCGCGCCGGGGGGGCGCCTGGGCCCCCCGAGGCTCCTCCGATGCCCCCCTTTGGCATATATTTAAAGCGTCTCCCGAAACCCTCGAAACAGGAACTCTTTTCGCGATCCCATCTCTGTTCCGCCGCCGCCGCCGCTTCCAAGATCGGGAGCACCAGGAGAACTCTTCCCGGCACCCTGCCGGAGGGGAGGATCACCACCGGGAGCTTCTCCACCACCATGGACGCCTCCCGGATGAGTTGTGAGTAGTCTCCCTTGGACCATGAGTCCATGACCAGTAGCTATGTGATGTTCTCCTCCCGTTCTTGTGCTTCACTAATTAGTCCTCGTGAGCTGCCCTACATGATCGAGGCACATATGTAATCCTTATGCTGTTGCTATGATGAGTTTGCTGGGATCCGATGGATTATGAGATTATGTTCAGATTGTGTTTGAGTAATATATTTGATTCACCTCTTTTATGTTTATGTTCGTAAGTAATTCTTGCATGTTCTCCGTTGTTATTTATTGTTTTGGCCAAGTAGTAGGTAGTGACTCCAAGAGGGAACGTCATGCTTGATTGTGGGTTCATGCCCCTCGATGACTAGTTTGAGTGACAGAAACATGAGTCTAGGGGATGTGATGTTGCCACAAGGGGGAAAACAACGGTGCTTGTGCCCGCGGGTGCAAGGATTGTTTACTTTACGCAAAGTTCTTTTAATGCAGTTGTCTGTTGCTTTGAGTTTACACTATGGGTGGGGCTCGCAACTTTATACCAGCGAGACGTTCTGGATAGATATCTCAAGGTGGATGATTAGTAGTAGATATTGATGGATTTCGGTCTACTTACTTTGGCGTACCGCACATGCTTTGAACCTCTACCTTTCTTGCAATGTAATCAGCATTGGTTTGCGCACATGGTCCTGTCAATTGCCCAGCTGTAATTCGTTTACCTCACATAGTTGTTTTATCGTCTTTTGGGAGAGAGACATCACTAGTGAACATCATGAGACTCCGGTCCATATTACCATCATTGATCACATCCGCTATTTACTTACTATTGCAATTATACCTATCACTATTATCACTTGTGTTTGATCCTTTGTAAACTACAAGGCCGGAGGGATTGACAACCTCTCTGTACTCGTTGGGAGCAAAGTTATTTGTATCTGTGTGCAAGTCCACGTTGATTGCTAATATCCGGCGCCGTTAGCAGTTGACATCTTCTTGTTGAAACTGGGAGTCTCTGGGAAATCGATCCTTGGTATTACCAAGGGAAAACTTCTGCTACACTGCATCTCAAACCTTCCACCTGGGGTAACCAACGAGGGGTGAGAAGCCACCTAGCAGCTACCTTTGCAGAGTGTATATTAAATCTATCGATAACCGCACCCATGGATAAGGGCCCAGTTCGTAGTTGGTCACACTATGAGTCAACAGTGATAATAATAATATGCTTAATAACAATCCCCGGTCCGATGATGAGATAAGTTGGCTGTGATCGCCGGAAAGATCACCGTTTGAGACCAAGTGTTGGTCATGGTTGTGATCGCCGGAATGATCACAGTGTTATCGAGGATACCGAGTTGTTGGATATTTGTGATGTTGTGCGAGAGTCGTGGGTAAAGATCAAGCTCCTTGTGGTCATTTGATGATTACTACGGTATTGTTTATACCAAGCTTGATTTGATTCTGAGATGATCGTATAATGTCTGAGGTTGGTAAGTGATGCATGTGATGGTTACGAGGTAACCCGAACAAAATAAATGGTGCATGTAGTGTCATCATGTTGCATGCTAGTATCATCAGATTTATATGTTCATGCCATGCTCATATTGTCTAGCTGTATCATGTTCATGTTGTTCATGCTATGTTATCCTGATGACCTCATGATAATTCCTGATTAACCTATAATTGCCATGCTGTTGTTTGTCTTCAATGCTTCTGGTTATTGTGAGCTTGCAAGTACATTCCATGTACTGACCTGACGTGTCATGCCAGCTTGCAGGTCGTGCCTGGATTGCTTGCTTGTTTGGTGTTGTTCCTGTGTTTGCGAGCTAGGATAAACGTTCTAGCCAGTGTCCCTGCGGATTGGAGTTCATCATTGCCATTCATTGTTCCGCTGCCAGTAGTTGTTCCGCTGTTTCGAGTTGTCATGCTGCTTGTATAGAGCAACCGTGTTGGCGTAGTGTCGCCGTGTCGATGTTATTCATTGTAATATCGGAACCCTTGTAATCATATTCGTGTTATAATAGAGAGCTGGTTTGTTCTATACTAAGCAGTGCCGTATTCCAGAAGACTTCATCTCGATCTCTGGGCTGGAATACGGGGCGTTCCGGTTTTCTCTGAGCCGGGGTGCCACATGGTTGGTATCAGAGTAGGTCTGGCTGTAGAGCGTTCCGGTCATCTTGCTTAAGGCGTTACTCTGTTCTTATGAACTCAATACACTAGATGCATGTTGGATAGCGGTCGATGTGTGGAGTAATAGTAGTAGATGCAGGCATGAGTCGGTCTACTAATCTTGGACGTGATGCCTATATAATGATCATTGCCTAGATATCGCCGTGATTATTTGAAGTTCTATCAATTGCCCAACAGTAATTGGTTTCCCACCGTTTGCTATTTTCTAGGGAGAAGCCACTAGTGAAATCTACGGCCCCTGGGTCTCTTTCTTATATTATTTGCCTTTGCGCTCTATTTTTCTTTGCCTTTATTTTCATATTCATTAAATAAAAAATTCAAAAATACCTTACTGCAATTTATCTTATTTGGCGTTCGATCTATCAATATTTACAACTCTATCACGTCCGTTACCCGAAAGTGATTGACAATCCCTTTTACACATGTCGGGTTGCGAGTATTTGTTATTTGTGTGCAGGTGATGTTTACGTTGTGTTGCTTGATTCTCCTACTGGTTCGATAACCTTGGTCTCATCACTGAGGGAAATACCTACCGGTGCTATACTGCATCATCCCTTCCTCTTTGGGGAAATACCGACGTAGTTCTAGCAGACATCAAAAGAAATTTCTCGCGGTGTTGCCGGGGAGCACCTTCAACATATACGAGGTTCCTAATCACAAATCTCATCTTCTCACAATTTACATTATTCACCATTTGTCTCTCGTTTTCATCTCCCCCACTTCACAAATATTTGTCGTTTTATTCGCCCTCTTTTCCGTTCGCCGTTTTTCTTGCCGGATCTATTTGAATTCTTGTCATCATGGCTAATCCTCCCCTCATCCAAAAGTGAAGCCATTGCCATTGAATGAATCAGACCGGAGTAACACCCCGAACACGCCATCAACTCCAGATCTGGCACCCCACCACGACTAAGACGTCGAAGGAGGAAACCATACCTTCCATCCACGAACCACAAACCCATTTCACGTTCCGTCTTCCGAATGTCGTCGATGCAGACCACAATCTGCATCCGCTCCTGGACTACCTCCCAAGCTCCGCGCCGACGCTGGAGCAAATATCATCGCAACGGCGGAGCCCGAGGACACAGGTCCATCACGAGGATGCCGCCGCCGCCACGCCATCCTTACTTGAAGAGACTGATTTCCAAATTCACCCCAACCATAGGACCGACTGCCTCATCAGTGATGGATCTGAAGAATCTTTATTCAGCGCCGTCATCGTCGCCGCCGAAGTCAAAACGATGAACAACCTAAAAACCTAGACTACGAGAGAGTAAAACAATAATGTGCCGGCTCAGTCTATCAAAACTGCTCGTAGGGATAAGATGTGTATACATGTATTCATAGGAACGAATGAATTTGCATATGTATGAGCGCATTAAAAAAAAGGCCACATATCGTCAGGTCCCACCGGAGTGGCAAAGATTTCACTTGCCTCCCCGTGGAGAGTGGATGGAGTATATGCAAAAGGATACCTGTCAAAACCGAAAATACAGTTACACGCACAGGCTTCCCCTGCTCTCGCGCGACCAACTCTTACGCCGCAGTCGCCGCCGCCGCCGCCGCCGCCGCCGGAGAGATGGATTCCCGGGGCTTCGATTCCACGGGCCGCGAGTTTTCCAGCGCCACGGAGATGTGGGCCCAGGAGATCGGCGCCACCACCTCCGCCTCGGTCTCCGAGGTCCCTCCCGCCGCCGCCGCCGCCGCCGCTTCAAGCAATGGGGACGCCGGCGAGGAGGCAGGCGGAGAAGGGAAGCGCGAGGAGTGGTACTCCAAAGGAATCGCCTACTGGCAGGTAAAGGGCTAAGGAGCACCCGCGCTCAGCCGCCCAGTCCCCTCCCTAAACCCTAAACCCCCAATCCGATTGCACGTCCCCTCGCTGCAGATTTAGCTTACCAGTTGCTCCAATTGGCGTGTCCTAGGGCGTGGAGGCGTCGACCGAGGGCGTCCTGGGAGGCTATGGGTGCGTGAACGACGCCGACGTCAAGGGCAGCGCCGCCTTCCTCCGCCCCCTCCTCGCCGAGCGATTCGGCACCGCGAAGCGCCATCTCGTTGCGCTTGGTGAGCTGAGCTCTGCACGGAGCATTTTACTAGTGCTTCGATCTGCGTGACTTGCATATAGATTGTTCAAGTTATGGAATCCATGTCTGCTCTCTGTGATATAATTGTGCACTTATATTGTCCTCTCTGAAATTGTGGCAGATTGTGGCTCCGGCATCGGGCGGGTTACGAAGAATCTTCTTATCAAGCATTTCAATGAGGTATGCACTTCAACCCACGGTCGCATACTTTATACCATGATCTATTGAAGCCTGAAAAGACCTGCTTATCCATACATGATACCAGTTCTAGACTATTGAAGAGTTATCCTCAGTCCATTCAGCTTCTGTTGTTCTATGCACACAGTGATTTTTGCAAGAACTTACAATTTTTTGTTTTCTCCCTGATGTATAACAACTTGAATTATAATTTTCTGTTTCTTCTGTAATATCAGTAATTTGTTTTATTGTATCTTGTTTGTATTTTCCAAATTCCGATGATTCATTTTAAACTGGCGTTGGATTTTCAGGTTGATCTCGTTGAGCCAGTAGCCCATTTTCTGGAAGCAGCACGGGAAAATCTTAGTAGCTGTATGGATGTAGGAGATGATACGCACAAGGCTGCGAACTTTTACTGTATACCTCTTCAGGTTGATTGAGCATTCTTATTGTGATCATGCTCTTTGCAAGTTTGTTGCCGCTTCTTTCCAGATGGTAAATTTTGCTTCTTGCTTCAGGACTTCACTCCCGAGGAAGGAAGATATGATGTTATATGGATCCAGTGGTGCATAGGGCAACTTACTGATGATGATTTTATTTCATTTTTTAACCGTGCAAAGGTGATTTGGTTTAAACTCACTAATATTTTGTTTTAACATTATGCTGATTTCTTGCCTTGAAGGTTTTTTTTCCTGTACTTTTAAAGTGTAAATTAAACATGTACATTGTATGCAAAAGCATGTTATAGTGTTGTACTATTATTGGAGAAAGGATGTTGATATTTTTAGCTGCTAAACAAATGCTTACATAAATTTCTTATGCATATGTAGAAAGATGCTCACCATATAGTTTCAACAATTACATGTACAGTGCAATTTGGAACAAGCAACATCTTCTAAGCCAACTCCAGCCTTGGTTTTTTACTTATGGCTTAGTTCCAGTTCTGGCTCTCTTTGAACATGTCTGTGCGCCTATTAGTATAGTCAAAATCTGATTTAATATTATGGATATGGCTGTTCAACTATGAATGCGTGTTAATTAAACATATACGGGCAATGTTGTTTCCAGGTTGGGCTCAAACCAGATGGGTTTTTTGTTCTGAAAGAGAACATTGCAAAAAATGGTGAGCTTACTGCAGCAGCTGTACTTTATATGATAGTAATGCACCATGTTATACTTATTCAGAAATTTATCATGTTTGTGTTGTCAGGATTTGTTTTAGACAAGGAGGATAACAGTGTCACTAGGTCTGATGCATATTTCAGGGAGCTATTTAACAAGTGTGGATTGTATATCCACAGCATCAAGGTATGCATCTTGCAAAATAACAAATTTTCCGAAATGACAAACTTCAGCTTCCATTTGTCAGCCACATAATCTTGCAATTTGATGACAGAACCAAAAGGAGCTACCTGAGGAATTATTTGCTGTCAGAATGTACGCATTGGTGACCAGCCAGCCAAAGGTCACAAAAAATGGCAAGAGAGGGCGACCTAAAAATTCACCCCGTATAATCCGCTCTTGAAAACCCCCCAGATTAAGGGGGGGCTATTGTGCCAGCATATTTGCCTGACAATGTATTGTTGTTGACCTGTCTCGAGTTCCAAGCACAGAAACTTCCGGTCATGCTTTTGGTCGGTGTACATTTTGCTTTTAACAGGCTGATATTTTCTGAGATGAAATCTGTTTGTTTTGGTTTTTGCTCGATTATTTAGTTAATGTCAAATTGAACGTTTATGGCATCTAGGATCTTTTGATTCTGAAGAACCAACGAGTCCCATGTGCTGCTGATGCCCCAGCTGTGTGTAGATCTGTACTATGATCTGCAGAATTATTGCGAATGAGATGGCTGAGTACATGGGTGTCCCTCTGCAAGGCATTACTTGGGTGATGTATTCCATGTGCAAAAATCACCTTTGCACATATGTTCAAGTTCTCATTGTGTAAGATTATTCATACTGGAAAAATTACCTTGTTGCTTCTGTCACGAACCCAGGCCGGCGACAGCAACCTTTGTACTGTCTGCCACTCCACCTAGGAGAGCTCCTCATGTTCATTTATTTCTATAACATATGTTCAAGTTTGTACACACTCCTACAGCTACAGGTGCAAAGACTATCCAGAGAATATCCTTCAGATATCCCTTGATGCTGATACAAGGTCACTCATGACGGGGACCCAGAAAAGAGCATCTCGCACCATTCTCTGAACAGACGACAACTAAAACCCCAAGAGAAAAATGACAGAAGGTATCGCAATTGAACCAAGGAATATGACTATTTATCCTAACATCGACTACCACGGAACGAATACCCTAATTCTGGGGATGAAAAGTTGAGACAACCAAACGTCTTCACCTCGGAACAGACATCAGCACACACCACTGGAGAACTCCAACCGTGCAGACATGCGAACCCATGGCAGAAAGGCAAGATGAGCCTTGTCCCTAACCTAAGCCTACAAACTCTTCCAAAATTCTCGTGCAAAGAACATGTTTATGCGTGTCAGCTGAGCTTCGTGGCGATCTTGGACGAAGGCAATGTCCCGAAAACGGCGTCCCAGAGCGATGAGGTGATGCCGAAGCCCTTGTCCTGGATTCTGAAATGGTGGCTGAGGTGATACCGCTGCATCACGAGTAAGTTCGTGAGGAATGAGCAACATCTACTGGTAGATTATTGGTGGTTTCAAGTGGAATCATGCTAGTCACCTTGAGATGTTTTGCTGGATCTTTGGATGGCTGTCCATGGTGCAGGTAGTAGTGCGTGCAGTCATACATCACGTACCCCAGCAGGCCACCCGCGAACAGCGCGGGAGTGGTAGATGGACTGGCAAAGAATGCCACAACATTCCAGAACTGAAAAATAAGAAACAAAACCAAAACCACTTTGGGTTATGTTTCAAAATGGAAGCAGTTTGCAAATGTATGTTCAGCATTCCCATTTCAATCATGGGTTCAGAGATATATACCGGCACACATATGATCGCTGCCCCGGCAGGAGGGAATACGAGCCTGAGTGAGTCCATAGGGTGCTTATGGTGGCATCCATGGATAAGGTAATGTGCGGTGTTCGACCTGAAATGCAGCACCAACCGTCAGTTACAAGCATAACCACGACACTTATGATGGAACTGGAGGGAGTACGATTTACAAGCATGATGATAAATCCTGATAAAACATTCCCAGATCAAGCTTGATAAGTTGTTACCAATAGCTTTTCGTCTCGATGTGGAACAGGAAGCGGTGTAAACTGTACTCAATCAACGTCCAAACAAACACTCCAAACAGGGCCATCAGGATTACTTCCTGAATGGCGTGACCCATCAGAATAGACTTGGCAAACAGCCAGCAGACGACAGGTAGCCATATGACTGGCACAGCCCACCACTTTGTGCGTGTCAAGAACTGCACAAAGAAATTTTCATTACGTATATGGTGACAGTTCAGTTTCCAAAATCCCCAATGACGTTAACACACCGGAGCGTGTCGGCGTTACCTCCATGGTATCATTTGCGAAAAAGCGTGGGCCTTCTTTGCTCACGATAGGCTGGTGAACCCATTCCTGGTAATGTTCCTCGAGATGGCCAACCTTCATCATCCATAAAATACAGAACACATTCAAAACTAGTTCGCTTCAACTGTGAGGCGGAACCAATTCTCGATAAATAAAAAACTTGTAAAACTACAAGTTTCACCACACCAGCATATTATTTCAGAAGAGCAGAGCAGAGCAGAGCATGCATATATACCAAGTCTCACTTAAAATATTTACAATTCAACATTTCAGCAATTGAGCTGGTTTTTTTTTAGGGCTAGCAATTGAGCTGGTGATCAGCACCTCAGAAGTGTATGCCATCCAGCTCGAAAGCAACGGCAAATTTGAAGAGAAAAAAGCAACGGTAAATGCGTACACGTTGGATCCTAAAAATTTCAGAGAAGAGTCGCTGCACCAATTAATCTGAAGAAGCATTGACAGAGCAGACGATACCTGGAAAACGAGAGGCTTGTTGAGATCAACAGTGAACTCCTGGACAACCATCTTCTATTCTTCCCCGATCAGAGCTGCACCGTAAAATTACACATCATTCAACACATACGCGGCAAGAACAAGCAACTATCAAGAAGGGGAGGGGATACACGATCCAAAGTCTAAAAGGCATACAGCACAGACACAAGCAACTGTTTTGGATGGCCATGGGCGGCCTGAAGACTAACAAGCACTGGCCTGAAGATTGAAGAGGACGCCATAATCACCGCCTTTTCTCCCCTATCCTATCCCCCACGATAACGCCCGTCGGGCCGAGCAATCATCCACATGATCACACGTGACTCTGCCACACAAGGCAGGCAGAGGCAGGCAGGCTTCATAAATCATAACCATCCCTGCTCATCATCTGCCCGCGGCGATTGCTCACACGGTTTCGGCAAAGCACCACAGTACTATACTATACCGGTGCCCTTTATCGTCTACACGTATGGCTCCGACCTGAATAACACCGCCAAGTAAAGGGGAAATAAAATGCATCCACAGAAAACCCATCATCATCATCATCATCATTATCCTAGATCCGATTCGGCCGGCCATGGCGGCGTCAGGGCGGTGCACCGCCTTGAAACCGCCGCCGCGTATTCCCCCTCGCAATTCACATCCACGGAACCAAGGGCAGAAGAGTAGCGAGGAACGGCGCGGATTCCAGATCGCGGGGCGAGGGTACCTCGGCAGAAACGCAAATGGCGGCCGTTCAGCCCGTCCTCGCCGGGGGGGGGGGGGGGGGGGGGGGGGG